>JAQQAC010022866.1:31444282-31477865 GCA_029783875.1 Phataginus tricuspis | reverse complement strand
TCTGCCCATTTCTTAATTGGATTATTTGCTTTTTGTTTGTTGAGGTGTGTGAGTTCTTTATAAATTTTGGATGTCAACCCCTTATCAGATACATCAAAATATAGTATGAATATATTTTCCCATACTGTAGGATGTCTTTTTGTTCTACTGATGGTGTCCTTTGCTGTACAGAAGCTTTTCAACTTGATATAGTCCCATTTGTTCATTTTTGCTTTTGTTTCCCTTGCCCGGGGGGATATGTTCATGAAGAAGTCGCTCATGTTTATGTCCAAGAGATTTTTGCCTATGTTTCTTTCTAAGAGTTTTATGGTTTCATGACTTACATTCAGGTCTTTGATCCACCTTGAGTTTACCTTTGTGTATGGGGTTAGACAGTAGTCCAGTTTCATTTTCTAACATGTAGCTGTCCAGTTTTGTCAACACCAGCTGCTGAAGAGGCTGTCATCTCCCCATTGTATATCCAAGGCTCCTTTATCAAATATTAATTGACTGTATACATTTGGGTTAATGTTTGGATTTTCTATTCTGTTCCACTGGTTTATGGGTCTGTTTGTGTGCCAATACCAAATTGTCTTGATTACTGTGGCTTTGTAGTAGAGCTTGAAGTCAGGGAGCATAATTCCCCCTGTTTGATTCTCCCTTCTCAAGATTGCTTTGGCTATTCTGGGTCTTTTGTCATTCCATATGAATTTTAGAATTATTTGTTCCAGTTCATTGAAGAAAGCTGTTGGTAGTTTGATAGGGATTGCGTTGAATCTGTAGATTGCTTTAGGTAGTATAGCCATTTTGACAATATTTATTCTTCCTAGCCAAGAGCATGGGATGCATTTCCATTTGTTAGTGTCTTTCTTAATTCTCCTAGGAGTGTCTCGTAGTTTTCAGAGTACAGGTCTTTCACTTCCTTCGTTAGGTTTATTCCTAGGTATTTTATTCCTTTAGATGCAATTGTGAATGGAATTGTTTTTCTGATTTCTCTTTCTGTTAGTTCATCATTAGTGTATAGGAAAGCAACAGATTTCTGTGTGTAAATTTTGTATCCTGCAACTTTGCTGAATTCAGATATTAGTTCTAGTAGTTTTGGAGTGGAGTCTTTAGGGTTTTTTATGTACAGTATCATGTCATCTGCAAATAGTGACAATTTGACTTCTTTACCAATCTGGATGCCTTGTATGTCTTTGCTTTGTCTGATTGTTGTGGCTAGGACCTCCAGTACTATGTTGAATAACAGTGGAGAGAGTGGGCATCCCTGTCTTGTTCCCGATCTTAGATGAAAAGCTTTCAGTTTCTCGCTGTTAAGTATGATGTTAGCTGTGGGTTTGTCATATATAGCCTTTATGATGTTGAGGTACTTGCCGTCTATACCCATTTTGTTGAGAGTTTTAATCACGAATGGATGCTGAATTTTGTCAAATGCTTTTTCAGCATCTGTGGAGATGATCATGTGGTTTTTGTTCTTTTTATTGATGTGATGGATGATGTTGATGGATTTTTGAATGTTGTACCATCCTTTCATCCCTGGGATGAATCCCACTTGATCATGGTGTATGATCCTTTTGATGTATTTTTGAATTCGGTTTGCTAATATTTTGTTGAGTATTTTTGCATCTACGTTCATCAGGGATATAGGTCTGTAATTTTCTTTTTTAGTAGGTCTTCGCCCGGTTTTGGTATTAGAGTGATGCTGTCTTCATAGAATGTGTTTGGAAGTATTCCCTCCTCTTCTATTTTTTGGAAAACTTTAAGGAGAATGGGTGTTATTTCTTCTCTATATGTCTGGTAGAATTCAGAGGTGAATCCATCAGGTCCGGGGGTTTTGTTCTTGGGTAGTTTTTTGATTACCGATTCAATTTCGTTGCTGGTGATTGGTCTGTTTAGTTTTTCTGTTTCCTGCTTGGTGAGTCTTGGAAGGCTGTATTTTTCTAAGAAGTTGTCCATTTCTTCTAGGTTTTGCAGCTTGTTAGCATATAGATGCTCATAGTATTCTCTTATAATTCTTTGTATTTCTGTGGGGTCCGTCGTGATTTTTCCTTTCTCATTTGTGATTCTGTTTATGTGTGTAAATTCTCTTTTTCTCTTAATGAGTCTGGCTAGGGGTTTATCTATTTTGTTTATTTTTTCAAAGAACCAGCTTTTGGTTTCATTGATTTTTTCTATTGTTTTATTCTTCTCAATTTTATTTATTTCTTCTCTGATCTTTATTATGTCTCTCCTTCTGGTGACTTTGGGCCTCATTTGTTCTTCTTTTTCCAATTTCAATAATTGTGTCTTTAGACTTCATTTGGGAATGTTCTTCCTTCTTTAAATAGGCCTGGATTGCAATATACTTTCCTCTTAGAACTGCCTTTGCTGCGTCCCACAGAAGTTGTGGCTTTGTGTTGTTGTTGTCATTAGTCTCCATATATTCTTTGATTTCTGTTTTGATTTGGTCGTTAACCCATTGATTCATTAGGAGAATGTTGTTAAGTCTCCATGTATTTGTGAGCCTTTTTGATTTCTAAAATTTATTTCTAGGTTTATACATTTGTGATCTGAGAAGTTGGTTGGTAGGATTTCAATATTTTTGAATTTACTGAGGTTCTTTTTGTGGCATAGTATGTGGTCTATTCTGGAAAATGTTCCATGTGC
Organism: Phataginus tricuspis; assembly: GCA_029783875.1. Classification (NCBI taxonomy): domain Eukaryota; kingdom Metazoa; phylum Chordata; class Mammalia; order Pholidota; family Manidae; genus Phataginus; species Phataginus tricuspis. The sequence goes on along the minus strand of JAQQAC010022866.1, from coordinate 31,475,240 downwards.
ACTTGAGAAGAATGTGTATCCTGCTGCTTTTGGGTGCAGAGTTCTGTAGATATCTGTTAGGTTCATCTGTTCTAGTGTGTTGTTCAGTGCCTCTGTGTCTTTACTTATCCTCTGCCTGGTTGATCTATCCTTTGGAGTGAGTGGTGTGTTAAAGTCTCCTAAAATAATTGCATTGCTGCCTATTTCCTCCTTCACTTCTGTTAGTATTTGTTTCACATATGCTGACGCTCCTGTGTTGGGTGCATATATATTTATAATGGTTATATCTTCTTGTTGGACTGACCCCTTTATCATTATGTAATGTCCTTCTTTATCTCTTGCTACTTTCTTCGTTTTGAAGTCTATTTTATCTGATACAAGTACTGCAACACCTGCTTTTTTCTCTTTGTTGTTTGCATGAAATATCTTTTTCCATCCCTTCACTTTTAGTCTGTGTATATCTCTGGGTTTGAGGTGAGTTTCTTGTAGCCAGCATATAGATGGGTCTTGCTTTTTTGTCCATTCTGTTACTCTGTGTCTTTTGATTGGTGCATTCAATCCATTTACATTTAGGGTGATTATCGATAGATATGTACTTATTGCCATTGCTGGCTTTAGATTCGTGGTTACCAAAGGTTCAAGGGTTGCTTCTTTACTATCTAAGAATCTAACTTAACTTTCTTGTTAAGTTATTGTGAACGCCATCTGATGTTTCTTTATCTCTCCCTTCCTATTCTTCCTCCTCCATTCTTTATATATTAGGTGTTTTATTCTTTGCCTTTAGTTAGTATTTGGATGGTCTGCTTTCTTTGCTATGATTTTATTTTCTCTGGTGACATCTTTTTAGCCTTAGGAGTGCTTCCCTCTAGAGCAGTCCGTTTAAGATATCCTGTAGTGGTGGTTTATGAGAGGCAAACTCTCAACTTTCGTTTGTCTGGAAATTGTTTAATCCCTCCGTCATATTTAAATGATGATTGTGCTGGATACAATATTCTTGGTTTGAGGCCCTTCTGTTTCATTACGTTAAATATATCATGCCATTCTCTTCTGGCCTGTAAGGTTTCTGCTGAGAAGTCTGATGACAGTCTGATGGGTTTTCCTTTAGGTGATCTTTTTTCTCTCTCTAGCTGCCTTTAATACTCTGTCTTTATGTTTGATCTTTGCCATCTTGATTATTATGTGTCTTGGTGTTGTCTTCCTTGGGTCCCTTGTGTTGGGAGATCTGTGGGCTTCCATGGTCTGAGAAACTATTTCCTTCTCCAGCTTGGGGAGTTTTCTGCAATTATTTCTTCAAAGACATTTTCGATCCCTTTTTCTCTCTCTTTTTCCTCTGGTACTCCTGATATGCAATATGCAATAATGCAAATATTGTTCCGTTTGGATTGGTCACACAGTTCTCTTAATATTCTTTCATTTCTAGAGATCCTTTTATCTCTCTCTGCCTCAACTTCTTTGTATTCTTGTTCCTTGTTTTGTATTTCATTGACAGTGTCTTGTACCTCATCCAGTCTGCTGTTAAGCCCATCGATGGCTTGTCTCATTTCTGCATAGTCTTTCTTCATTTCCTCCCTCAGCTCTTGCACATTTTTCTGTAGATCCGTCAGCATGGCTATGACTTTTATTCTGAATCCTTTTTCAGGAAGACTGTGCATGTCCATTCCTTCAGGTTCTCTCTCAGGGGTTGTGTGTGTCTGAAGCTTTGTCTGTATCATATTCTTCTGTCTTCTCATGACTATAGAATTGGTTGTTGGTAGTTGTCACGTATGTCAGCTGGGCTTTTTATGACTTTAAAAAGAAAAGAGAAGAAAGAAGAGAAAAAAATACTAATAATAATAAAAAAAGAGAGAGAGAAAGAAAGAAAAGAAAGGAAAGAAAAAGAAAAAGAAAAAGCAGCAACACCTAAAAAAAAAAAAGCCCACTGGGAGTGGTTTCTGTGTGAATGCTGTAGGTGGCGCTGTTGCTCCACTATTCCAGAGCCGTGGCCGCGCCCCTCCGCATGGCTCTTTAAAGCTGTGGGGGGGGTGAGAATGAATGGGAGGCTGTTGAGCTCTGTGGGAGTCCTAATTATGGCTACCCTTTCCCAGTCGCCCGCTATGGGGTCCGAAGCTCCCCAGGCCTCCCAGCCTGCTGGGCTGAGTGTGCCGGGGCGATGTGCTTCTTTGATGGACTCCTGTCTCTTTAAGACCGCTGAAAAACAAAGCGCGCGCTTTTCTCTGTTTTTTTTTTCTTCTCTTTTCTTCTTCCCTGAGCCAGCCGCGAGCAGACAGGCGTGTTCCCGCTGAGACCGTGTGCCCTCCGTCTCTCCAATCTCTGCCACACCGCACTTTGTGCGCCCATGCTCCGGGGGCAGATCCGGGGCTGGTTATCTCCTGGGCCTGCACTTCCACTCCCTCCCGGCTCTGAATCGTCTCCTCCCGCCAGTGTGCTGGGGTGCGGGAGTGCTCGGGTTTGCCGGGTCACGGTTCCGTTTCTTACCCCCGTCACCAACTGCCGAGTTCTCTCAGGTGTGGCTGCACGGTGTGCGCTTTCCTTTGTGTTCTGGTCTCTCTTTTAGGAACAGTTGCATTTGCTGTGTTTTCATGGATAAATATAATGTTGGGAGGAAAATTCTGCCGCTCCGTTCACGCCGCCATCTTCCCCTATATCCCTCAGAATTGGAAGATATTTAAAGTATACAATGTGACAATTTGATATATGGGAAATTCTCATTGGAGAAAGCTGCTGTCTGTACTATTAATGGCCCACTAGGGCCATCCATTCCAATCCTATCCTATCTGAAGGTCTTAAATGCATCTTTGAATCTGGTTTGAGGACATAGGTGGTATGAGGCAGAAAAGAGACATATGATGTTAGGTCCAACGTGAGTGGAAGGAATGGTCCAGAGCTTTCTCAGCTGTGTAGGCCACGGTGGTAACTCCAAGAACTCAGCTCAGAAATTTGTCATTAATCTTGCCCACCTGTAGGGAGCTTTCAGTTTATGTAGCATGATTACCCTTCCCACTAGTCTAGATTGAACCCATTCAGAGATGTCCTAGGACACATAGAAAGTACCACCTGAAGGGTAGCAGAATATGCCCCTCAAAATATGCCTCTTTGGCACAAGCATTATTTTCACCTGATTATTTTGAGAAACAGCAGACACTCTTTCTCTAAAATGCAGCTCTAAAAACACAGAGCTTTTCTACAGTGTGTGAGAGAGTGGAGGAAGGGTGGGAAATCCTGTTATGGTAAGTGGAGCAGACTGCTTTCCTGCCCAAACTGGAGGTGTCTGATGGGGTACTCACACCCTGTTTCTGTACATGTAAATGAAACATAAGCTGGGGTTGTTCATTGGAGAGCACAATGCATAAAACAAGAATCTGGGACGTCAGCACACCACCTGTTTATAAAGTATCAATGCCTTCTCTAGTCATTCTGACCAAGTAAAAGTAAAATTGGCTAAGACATTACCACCATTTTGTGGCCAACCAGGATGACATCTTAGTAGGGTGCCTGAGCAGGAATGCATGACTGGGGCAGTGTCCTTGCACACATTGGAAACTTATGTGTGGAAGTTTCCAATGTATGCACAGTTCAACAGGAAGCATGGTGCCAGGGTTCAACAGGAAGCACGGTGCCAGAGTTATTTTCACTTCCTGAATAAAGGTTATCATGTAAGTTAAACAACTCTGAAAACATGGTGGAAGTTACCCTTTTTAATGGTAAATTTACATTTATAAAGGAAATCTCCATTTTTGGGATGTCTTTCATTCAGTATCAGGAAGAGAAGGATGGCTCTAAATTACAAGAGAATCTTATCAATGAAGAAGGGATTGATTTAAATCTAAATAACAAACCTTTCCCTTGTGTACCGTGCCTCTCCTGGTAACCTCTACATAACTGACTTCCCCACCAATATACCTTTCTTCTTTTTTCTAGCAGAAGATGGTACTTAAGCTAGAGTTCTAAGGCATCTCTTTGAGTTACTCATTTTTCTGTGTTTATCTCCTACTTATACATGGATTATACATGTTCTTAAACTTTTATTTGTTTTTCTCTTGCTAATCAATTTAAAACTATGGAGACTCCAGCTAAGAATTAACAAAAATAGAAGGAAAATTATTTTCCTCCCTTATACATGAACAACTTCCTTAGGATTTATGTAGCTTCCAAGCAAGTATGTACTCAGGCTAGAGCATTTTCTCAAATGGCAATGCATTTGGCTGACCAGTTGGCTAGGCCAGGCAAAGGACTCTAGGGTATCAGAGAAAAGTTGCTGCTTATTCTGGCCCCAGTCCTCATGACATAGCATTTTCCTAATCTCACACTGCTGATTTGAATTCAAACACTAGATCTCCTTAGGGCTCCTTAGAATCAGCTATCTCTGGGTGTTATGTATTCAGCATTTTGTCTGTGTTCAAAACTCCAGCTTAAGAGAAAGTATCCAAATTGCAAAAGACATGATGGAGTTCATTCTTTCAACAGCCTTATCTCACTGGTTTTGTTTTTCACTGAGAAGGAAACTAGATCCCTCCCCTTGCTTTCATGTAATAAAGCATAGAATTTTCCCTATGGATCTTAAAGCAAACTAGGAGCAAAATTACAAAGAGAACAAATATTTGAGAACTCATCTAAGAAGTTTTTTTGGAAAAATCAGCTCTGAGAAAAGAGATTCCGGTCAACACAAATTGACTTCCTAGAAAAAATTTGTTAATATTTTCCTTCTCCTGTGTCTTAGCAATGGTGTCTTGACTATAGATTCAACTAATACCACAAGGGGAAGAATGTGCTTTGATTCTGACTAATGCAAGTCTAGTTGGGAACAGAAAATAAAACTGGATACTAAAAAGGTGTCCATACCTTAGTGGATGAGAAATGAAGAAGTTCTTCTGGTGCAGGTACCATGTCTTATTCATCTTTATGCCCACTGTAATGACAAGCCCAGTCACTTGTACATGGCAGTGATTGAAAGAGGTTTACTGAGCTGAATTACTGAAGACAAGAGAGTCTTAAAATTTGATGTGTGCTCTTAATCTTTTGAGATGATTGTCAATGACAACCATGAGACATTTTTGGGAATGTGTATTCACTGTTATTTTTAACTGTTTTCCTGAAGGTTGGTACAGGGTTACTTTTCAACATGACATAAAATCCAAGGGTGTAGGTCATTTATCTTCTTCTTTATATAAAGTAGACTTAAGGAAAGCTTACCCAGCTTACTCCATTATTAATAGATAACTAATATATTCACAAAAAAAGACTTAGATACTGGGGCAGGGGAGGGCTGGCTTAAACCAAGTAGACTTCTAATATTTTGGTGAACCCTGCAATGGTCATGCTTGAATGCAGTATGTAGCAACATAAAGTAGGTGATACAGACTGAAAGGTAGAGGTCACTTCTCCACTCAGGGTTTATTTTCATTCTTTTTAAGTGAAAAAATGTTAAGATTTTTTAGACAAATATGGTTTCTCGGAAATACAAGTAATTGCTCCCATTGGTGCGCTCTGGAAGTGCAGTGATACTTACTGGGGTAGATCATGAGCTGACATTACATTTCCAGGCTGGAACGCTGGCCTGTACCAGAGTCTCAGAGGAAAAGGAGGCTGAGCTTGAAAAAGGCTGCAAAAGAGCTAACTGACTACTGAGACTATCACCTTTGCATATAAATAACATGAAATGGTCTGCGTACAATGAAATTCCACGTTAGACATTCGCCGGGTGTTAGACACCAGACAACTAAGGGATGAAAAACCGTAAATAGTTTATTGTTTTATAGTTTATAAGTTGATTTGAGCTGTAGAGCATGCTGCAATTGCTTTGAAGATCATTCTTTGTAACTTTATTTCCTGCCTTGATTTCATACATACAAATGCATGTACAGCTTTCAAAAATGAATCCCAAGTTGTAGCTCTATTTATTTTTCCTTTTTCTAAGACTCTTCTCATTCAGAGGAAAATGGGAGGCACAGCGAAGCCTACTGTGGAGGTGGGGGTGGGAAGGCCAGGACTCCTGGGGAGGGAAGGATATGGAGAGAGGAAAGACTCTGAAATGATGAAGGCAAATGGGAGGTTTGGGCGGGCTGCAAGGGGATGGGAAAGCATGATGAGGCATGAGGTCAAGTCCAAGGTGTGAGGCCAGGCTGCTGGGGTTTTAATTATATCCCAATGATTCTTGATCCTGGATTCTGCGAGAGGAGAACATTCTTCCTTAACTTTCCCTCTAGGATTTTTGGGCAAATACACATCTCTATCATATTTATCTCTGCACTTGAAATCAGTCCTTTGGATCTGCCTGTGCATAAGGTGTGTCATTTGGAAGAGTCTGCAATTATCCATAGCTGAGATCTGTTTAAGTATTCTGGCAGGGCAACAGATGTATTTCAGGTGCTCTCTGGTAGATAAGAGAAGGAAAGAAAATTCCACTTTAATGTAGGATGTATATGTAAAAAGTTATATTTGAAGTAGAGGGTAATTCCCAAGGGAAGCTAAGCCCAGTTAGACCTCTGTGCATCTCTTTTTGACTTTCTAACATTCTTAACGTTTCTTTTGGAAAGGAGGAGGTAATCACATAGCTAATTTAGAATCACTATAGAAAACAATAATAATAATATCTAACATTTATTTGGTGCTAATATGAGCCAGACAATGATCTAAGATGTTAAGTCTTAACTCCTCGACACAAACCTAAAAAATCAGAAAGTGTGAATAGAAACCACAAAAATGGTTCCTGGGTAGCTGTTTTCCTCTTCAATTTGTTGTGCCTGGAAATTTGCAAGAGTCCTTTTCCAGAAACCTGAAAACTCACAGCTTTCTCAGAAGAGGTCCTGGCAAAGTCCAAATGGTACTCCTTTTTCTGAACATTATAAAACACAGTATTTAATACATTAACTAACGTAGTGAACCTGCCAAAGGTTCACTACTGTGCCAGACCATTTACCAGCAAGACCTTAATCACTAATAACATCCCCTCTGGGTTCATAGTATCCTGAAGGCAATTCACTCAGCTTCTTTCCTGTCCTCGTTCTGCTGTCTTCATTCTCCACTAAGTGGGACACAGATTTTTTCTTTCCTCTTGCACTGGAAAGGATGACGAACAAGGGAGTGGACCAGAAAGAGAGGAGATGAGACAGAGAACACTTCACCGGAGCCAAGAGTGGGAGCATGCAACGTTTTTGGCATTTAGCTTTAATAGGCAGGATTGAGTGATCATGTATAAGGAGAGCCTGGGTTGTGTTTAGGATGACTTTGGGGCTCTCCAAGTATGAGGTTGATTTGTGTATTAGTTTTCTATTGCTTCTGTAAAAAATTCACAAGCTTAGAGGCTTAAGACAACACAAATTTATATTCTTATAGTTCTGGAGGTCAGAAATCTGAAACATGTCTTATGAGACTAATATCAAGGGGCTGGCCAGGTATTTCTGGAGGCCCGCAGGAGAATGTGTTCCTTGCCTCTTCTGTCTTCTAGATGCTGCAAGCATTTCTTGGTTTGGCTTGTGGCCACAGCGCTCCAATCTCGGAGGCCATCCTCACCTTACCTTCTTCCTCCTCTGTAGTCAGATCTTCCTCTGCCTCCCTCTTATAAGGACACTTATTACAGTCAGTGCCCATGTGAAAATGTGGAAGTCCAGGATAATTTCTTCATCTCCAGATCCCTAACTGAATCACATCTGTAAAGACCCTTTTACTACATAAGGTAACACTGACAGGTTCCAGGGAAAAACTTTTCCTCTACCTTCTTAACTTTAGTCATTGAGGGTCTCAAAATTAATCTGACAAAGCAATTAGCAATAGAAAAGAATCAGATTTAATTACATGAAGATTCATGGGATGTCACAGGGAGCTGTCACTCGAGGCGGTCAGAATTTGGGGTTCATACATCATCATCATAGGGTGTGGGGAGGGGCAAAGGGGCACTTCTGGGAGAACAAATGACTTCTTGGGTTGGGGACAGAAGGCTAATTTATGGAAAAACAAATGACTTTTTCGAAAGATAAATGAACCCTTAGGAAAATACTTGGGCAATATGGTAGCTTTGTGGCAGCATCTGTTTGGGGTGATGCTAGCTTTTCTCTAAGAAGGGAAAATTACAGTTGCTCTAAGGAGTTTTCTGACAAGTTCTCTTGGGAGGCGCTGCTTTCAGGCACATAAGTAGTTTCAGAAATTCAAGTCGGTCAGCTCAAAATCATTTTTATGCCATGGTGGCTTACTCTGGACCCCTTCAGTACCTATAGGTATGCAAGATTTTATCTGCCTCAGAGTTCTTCACTTTTGAGTCTTTATATCCCAGATATGTGTTCCTTGTTAACACACATTTATGCTACATGGAAAGAATAAGTACACAATTTTGGGCACGTGTATCAGTAGGGCTGTCCTTTCAGGATAAGGAAAAGGAATAACAAGTTAGGCCACAGAGGAGAAAAACCAGGGTGAGGATAGACTCTTCTGGGACTGCATCCAGAATTCATTCTCTAATGTTAGAGGGAGGCCCTTTTTGGGGAGAATCTGTACCAAACCCATGGATATTGGCTTCTTTGCCTGGATTCTGCAGGTGTGTAAGTCCTCAGGCTTGAGTGAGCCCACCAATGTGTCCTACTTTAGGTCTCCCTGGTTTGGGCCCTGGGTCCCCTCCCAGGTTTCCCTGCTTGGGCTGGCACATTTGATCAGCGTTCCTTACATACTCTGTAGGAATTTGGGGCTTAAATTGTTCTACTGTTTAAAAGTGTGTTCCCTTAGCTAGATAGCTCTCATGCATAAATCTTAATAATGTGATTTAATGGTCTTAGGAAAAGTTTCCAACTTTTTTTGGGAATACCAGAGCGGTGAGTCACCAGAAAGCCTTCCAGGAAAGTGGAGGTGGCTGGGCCCCTGGGTCATCTGACGCATCAGTTATCTGTGCCCTGCAGGTGAGGAAGGGTGTCCCTCCGACAGGAAATAGGATATTGGTGGTTGGCCCCCAAGAGTGCCCGGACCTTGAAGCAGGAACATGACAGAGCCATGGGGAGGGGATCCAGGGAAGGGAGCCTCTGTGGTCAGGGCCACACAGGCACCAAAGAGTGAGGGCTAGTTTCTTCATGCTGCCAGCCCTACCCCACCGCTTTTAGCGGCCATACGCAGAATTGCAGGCTATGCTCACTGCTTCTTTGACTTCGCTGTCCAGCTCTTGAAAGCTGGCTTCCATCACCCCCACTTGACCGAAATGTTCACTCCTCAGCTCTGAAAATGACCCACTCTGAGTCCCAGCTTCCTTAAAAGCCTGTAATGCCAATCACTTTCTCTTTCCTTGAGATTGCTGACTCTTATGGGTCGAAATGTGAAATGCCACAAAAGGCTCGTGAAGTCCTAACCCCCGGAACCTGTGAATGTTGACTGTACTGAGAAAGAGGGTCTTTGCAGCTGGAATCAAGTTAAGAGGATCTCATTAGGTTGAACCCTAATCCAGGTTGACCAGTGTCCTCGTAAGAAAAGAAACAGAGACACACAGGGAGAAGTTGGCTGTGTGATGGGGGAGTGGGAGAGGGTGCAGCTGTGAGCCCAGGGTGCCGAGGGTGGCCAGGAGCTGCCAGAAGCTGGCCAAGGCCAGGAGGGCTCCTCCCCTGCAGGGTTGAGAGGGAGCACAGCCCTGCTGACACCTCAATTTTGGACTTCTAGCCCTCAGAACTGTGGAATAATAAATTCCTGTAATTTCAAGTCGTCTGATTTATGGCATTTGGTTACAGCAGCCTTATAACTTAAACACTAAACCTTTAAAATAGTGTACTCCTGAAGGATCCTGGGTCTCCGTCCCTATGAGGACAGTCCCCTCTGCATCCTTTCTGGCTTCTTGTCGTCCTGCTGTCCCCAGAGCTGGGTGCCGACCAGGATTTCATACTCCAGATTTTCAGGTCTCTGCTTGCATAGCTGGCCCTCTCCACCATTTCTAAGCTTCAGTCCCTACTTCAAATGGCATGCGGTTTCAAAATCTAACTTCTTCTGAGCAGGTCTAACATGTTTACTTTCTGGGGAGTATAATCAGCCAGGATGTCCCACCTCCTTCTTGAGTTCATTATGTCTAAAACCAAATTGCTTTCCGATGGCTCCTTCTCACCCACCTGACCGCCTCCTCTGCTCGGGGCTCAGTGAGCGTCCTAGTCTAGTCACCTGTATCTGAAATCCCGTCCATTTCTGTTCTGAGTCTTTTTCCTCCTCGTCCTTAACCTGTTGCCAAGTCATAGCGATCCCACCTCTGGTCTCGCATCTTTCATGTTTCTGTCACCGGTCTGGTCACTTATCTGCACCATGGCCCCAACTTCCTGCCGCATCTTATCACTCCCTACTCCTCCTCATTTGCCTTTTGAACTGGGCTTCCGCAAAGGCTACAAACTTGTTTTCAGAGCACCACGAGGATGGGGAGTCTGCAGCCTCCTGGTCAGGAGCCACCTGTCCGTGGAGAACAGGGTCAGGCTAGAGGCTCCAGGCTGCCAAGCACCAAAGAACCTGAAGGCTCGAGGAGAGAGAGCTCCAGCCAAGCGGGGCGGTGTGGGGGGTGGGAGGCGGCACCCAGCTCTGCTCACCGGCCGTTTCCAGCTGGGTCTGTGCCCTTGGATTTGCCCTGATCCACGGACTCTGACCCTCATCCCATCTTTTCCTTCCATGACTTCCCTCCCATGCCCCATCTGGCACTGCACCTGCCGTCCTGACCTCTGCGGAAACAGAAAACATCCTGCCACCAAACAGGCCCCTCTGTACTGAAGGAGAACAGAAAATGAGACCCAAAATGTGCCACTTTAGCATGTGGACTATTGTGAGCTAAATGCAGCCAATGTTCAGCAGACTCAAAAAAACTTCTACCTCTCCCTTTACTACATAAAAGAATAGAGTGGGGATCTGGCTCAGAGACAGAACTGTGACCAGAGCTGACTTTCATCTGAGTGACTCCTCTGTATGACAGGACAAACGTCTAATTACCAAACATATGCTCCTCCTCTTGTCCTGTGAGTGGCCCTCCTCTCCTCTGAAGCCCCAGGCCCCCATCCATTCCTCAGCCGAGGACGGCATAGATGCCTCAACAGCCCGACCTGCCCCTGGGTCTCATATATTTATGGAGCTACCATCCATACAAAATTAATTTTTTTCCTCTGTTAATCTGTCATGTCAGTTTAATTCTAACACTAGCCAAAGAACGTAGAAGGGTAGAAGGAAAACTTTTCCTCCCCTACAATAGCAATACAGAAGACAGAGGACATGATTTATTCTTAAGAATGCATATTAGATTACATGCACGCAGGCAATCCACTAGAGATCACTAAGTTTGCACAGAATTACACCCAAATTTATAGAGTAAAGCAGAAGAAAGAACAACTTAAACTTATGTCCTCCAGAGACAAATGAATGGACCTTATATTAGTCTCCTATACTCCTCAGGAGAGACTCCTGAGTTAATTGCAGAAGAATGAGTTTGTAGTTCAAAGGTCAGAAGGCCCGTGACCTTGCATTGTAAAATCAAAAGGTCAGGCCTATTTGTTTTGGAGCTCTGACGTTTTCAAGGAGACATCCTAAGGAGGAGGCTGAGGAGGCGGCTGCTAACCTCCACCTTACTCAACAAAGGAAGTTTCATCCTTTCACCTTTGCAGCAGTGAATTCTTGTCTATTCAAGACACTATTCAACAGACTTGGGAGCTGCATCATCTTGTATCAGCCCAACAACCCTCGCTCAGCCCACATTAGGGAGAATGCTTAAAGGTCAGATGAGGGCACACCATCCCCGCCCCAGGGGTGACCTAGATGCCACAGAGTTGTCCTACAGCTGGCTGTACATTTTAATCACCTGGGGAGTTTAAAAAAATGGAATGCTTGGACCCCTCTCCCAGGTATTCATTAGTTCGCCTCGAGTGGAACCTAGGCTCAGTCAGAAAAGATTGGTGCCAGAACCTGAGAAATGCTTCCTGGTCTCCCTGTTGAATAAACCTCTTTCCTTGGCTCAAAATCATAGTTTTTTCTCTAGCAAAGTCCATCAGAGGCCTTTGGTGTCATTCGGAACTCACCCTGTGGAGCTCAACCTGTTAGTCTCTGCTCAATTCCTACAGCCTCTGTAGGGCTGTTATCAAGCCATTACTATCATGAATGAAGAGGTTTTTTTTTTTTAATTAAGGTATCATTGATATACAATCTTATGAAGGTTTTACATGAACAACACTGTGGCTATTACATTCACCCATATTATCAAATCCCCCCCACACCGTATTATAGTCACTGTCCATCAGCATAGTAGGATGCTACAGAGTCACTATTTGTCTTCTCTGTGCTGTACTGCCTTCCCCATGACCTGCCTACATTATGTGTGCTAATCATAATGCTCCTTAATTCCCTTCACCCACCCTCCCCAACCCCTTCCCTTTGGTAACCCCTAGTTCCTTCTTGGAGTCTCTGAGTCTGCTGCTGTTTTGTTCCTTCAGTTTTGCTTCGTTGTTATACTCCACAAATGAGGGAAATCATTTGGTACTTGTCTTTCTCTGCCTGGCTTATTTCACTGAGCATAATATCCTCTAGTTCCATCCATGTTGCTGCAAATGGTAGGGTTTGTTTTCTTTTTATGGCTGAGTAGTATTGCACTGTATAATATGTACCACATCTTCTTTATCCATTCATCTACTGATGGACACTTAGGTTGCTTCCATATCTTGGCTATTGTAAATAGTGCTGTGGTAAACATAGGGGTGCATATGTCCTTTTGAATCTGGGATCTTGTTTTCTTTGGGTAATTCCTAGGAGTGGAATTCCTGGGTCAAATGGCATTTCTATTTTTAGTTTTTTGAGGAACCTCTATACTGCTTTCCAAAATGGTTGAACTAGTTTACATTCCTCCCAACAGTGTAGGAGGGTTTCCCTTTCCCTGCATCCTCACCAGCATTTGTTGTTTCTTGTCTTTTAGATGTTGGTCATAGTAACTGGTGTGAGGTGATATATCACTGTGGTTTTAATTTGCATTTCCCTGATAATTAGCAATGTGGAGCATCTTTTCATTTGCCTGTTGGCCATCTGAATTTCTTCTTTGGAGAAGTGTCTGTTCAGATCCTCTGCCTATTTTTTAATAGGGTTATTTGCTTTTTGGGTGTTGAGGTGTGTGAGTTCTTTATATATTTTGGATGTTAATCCCTTATTGGATATGTCATTTACAAATATATTCTCCCATACTGTAGGATGCCTTTTTGTTTTGCTGATGGTGTCCTTTGCTGTACAGAAGCTTTTAGTTTGATGTAGTCCCATTTGTTCATTTTTGCTTTTGTTTCCCTTGCCCAAGGAGATGTGTTTAGGAAAAAATTGCTCATGTTTATATTCAAGAGATTTTTGCCTATGTTTTCTTCTATGAGTTTTATGGTTTCAATGCTTACATTCAGGTCTTTGATCCATTTTGAGTTTACTTTTATGTATGGGGTTAGACAGTAATCCAATTTCATTCTCTTACATGTAGTTGTCCAGTTTTGCCAACACAAGTTGTTGAAGAAGCTGTCATTTCCCCATTGTATATCCATGGCTCCTTTATCATATATTAATTGGCCGTATATGTTTGGGTTTATATCTGGGCTCTCTGTTCTTTTCCACTGATCTTTGGGTCTGTTCTTGTGCCAGTACCAAATTGTTTTGATTACTGTGGCTTTGTAGTAGAGCTTGAAGTTGGGGAGTGTAATCCCTCCAGCTTTATTCTTCCTTCTCAGGATTGCTTTGGCTATTTGGGGTCTTTTATGAATGAAATGTTTCTGATGTGCTGAATCCATCTGGGAGGTCTTCCTCCCTAAAGACTTTCATAAGACTGTGTGAGAACCATCACACCTCAGAAATCAACTTTATTTCCTTTGGTTCCTATGGGAGGGAAAACATTTTTATTTTTCCTTCTACCTGTTGAAATAAATTTCTAGGCCCAAGATGCAGCTGCTATGGGATGCCACATCAGCAAACTGAAACTGAGGTAAACTTCATGTCCCTGTTAAAGCTCCACCGGACCAGAAACGCAGTGTATTCAGTCAGCCAATCCCCATATGCCAAGTGTGTTCACGTCGTTGTTGGACTTCCTTGTTCCCCTGATTCAGCTACCCTGATCCAAACAAGGAAGAAGACCTCTAGGTAACCAGTCAGCTGAAAAAGGCAAATAACTTCTGAGTTTACCCCTTAAAAACCTGGTAGTCTGTGAACAATTTGGAACCTGCTGCTCCCATGCCTTGTGATTCCTGGCTGGCAGGTTGAAACTCTTGCAAAAAACCTCACCCTTCTGCTTTGTTTTACTCAGGATGCAGAATTAGCTTTCTGACATAATTGCTATGTTCTTAACTGGGGCTTTATAACAAAAGATAGGTTAACAAGGTAGAAGCTTATTCACATGTGCATGACACATGGGAGTACACAGAGATGAGTAACTCCCAGTAGGTGGTTAGAACAGGGGGGTTAAATACCAACTAAGAAAAAGGGCTTTGGGGACTCCTGGGTGGGAGATGCAAGTTGTAGAAGGTGGTCAGGGAAAGTATGGTAAACAAGGATTGGTTTGTTACACAGATATAGTCAGTGCTTTCTCCACTGATGAGTCTTTTGTAATTAAATCATCCTTCTCTTCCTGTTATAAAGAGGGATACATGCTTAGAAACGGAGATTTCCTTTACAAATGTAAACGTTTTTACAAAAGGAAATGTTATGTTCTGTTTCCAGAGCTTCTCTTGGGTTTGCTGTCTTAAATAATTGATTTAAAATAATCCTTGTGCCAAAGAGGCAATACTATAGGGTATTATATTCTGGTCCCCTATAGTTAGTTTTCTTTGTGCACCTGAACATGTTGACTGGTTCCGCCAGGTACCACCACATTCTTGGATGCTCAGCTTAGAAGGGCGTCAACGGCTATTTAAACACAAAGGAAAATGACTCTGAACTTGAGTAACATTTGGAGCAAATTTGCCACAATTTGCTGACTTCCCTATTTTATGTAGGCTCAGAAATGTTTGCTTATAATGTTTGGGGACACTCCCTCCCTTAATTCAGAAAGAAGTGCTTTCTGACCCTGATTTTTTTTTTTGACTTTTGTAATTGAGATACGTATGTTTTTATTTTATGGACACTAATTGCTGAACCCACCATCCCTTCAGCCTCCCTCAAGTATTCGTTTTCAGGCTAATGCAAATTGAAGACTTCCAGAATATGCCTCCCCAAAATATCCCTTTGGCATAGAGACTACTTTGAGTTAAAGCTTAAGAGAGATGCAAGGAGCCCTGAAAACAGAGGGCATAGTTATCCTTTGGTAAAGGAAATTTCCATCTATAAAGGTGTCTCCCCCTCCTATACCAGGAGGACAAGGACTTTTTTAAAAAATTTATTTTGGTATCATTAATCTACAATTACATGTGCAATATTATGATGATTAAACTACCCCCTTCATCAGGTCCCCCCCACCAACCCCATTACAGTCACTGTCCATCAGTGTAGTGAGATGCTATAGAATCACTACTTGTCTTCTCTGAGTTGTACAGCCCTCCCGGTGCCCCCCCTACCTTATGTCTGCTAATCGTAATGCCCCTTTTACCCTCATATCCCTCCCTTCCCACCCATCTTCCCCAGTTCCTTCCCCTTTGGTAACTATTAGTCCATTCTTGGGTTCTGTGAGTATGCTGCTTTGTTCCTTCAGTTCTTTTCTTTGTTCTTATACTCCACATATGAGTGAAATCATTTGATACTTGTCTTTTTCAGCTTGGCTTATTTCACTGAGCATAATACCCTCTAGCTCCATCCATGTTGTTGCAAATGGTAGGATTTGTTTTCTTCTTATGGCTGAATAATATTCCATTGTGTATATGTACCACATCTTCTTTATCCAT
Organism: Phataginus tricuspis; assembly: GCA_029783875.1. Classification (NCBI taxonomy): domain Eukaryota; kingdom Metazoa; phylum Chordata; class Mammalia; order Pholidota; family Manidae; genus Phataginus; species Phataginus tricuspis. Next base: position 31,459,452 of record JAQQAC010022866.1, on the reverse strand, counting down.
TCATCTACTGATGGACACTTAGGCTGCTTCCATTTCTTGGCTATTGTAAATAGTGCTGCAATAAACATACGGGTGCATCTGTCTTTTTGAAACTGGGTTCCTGCATTCTTAGGGTAAATTCCTAGGAGTGGGATTCCTGGGTCAAATGGTATTTCTATTTTGAGTTTTTTGAGGAACCTCCATACTGCTTTCCACAATGGTTGAACTAATTTGCATTCCCACCAGCAGTGTAGGAGGGTTCCCTTTTCTCCACATCCTCACCAACATTTGTTGTTGTTTGTGTTTTGGATGTTGGCCATCCTCACTGGTGTGAGGTGATATCTCATTGTGGTTTTAATCTGCATTTCTCTGATGATTAGCGATGTGGAGCATCTTTTCATGTGCCTGTTGGCCATCTGAATTTCTTCTTTAGAGAAGTGTCTATTCATATCCTCTGCCCATTTCTTAATTGGATTATTTGCTTTTTGTTTGTTGAGGTGTGTGAGTTCTTTATAAATTTTGGATGTCAACCCCTTATCAGATACATCAAAATATAGTATGAATATATTTTCCCATACTGTAGGATGTCTTTTTGTTCTACTGATGGTGTCCTCTGCTGTACAGAAGCTATTCAACTTGATATAGTCCCATTTGTTCATTTTTGCTTTTGTTTCCCTAGCCTGGGGGGATATGTTCACGAAGAAGTCGCTCATGTTTATGTCCAAGAGATTTTTGCCTACGTTTTTTTCTAGGAGTTTTATGGTTTCATGACTTACATTCAGGTCTTTGATCCACCTTGAGTTTACCTTTGTGTATGGGGTTAGACAGTAGTCCAGTTTCATTCTCTTACATGTAGCTGTCCGGTTTTTCCAACAACAGCTGCTGAAGAGGCTGTCATCTCCCCATTGTATATCCAAGGCTCCTTTATCAAATATTAATTGACTGTATATGTTTGGGTTAATGTTTGGATTTTCTATTCTGTTCCACTGGTCTATGGGTCTGTTTTTGTGCCAGTACAAAATTGTCTTGATTACTGTGGCTTTGTAGTAGAGCTTGAAGTCAGGGAGCGTAATTCCCCCTGTTTGATTCCTCCTTCTCAGGATTGCTTTGGCTATTCGGGTCTTTTCTGGTTCCATATGAATTTTAGAATTATTTGTTCCAGTTCATTGAAGAAAGCTGTTGGTAGTTTGATAGGGATTGCCTTGAATCTGTAGATTGCTTCAGGTAGTGTAGCCATTTTGACAATATTTATTCTTCCTAGCCAAGAGCATGGGATGCATTTCTACTTGTTAGTGTCCTATTTAATTTCTCCTGGGAGTGTCTTGTAGTTTTCAGAGTACAGGTCTTTCACTTCCTTCGTTAGGTTTATTCCTAGGTATTTAATTCTTTTTGATGCAATTGTGAATGGAATTGTTTTTCTGATTTCTCTTTCTGTTAGTTCATCGTTAGTGTATAGGAAAGCAACAGATTTCTGTGTGTTAATTTTGTATCCTGCAACTTTGCTGAATTCAGATATTAGTTCTAGTAGTTTTGGAGTGGAGTCTTTAGGGTTTTTTTTGTACAGTATCATATCATCTGCAAATAGTGACAATTTGACTTCTTCTTTAACAATCTGGATGCCTTGTATGTCTTTGTTTTGTCTGATTGCCGTGGCTAGGACCTCCAGTACTATGTTGAATAACAGTGGAGAGAGTGGGCATCCCTGTCTTGTTCCCGAACTTAGATGAAAAGCTTTCAGCTTCTCACTGTTAAGTATGATGTTAGCTGTGGGTTTGTCATATATAGCCTTTATGATGTTGAGGTACTTGCCGTCTATAGCCATTTTGTTGAGAGTTTTAATCATGAATGGATGCTGAATTTTGTCAAATGCTTTTTCAGCATCTGTGGAGATGATCATGTGGTTTTTGTTCTTCTTTTTGTTGATGTGGTGGATGATGTTGATGGATTTTTGAATGTTGTACCATCCTTTCATCCCTGGGATGAATCCCACTTGATCATGGTGTATGATCCTCTTGATGTATTTTTGAATTCGGTTTGCTAATATTTTGTTGAGTATTTTTGCATCTATGTTCATCAGGGATATAGGTCTGTAATTTTCTTTTTTAGTGACGTCTTTGCCTGGTTGTGGTATTGGAGTGATGCTGGCTTCATAGAAAGAGTTTGGAAGTACTCCCTCCTCTTCTATTTTTTGGAAAACTTTAAGGAGAATGGGTGTTATTTCTTCTCTATATGTCTGGTAGAATTCAGAGGTGAATCCATCAGGTCTGGGGGTTTTGTTCTTGGGTAGTTTTTTGATTACCGATTCAATTTCGTTGCTGGTGATTGGTCTGTTTAGTTTTTCTGTTTCTTGCTTGGTCAGTCTTGGAAGGTTGTATTTTTCTAAGAAGTTGTCCATTTCTTCTAGGTTTTCCAGCTTGTGAGCATACAGATGCTCATAATATTCTCTTATAATTCTTTGTATTTCTGTGGGGTCCGTCATTATTTTTCCTTTCTCATTTCTGATTCTGTTTATGTGTGTAGATTCTCTTTTTCTCTTAATGAGTCTGGCTAGGGGTTTATCTATTTTGTTTATTTTTTCAAAGAACCAGCTCTTGGTTTCATTGATTTTTTCTATTGTTTTATTCTTCTCAGTTTTATTTATTTCTTCTCTGATCTTTATTATGTCCCTCCTTCTGGTGACTTTGGGCCTCCTTAGTTCTTCTTTTTCCAATTTCAATAATTGTGTCTTTAGACTGTTCATTTGGGAATGTTCTTCCTTCTTTAAATGGGCCTGGATTGCAATATACTTTCCTCTTAGAAGAGGACAAGGACTTTTAACAACTGTCATCAATGGAGAAATACTTACTTCTGTCTGCATAACAGATCACACCAAACAACCCTTGTTTACTGTACTTCTTGTCTTCTTCTGATAACTGCCCTCCCCACCCAGAAGTCCCAAACCCCTGTCGACTGAAATCAACATGACTGTTATATTAAGAAAGATAAACTTTATTCCTAGTCTTACTGAGTATCCTGGCCTGAGAGCAGCCACTGGTGTGCTCTGATAAACTGTTCTACAGTCCCTTCGTTTGGAGACATCCTAAGTACTCTTTCTACAGCAGAGGATACATGCAGGAGAGAGGTTACATTTATCAATACATCAAGCAGTGTGGCATGAATACATCTAGTTAACCTCCTAAGAGATCATGCTATTCCCATCCTGATGCTATCTATGTGTGTGAGAGGAGGTAAGGATCAGGGTCTCATGAGGTGGATGATCTCCTCTTCCTTTGAGAATGTAGAGGGCAGACCAGAAAATTCCTGACTAACTACATTTCTGGGAGAGGTTAAAACTACAGTTAGGTTAGGAATTAAGCCCCAGTTTGGTGACTTGGCCTGGCAGAAGGGATACCACATTGGGTCTGTCTTTCTTTTTAACACCTTTTCCTTTGTGTAGCCTAAGACTGGCAGATAAGCCTCAATCATCTGGCTGCCCTCTTGAGTCTCATGTCTTTGTGAAATCCCTGGGCACACACAAAAATTAAATGTGTTAATCTGTCTTTTATTAGTTTGATTTGAGGGCCAGGCAATGAACCTAGGCTGGGTGGAGGGAAAAGTAATTTTTTTCCTCCCTGCAAAGCCTAAAAAGCCATTTGGTTCTTCCATCCCTCCATCTCTCCCATCTGTCTTACATACCAGGCTGCCAGCTAGTGAACCGGAAGGTGTAGAGCATCTGTGATTCTCCAGTTAAACATTTGCTCAGTGTGAGAAGGGGACGTGAAGAGGCAGGGCATTGTGCCTGTCGGGAGGCACAGAGCTCTCGCACCCAAACTCCTGGGAAGTGAAGGAGAAATAATAGGCAGCTCCCATTTGCAGCCAACCAGCCTGAGTGGTATTCCTTGAAGTGAAGCACTTCTAAATCCCTCCTGGAGCTGAGGAGCCAGTTTGATAAACTGGAGGGCTTGGGTGGCCTCTCTGCTCTTTGGGGGTGACTTTGGGAAACTGAAGAAACCAAATCAAGGCCTCAGGCTCTTTGCAGAGTTACAACTTGTAATATACACTCAATTGCTTATTTAAAACTGATAATATAATATCAAAAATGTCACAACTGTCTTCTTTTGATAGTGGCTTCATTTGGGTGACTCATATCAGCCTGTGACTGAGTTGATAGTAAGGTAGGGCAGGGACATGGGACATGTATCATGATTAATTTTTCCTAATTTTAAATGCCAAGATATGAATAGTACATTAAGAACAGGATGAACTCCATCTTAAGGCTAAGTTTCCATTGTAAAAACCAGGAATTTAGGAGGTAAGATTCCTAACATATGTTAATCAGACAATAACTGACCCTATCTTAAGGCAGGGCAAATAGTCCTATATGATATGTCCCCACTGCTTGAGGGTAACTACTATCTTGGAGAAGAATAGGACCAAGGAATTCCTTGTATTGAGTTTATCTTACAGGCTATCTAGAGGACAGACTATGAATGGTGACATAGTGTCTCTCACTGGATATAGACATCATGAGACCACATGTTGGGCGTACAGCCAGCGCCCCCCTCCAGCTCCCACCCCTTCCCCATCCTTAAAGCCTTAAAGACAGAATGCTAAGCATCTAAGTGTGCCTCCTCTCTCAGGTTACCCACACTCCCCTTTCTTCAAGCACGTGCTTTACCTGAAATAAAGACTTATCACTGCTCAACTTACTGCATTTTGTCTCTGCATTTTTCCCAGTGGAAAGCATCTTTGTTACTTTGCTATTTCATCCTATTTTCTAGACTTAAGCACTAGTCTTCTCTCTCTCTGTTTTACTTCAGACAAGTAGCAAAGGGCTACTGAGATCTCTGATTTGAGGCCTGCAAGTTCCTGTTGCCTGGGTGACCTGGACAGGACTGCAGCTATACAATCATGCTGTTTAGTGGCCTGCCCAAAAATCTCCTTTCTTTGCTTTGGGAAGTCCTCAGAACATCAACTCACTCCATTCAGTGCTCTACAGCTCCCCCAAATCCTGGGGTAGTAGGGACTGAGTTCCCACAACGCACAGATTCAAGGTAACACTGGACACTAGGTGACCCTGGCTTCAGGAGTTGGCAAGGGACCTGCCCTCTGCCGAACAGCAGTTCAATGAGCTTCCCCTTCCTCCCTTTGTTCTTCCTTGCTCTCTGCTGCCTGCAGGGCTGCTGCCATTTGCTGCTACTCTCACTTTAATGAATCCTGTCCTTACCTACACTTGTCAGACCTGTTGGAGAATTCTTTCTTTATCAGAGTCCAGAGCCCTCCCCCATCCAGGCTGAGGTTTCACCTGGTGTGCAGGGAAAGACCTCCCCAGACACAGCTGCCTGGCAACAATAGGAGGGATCTTAACCCCTGTTTTTTAAATAAAAATGGGTATAATCTAAATGTACCACCTACTTATTTCTTAGGGGAATTGAATGAATTATTTTTAAAGCATAAACTGGATGTGTTCATAATCAAAACCTATCAGTTTTAGCTACATTCTTTGCAAAGCAAATAAATGCAATATTGCTGTTCCTTTCTTTGATTTTGTCAGAATATCTCAGGTTTAGATTTCTCACCCCAGGGGAAGAGGGATATGTACCTAGTACATTTGACAAAATTGTTTTACAAATTTTGATGGGCATCCTTCTGAACAGAGCAGAGTTTCCCTTGTTTTCTTGTTATGGTTTGGGAAGACCATATTTCCAAGGCAGGCATAACCCCCATTTGCCAAATGAAAACACAAATAGACAACAGAAACAATTTTTTTTAATGTTAAGAACATAACAATGGGAACGCCAGAGGCAATCTAATTTCAGTAATATTTTCAATAAATTAACGGCCTCTGTTTGTGGCAGCAGACACTTGGAAGAGATTGAGCTGACAGATGGGCACAAATAAAGCCACAGGAAACTGGGAGGATGATAAATACCATCTGCAGGCCATTTTTATCCCCCCTTGTTAATTAACCGCCCTGCTCTTCTTACAACAGCTAAGTTTATTTTTCTTTTTACTCTGAAATTCCTTCATTTCATGTTGTTTACTTTCAAACTTTCTCATATTTTTCCCTCCTGTGTTTTTATTTTTTTCTATCCCAAATCTGCTTTGGTTTTCAATCCTGTGTTCTCATCCACATTTCCTACAGGGAGGTTTTTGCAGGGGAGAAAGCAAGGACATTTCCTTTATTCTTGTCAGCTTCCTAACAATTTTCTTGCTATTAATGTCAACAACTTTCCAGCTCCAGGGAATACAAATACCTTTCCTTTTTATAAATTGTTGTGCTCTGTTCCCCCTGCCCATCAGTAAAAACACAGCATGGCATTATTGATCCTACTCTCATCTCTCTTTTTTCTTTTTATCCCTTAGAAGAAATTTATAAGTGAATTGGTTCTGCCCTGTACCTTTGAATGGTGTATATTTTCTGATGTCCAGTTTGGCAGCCTGGCACGGTCATTTAATTGAAAGAACTTGGGTCTTTAGAAACAGTCAGCCTTTAGTTCATATTCTGGTTTTGTCTCTTATTAACTGGACGACCTTGGGTAAGTTCTGTAGTCCCTCTGAGCCAGTGTCTTCATTAAAATAATGATTCCTTCCATCTGAATTTGTTGATGGGTTTCAGGGAGACTTGGTACATTTATTACCCAGCACCTCCTTTCCAGTCTCTGACAGCAGAATGCTGGAAGGGTATGACCAGTCAAGGGGTATCCTTGCTGTTCCCTTTTATTAATAGCTCTCAGGAGGCTGTGTGAAGGGCAGGGGAAAACCAGGGAATGATACTAGGCAGCGTCCTTTCTAGGCAGTAGCCCTGGAGTGGTGGAAGGTCAAAGAGCTGTTATGAAGCTCACTGAGGATTTGTGTAATTTGTGTAATTCAGATCTCAGCCAGTTATCACCTCCTCAGAGAAGCCTTCCCTGACTATACTAAAAAAAGGTAATCCCTGGTCACTCACTCATCCTCATTCTGCTTTATCATCACTACAACACTCAGCACTACTTGTTAATTTGTATGTTTACTCGTCTGTTTTTTGTTTGTTTCCTCCACTGAAATGTAAACTCCGTGACAGCTGGAAAGCTACTTATTTTCTGCTATAGCCTCATTGCTTAAAGCAGTGTATACCAAAACTAGGCCCCAATAAATATTTGTTACATGAATAACAGGGCTATAGATTTTGCTAATGTTGGAAATTACTCTGGCATCTATCAGTGAGTGAATGTTGGCAAAAGATCTAGTTTAGGCCGAAGGCTCATCTTAACTGGTGCATTTATGTGTCTGCAGGTAAAGTGGGTGTGTCAGGGCAGGGTTGTTAATTCTTCTAACTGCATCCTAGTTTAGTACGTGTATATACACAGCAGCGACCTGATTACTCAAGAAGAACCAAACAGCAGTTATAAATAGTTTTCAGTCAGTTTGTGGAGCTGTAATTGACACAGCTGGTCATTCCTCCTTTTTAAAACCCTTTCTTAGCTTGTCTTCTAGCATATTCTTCGCTCTTGACTCTTCACATGCCTCACTACCATCACGTTTCAGAATCCACTCTTAGTTCTTCTTCAGCTCCCAACCTTGAATCTCTTCTCATCTCTATCAACACTCGTTCTCTAGGTGATTCATCTAGTCACATGATCTTGAATACCTTCCTATTCTGACACCCTTCAAATTGACATCCACTGGATGTGGAGGTTGATTGCACTGATATCCACCCCTTATCATGTGACTTTATATTTTTTTCTCACTGAAGAGGCAAGGTCTACTCTTCCTGCCATCCACCTGAACCTGGGCTTAGCCATGTCACTTGCTTTGCCAGTAGGTTGAGGCCGAATTCATGTGTGCAAGTTCCACACCTATTCCTTAGGAATGCTAGTGCATTTCCACTTACTGTCTCTTGTACTGCTGTTACAGCCATGAGAAGGTACAAGCTTAGGCTAACCCTCTGGTCTCAAGAGGCTGTAAGGAAGGAAAAAATTTTCCCTTACCTTTCTAGGTTCTTCGGGTTGGTCTACTAATCACATTGACATAAGACAGATTAACAAGAGAAAAACAAAATTATGTATGTATGGGAGCCCCATAAAAAATATGAGTCCCAAGGGCCAACTGGGGAGTTGAGGCTTATATGCCATCCTGAGCTAAGGAATGGGATAGGGGCCTGGGGCTTCAAAGGGGTAAGAAGAGCAGATGTTTGCCTTGCTATACAGCTAGGTCTTTCATAGAAAAAGTTCTCTCTGGTAATCGTTCTCCCTCTGGGCCTGGCCGTATCTCAATTCTTTTAGGTAGTTAAGAGAGATATAAAAGTTTTTCTAAGTTTTGATTGCCTTCAGCTCAAAATAATCTACATGACAAAGTGGCATAGCATGGGTCACATATTTTTCACCCCCTCAAGTAGGATGACTTAGAGCAGAGCTTTGGGTCTCAGCCAAGCTAGAGCAAACCCCCTTATTGCAGACAGGTAACGAGGGACCCCCGCTGAGATGAGCTGAGGGCTGTCTAAAGCATTTGGCCCCCATTAACCCCCAGTGCTCTAATAAATAAACATGGCTTTAAGCTACTGAGGTTTGTTAAAAAATTAATTTTAGATTTAATTTGTGTAGTATTAACTACATATATGTAAAGGTACAGTCAGTGAGGTTTGACTGTGTATACATTGGTGATCTAAAACACATGGCATTGTCAGTCTTTTTAATTTTAACCATTCTAATGGATACGTAGGGGTAGGTCATTGTGGTTTTAATTTCTTTTCCCTGGTGACTTAAGATGTTGAACATCTTTTCATGTGTTTATTGGCCATTTATCTTTTTTCTGAGTGTTCAATTTTTGCCCTTTTTAAAATTGTGTGATTTCTTTTCATATTTTTGAATTATAAGTTCTCTTTATATTTTATAGATACAAGTGCTTTATTAGATATATGTTGTGAATTTTTTCTCCTTGCCATTTTGGTTTCTGAACAGCAGACGTTTTTAATTTTGATAAAGTTCAATTTACTAATTTATCAGTTTTTTTTTCTCTTATGGATTGTTCTTTTTGTGTCCTATGAGCTCTCAAGTTTGGAGGTGGTTTGGGATCCAGCACTACCTGGCTGAGACAGAAGCTTAATAGGTTTCTCAAAATAAATGTGTCCACTCTCTCAGTCCCCTTTACAACCTGCTCCTCTGACAGTTGTCCTCATCTCAAAAAATGCATTCCATTCCTCCAGTTGTCAGGCAAAAAAAAAAAAATTATTCTCCTCTTCCTGTCCTATCAGCAAATCCTACTGGAATCAACTTCAAAATGTATCTGGAATCAGACCGTCTTTCGCCATCCTATCACCCCCGGTCCAAGCTGCCATGATTTGTGTCCTGGTTTTTTGCAAGGGTCTCCTAACTGGCATTTCTGCTGCCTTGTGCCATTATGACTTATTCTCACCACAGAAGCCAGAGTGATATTTTTAAAAATCTAAGCCTGATTATGTGTGTATCACCTGCTCAAAATCTTTACAAGTCTTCCTTATCATTCAGAGTAAAACTCAAAACCCTTATAATAATTCAAAGCAACCTATAAAATCTCCCCCCTGCCCAATTTCATCCCTGACCACTAGTTGTAATACTGCTCCTGCTATTCCTGGCTTTCTGGCTGTTTCTTCAACATTCTAAGTGAATACGTGCCTCAGGGCCTTTGCACCTGCTGTTCTCTATATCTGTAATACTTCCCTTGTACATATGTGCACACAGATGTCTTCATTTTCCTCAGGTCTCTAATGTCTTTTTCGTACCTGGCATTATATACCTTACTATTATTTTTTCCGTAGCACTTCCTGCCACCTGATTTTTATACATTTGCTTGATATTTATTTTTCTTCATCTCTTTTTCATCTATCCTGCCAAACCTTGAGAATGTAGGTTGCATATGGGCAGGGATGTTATTTTGTTACCATTGTAACTTCAGGACCTGGAAATTGTAGGCACTCAAGAGTATAGTGATAGAATATTAACCAGTATATAGCAAACCGTTTAATTTTAGAATTTTAAAATCATAAAATTTTTGATAAATAGAAAAATCCTGAAGTTCTGTACACTTGGAGATTAATATGTTTATAATGTTGATTTTCTGGAACAGTCTAGATGATCAGTAATAGGACGATATCCAAATGTTGGATTAGAATCTAGTCATTACAACTGCTTTTTGGTATATGATATAATGATATGAAAAATTCTCCAGAATAAGTTTATTTTTAAAGTAGAATAAAAAATGGCTTATGTCATAGTAGTAATGGGAGAAAGGTACCAAAAAAAAAAAGAAAAAAGAGGAAGGGAAAAGGGCACCATGATTTTAGAAAGCTTATTTCTTAGTACTGGAATAATACATTATTTGCCTTTTTCTTCATGCTGTTGGTAATTTTTCACATCTTCTGACTCCATCTTTGCTCTTCCTTTTAAGAAAGAATAATATGCTTTTTTCAAACCGTACAAACCCCCTAATACCTAGATTGGTATGTTTCCCTGAGAATGGCTGTAACTAGTTCACTTGCCATTTCCAACCACCTAAGGAGAGGTGCCAGGGAGGTCAGCATCCTCACAGATACTGAAGTTTGCACTCAGATGGAGGCACTTACCCTCTCAGTTGGGCAGCAGTGACTAAAACACAGACCAGAGCCAGAACTAAACCCAGATCTATTATTCTGGAGATGTGAGCCCTGCAATTGCTGTGCTATGAGATGAAACCCTTCTCCTAGAGGACACTGGGTCTCTTTCCATCTTCTGGATCTGGTCATTGGGCACAGGGGTTTTAATGTACTATCCTTTTTCCAGTTTCCTCTACTACCCCTTGAGGAAGCAGCCCTAGGCAGTATGTAAACTTGAAAATGTCACTGTGAAAGTACCAATAAAATATTGTTTCTAATATGAAGATAAAATATGTCAATCTCACCAAATTAAAGAAAAATTGTCAAGCATCACATAATTTCAAAGCTGATGGACAAACTGGAGATTGCAGACCTCACTCACACTTTTATAACTTGGCATGCCAGCTTAGCTGGTAAACAGATATACCAACCTGGCTTTGGTTTGTCACTAAGCCATGCTGTTGTTTACATGCCATGGAACTCCTGCAAGTATTGTTTAGTTTTGTTTTACTATTATGCTACTATGTTAGCACTCACTGTTATTATCATGTAAAATATTTTTATGACCCATAACAATGTCATTCAAGTATTCCTAAAATAGCAGTGCAAATGCTCCAGCTGAAAAATGTGCCTCCAAATTCAATAGCTTTTGAAAGGAAGTTTTATGTGATAACTTGCCAAGCAGAAGGGCAAACAACCACAATGAGACATGGGCAGGTGACACGGGAGATGACATTCTGTGAAATATTAGATATAACGCCGGGAACAGGAAAAGTGGCTTTAAAGTGAGAATATGTTACAACTTGCAAATGTGCTCTGAGAATATATCTCTCATTTTATATTTATTCCCTTGAAAAAATCATTCTTGAGTCATGCAAGTTCCAGTTATATTAGGCCTTGTGAGATGCATTCTGTGTATGAAATAAGACCTCCCTGCATTTTGATAATGAGAAATAATCCAACTCAAAAAAAGTCGGTGCTGCTTGCTACTTGAATAAACAAGTTTCAGGTTGTCTTTTTAATAGGAAAACTTCATTTTTAGATTATGTAATTCATCAGTTTGAATGGCTTAGAAAAGTCCCGTGTGAAAATAGGAGTAAAGGAAATGTTTTTTGGTGATAAGAATCAGGTAGTTAATATTTCCAAAGCATTTTGCTCAAAAGTGTGAAGGGCCAAATTAATTTCCTTGAAATGTTTAGGAGAATGTACCGTTATTAATCTAATTCAGCTTCTTATTAGTTCAAAACTCACTGGAATGTTACAGTGTAATGGTCAGCTGTCGAGATGATTTATGCCATTTATTATTTTTAAAAGGAGGGATGTTTTGCCTTTTTTTTTTTCTATGTGATAACTTCAGCCGAATGAAATCCCATTTCTAGTTTCCACAGTGCAATAGAAACAGGTTTGGCTTTTCAAGTTCAGCGGTGTGATTTGTGTGTATAGTTTCAATTTGTGATGTGTCAGCCAATGAACAGCTGATTTAATAACAGTTAAGAACCTCTACTACGCAAGAATGACTGAAGTGATGTTTCTTTAGATCAATAGTATTGCCTGCTCTTACCGGGGAAATAAATCATTTTGCCACTTGGTTGCCAAAATTTGAGGGTTTTTGGATCAATGGCACAAACCGATGTTGTCTTTGGAGAGACTATGAGATCTTAGTCCATCAATCAAATCAACTTTAATTAAATCTAATTTAATGGATTACTGCCTAATAAGAACACTTAAAAGAAAGTCATAGTTGAAGCACACAGGGCTTTTCTTTTCCCACAAATGGCTAATCCACTAAAAAGAAGGCAACATTTCACTGGAGCTGGTCTGCAGTTTCTGCCAGTGGCTTCTTTTCTGATGTTCTTGCTCAATCCTTCCTCTTTTAATGGAGAAAAAGAAAGTGGCAGGCTGTAGCCAGGAACCATATTGATCTTTAATTACATGTTCAATATTGAAAAATAGAGATAATCAAGAAACCGCTTTCCTATTTTCTTTCATGCAACCATACCTTTTTAAAAAAAATGATGGTAAAAAATATAAATAACATAAATCTGCCATTTTAGCCATTTTAAAGTGTGGAGTTCTGTGACATTAATTATATTTTCAGTGTTGTGATCACTATCTATTTTTAAAACTTTTTCATTATCCCAAATAGAAACTCTGTGTCCATTCAAAAAGCAACTTGCCTCTCTTTCCCTAGCCCCTGGTAACCTTGAATCTACTATCTGCCTCTTTGAATTTGCCCATTCTAGATATTTTTCGATAAGTGACCTCACACAGTGTTTGTCCTGCTTGCATCTGGCTTATTTCCCTTAGCATAATATTTTTAAGGTCATTCACATGATAGATGCTTCAGAATTTCCCTCCTTTTTAGCCTGAATAATATTCCACGGTATGGATAGATCACATTTGTTTATCCATTCATCTGCTGATGGATACCTGGGTTCTCTTCCCACAATCATCTCTGGACAGGTTTGTCGCCCTTGGTCTGGACTGCACATCCTTCCCCTCTCGTCGGTCCAGCGTCAGCGTGAACGGTGCCTCCTAGGAGGAGGCCCTCATTACCCCAGGCCAAGGGGCATCCCGTTTCGCCAAGTCTTTGCAGGCCTGTGTCAGCCTCCGTTTGGGTGTTTTTCACACGGCCTTGTAATTGTATTTAAAAGTCCTTCTCCCCCTTCGGAGGATTCGCTCATCAGAGCACTGGCGTGTCCTACCCTCCTTTGCAGTGTCAGCACCCAGCCCTCAGGGTGATGCCCATCAGGGAAGCAATGTGTGTCACTTCCACGCTGACCTGGGGGTCTCCAAGTCCTCTTTCTTTGTTGCACTTTCTTAAAATAAGAATTTCAGTATTCAGAGGATGGCGGGTCCATGAGACAGAAGAAACCGAGTCTCTGTTCCTTACAGGCAGAAGGCTGCCGGCCGGATCCCGCGCGGACTTCGCTTGGGCTGTGACGCTCTGTGGTCTGGCGGTAGGGACGGGGGCGCACGTGATCTGGAGCGCACCAAGACGACTTCCTGGAGGTGGCGACGCTTGAACGAAGCTCTGAGGAACGTCAGGATAACCCAGGTGGAGAGCAGAATGAAGAGCCCTGTGGGTGGACGGGAGAGCACGTGAGCAGACCCAGAGGCTGAGAGAAGCATGGGGTGACCAGAGGAACCTCTTCGGGTAAACTGGCCTCTGCTCCTGACAATATAAATATTTCTGGAAGAATGAAGGCTCCGTGTGAACACTTTAGTCAGACGGCCTCCTCCGTACGTGGAGGAGGATTTGGCAGCCCTGAAGGACTGGGAAGTGTGGGCTGAAAGGGACCCGGCTGCTTTCGGGGTCAGGGAAGCTGAAGGTCTTGGCCCCGCTGAAGCAGGGGCGCCCAGGGAGTGTGCGGAAGGCACGCGGTGGGGGACGGCAGGGGGCTGCGGCTCAGCCTGGAAAGGCCTGCTAAGCCTTGCTGAGGACTTAGCACTTTATCCTGTACCTGGAGCTAACGAGCAGTATCAGTTTATTCACGTTTATCGGTCTGCTCGGACTGTCACGGCAAAGTACCCCAGGCTGGTGGCTTAAACAACAGAACTTGAAGTCCAAGATCAAGGTGTCCACAGGGCTGGTTTCTAACGAGGCTGCTCTCCTTGGCTTGCAGACGGCTGTCTTCCCGTGTGTGTGTCTGTGTCCTGATTTCTTCTTAAAAGAACCAAGTTATATTGGATTAGGGCCCATCCAAATAACCTTAATTTTACTTAACTACCACTTTAAGGACTGTATCTCCAAACCCGTTGCCTTCTGAGGTACTGGAGATTAGGACTTCTGAGTTTTGGGGGGACATAGTTCATCCCACAACATCAGGAGTGTAGACTTTTAAACTGTTACAGCCATGAAAAGGCAGATTGTGTTTTTCTTTGGTGAATGTGATATATATTTCAGAATAATTTCTATCCTTGACTCACATATATCAACTCACACTAAAGACTTAAAGTGGCTGAGCAGAGCCCCAGGCTCATAGAGAACCGTCAGGAGGCAGGCGCTGGGGCAGCCTAATGCGCAGGGAGTATGGGAAAGGACCAATTAAGAAATCCTCCATCTCCATTAGCTTTGCTTTAGCTGTTGGCCCAAGTGAATAGTGGAGCTTCCAGTATGTTCTCTACTCTTCTTTTCTCAAAATACACATTTGTGGTAGCCTCTTCCGTTGGCTAGTAGAAATGTCTATCATAGCCCCGAAAGCTTAACAGGACATGTTATTTTAGAAAATGTAAACTTTGGAAAGCGTCCATAGATGTGTGCAATTTTGTAAAGTTATAGCTTCAAAAAAAGTAACCATTTTATTCTGATAATCACATTTTAAATAAAAGTACAGCAAATGGCCAGGCCTCAGTTTTTGTTCTGTGTCCCTGGAAACTGCTGTAAAGCACATTGTTGCAGAAGGAAGGGTCAATCTGAAATGCTTTAGAGGTGACGTTCTTGTTTCAAAGAAATTATAGGCCAGATTAAGACTATATAATACATATAAAACTGCAACATCTATAAACCTTTATAATCATATAAAAAATAAAATTATGTTTGAGGTCATAAAACAGACATAAGTATACTGTGTGTATCAATTGTAAAATAAGAACTAAAGTGCATTATAGAATATACCTATAA
>JAQQAC010022866.1:31415371-31444272 GCA_029783875.1 Phataginus tricuspis | reverse complement strand
GTGCTTTGGATAACCTGTTCCCCCATATCTCTCAATAACACCGTTCTGTGCACGAATTGCACTTTTGTTGTTGTTTCACAGAGGTTTCTCTATGTAGTTAACCAAGGAGGTATTATTCTCAGGTTGCTGTCAAAGCTGGACTCAAGTTTTTCATTGCAGCATCTTTACATATTTAAAGGCAGACTCTCCGAATGAATTGTGTGGATTTTGAGATTAGCTGTGTGTTGAATTTTTTCCTCTTAATCCTCTTTGTTGCCTCTCTGTCTGACTTCCAATATCAGCTGTCATCCAATGTGTCATTTTTTTGACTGCCCCACACCATACCTGTTTCCTATTTCCAGAGCCATCCCCCACCCTGTCTTGTGGAGTGGAGGATGGGGCGCAGGGGGAGAGAAGCAGGGTTCTTCTCCCACCACAGAGCCTGAGGTCTGGAGAGCCCCTCCCTGCCCTTTGACAGCCAACCTGAAGGACAGGACTCAGTTTCTGCCAGGCTGACCCTCCAAGCCTGGGACAGACTAAGTCACCAGGGAATGATGCACGGGGACAGCTGGCCTTGAGTGTCCCTGGAGGCCAGTGTCAGCAGCCCTGTCCTAGAGCCCTTTGTCCTGCTGGCCAGTTTTGCTGGGTTCCTGACTGTTGTCCAAGCCCAGTTCTTCAGTCACCCTGTGGAGTCTGTGTGCTACCTGGCATCCTTCCAACAGTCCTCCTTTCCCTTAGGGCCGCCTGAGCTGGTCTTGGTGGCTGGCTTCTCTTTCTGCAAGGAGGATTGGAGGGTAAGGCCTGGTGCCAGCGTGTGGCAGACATTTGCATGGGGAGGCAGCAGGTGAATGGTGCTGAGACAGTGATGTGTGATTCTCGAGTCTCTTCTGTTTACACTGGGCTGCCGTTCTTGTGTAACTTGGGCATTTTTTACAGGACCATCCTCATGTCCTGCTTTGCTAGGTGACCAGAGGTCCTGAGGTTCTTAGTGATGAGCTCTTTTTAGGTTTCTCTCTCTCTGTCTTTCTCTCTGTCCCACTCACTCACTTGGTTACTAAGTCATGACAATGTTGCTGCATCAGTTGGGTCAACATGGGTACAGGTATCAAGCAGACATGTTTAGATCCTGCCTTCTGACATGAACTCCTAGGCTGGATGTTTGCACCCAGCGCCCAAATCTAGAACTCTCTACTTCCCTTTTTGGCTGGGCCTTTCTTCCTGAACGTCTTGTTTCTGCTCTGGTATTGGCCTTAGCTGGGGAACCCTGAGTACAAAATGCCAATTCAAATCTTAACAAGAAAGGGTAGAGATCTCAATTTCTTTCTTCTTGTACAAAGAAGAGGCCCCATGCTCCTTGTATGAACCCCCCACACCACCCCAACAGAAGAGGTGAGCACCAGCTTTGCATTAAGTCACTAAAGGGCCACTCCAGGGGCTTATTTGGAACAAAGAGGTTGGCACCACTGCCCCAGATTCCAAGTAAGCCTTAAATGGCAGTTCTCTGTGAAAATGAAATAAAGGTAGTTGAGGATCTTGAACATGAGCATTAGCTGAGCCTTGGGGTCTCGATCCTCCTCTGCTTAACTGCTGGATGTGGGCGGCCTGACGTGAAAAGAGGCAGGTCCTATTTTTCCTCAGAAACCCTGCACGTAGCACACAGTATCTGCCTACCCACATCTTTTGTGAAATGATTGGATTCTCTTTCCATGGTCTACGACCAGGAAATGAATTCCCTTGCTTGTCAAATCTGGAACGGTTTTAGAAGAGTGAGATCTAACCACTATTAGACCGCACAGTAGGCTAATCACTGTGAGGGGCTCACAGATTTGAATTCCTGCAATGCTTTCATCTATTCACTAGGCTTTTTCAGATTTAGGTCTTTGGCTCTAATACACTTGCAAAATTCATCAGAATTGGAATTACATAAAACAGAATACATTTATTAATTTACAATGTGTCATTACTCAGGGCAGCTGTCTGCAAATGGCATTTTCTTCCCAGGTATTTCCCAGGTAGCTAAATTCAGATCAGAACACTGCTGGGTGAATATATAATTAGACTCCAAAGGGAGTTGTATGTCCCTAAGGGATATTCTAACAAGCTATGGTAGCTTAACGGAAATGCCTTTTTTCTCTCTAGGGAGAAAGAATATTTCTGTTAGGCGATTGCCCGAGAGAAAATAGCACAGCAACTGAAGCTTGATTTGGGAGCTTCCAGCTTTTATGTTGTATGTGTTTAATGTTTTCAATGCTCTGTCCTCCCCTGAATTCAGAAAGCCTATCCTGTTCCCAGCAGTCTCAGATAATGGCTATTTTTACCTTGGCATGAATTCAAATCTGTGCATTATCTTCCCCAGGCATTTTACATTTTGAAGCTCACCTCAAAATATGGACCCCAACGTGCTGCTTCCTATCGAAGGAAACCTGAAAGCACCAGCGAGCGATGGGGAAATGTTTCTTGGTCACAGGGCAAGGGGTAAGTGTCACCGACACCATCCCACTGTGAGCAGACTCCTACTCGCTCTCTAAATGAGATTCTGTTTCTGCTTTAAGGAGCTGGGTGGAGTTACATAATCGCTGGGTGTATTTTCTGGAAGAAACACTGGCATTGTTTTTCTAAACTCCACGAGGACATTCACTCATCTTTGCCTCTTGATTCTTCAACTTGCCCAGTACATTTCCATGCCAGGGCTCCTTCCTCCCAGGTTCTCACATGGCTTCTTCACTTCCTTCAAATATCTGCTCCAGTAGCATTTCCCCCAGAGAGAGCTTCCCGCCCCATCATCTAAAATAGCAGGCCCCTCACTCTACCTCATTACCGTGCTTTACTTTATTCATTGCCCCTTACTACCACCTGCCAGTACATTATGCTTTTAGTGATTTATTACCTATCTCTCTTATGGGTTAGCTTTTCAACACAAAGAGGGGTTTGTGTTCACCTCTGATTCTGAAATGGGTGCCTGGCACATAGTAGGCACTCAGCAAACATTTGTTAAACAAGTTGATGAATTAAGGACCATATTAATCTCAGGTTCACAGGTTATTTCTCCTGGATAATTTTGTCAACTGGGTCCATTCTTTTCATTATTATTTCCTTCTCTTTTTTTCCCCTTAAAACAAGCATTTATCAGGGCACTGAAACCCCAGAGTAGAAAACCGTTCCTACTGGAATGAACAGTTATCTATGGACCTGTAGTGTTATTCGTGAATTCCCAGCATCTCCTTTTGCATATGGTGGTCTTTCTGCTTGTGGGTTCTCTGTAGTTTAGGGCCCGCAGCCTCTGAGTTTAGTGATTAAAACTTTGTTTTTTCACCCAGCTGGAAAAATGACAATAGTGAAATGTGCATAGCGAATGACAATAGTGGAAAGACTGAGCTCATAAGGATAGCAGTTACCTGGGTCTTAATCTCTATGGCAGTCCCAGTGTCTAGAACAACAAAGCCATTTAGTAAATATTTGTCGAATGAGTGGATGTAAATGAATGATAGGACACTAGGGGTAGAATGCGTGGAAAACCAAATGCCTAGCAAGCTAGTTTTTAAAAATGTTATAGATAAGATTCATATCCTCTCCTTAACTCAAGATCCTTTTTCTACTGCCCTTATTTAGACAGAAAAGGAAATGAGAACAAATGTACCAAATCAGTCTTTCATATCTGACCATTATTTATCATTTATCTAAAACATAAGCTCTGTAATTTAGTTGCAGTTACTGTCATTATAGCAAATCAGTAAATGTATTTATAATAATAACTTTACTTTCCCCCATGTTTATTAAATTTAAAATAATTTATATACATTCATATGTTAAAATTTTTTTAATATCAAGTGAAAAGTTAACTTTCTTCTCACCCTGTGTTCCAATTCCTATAATCACAGTGGCTGGTTTCTTCTGTAAATCAGTTTTTCTCAACACAAACATAAAAAGCTATTCCTTTTAAAGAATACAAATGGTAGCATACAATACTCATCGTTCTTCATCTTGATTTTTTTAAATTAAGGTATCATTGATATACAATCTTATGAAGGCTTCATGTGAGCAATGTTGTGGTTTCAACATTCACCCACAGTATCAAGTCCCCCCTACCCCACTGTAGTCACTGTCCCTCAGTGTCATAAGATGCTATATAATCATGTCTTCTCTGTGCTGTACTGCCTTCCCTGTCACCTATCTATATTGTGAGTGCTAATTATAATGCCCCTTGGCCCCCTTCTCCCTCCCTCCCCAGACCCCCTCCCTAGCCCTTTCCCTTTGGTAACCACTAGTCCCTTCTTAGAGTCTGTGGGTCTGCTGCTATTTTGTTCCTTCAGTTCTGCTTTGTTGTTATACCCCACAAATGAGTAAAATCATTTGGCACTTGTCTTTCTCTTCCTGGCTTATTTCATTGAGTATAATACCCTCTAGCTCCATCCATGTTGTTGCAAATGGTAGGATCTGTTTTCTTTTTATGGCTGAGTAATATTCCATGTGTATATGTGCCATACGTTCTATAGCCATTCAACTATTGATGGACACTTAGGTTGCTTCCATATCTTAGTCATTGTAAATAGTGCTGTGATAAACGTAGGGGTGCATATGTCTTTTTGAATCAGGGATCTTGTTTTCTTTGGGTAAATTCCTAGAAGTGGAATTCCTGGGTCAAATGGTATTTCTATTTTTAGTTTTTTGAGGAACTTCCATACTGCTTTCTACAATTGTTGAACGAATTTACATTCCCACCAGCAGTGTAGGAGGGTTCCCCTTTCTCCACATCCTCGCCAGCATTTGTTGTTCCTTGTCTTTGGATGTTGGCCATCTTTACTGGTGTGAGGTGATATATCATTGTGGTTTTCATTTGCATTTCCCTGATAATTAGTGATGTGGAGCATCTTTTCATGTGCCTGTTGGCCATCTGAATTTCTTCTTTGGAGAGTTGTCTGTTCATATCCTTTGCTCATTTTTAAATCAGGTTATTTGCTTTTTAGATGTAGAGGTGTGTGTGTTCTTCATATATTTTTGATGTTAATCTTTTACCAGATATGTCCTTTACATATATATTCTTTCATACTGTCAGATGCCATTTTGTTCTACTGATGGTGTCCTTTGCTGTAGAGAAGCTTTTTAGTTTGATGTAGTTCCATGTGTTCATTTTTGCTTTTGTTTTCCTTGCCTGAAGAGATGTGTTCAGGAAAAAATTGCTCATGTTTATATTCAAGAGATTTTGCCTATGTTTTCTTTTAAGAGTTTTATGATTTCATGACTTACATTCAGGTCTTTGATCCATTTCGAGTTTACTTTTGTGTATGGAGTTAGACAGTAATCCAGCTTCATTCTCTTACATGCAGCTGTCCAGTTTTGCCACCACCAGTTGTTGAAGAGGCTGTCATTTCCCCATTGTATATCCATGGCTCCTTTATCATATATTAATTGGCTGTGTATATTTGGGTTTATATCTGGGCTCTCTGTTCTTTTCCATTGATCTGTGTCTGTTCTTGTGCCAGTACCAAATTGTTTTGATTACTGTGGCTTTGTAGTAGAGCTTGAAGTTGGGGAGCATAATCGCCCAGCTTTATTCTTCCTTCTAAAGATTTCTTTGGCTATTCAGGGTCTTTTGTCATTCCATATGAATTTTAGAACTATTTTCTCTAGTTCATTGAAGAATGCTGTAGGTATTTTGGTAGGGATTGCATTGAATCTGTAGATTACTTTATGCAGGATGGCCATTTTGACAATATTAATTCTTCCTATCCATGAGCATGGGATGTATTTCCATTTTTTGGTGTCTTCTTTAATTTCTCTCATGAGTGTCTTGTAGTTTTCAGGGTATTGTTGTTTTACCTCCTTGGTTAGGTTTGTTCCTAGGTGTTTTATTCTTTTTGATGCAATTGCAAATGGAATTGTTTTCCTGATTTCTCTTTCTGCTAGTTCATCATTAGTGTATAAGAATACAACAGATTTCTGTGAATTAATTTTGAATCCTGCAACTTTGCTGAATTCAGTTATTAGTTCTAGTAGTCTTGGGGTGGATTCTTCAAGGTTTTTTATGTACAATATCATGTCATCTGCAAACAGTGACAGTTTAACTTCTTCCTTACCAACCTGAATGACTTTTATTTCTTTGTGTTGTCTGGTTGCCATGGCTGGGACCTCCAGAACTATGTTGAATAAAAGTGGGGAGAGTGGGCATCCTTGTCTTGTTCCCAATCTTAGAGAAAAAGCTTTCAGCTTTTTGCTCTTAAGTATGATGTTGGCTGTGGGTTTCTCGTATATGGCCTTTATTATGTTGCAGTATTTGCCCTCTATACCCATTTTGTTGAGAGTTTTTATCACGAATGCATGTTGTATTTTGTCAAATGCTTTTTCAGCACCTATGGAGATGATCATGTGATTTTTATCCTTCTTTTTGTTGACACGGTGTATGATATTGATTGATTTCCTAATATTGTACCATCCTTGCATCCCTGCAATAAATTCCACTTGATCATGATGGATGACCTTTATGACATATTTTTGAATTCAGTTTGCTAATATTTTGTTGAGGATTTTTGCATCTGTGTTCATCAGGGATATTGGTCTGTAATTTTCTTTTTTTGTGGTGTCTTTGTCTGGTTTTGGTATTAGAGTGAGTTTCCACAATGAGTTTGGAAGTATTTACTCCTCTGTTACTTTATGGAAAACTTTAAGGAGGTTGTGTATTAGCTCTTCTCTAAATGTTTGATAAAATTTGGCCATGAAGCCATGTGGTCCAGGGGTTTTGTTCTTAGGTAATTTTTTGAGTACCAGTTCGATTTCATTGCTGGTAATTGGTCTGTTCATCTTGATCTTTTTTATTTAACATACAATTTAGAGATGATTCTATTTTACTGCACAGGGGGCTGCCATATTTCTGTAACAGTTGGGAATTATTCTATTTTATACATGTATATAATTTAATCTTTGCTCTATTGATACATATTTAAATTATTTCATTATCACAATTACAAGTAATGTCATTTTATATATGGGCAAGTAGACCTGTAGGATAAAGTTCTAGCATGGGAGTAGTTGGGTCAAAGTATATATGCATTTGTCATTTTGATAAATAATGCCAAATTGCCTTTCTTGAAAGTTGTACCATTTCCACCTTTGCCTGTAATTGCTGGTCTTTAGTGATAATTCTCATCATTGGTATGAATGCTGCTATTTTACTCTATTTTCTCCAACAGTGTGTTATTAAACTTTTTGATAACTTGTCAATATTTAGGTGAAAAAACCACCATTCTGTCATTTCAATTTGCATTTCTCTCTCTGTCAGGAGGTTGAACATCTCTTCATAGGTTTAAAATTTATTTGTATTTTTCCTTTGCTGGAAACTGCTTGCTGTAACCCTCTCCCCCATTTCCCTACTAGGTTTGTTTTCTAGTTATTGTTCATTTGTTACAGCTTTTTATTGATTTAAAAAGTAGTGAGAGCTCTAATTGCTGACAGTCATTGATTAGAGCTAAGGCCACTGGAAGAAACTGCATCAAATTATACTCACAATCCACAGTTTCTAAAAATGAAGTATATTTAGAAATGTACCTATAGTAATATTTTGATTCTCTAAACAGTAATTGGCAAATATGTTTAATATCAGTACCTGAATGTGCAGTTCACACATACTGAATTTGAGGAGATCCTGGTTATCTAGTTCTGTCATCCCAGTTCATAGTTAAGAAACTAAGGGCAAGAAAACTTGGTCCTTTGACTGCAATTAACAAGAAGCCAGGCTCAAACTGTCTTGCACAATAAAAATGTATTGGCTCACTTAAAAGAAGCCCGGAGTCAGTGCAGGCTTTAGGGCTGGTGGATCCAGCAGAATCATCAGGACCCCGGGTTATTTCCCACCCTGGGGCAGTTGCCACTGCCAACCCCGGGCTAACTGCTTCCTTATTCCCCAACACCAGAGATAATATGCTGCTCCTGTAAAGCCCCTCAGAAGAAAGAGGATAAACCTTACTGGAAATCCAGACAAACCTCTTTCTGTATCTCATTGGCCCTTACTGTATCACGTGACCACCACACGAGCCAATCACTGGCAAGGGGACATGTCACCCTTAGGCTAATCAAGACCACCCCTGAAGCTGTCATCAGGTCAGTTTCCAGTGGTGTTGGTGGGCTGCTTGGAGGGGCTGGGTGTCCAAATAAAATCAGAAGTCTATGCTACGCCTACTATTATATAAAATAGTATTTCTGAGTATCTCTTCATTGTTTTAATTCAGATAGCCTTAAAAATAAAATAGATTCACTTGAAATCTGTATCAGTCATGGTTCTCCAGAGAAACAGAATTAGTTGTAAATATAAACACATACACATAAAGAGATGTTCAGAAATTGGCTCCATTTGTGGGGCCTGGCAAGTCTGAAATCTGTAGCATGGACCAGCATGCTGGAAATACAGGTAGGAGCTGATGTTGCAGATTCGAGACAGAATCCTTCTCCAATAAACCTCAGTGTCTGTTCATAAGAACTTCAACTTCTTGGATGAGGTCCACCCACATTATTGAGGGTAGTCCTCTTTACAAAAAGTCCACTGACTGATTGTAAATCTTAATCACATCTACAAAATATCTTCACAGCAGCACCTATGCTAGTATTTGACACAAACAACTGGGTGCTGGAACTTAGTGGAGTATATACATGACACATAAATCTTTATTCTTCAAACTAATTTTCCTTTCTGTTTCTGGCTTCAAATCTTCTCAGAGCAGGTGGTGTTGGTTGTGCTTTCAGAAGAATAAACCTTAAGGCGAGGGTGTGGCCACTACTGAAGCCATGTGAATCATTGTTTTTTATCCTAGCCCATAGCATCCTTAAAGATGTCCCTAGAAATAGATTCAGCCCAATTTTGCAGAGGGGAACTTTCTACTTACAGTCTGGTTCAGATTTAATCCATGGCATTCTGCATGGGAAGGGACTGGAGAGAGATTTTCTCTAATGTGGTCAGTAATACTAAGGCAATTCATGTCCCAGCGAGTGTGCCAAACATTGGGACCCAGGCTTAGTAAATAAAGGGGAAATTTGGGGTTAGAAACCTTTAACTATGTGCTCTATCAGAGCCCCCCTCTAGCTGGTAAACCACTTATCTGATAATGGTGGTGGTGGTGGTAGTAGTAAATCCATTCATTTGACAGTGCCTATGAATATATACAGTACATTTTTTTTTGGCATGTTGCTTGACAAATATTTTGGAACAAATTATGGATTTAGCTCAAGCATCACTCATATTATTTAAAATCTTTTTTGGATGTTACTGTGTAGCTATTAGATTGTTTTGAAAATCTTTTTCAAAATCTGAGGTTTCTCTTCCCTTAGGAGAAGGGAATAATTTTAGCCTGCTGGTAAGTTTTGTCTATATGTTGTGATAGTTCTTGGGTATCTCAAAGTTTAGGAAAATTTAAGCTGTTTCTACCCAAAAAGCTACTCCAATCCAATGGCTAACCCGAAATCATGGAATTACTTACTTTTAGGAGGCAAAAACAAACATCCAATCCTCCATTAATGCTAAGGGTAGTTTTAAGTGAAGGACTCCTGATTGGCTGTCAGTGTTTCATCCTACTTCATTTTTCAACCTTTCCAATTCATTGGAGAGAAATAACACAGGGTGGTGGTGGGTGGGTCTGTTTACAGCAGAGAACAAAGGGACTTTGGGAGAGCCATGTTAGTGCCATCTAGGAATTCCTTCCGGTGCAGGGCCAGCCCGGATAGTTTCCTTCCTTCAGGTATTTTAATATTTAACTGTCAAAACAAATTAAAGATGACTGCTTTCCCTTTCTGGTCGTGTCTCAGATCTGGAAGCCCCTTTCTTCTCCTTTATTGGGCCCCCTTAGCACCACACTAGATGCCCCTGGGAAGGGCAGTGTCCTATGTCAGTTGGTTCCCACCCTGTTTTAAGCCTGGGACAAGGAAGACCTTGCTGCCAGGGCCAGAGAAGCTATTTCCACCTCCTGATGCATCAGAGTTTATTTATTTCAGACAATAGTGCTTCCTGAGAATTTTCTAGGGATTACTTATATGTCCTAACAACATACATTGGGAGGTTGATGGGAGAGTAATTGTTTTTGAACGTCTATCTTGGCTTGTTTGAAAAAGATAAAATGTTGTTGGACGTTGGATGAATGTGCCTGTGAGCCCGGCTTCCAGGCTCCCCCACTGTTTGTTGGTTCAGTGCTTCTAGGAGGCAGGTGTTGGAGGCACAACCCCGGTGGCCCCAGCTCTTGCTGCAATGAAGAAACCAGCGGAGGAGAACATGCGCCCTCCTGTAGCCGAGTAAGACGGCTAGCAGAGCCGCATCCAGGGGGTGCAGAGGAAATGTTTGCCCTGGAGATATCCTTGCCGCCAGATATTAACCGAAGCAAATTCAGGCTTCGGCCTCTGTTGCTCTACTACCTTGACTTTGCCCTTCTCAGAGGGAGAATGATGGATGTAGCCGAAGTAAAAGAAGAGCTAAGGCATTTTCCTGTTGCAGCTTTTATATATTGCCCCCTCTCCATACCTGCCTCCCCCCAGCCCACTGGCCGCCCCAACCTCCCCTGGCCCATCTCCCACCCCTCTGCCGTTTGACCTCCTTGTCTTTCACAAGTCTTATTTCATTTTGCTTCCCAGTGAAATAACTGGTTCATTTTTCTGTCTTTTCTGCCAGACTGTATTTCCTGGAGGACATGGGTCACCACCTAGTTACGCTTGCATCCTGGGTAGCATATACCATTCAGTATGTGCTGAAATAGGCTCACTGCACAGTGAATGGCAAAAGGCTCTCTTGGTCATCTAGGAAGAGTCCTGTGTAATTGTCTGGTTGCAGTTCGGGATTGTCGTGAGCCAAGAGCAGCAGGCTGATTTTAAATGTTGATTGTACCAATTCCCTTAATTGACTTAGCTTTTGCAACGTGTCCTAGCTTACTTGTTTTCTGTTGAAACATTCCTTTTGTTTCGAAACAGCTGAGTGATTTAGATGGGGTAGATGTTACAGAAAGTGCAGATGACTTGCCCAGGTCACCTGGGCGGTGAATCACGGCTTGCACTCTGTTCCTCTTGCCTCTTGACCAGAACTCTGACATGAGTCCATCCAGTCACCTTTCCGGACTCACGCTCTGTGGGTAAGTAAAAACCTCCACATACTTGTCCAGTGTCTTCAGTGAGTTGGGGTAGCTATTTTCCCATCAATTTTGGTCCCATCCCCAGCTCTCTGGTGACTCCCTGAGCATATGACATCAGGCAAGTCATTAACCTATACCTACATCTCAGTTCCTTTATTCTGAAAATAGAGATGACAGTAGATGCTGGTTGCCTCAAATGGTGTTGTGAAGATTAATGAGACGATGCAGGCAAGTGCCTTGAGCTCCCAGGATGAAAGGCTTAGCAGAGGCACAAATCCTAATTCTAATTTCCTAGCAGTTTCAAAGGAGCCTCTGGGAGGGCTAGTTCTTGCTTCTAAATTTGGAGAGGATGCCTGTCTTGGATGGATGCTTTCCTCTCTACCGGCAGGCCCAGAAGCCTCTCGCTTGTGCTGGTCTTGACGGTTGTGCTCTGATCTAGCAGCACTCCGTCTACCCTGGGATCTCATCAGCGACAGAAGTTAGCACCTCCAAAGGCACTGCCCCCATCTTCCACGCTTGGGGAAGGAGCAGGGGTCACCCATTTGGGACAGGCACCAGATGGCACCTGTTAATTTTAAGGAATTGGGGTGCAGTCTCTAAGGGCAGAACCAAGGTGTAGAGCAACAAGAATATAAAGCATCTACCAGGACCTTCCAGAGAAGTTTTTTTTTCCTCCCGGGTAAAAGGAAGGTCCAGAAGAGAACCTCTCCTGGGCCGGTCCTTGCCTTCCTACCCATGAACACAGTGGGAGATCTGCTCCCTGAAGCTACTGCTGCCATCTTGCAATGTGACAATTGCTGTGACGTTGGCCCTGACACCGCCAAGTCCCCTAGAACACAGGAGCTCATGTGCCTGGGAAAAAGAAACCTTTGCTTAGGCCACCAGGAGTGCACCATGTTCCTTGGCTGCAGATCCTCCTGACTGGTGCGTGGCGGGTCCACCACGGGGTGGGGCAGGTCCAGGGGTGTAACCGCACACCTCTGACCCGGAAGGTTACCGCAGAGGTTTGGGAACACGGGATTCTGCACAGAATATCTTTGACTGTGTTGATTTTCTGCTCTGCTTTGACTTCCTTCTGGCCACTCATCAAACAACGTCTCCTAATGCAGGAATGAAATCCCGGCAGGCACCGGCTTCCAAGCAGGGAAAGAGCTTTATTGTTGCTCTTTCCCCATTTCTCCTTCAGTGTCCCTGACTCTCTCTCTCTCTCTCATCCCAGTGCTGCCCCTGGGGCCAGAAACCTCTGTCCCTGCCTGCCGCGAATGCCTCTTTCATATCTCAGCTCTTTGGGGCCATAACTGGTGGTGGCTTACTGTGTTACGTTTGCAGGTGGCACTGGTATTTTCACACGGCGGGGGGGGAGGGGGGTGGTGGTTCTGGGTGCCCCGTGAAGGAGCCTGCTAGATTTTCACGCCTTCCCACTGCCCTTTCCTATTCTCTTCTGTCCTCTACTCGTATAATTTTCCAAGTATCTAGTGCCTTTGCACTGTTCAGCAGGGTACCATTCTTCCCTCGAAGGGACTCAGATGTCCTATTTCTGCGACAGGGATGACCATGTCGTGTCTGCTCAGAGTTGGAGGACTCTGTCCTCTACTCCTTTTGGATCCCCCTCTAGCTCTGTGTTCTGTGCCTACCCAGGTACCACCAGAGCCCTTTTCTTCCTGGCTTTACAAAAATGGCTGTCACTGCAGGGCCGTGATCAATGCTGCAGTGGAAAAAGTGTCTTCATAAAAGGGTTTTGTCTCCCTCAGGTACTTTGCATTGTCATAGAGGATCTGTGGGGGAAATGCTGAGATGTTTGGGGCCTTTTCTGGAACCCAGCGTGGATCGCCACCTACTTTGTGACCAGTCCATTCCTGATAACAGGCACAGGAATGGCCACAGTCTAGCTTTCAGTTGATTTTCCCTTGTTTCAGATTTACTGTGGATTAGGGCACTGAGAATTAGCTAAGGCCTTTAACAGTTAATGATTAGGAGTGGAAAGGTAAGAAAAATATTAACTGCTTGTCTCCGAAAGCCATAGAACTTTGAAAGTGAATATAGATTTCCTAGCCACCTCCAGGGAAGGGGCTGTCCTTCTGAGACCTGTGGGATGCCAGCAGATACCTTGAGGTGACTTAAAGGAACGATAAAATGGCCAAACTAATTAGAACATCCCAAATACCACAAATGGGGAAGATTAATGGTAAAAGGGATGCTTCAAGAGCCATTTGTTTGCCTATTAGGGATATAATTTCAAGTGATAACGTTGCCTGGAGAACATCCTAGGCATTAAGTAGTTTGGAAGACCTTCTGTTGGCTCTGTCTACGTGTGAGACAGAAATCTGTGTGTCGGTTGTATTTCGACACAGTGAAACTCAGTCCTCATGAAATTGAAATATGCTGGTTCTTAAGGTAATTAGGACTCCTTCCCAAGCCCAAATGAGAAAACTGGCTTTGCCTTATGCTTGGAAAGAAATGCAAGCATATATGGAAGCCAACAGATATGTTACCTGTGCGCCAACTCATTAAAACAAATAACAAATGAATAAACAGAAATCCTGTTGAGGGATACAGTGTGTGTACACAACCATTGACGGTAGGGCTGTATTTTCATGGAGTCTCACTTTTTCAGGTTAACTTTTACTTTTGCCTCTTAAGTGTTAGGTTGTCTTGTTCTGGCCTCAGTGATTAATGAAACTCTATTACTTCCAACCTGCCAAGCCCGGCTCTGGTGACTGGCTATTCCTTAGCTTGACCAGATGTAATCGTTGATGGGAACGGCATTAGTGGACCTTGGAAGAGTTGGCACCCATATATGGATGGGCTGATTTAGATGGGCTACCAGAGTGACTCAGTTTATTGTTTGGTAACTGGTCATGAAGTGAACCAACACTAACAACCTTAGTAATTCAATTGTCCTAAATCACTGTTTACGACGGTGAAGAAGAATAGGAATAATGGCAATGTTTGTTATATAATTTTCTAAACAAATATTTTGGAGGCCTACTGTGCTAGGTTCTGAGGCAGTGTTAGAGGAGGGATTAAAAGACAAAGAAGACGTTGCTTCTGATCTCGATGAGGCCTATTTGGCGAAAGAAACGTTTAGTCCTCGTACTCTATTTTACTCCACTGAGGAAGAGGCCTGGAAAGCATCGAGGTTTAAAATACGGAAATGCACAGACCATTTTAAAGATATTATAAAAATGCCAAGCAGGCTAAGGAGTGGTGGAATATATAATTAGTCACTGTATAGTTCCCTTGTGCTGCTGTAACAAAGTGCCCCAAACCCAGTAGCATAAAACATCAGTGATCTATTCTTCCAGCATTCTGGAGGCCGGACATCCTCAGTCACCGTGTCAAGGTCACTTCCTCCTGGGGCCTCACAGGGAGTACCTGTTCCTGTTGTTAGCCAGCTTCTGTTGGTTGCCAGAAATCTTTGGTGTGCCTTGGCACAGTTCCAGTCTGTGTCCGTGTCACATGGCCACATTCCCCCGTGCCTGTGCATCTCTGGGTGCAGTTCTGTTTCATGTCTTTAATCTCAGAAATGTGTGTTGTTAATTTTGAGGAGAAGTGGAAGAAGGCAAATTGGTCAATGAAATCCATTCTTACTCATGGGAA
Source organism: Phataginus tricuspis (assembly GCA_029783875.1). NCBI lineage: Eukaryota > Metazoa > Chordata > Mammalia > Pholidota > Manidae > Phataginus > Phataginus tricuspis. The sequence goes on along the minus strand of JAQQAC010022866.1, from coordinate 31,429,600 downwards.
AAAACACCTGGGGAACACACTCTTTTGATGAGCAATCGGTCATACCGGTCACATCGGTTGGTTAGTTCCTCTCTTAACAGCAGTTAGCAATACTTGTTGCTGCTATATTAGGACAGGCTAACTTACACCACAGTACTAAGTAACTCCAAGATCTCCGTGGCTTAATACTACAAAAGTTCATGTCCCTGTTGTGGGGCAGCTCTTGTTTCTATCTCAGACTACAGGCTGGTGGGAGATCCTACTTGATGGAGTCTCTCAGACACCTAAGCAGACAGAGGCTCCAGCTGGGCATAGACTTTAAAGATCAGTGTAGCAGGGGGCAGGGAATGCGGCAAATCCTACGCTGGCTTTTAACACTCCTGCTCATGTTTCACTAGCTCTGTGCAGTCACATCACCAGGTCCAACTATAAAGGGTGGAGCAGTGCAGGCCTACTGTGTGCCTGGAAGAGGAGAGCTGGAGTATGTGTGAACAGCCCTTATGTCTACCACACTGAATGCAGATCTCTCCACCCGCACACTCACTACACATTGACATCCCTGTTTTTTTCAGTTTGGAGAGGGAGAATTCTCCTCCGTAGTGTGTGACATTGACCAAACAAGTGAGTACACTGCTGAGCAAACTCTTAGGACACCACCATGATTAATCATGCCATTTATAAGTGAAGACTTAGGACAGGAGGACAAAGGATATATGGTCATCCTTTGAATAGACTTATGATTAAGTATCCAATAATTTAGGTCCCCAAGTGCTAGTTAACCTAAAGGATATAAAAATAACCTATCTACTTAGGCTTGCTATCTAGTTTATTCATTTAGGCCTTATTAGAAAACTTGGCCAAAGATGGTCAAGTAATACAGTTAACGTGACCCTCATTTACATGATCATGCTTCTCCTCCATGAGCATTTTTGGGTGTAGTCTGTGTTTGCCTGGAGGGAGCCTGTGGAGACTTCTTCGGCGCTGTGAGTTCCTATTTCTGCAACTTCAAATTTCCTTTTGTTTTTTCTCTTTGAGATAAAATGGGAGGCTCCCATCATTCTCTTTTCCCTCACAGGGAAGTGTTTAGTCAAGAGGGAGACGGATGGATTAAGGGGATGTGAAAGGATGGTCCGTGAGTAAGTTATGTTTTAATGCAGCCTCAAGATTTACCAGTGAACTGACAGTGAGGGTGACACTGAAATGAAAAGAGAAGAAATAAGCCCTCATCTCCCATGTTAGGAAAAAAACCTTGCTGTTTTACCTTCAGAATAAAGGGATTGCACCGGAGGAGGCTCCGCTTGTGCTGTTACACGTTGACAAGGAAAGAGCCGCCCTGCGTAGCAGTCTGCCTTCCCAGCGGGAAGCCATGCTACGGAGAGGCTCCCAGTGATGGTGTGCTTAATAATTAGAAATATGAGCAGGAATCGGCCTTCCAGGTTGGATGTCTTATTGCTCACTTTACCCGCTCATGGCCACAGCGGGTGCTGTCGTGCAGACGGTGACTATAATAAACCCCCATAAAAGACTTCTCTGCCAAGTCCCATAAATAACCTGTTTGCCCAGTGTGCCTGAGGGGTACATGGCATATGCTTAGATCCGTGTGGGAGGCGGGATGAGGTAAGTGGCACTGAGCTTACAGAGAATTTGTACCCAGTTTGTAGATAAGGGAAACACTGTAAATATGGCAGTGTGCCAGCGTCCTCAGGTTTGTTTTGATAAGAGTTTAACCTGGGTTGTGTCAGTCCCTGGTAATGAAGTCCCATCCAGTGACGCTTATTTTTGTTCTCAATTCTTACGGATGTGGTGAAAACATACTTTCAGGAAAGCACATGAGACTGGAACGTGGAAAGCATGATCAGGCACTACTTCTCAGGTGACTCATGCCAGCTCCCCTCACCCGGCTTTCCTGCCCACTGTGAGGCCAGCCCTCAATCCTCTGGGACTTCCGGTGTAAAAGGGTATCAACAGTCCGTGGTTGAGAATGTGTACAGAGCTCATTTCTGTTATAATTGCTGGCGGAGCCAACGGCTTCAACATCCAAGGTGAGTATTTCACACACAGCTCTATGTCCTTTTCTGGTTTTAGGTCTGTGGTCTGCGCTCGGCTTAGGCTTCCCTGTGTGAAAGCCCCTGGCATTGTCTGCATGCAGTAGGCGTTCAGTAGTTGGCAGTTCCCTTCTCTCTTCCCTTTCCTAAACTTTGCAGCACAGCAGCAGTGAGGCTGGCCAGGAGCATGCTCATGAGGCCCTGGGGCCCTCCTGGATGTAATTAATATTTTTCCTCAGGTAATGCCGCTCATTTGAGAATCTCATTTGATACCAACCATCATATAGTCCAAAAGTCAGTCCCAAGGAGTCATTGGCAAATGTAACAATTTGAGGTTGACGAGGCTAATCCTGGAGGCAAACACCAGGTCAGACAGTGCCTGTCAGCAGGCTGGAGAAGCATAGCAGTTAGGATGAGTGAATTTCACTACATATGGGCCTGGTGGGGAAACGCAGAGCACAGCATCAGGTTCCTGGGGCCGTGGGGAAAAGCCAAGCGCAAGAGACAGAAGGAAACCATGCCGCCTGCTCTTTGAAGGTTCATTTGTCTCTTTGCCCTGCAGCCCTTGCCAAGGGGGTCATGCTCTGGGGGCATTCACAGCATGGTACATATGCTCCGCATTGCCGCAGAGCATGGGGCACCTCTCTGACTCCTGTCCTTCTGCTGTGGTGCCTGAGGACCAGTGGGCTTCTAGTGCTGTTCAGTAAGCACGTACCTCTCTCTGTTCTTGGCAACCTCTGTGCGCCGCCCTTGTCTGTGGGGTCATATGAATGGAAGCGTCTCTTCTCAGCCATCTGGTGATTCATTCTTCCCTCACCCCTGCCTGGAACCCTGAACGCTGCTCAGATGCTGTTAAGTGGGCTGGAGAGGATGCTCACTGCCTGTGCGCTGCAGGACCACAGAGTGTCTCCAGAGGCCTCTCCCTCCTAGAAACACGTGTGCTGGCTGCGTTGAAGTAAAAAAAAATCCCACAAATGAACACACTAATTAATTAATTAATAAGTGAACTGGTGTGTGTATGTGTCATAGATCCAGCCAAAGTGACAGAGGCACATGAAAGATTCCTACTTATTTTTATGTTAAAATGGGTCTTCAAAAAATACACTGTATAAGGTTTGTATTGATTTTCAGGGCAGCCATGACACATTACCACAAACTGTGTGTGTGTTGGGGGGGAAGTTAAAATAACAGAAACTTACTGTCTCACGATTCTGGAGGCTGGAAGTCTGAAGTCAGGGTGTGGGCGTGGGTGCTTCCATCTGGAGGCCCTGAGGGCGAGTTCCTGCCAGGCCTGTCTTTGAGCTCCTGGTGGCTGCAGGCAGGCCTCAGTGCTCCTTGGCTTGTAGCCCCATCACTCCATTGTCTGCCTCAGTTGTCACATGGAAGTTCCTCCCTGTGTCTGTCTCTGTGTCCAAATTTCCTTCTTCTTATAAAGGTACCAGCCAGTGGATTTGGGGCCACCATAATATAGTATGACTTCTCAGCTTGACTATATCCATAAACAAAGACCCAGTTATTTCCAAGTAAGGTCACATTCATGTATTGAGTGGTTAGGATTTGAATGTATCTTTTGGGCAGATACAACTCAACTGACAAGTCTTAGGACAATGCAGTGAGAAAAAGGATGGTCTTTTTTAATAAAGGGAGCTAAAACGATTGGATATCCATATGCCACAAAAGAAGAAAAAAGAAAAGGAAAAATGAGCTTCAATTCATACCTAACAATCTACAAAAGTAAACTCAAAATAGATTGTAGACCTAAATGTGAAAACCATGAAAGTTTTAGCAGAAAGCATGGAAGAAAATCTTGGGAACTTTGGGAAGGCAAAGATTTCTTAGAAATGACACCAAAAGCACTACCTGTGAAGGAACAAATTGGTGGATTGGATTCCATCAGAATAAAAATCTCCTGCCTTTCAGAAGGCATTGTTAAAAGAATGAAAGGACAAGCCACAGACTGGGAGAAAATCTTTGTAAAGCATATACCTGATAAAGGACTTGTATTCAGAAAATAAAAGGAAATCATCAAAACTCAACAATAAGAAAAAAACCAACTCAGTTAAAAAATGGGCAATTGCATCTGGATACTCCACCAAAGGAAATATATGAATAGCAAATAAGTGCATGAAAAGATGGTCAACATTATTAGTCCCTAGAGTATTAGAACCACAGTGAGACACTCTAACACCTTATGGTAATGACTAAAATGAGAAAAACTGCCCATACTAAGCATTGGGGAGGATATGGAGGAAATGGAACTCTAATGCACTTGTAAGAATACAAGGGGAATAAGGGGAAAAAAGGGGCATTACGATTGGCACACATAATGTAGGGACTGGGCTTGGGGAAGGCTGTATAGCACAGAGAAGACAAGTAGTGATTCTATAGCATCTTACTATGCTGATGGACAGTGACTGTAATGGGTATGTGGTGGGGATTTGATAATGGGGGGAGTCTGGTAACCACAATGTTGCTCATGTAAGTGTATATTAATGATACCAAAAAAAAAATGCAAAAGGGTAAACAGACCTTAGAAAACAGTTTGACAGTTAAAAAAAAACCCTCCACCTATACCTACCATGTGATTCCATCCATTCAACTCCTAAGTATTTACCCAAGAGAAACGAAAATATATGTCCATACAAAGACTTATACACAAATGTTGACAGCAGCTTAACTGGTAATAGTCAAAAGCTGAAAACAGCCCCGAATGTCCATCAACATATGAATTGGTATGGACTGAATTCTTGTCTCCATCAAATTCATAAGTTGAAGCCCTAACCCTTAATGTGACTATGTCTGGAGTGGGGAGGTAATAAAGGTTCAATGAGGTCATTAGGGTGGGGCCCTGATCTGACAGGATTAGTATCTTTATAGGAAGAGACACCAGAGAGCTCACTCGCTCTCCCCACTATGTGAGGACACAATGAGAAGATAGCACTCTGGGAACCAGGAGGAGAGGCCTCATCAGGACTGTCCATGCTGGCACCCCAATCTTGGACTTCAACCTCCAGATCTGTGAGAAGATACATTTATGTTGGTTAAGCTACCCGGTCCATGGCATTTTGTTACAGCAGCCTGAGAAGACCAATAGATGAATGAATAAATGAGATGTGATACGTCTGTGCAATAGAATACAACTTGGCAACCAAGGGCAATAAACTGTTGATACACACAATGACATGGGTGAATCTCAAAATAATGATGAATGAAAGAAGCTAGATATCCCCTACCCCCCCACATAAAAGGTACATACTGCATGATTCCATTCATATAAAGCTCTAGAAAATGCAGACGAATCTATAGAAAGTGCATTAGTGGTTGCTTAGAGTTGGTGGCATGGGGCAGGCAAGGATGGAAAGGAGGTGTTACAAAGGGGTACAAGAAAACTTTTGGGGGTGACAGATATATTCACTATCTTGATTGTGGTGAGGGCTTCATGGGTATATACATATGTTGAAACTTATTAAATTGTATTCTTTAAATAGGTTTGGCTTCTTCTATGTTATGCTCAATAAAAATATATGCCTGTTATGCGTTAGATATTAGGTGTTCTCATGTAATACTCATTTACTTCTGAAATTACTGTCTGGTATGGATAAACTGAATTTCAGAGAAGAATATAACTAAAGAACAAGAATGTATTCTACAGAGAAGAGGAGGAATGGAAGAGAGAAAGGAAATGGGGAATGGAACCCAAAGTGAATCCTGGAATATTGGGAGGAGGCAGGATAGAAGAAAAGGAAAAGATGATGTGGCCAATTTTCCAACAGTGGTAATATCATTTCTTATTACAATGTGGCTCTGACACTCTACCCATTAAGAGGGGAAGTCTAAATTTCCTCATCTTCACTATGGGAGGTTTGTGACTAGAGTGGAAGTAATGCTGTGTGACTTCTGAAGTCACAAAAGGTGATTCATCTCCTGCCTGGTTATCTTATGATGTTCACGCTTTGAACCCAGCTCCCATGAAGGGAGGGAGCCCAAGCAGCCATGTGGAGGTCTTGCTGACAGCTCCATCTGAGGTCTTATTTAATAGCCAGCATCAACTGCTATATATATAGGTGAGCAAACCTTTGATAAATCACCCCAACTAAGGTCCTGACACATAGGAGGTGTCACTGATGTTTCCTTTCTGGATTCCAACCCACAGAGTCTCTGATCAAGGTCATTGTCCTTTTATATCACTAAGTCTGGAGTGTCTTTTTATTCAGCAATGATAACAAAACAGGTGATAAGGAAAGGGAAGAATTGGAAATAATAAAAGAAAAACTGGGATTCAGCCCTCCTGAAAAATTAGTAAAGATTCATAGGTAGTTCTACTGGCTTTCAGAGAATTGGTGTAAAGCTTTCTGGTATGGGAAGTAACCCATGTCATCATAGGTACCAGAAAGCTAGCCACAGTAGCTAAAGTACGGGAGTGGAAGAAACTCCCTCATCAGCCATCAACAGTCCTTAGAATGTGGCCAAACACATGGAGGTTAGCTTCCTGTCCCTGGAAGAAGGATTTAAGAAAACTGTGTTTTGGGTTAATGTTGTAGTTTACCACACATATTATGAATTAGTACTTTTGCGTTTTGCACATGAATCACAAGAAATAGATATGTCCACATTAGTAGATCATTTTGAAAAGAGGATTCCTTGATCTAATTTTGTCCAGTCTCTCTATCAGAACCTTGACCCTTAGAATGTAGCAGAAGCCTCCTAAATCCAGATATTTAACATAAAAATACCTTGAAAGTTTCTTAACTCTATTACTGAGATGACAGATGGATTTGAGAATGAATTCATCCACAAAAAGAACTACTTTAAGGTATACTTACAAATGTTCGTGTAGTTCCACCACTAAAAAGAATATACTGTGAATTTGTGAATTCTGACATCAAGGTCTAGGTCTGATCACTAGTGAACTGGTAATAACCCATAATCAATGTGCCAGCACTGATTTTGGCTGGTCTGAATTTTGTTTTCAGGATCTATAGATTCTTTCTTGTGTGAAACACTCCACCTTTGTCTTTGCTCTCTGCCAGCCTGGGACAGTCTACTTTTTTGATTCAGAAAATTCATTGCTAATTATTATCTTTGCTAATGTTCTTCTTCCAGAATACAGTTTCAGACAGTCTTAGCAATTGATTGCTACAGGTGCTTCTGTTTCTCTCCAACATGTAAATTATAGGCTAGCTGCTTTACCTGCTAACAAAGAAATGGCTGAATGATTTTACAGCATTCTCACCTTCTCTGATCATACTTCTATATTCTGCCTGGTGATGACGATGTTTTCAGAGGGACCAGATTTTGTGGTAAACAGTGTCAGCGAAAAAGGAATATTAAAACTCACTTGGAGGGAAGAGTTCCTTTCATTTAGTGTGTGAGTGGAAATGGATCTCCTGTTCTGTGTTTCTCTCCCACTTCCCGTATCACACCATTAAACATCCTTCCAGGGACAAGAAGCTCCTGGAGATTCTGTTTAGTCACTTCATGCCTAGTACCATGGGTACCACATTTGCAGGATGTGGGGCATGATAACCTCCTATGGTTAGGATAACAGCTGTTCCCAGTTTTTAACACATGCCATACAAGGTGAAAGAGTCACAAAATAATCCTCAGGCCTAGTGATGGCCAGGAAATGTATGCAAATGACTATGTTAGATACCATGGGGAAAGGAAAGATGAGTAAAATAACAGTCCCAGCCTTCTGTGAGCTCATTCAGTGTTGATCTGTATATATTTGGTACATATCTGTACATATTTGATTTGCCAGTAGAACAGAGATGAAAGCACAGTGTCCTCCTTGGTGGCTGCGTGTTAAACCTTCTCACAAAATGAAAAACACGGGTGAAATTCACTGTTGTGTTATTATCAAACCGTCCTTTGCTCTTTTCAGGGGTGGGGAATGAAGAGTGTTCATGAAAGGCTTAACAGTTTGAATGGTGATGTTCACCTGTTCAGCGAATGACATAGAAGGTACAGCCTCATACTTCTTTGCTGTTGCCTTTGTGTTAGGAATCAGCCCCTACCCCAAGAACCTGAGGCTAAGTCAGGACCACGAAGCCATCTTTTACCTGCTTGGCAATTAAACAGATTTGCAATAGACTCTCCCTTTGATTTAACTTTTATTAAAAGAAGTGCTAAGGTACTGAGATGCAGTACATCATATTTATTACCAAAATTATTAACAAATATACAAAACTTATACATGTAATTTTCGTACATCCATTTATTCTCTATAATACTGATTTTTGTTCAAGTAGGTTATCTACAGTATGTAAACATCCCTTGGATTGACCTCACACAGATTAGGAAAGCCCTCTAACCCATGCTTTTATCAGATACTTCTTTTTATTTGGCTTTCATTTGTAGCATCTAATCTTCACATTTGGCACATGGAAGAGACATCTACAGCGCACAAGAGGCAGATTTTCTGGTTTCATTCTGAACAGTTTTGCAGGGGCACAGTAAGAGCTGAGAGGACAAGAGCACGCTAACTTGATGGAGCTGGATTCAACGCCAACTCTTGGTTCAGCCATTAAACTTGGGCACAGTCAATGCCTCTTCTTTCTCCCATTCCCCACCCATTCCCCCATGCAAGGCCTGTTTGCCTTAACCTTGTCTCAAAAGGGTTAAAACAAATGCCATCCATCCCAGAACAAGTAGGTTAATCTCCCCGAGTTAACAATTTTTCGTCGTTCTTTTGTGTGGGTTGGTTTGTATGACTTGATGGGCCAGCAAAATTCTTATTAAATGGAAAATAAAGTAAGATTAAACAAACAAAAAAAGGATGCGAGTTGAACTTTCAGTTGCCACGCCCATATTTAAGACCACGCCTCTTTGTGGTGGTAAAGTGACAAAGGACTTGGTGAATGGCACTTGCCATAAATTAACCTTGGATCCCAAGCCTTTGAATACGGTGTCACAAACATTAAAAAGGAAAAGAGGTAATTGGAGTTTCTGCCCCTTCTTCCTGTGTTCCCTTTTGATTACTTAACATAATCTAACCAAGTAAAGCTGATCCAGCGGGAGCTCTCTGCGTCCGCTCTGCCCCTTCTTGCTCTCCCGCGCGGTATTGCTCACGTGATTGGCTGGCCTTGTCCGCGAGGCCTGCGCCCAGGACGCCTGGGTTTGGACGCACGCCTGCCTCCGGGCTTCCGTCACCACAGGGGCGCAGGCCCCTCCGACGCCCCGTAGAGCTCGGCCAGCTTCCGGAAGCGGGGCCCCCAGTCCGTCAGGAAGTCGAAGCTCTGCTCTGAGTCTGACGTGGCCGACTGCAGGGAGCTCAGCGATCCGGCCACCGAGCCGTCTCCCTCGAACATGTACGTCTGCAGGGAGTCGAAGGGCGGCGCCCACAGGTCCATGTCGGCCTCATAGAGCTTGGCTAGCACGTAGCTGTGGACGGTGCTGCTGACGGCACACGTTTGAGGCACGTAGCGGGAGAGGCTTTCGATCTCGGGCAGCATGTCCTGCCGCGTCTTCGGGGCGCCTCCCGCCTGCGCCTCGCGGGGGTTCCACATGGCCGCGATGTCAAAGGCCTCGGTGTCCTCCTCGCCGCCGCCCTCGTCGTCATAGCGGACGATGTTCTCGTGAATGTTCTCCTCGTCGTCGATGATGTACGGCTGTTTCCGGTGCCTCCTCACCGACAGGATGAGCAGCACGAGCACTGCCGGAAACGGAGGGCAAGATGTTCACCCAAGAGATCGGTTTTGTGTGCCGCGATTGTCATCATTCCCCATTAACCACAGGTGCGGGAGGAGTTCTGCGTAGGGAGCTCAGAGACAGCATTTGGATGTTTTAACCCACAGGGTCTGCCTCGGCCTCATTGATTCTGCCGTGTTAGATGGAGAGTGTGGGCAAATGAAGCCCAGTTTTTTTTCCAAGTGGCTTATTTGGAAGCTGCATATAAAGTCTCTCTGCATCAGCTTGCCGCTTAGAAAGTGTGTGTGAGGGTGTATAGTCAGCCACCCAGCGGAAAGTCCCACTAACAAAGTTCAGAGCACTAAGGCCTGCTGTGGAGTATATGCTAAGGATCAGATCATGTCTTCTGACCAAATAAGGATGAATATAAATTTCTTATAATGTGGAAATCTTACTAATTGGGTGGAGTCCTGCCTTCTTACACTGACATTTTAATAGGATGCTACTCTGTAAATATAATTAATGCATATGCATATATAAACACCTGTGCTAAGTATAACCAAATTCTTAATGTTATACCTCCTCCAGAAATTAAGAGAGCACAAATGACGACGGTTGTCCAATAAACTCAGATTTTTCAGAAAACCCTCCCGTTAGAGAGGTGGTTGTGACTCTGGGTCCCGTGGTGTTCATGGAAGGGAGGGAATGAGCCATGAATGACATTTTATATAATTCATCAAAAGAAGCACCACACTGTTAGATGTGCCCTTGCAGGTTTGGATAAAATTTTATACCAACCATTGTTTTTTTCCCAGGATGTGTTCACTGGGGTTTAAAGGAGAGAGAGAGAGAGAGAGAGAATTCCACTGAACTGTTGATCTCTGTGACTGAAAATGTTTTCCAGGAAGGATGTTGAAGTTTCAGCTAGAACTGTTAGTGATTTTTTTCTGGTGTGCTTTGTTATACCTGGTGAACACTGCCAGTTTGATAACACTGCAAAATAAAACCCAGTTTATCCAAGGGGGGAAAAATGGAGTACAGTCATATGCATAGTGTACATATCATATCCATAGTAAGATTATGGACTGGCTTAAAAAACTCATGATAATGATTTTTAAAATTTGAATCTAGAAAACTCTTTTTGTAGATTGCAATTAGAGATGTTAATATCTAATACTTTCCTGAATAGCTTGGGTGTCAAAATTGATATATAAGAAATAATTATTTACTTTCATATACTTTCTCTGTGTGTGTGTGCAGAAATAGGACTCATAGGCTGCAGGACTGGGATTTCAGACAAATGGCCTAATAGGTCTTTAAGGAAATGGGGCCTTGAAATCGGCATCGGAGTCTGGGATGTGACTTGGATGGATGCAGGTTGGAGAAATGGGATTCTAAGTGAATGTCTGTCCTTGTGGGATTTGGTAAGCGGTCACTAAGGTCAAATATGTCTTAGGCACTGTGCTAAGCAATGGGGAAACAGCGTTGAGTGTGACATGATTTCTGCTCTTACAAGCTTGCAATTTAAGGAGATTAGAGACACTGGTGATTAATATAAGTCAGGCAGTGATTAGGGCTGCCATAGGGTTACAGGTGTTGCAAAGAGCATACAGAGGCAGAGCCAGGTAATTCTTCCTAGGGACCTGGGAAGACGTTCACTGAGGGTGACACTGAAGTGGTCAGGGTGGTATTTTAGAAAATGCTAGGATGCAAAATTAGAAAAGTCTTTGAGTGGCTGCTTAGAATTCTGATGGTGATGGAGAATTAGGCAGTTTATAGAACCGGTCTATTTCTTGAAAAATCAAGATTGCTACATATCTTATGTTTTAGGGATTCTGGCTTAGATAAAAAGTGTTGCATTATGCTCTGAAAATCAGATTTTGGGGAAAATGATCCTGTTCAACTGAAAGGCTTCCCCATCAGAGGAGAAATCAATTCTAGGGGTATTTATTTTTCAGGTACTATAGGCCCAGTGTATAGAGCCTATGAGATTTTCTAGGGACTAGATAGAAGCTTGACACGTAAAAAATAATCTTGCAAAGGCAAATAATATTTATTCTTCACAAAATGTAGTATGTTGAAAAATCAACTGCAATTCAATCTTGCTTAGTTCTAGGAATTATATTTGATGTGGGATGTGCACTCTTAAAAATCAGAGTGCCTAAAACTGTAGGGATTTTATGACCTCTGCTCAGTTTAGCTCTTGAAAACTGTCTTTATTCTGTGTAAGTCAATAATGAGTTTGGGAGGCACAAAATAAATTGCCCCTTGCACACCTCTTCTAACGTGAGAGCCTCTCTGCCAGTGTCTTTAAATTAACCTTACTGTAACAATGGCACCTTCTATTGTTTATGGGCCAGGACGAACTTTTAACGTAGATGTTTTCCGAAGATAGAAGTAAGGACAGCCAGTCTGGGAATACCTCCTAGGAGCAAGTTTTTTTTTCAAACGCCTCTTACAGGTTAGCCTGTTAGGCACTCAAGGACTCCCAGTGCCACCTTATGGACACTCAGGGAATTGCAAGAAGGATTTATTTGTCAATACAGACGGGGACCAGAAAGCATAACAATTCTCTGTAATCCAAGGATCCAAGGATTTAGAAAGTTTACTAATGCCCACAAACAGCTTATTCTTCGAGATAGCCGTGTGGTTCACTCTGTCACTTCCTTCAGATCTCTGCTCAAAGGTCTCCTTGTCAGTGAGGCCTGCCCTGACTACCCCTGTGCCATTTCCCTTCTCTGTAACACTTAACTACCTTCAGAATCTGGGGATGAACATTTAGGGGAAGGGCCTTACTGCGTAGATACAGGAGTGTACAGTGTAGGGCTTGCCTGCATTTCAGGCCTGACTCCTCTAACATTTGGCCTTGGGCCTGTTACTGCCTTTTTGTGAGTTAGCTATCACTTCTCTGAAATGAAGGAATCAGAAGAGGTGATCATCATATCTTGCTCAAAATTGTCATTTTGATTCTGTGATGTCAAGATGAGCTTACTTCATTCTGAAATAAGCTCTGTGAAGGCTGGGACATGTCTGTCTTCTTAATCTCAGCACCTAGAAGGGTGCCCTGGCCCGTAGTACATGCTTGATAAATATATGTGCTTTGATGTTGCCAAGAGGCCATAGCCTCCTTTTTTTTTTTTTTTTTTTTTTCCAATAAGCATGGTGTGGAAAACCAGTGCTGAGCAACTGTGTTAGGATAGCCGAGTGGTAGATCGAAGTTAGCACTTGCAGGTCCCCACAGAATGAAAAGGAGCCGTTCACTCACCTAAGAGGACCAAGACGCAGGCCAGGATGGCGATGAGGGCTCCCCGGCTCAGGCTGACGGGGAGCATGTAGGCCTCGGGGCTGCAGGACAGGACGCGACCACTGTCGTCACAGCTGCACACTTGGATGGTCAGCGTGCCCGTGCTGCTCAGCACTGGCTGACCGTTGTCCGATATCAGGATGGGCAGGTAAAAGACGCTCTGCTCCTGCTGTCGGAAGCCAGCCTTCCTGGTTAGAATCCGGGCAGTGTTATCTGAGGGAGACAGGGATTCCAGGATTGTAAAAGGGCAGAGGGAAAATGAGAGGGAAGAAGAAAATGGAAGAACCAACAAGTGAATTAATTTCTTGGATTGGGGAAAGGAAGGGTGCAGGCAGGGGCGTGGGAAGGAAAGAGTCGAATATCTCCGGAGGTGTTCAGCGACAGCCACAGCAGGTTTGTCTGGATCAGCATTTGGATTCAGAAACCAAGATTTTTGCTTGCTTCTAGGCAAAACCCTGAGGCCTGGCAGAGAAACCTTTTTTGAGAGTTTGTCTTACCCTTTGTGACATAAAATGCCCAGGGCGAACTCTCAGACTTCAGATCTAACTGCAGTGTTCCTGGGGAAGCTTGACAGGAACAATCCCTTCTTGCAACTCGTGGTCCCTGTTTGTTCCCACTCAGCAGCTTTCCAAGGCCCCCAGTGCTGCTGTGTGCCTCCAGGAAAAGAAAGCCGAGGAGCCCACGTGGTTGTGGCTGATCGCCTATTTTTGCCGCTTTGGCCGGCAGTCACGTCTTCTGCCATTCTCTTTTATGCCTCTGAAATGCAGGCACCAACTCCTCCTGGGCTTTTTGAAGAACCTGCTCATTTAGCAGAAGCTTATTTGAAATCCTCCAGTCATATGACACACCTTGTTCTCTCCCTCCTCTTGGTGGTCTAAGTTTATGCAGTTAATAGGAACTTGGTGCAGATTTGTTCCTGATCGGCTGCACTAGTTTTTTTCCCTTCCAGTTTTTTTTTTTTTTACAATTTATTTTATTTTAGTATCATTAACCTACAATTACATGAGCAATATTGTGATGATTAAACTACCCCCTTCATCAGGTCCCCCCCACCAACCCTATTACAGTCACTGTCCATCAGTGTAGTGAGATGAGAATCACTACTTGTCTTCTCTGAGCTGTACAGTCCCCCCCGTGCTCCCCCACCCTATGCCTGCCAATTGTAATGCCTCTTTTACCCTCTTATCCCTCCCTTCCCACTCATCTCCCCAGTCCCTTTCCCTTTGGTAACTGTTAGTCCATTCTTGGGTTCTGTGAGTCTGCTGCTGTTTT
>JAQQAC010022866.1:31376421-31414971 GCA_029783875.1 Phataginus tricuspis | reverse complement strand
ATAAACATAGGGGTGCATCTGTCTTTCTCAAACTGGGCTGCTGCATTCTTGGGGTAAATTCCTAGGAGTGGGATTCCTGGGTCATATGGTATTTCTATTTTGAGTTTTTTGAGGAACCTCCATACTGCTTTCCACAATGGTTGAACTAATTTGCATTCCCACCAGCAATGTAGGAGGGTTCCCCTCTCTCCACATCCTCGCCAACATTTGTTGTTGTTTGTGTTTTGGATCCCTTCCAGTTTTAAAGGGAATTTAATAAAGTTATTTGATGTGTGTCTGCAAAGTTGGTGTTCTCTAGATTGCTTCAGTGGGTTTGAATCATAAATCAGATATGTCTTTTGCGAAGCTTAGGTCATTTTCAACAGAGGAAAAGTGTGAAAGATGTGATAGGACCTACAAGCAGTGACTCTAAGCTAGTATCATGAACATGGAGGGTCACAGGGAAGAGTCTAGGACTTCACAAAAATGTTGAGAGCCTAACCAAAGTACACATTATTCACATCAAGATCCGTATTTCTGGTTCTTTTTCCCTTCTTAGACATAATAAAGGATTATACTTTCCTACTTTTTTGAATTTTGGAAGGCCTATATGATTTGCTTTAGGTGATTTAAAAAATGAGCCAAAGTGATTGTGTCACTTCGAGGCAGAAGCATATAACGGCTGGTATGTGTTTCTCCGTGCTCTCTTGCCTTGGTGTGGCATTGGGAAAGAACATTCGAGGTGGAGATCCAGGCAGCCTGGGATACTGAGCTGCACATGAACTGTTCACTCAGACCCACAGTTGGTTTTATGGGAGCATGAAGTTAAGTTTAGTTGAGTCAAGCCACTGGGATTTTGATGGTGTTTGTTTCTGCAGCATCACCTAGCCTATTCTGACCTATACATTATCCCTTAATGAACTTTTCCACCTCCTCCTACTCCTGCTTTTTCAGGCAGCAGCTGTTGTTTATTGAGTGTTTGTTTATGTGCCAGGTACTCAGACTTTACATATGCAGGTCATTTAATTTTCATAAGATTTGGCGAGATAGTGATAATCTCACCCTTTTACAGTGAGAGAGTTAAAACGTAGAGACTATAAAATTGGCTCAAAGTCACTCACTTAGTAGCAGAGCTGGGATTTGAACTCTGGTCTCCGACTCCAAACATACACTCCTTGCTTTGTGCTGTGTAACAGCTTAGTTTAGTGTAGTGACATTACTGTCAAAAATTACTCCGCTAATTGAAATCTCTTCCAGCTTTGGTACAGGTCCATTTCCTCTTATTTCTCCAGTGGAGAAAGACAGCAATTGGTTGCCAACTTGAGGATTATATTCATATTTCTATCTACCATACAACCTCCTCACTTTTCTGTTTTTCCAGATTTCAGAGGTAAGTACTATTAATTCTGCTTCACAGTTTTAATTTTGTTTTTTCAGAAACCAAGTTTTTTCAAACAAATCTTTATTATTTTTATTTTTCAGTTTAATTGGGGCCAGGTTTAATTTTCTAAAGCCTGAGCAGGACTGAATTTAAATATTATATCATGCCTACTACACATCATATGTTTCTTGATCTCGGGGTTATTTAAGTTTAAAGAAGTAAGATCAGAGCATTGCATTGCTGAGTCTAGTCCTGGAAAAGGTCTAGTATATAGCAGTCACATGCAACATTTTTGTTGAATATGATAACTAGAGCTTTAGTAAGCCATTCTGAAACAGTATTTGTTTCCAAGGTGACACAAATTTTTTTGTAGCTAAAATAGGTCCAAACTTCTAGTTTAGTCTTAATACTTGCTTACTGTGTCATCTTAAGCCATTTGATTTTTCTTCTTATCTATCAAAGGAGACAATGAGAATCAGAGGGATTAGTAACTTCCTTAAATCTTACAGGATTACTATAAATATCAAATTAAGCAAAGTATGAGAAAATGCTTTTGAAACTGTAAGGTTCCCTATGTACACACTCCTTTTCCTAATGCTTTGGGGATTAAAAAAAAGGAAAAAGGGCTTTCCTTGAGATAGTGCCCTATTGTGTTCCTAAAAGGACATCATGTTTTGGGCACGGGAGTCAGGGAGCTTGGCAGTAGATTCCCCCATTTCAAATGTTGGTCAATTTTTTAATGAACCTCAGGAAAATTTACTTGTGAGATAAATCATCGTGAGGAGATTAAGAGTTCATTCTTTCTACTGGTGATGTGCTGACTTTGTTTTGGAAAATATTGCAAGAGATGAGTCATTTCTTTTTATAGTCTTCATGTTCCATGGCCCATCTTTTTAAGGTATTGGTTCCCTGAATTGGTGCCCAAAGTCATCTTTAGGAAATTTGCAACACGTTGCTGCATATTAGTTTCTGTATTGATTCCAACAAATGCCAGAGTGAAGGAGTACAGTGACGCTTAGCTGAAAATTTGAAGAAACAATATAATGTGTTATTTTTCTCCTCTGGGTTTCCATTGTAAAACAGTCCTGAGGGGGATTTCTACTTTTTACGGGAAAGGTTTCCCCGTGGAGCAGATAAATGAATAGTTCAAAATTGGACCTAATAAAAATACTAGGATATTTAATTGTAGTACTTCTGTCATTATAGTTTATGTTACCCTTCCTTCCAGAATTATCACGGTGACTTTATTATAACATGCAGAGGGTTAAAGAGATAACTTGGAAGAATGCTCTCCATTTAGAAGGAAATAGGTTCAATATTCTCAAGTTTTAATGGCAGAGTATCATATGGGGTGGAATTAATACTTAATTCTCAAAAAATTGATGTTTGAGACTAAGACTGGGCATGTCTAATCATGATTTTTTGTTATCCTTTGTTTAGATTGCTATACGGTGACAGTGAATACTTTAGAATTGGAATAAAAATGAGGCTGCTGCAGCCCAGAGAAGTGATGACCTCCCTCCTCAAGGTCAGACAGCAAGTTGGTAGCAGAGTTAGCAATTGAAAGGGTTCACTTGACAGATCTAAATTATCTTTTCATTTGCTTTGACCTTTCTTTGAAAATCATGGGGTAGCGAACAGAAAGTCCTTCCTTTTCCCATCTGTGCTCCATGAAGAGTGTGCTAGGTCTGTAAATCCCTTAGCTGATCTGAATGCTTTTTGGAAAAGAGGGTCTAGAATGCCATTCTAGCAAAGCCGTAGTAGGGAGCACTTTCTGGAATAGGGAACGAACTCCACCTGGCTGTGTCTTTCTAAATCATTCTAGAGCAGTGAAGTTGTTTCAGTGCCAAAACTACTCTTTGTGATCCCATATTTGCCCTTGGTTATCTCTAGCACTTAACTTTTGTCTCCTTTTTATTGTGGAAACTTTCTATTGTTCCCCCTTCGATCCTTGCCTAGAAATGTTCCCTCAGGCTTTTCTCTTTTTCTAATCCAATTTCTGTCATCTTTCTCAGATTCTTCCCACAGTCACAGAACATATCAACGTGGCTGCAGCCTGTCTGTGGGCACGAAGGAAGGCTTCTGCCCGGGTGCCTTGTAGTGTCTGGTGCAGAGCCAGCACTAGGGCATCTGTGAACTGACTGACTGGAAGTTTCAGAATCAGCAGAAGACAGTCTTTGTCTTCGATGTTCGGAAACAAAACTTAAAAAATGCGCATTAATGTCTTCCCTGCTGTTAAAGAGCAGGTACCCTTTGGCACTGTTCACGTGGTGTAATGACCAGAAGTATCCAGGCCCAGCTGTGGGGCAGCACTGGGAGCCCGCTGTCCACCTGATTACCTTGGTTGTCCCTTACGGTGAAGTTGGGGTTGCTCGCAGCCTCGGGAGCCAGGCTGTAGTAGAAGTGCTGACCGCTGCGCGGGTCGTCTGGGTCCACTGCGCTCACTGTCTGGATCAGCTGAGGAGGGACATGAAGTCAGGTGTGTCAGTGCCAAAAGGAAAGTCTTCAAGGCCCAGTGAGATCCCCAACCCTGAAATCTCACAGCAGATTGTTTTACCTAAAGAAAAGGATATCCTGAAACTTACCTGGAAAGCCTCCATGCCATCACACAACTCAGGATTTAGTTTGGGTTTATTGTTGGACTTGAGTACATTAACTCAGGGTGAATGTTACCTAAATACTTCAGATGTTAGATATTGTCACAACATATTCTCACACCAACACTGGCCGTTTTAAGCAGTCTGAATAGAAGACCGAGGAAAAGAACTCTGGGATGCCACGGGGTCCTGCCTGTCTCCCAGTTTTTCATCCTTCCATCGCACCTGTTTAACCTCATCCTTTGGGTTAATATTTCAGGGTCAAATTGCTCTCTTTAAAAAGCTCCTATTTAACAATGACCAATATCTAGAAGGGAAGTAAGCAGACACATCAACACTGGCCATGTCAGGTTAATGGAAAGCACACGAGAGGGGGTGCTGGAAAAGTTGCCCTGACGGTTATGAGGCAGACCAAGGTGAGAAGGCTACTGAAGAAAGGCTGGCAAGGTACACAGTGAAAAATTAGCATGGCCCCTGGAGGCGGGGTCTAGAAAAGATGTTGAATGGGTGGTACCTTTCTGTGTGTTTCTGCCTCTACCAACCCACAGCACAGGCTTCTCCTACCCCTCTTGGGCCTGTCCCTGGAGACTTGACTCTCCTGCAGTTAAAAGCTGGCTCTACTTCTGCCGGGGTACAAATAGGAACCTCAGAGTGCAGCTAGAGGGGCTTAGTCATTGCTGCTTCATCTGTAAGTTAAGGGAGGGAGGTAATGCTGCTCTGGCCACATGCTGAAGATTGCATGACACAGGAAGCTCCCAGTGCGGGGCCTTGTGGGAGACACTGTGTTGTACAGATACCCCTTCAGTGAAGGACTTGATGCCCAGCCTTCATTTATCGCCTCCTCCGAGATGCCTGATTTGTTCGCGGGCTTCCTTTAGGCTGCTTGCTAAGAGGAAAGCATACATTCTGACTTGGCAGACACAAAGCTGATGACAACATCTGACAAGTCTAACACAAGGAGGCCTGATTCTATATAAACTGGATATGTCTACTGAGCTGTGTGCTTTTGAAAATCTTTAGAACATGTTCCAGTGCCAAAATCACAGGGTAGGATTTTCAGTATCTTGGGCTAAGGATGACAGATAGACAGACTTGTGGCTCATGACCTGACCTTTACGTCACAGGTAAACTGTTACGAAGGACTATATAATAGGCCATTAAAAGATGTATTTAGAATTGTAGAAATGGGAGATGTGTTTGCATGCTTCAAAAGAGAGAGCTAGTTAAAGTGCTGTTAACTTATCAGGATGCAACCTCTATTCTGAAGCCCTTTAAGAAAGGAAATGGGTTTTTTTTGGAGAAAAGGGGTATAATTTACTGTGCTATTTATCACCTTTATGTTATAGATTAAAAATTAGCCTCTCGTTGAAATACAAAACACCATGTTTGTCATAGTATCTTACATAAATTTACATGTTACATTTTATATATTTTTTGTGTTATATATACTCTTATTATGATACAAAACAAAACTAATCAAAGGCTGAAACTCCCTCACTCAAAACTCAACTACTTTACTTAGCATGGTACCTGCTATTTTTGCATCCTGCCTGCCAGTATTTGTTCACACACAGACATGATTTAACATAACTGCAAGCATATTCATGTAGTTATTATACCTCCTTTCTTAGAATAACTTGGATCATTTCTTATGCTGTAACGTCTTCATCATAACTTTTATTAGCTGCATAATATTTCGGGTCTTTCTAGACTAGAAATTCAACAGATGTGGAAGTAGAATTATTCTAGACCCATTGAAAACAATTTTTAGGAGTTTTAAGAATAAATGGATGAGATGGTTTAGATCAGAATCACTGTAGGAGACATTCCCCCCCCCCCCCCCCGGGGGGTGGGAATCCCTTTTTGTCTTGGCTGAGTAGAATGGTAAAAATGTGTCGAGCCAGTCTTTGGTGAGTTCAGGAAGCTAATGTAGGTTTGGTTGTACCTACGTCATGTCTGTGCGGCAAGATGCTGGAGGTGACGTTCGGGTGAGAAGTGAGAGTAAAAGCTCTGGGCTGCCGGAAGGCCTGACTTGGGTGTGAGGCTTGGCCTTGCAGACACACACTTCCGCATAGGACATCTGCCTCACCCCTAGGATCCAGAGAGCCACACAGTATGCTCCAGGGCAATAAATGAGGATGCTTAGGGAATCTGTTGGATCATAGGTAGAGAAGAAAGTGTCTTACAAGAGCAGGCTCAGAAGCAGGGAGATGGCCTGTGATCTGAGGTGCGGAAGGGTGTGTGTGGACACGTACGTTAATACATGGCCACTCCAAGCAGAGTTCCAGATGTTTCTCAGTTATGCCACTTGGAATTTGGTCCAATATTTATTGAGACTTAAAAGCATACTTTGAAAAGTATACAAGTATGTCTCTGAAGATTATAGAACTACAGTCATTTCAAATTAGTAGGAATTTTTTCCTTCAGATTCCTTTCCTCTCAAAACAACCTGGCATGAGCCAGGTAAGAAAGTGGTGGTTTAACTAAGGGAGGAGCAAGAGTAGGTAATTCTAGGTGACAGAGCATTCTGAGAATAGGGTAGGGAGTCCCTAAACAAGGTCCCTGTGCCAGAAGTTAAGAAAGGGAAGTGGTAAGATATAAAAAAATGAACTTTTCCAACTGAAGATATTTTCTAGGATTAGACTAAACTAAGGAAAAGAGAAAGACTTTCTTCTGGTCCTTGTGGTCCCTCACTTCCGGTTCCCATAGTACATATTGCTACAATTGGTATTATCCAGGTCAGTTGCAAGATGAGTAATTTATTACAGGTCAGCCTGTGAATCAAGCCACCATCAGAGCATTGTTTAGATCATAAAAATGTAATGGAGGCTCCAAATAGTTATCTTAACAAATAAACTTGCAAAACGATATACATAAGTTGGGAACTCTGTTTCATAAACTGTTAATTTCTGGAGTCTAAATTTGTTTGAGAGCAAATTTGGTTATCTGTAACAGTCATTTCCAGATACTGGGGTCAACCAAGGTGCATGCCTCACAGGCCGCCTTACCTGCCCTGCTTTGGCATTCTCACAGACAAAAGCTTCATAGAATCTGGGGAATTCTGGAGCATTGTCATTCACATCTAAGACTTTGATTGTGACAGAAACACTTCCAACCTGGGAAGGGTTGTCTAAAGAGAGCACAAAGAAAACCAATGGTGAGGGTTCAGTAGTGCAAGAAAGCAGCCCTGTGTCGGAATAGGTAGTTACCTTGTCAGCCTGGTTTTTAAAGGAATAGATAAAGAACATGGAAATGGCAAGACAAGCATAGGATGCATGTGCTGCCTGTTTAGAGTATGGCTGGAACCTAAGAAGCGTGGGCAGAATGAGGGATATTTCTGAGAGTGTGTGTAGTATCAGGAGCATGATGGGAGGGGTGAGACTTGGAAGGGAGCAGGTATCATAAAATGCATCTTAAAAAGAGGTTTTGATTCTCTCCCTTGGCTCATCCTTCACTTTGGAATTAAAGGCAGGTCAGTTCTGTGTGCTGGGCTTGAAAGCAGCCTGTTTCTAGTCGGTGTATACTGTGTAGCAGTGCTTGGCTTTATTCCTGTGGAAAAATCATTTCTTTGAATTGTATTTCAGAAGGTTTCAAGTTGTTCACAGGAATACAGATAACACTGCACATGCATTTCTGTTTAGGGACTAAGGGGATATTACAGGATCAGACACACCGAATCCGTGTCTTTGGCTGGGATAGTCACTCATGGGGAAATGTGTCCTTGTGGTCCATCTTTGCTGGCAGTGACATATAAGGACAATTTTACAGCCCCAGTCATGCCCCTCCTGTCTTTCTGCCTTGTTCAGCAGCCCAGGAAGACAAAATGGAAATTATAAGACCCAGAAATTGTTAGTAAATAACTTTATCAACTCTCAGAATGCCTTGGTCTTCTGGTTCATTTTTTTCTTCTTTTCTTTCTCAAAAATACTTACGCTCTTCTGTGTTTTCCCCCTCAACATTTTTATTGCCTGGTTACCAAAAGTGCTGATGTATTTAATTTTTTTCATTATAACCATGGTGCTTGTTTATCAAAGAAATAATGAAAATCCCAGAAAAACTTGAGGATTAACATGATCCACAGTCCTACCACTAGAGATATCCATTATATGGTACATAATTTTACATGTCAAAAAATATGGAGCTACACACACACACACAAAGTTGAATTCAGAACTTTAATATTTTTAGGGCAAGATTGTCCTATGTCATTGAAATATACTTTGAAAGCATGGGTATTCATAATTATATTCTCATTTTACTATATGGTTGTACCATTATTTAGTCAATTGCATTTAGGTAATTCCCATTTTTTCCTCTATTTTAAAATACTAAAGCAGTGGATGTTTTGGTACCTAAAGCTTTGTTGATAGTTATGATAAGTAGAATTCTAGAGTAAAAGAGTATGTATATTTTGGAGAGTCTTAATAGAAAAAGTTAATTGCCAGATTGTCCTCTTGAATGACTGTATATACTTCTGCCAATACGTTAGAGTCTGTCTTTCCCCTGAACCTTTACCATTCCTAAGTGTTATGAAAAAAACTGTATGTATTAGTATACAATCTAACTTTTGTTTGTATGTTAATCTAGTTTTTATTAATTTTCCATTCCATTTCTAAGTTTATGTCAATAAATCTGCCTTTTATTATAAGACACCTCAAGTTCTTATATGCATGTTTGTGTGTATGTATGTGTGCAATAGGGTGATATAAGTGCTTCTTTCCATCCAATAATATTTTATGCTATCTGTGCATTTCCAGTCTTAGATTGAAAGCCTCCTAGATTTCTTAGGAATTTTTCCTTTTCCTCATATAGAAGTCTAGCTCCTTGGTTCATTGTTACTATTATTTTGTTCCAATTTTGCATGTTTTGTTTGTTTTTATCTCTGGCCAATTTTGCATGTTTTGTTTGTTTTTATCTCTGGCCCACGACTAGGTGTATAGGTGATACTCAATAAGTGTTTGAACTAAATGCTTTCTATCCCTTGCATAAACCATGATTTCTGTTTCATCCTGTAAAGAATATAATTCTTGTCCCAACAAGCTCTAGAAACTTCCACTTTCTACAATGATTATATTTTGTCACTGGAGACCAGTTTATCATATTACTTACTCATTTCCATAGCAAGGACAGTTATATTATGCCAAGAAAACTCTTCCCGGTCTAGGGGTCTTGCAGTCATTAGGGCACCTGTTGTAATGTCAACATAGAAGAATCTTCCAGGGTCACTGCTTCTGTCAATGGAATATCTGTAAAAACACAGATTAAATACATTGTTTTATTTGTGTAAACATAGTGCAACATATTACTTGAGAGAACTGAGTACCTACCATGTGAAACATGACTGGTTCTGAGTTAGGGACCTTCATTTGCTGTTTTATCGTGTCTGAAAACACACTCCCCAACCAAAAGAAACCCCAAATCAACAACAAACTATCACTGCTTCAATTTCTTCATAAAATGAAATAAAACAGGATGCTGAAGCCTTAGAGCAGTTTTAAACTATTTAAAGATCAGCTTCAGTTACTTAAAGCTTAAAACTGTCTGCCCTTAAGGCTTTGGGACTCTCTGGATATTAAACCCTACATATTTTTGTTCAGAATGAATTTTATTCAGGTAAGTTCTGAAATGCTAAATTGGAGCTGGAAAAGGTGTAGTTCAGTAGTTCCAGTCCCCATAATTAATAACACTGTTGAGAAGGAAAGATTTGTATCAGGTTCTTTGTAAACATCCTAGTGACTGACCTGCTGGCAAACACAGTCATGGTGTTTACTAGTTGGAGAGTCCTTATCTATGGAATGTTTTTAACAGGATGGACCAGGTTGTCTAGGTTACTTATTGTAAATAAGCCTGGAATTTGTGAATTTATGGGTCACAGCGTGATGGAAAATGTCATGTGAGCTATGTAATTAATGGGGTATGAAAAGCAGATGTTCCATAACCAGAAGAGTCCCTTCTGTTCATGCAATGCACTTCATCCATTGCTTACACCTTTCATGGTCATTATGGGTGAACAAACATCCGTACACAGGAAGAGTATTTAAGAGACACCTGCCCCTGAGAGCTTCAGAACTCTCCAAGGTCTGAAAGAATGCTGAGCTCCTATTTTACTGTTGTCGGTATCCTTTGAGTCATTATTTACCTTGGTAGTATGTAAGATCTATCATTCCTGTTGAATGTGATTTGGCATTTGACCCTTTGTGTTATCTCACCTGGTCCCCATCTTGGGCCATTCAGTAAATGTGCAGGGAGGCTCAGGCATCCATACATTTAAAACCCTCTATAAGGGACTTTGATATGTAGCCGTGATGGAACCATCCTTGAGAAGCTTAATATAGTCCTTGGTCATGGCCATTAATTGTAATAGCTGCCATTTATTTAGTATCAGGCATTTTATAGCTTCTTTTTTAATTCTTATAACATCTCTAGGAGGTAGATATTTTCTCAATTAACAAGAAAACTAAGAGAAGTTAAGTCCCTTTTATATAGTTACACAGCTAATAATTTGCATAGGTAAGATTTGCAACATATATATAAAACTATTGTAATATATTGGATTCAAAATTCTATTGACAGTTGCCAGCAGTTAAGTCTATATCTTAAAGTTGTTGAAACTGAGAAACTGCCATTTTGATGGGAGTAAGCAGTTTCTTTAGAATATTGTTTTTCAAACTGCAGGTTAGTGAAATTAGTATGGTAGGTTATGACTAGTGTTGGAAGAAAGTGAAATAGAATAGGGTATATGCATGTCAGACTATGCATGCAGTAAGGTTAAGTACTGATGGTAAAACTTTTTTTTCAAATATATATAGATGGTTATGTGTGTCTGGGTATATGCATGCATATATATGTATTGGTAAAATGTTTCAAATATGCATTTTTTTCTTGCAGAAAATCAGGTGGCTGTTTAGCAAATCAGGAATTAAAGGGAAAGGTGACCACTAAGGGCTAGAGATGTTGGAATCATTTCAGTTATAATTCTCCGGGAACTGGGAAATTTAAGGGAGTAAACTAATGCTTCTCTCCACTTGTGACCCTATTTAATGAACACTTACTGTAGCCAGGTACTGCTCTGTACACTTTACATATATTGACTCATTTAATTCTCACAATAACCCTAGGAGGTAGGTAATATTATCATCCCCATTTTACAGGTGAGAAAACTGAGGCATGGAGAGGTTAAGTCAGTTGCCCAAGGCTGCACAGTTAGGAATCAAGTCTAGGGAGTTTGTTTTCAGTTTCCTAATCCTAACCACCAGGCCATGCTGCCTTACTGCACACAGAACATATGAGATTGATTAAGGAAACAAAACCTTACCTTGTCTTGAAGATAGGTAATGCCATGATAGCAAACAGTTGATTTTTTTAATAAAGAATAAGCATGCTTTCAAAGTTAATTTAAAATTAATTAGAGCATTTTTTTCTAGATATAATTAGTGATTTAGTTTTAATGTTTACTGGCTTTTTCAGAGTTGAATTTGTCTTAGGAAAAAGTACTGGTTGGCTCATGGCAATCTTTCCTTTCAGCTTCCCACACACAAGAAAAGCCAGCCATTCCGCCCACAGAGCCATAACCCTGATGGCGGCTTTCCAAGGTAGGCACCATGCTGAGGGGGGAGGCAGCCTATGAAGAATCAGCTTTCTGCGCCCTCAAACCTACAATGCAGTAACACATGTCACAGGTGGTATGGGAGATGGAGTGGTAGAAATAACTAACAGAGCCCATGACAGTCCTGCCTGGTGGCACATGGAGAGTCTGCCTCAGAGAAGTCTCCTTCATCAAGTGGGATCCCTTTCCAGTTTCCCAAAGGGGGCCTGAATTGAGGCAATAAGAGCTTCCACTGCTCTGAGTGGGACACTGGGCCAAGTTTTCGGAGGCAGGAGAACAAATGAAACATGTAGATGCAGATGGAAAATGAGGAAATTGGGACACACTAGTGAATTATGTAGGTGGTTTTTCTTTCCCTAACCATAATATTCTCACCAGCTATGGGCAGAATAGACATAACATTCACATACAGAACTGCCTTCAGCAAACAGTAGCTGGCGTTCACTGGGCTCCCTGCTTGCTTGCTTGACTGAGGACAGTCTGTGAACTTGGGAGCAAGTTGGGGGCAGGGCATCATGGGCAGGCTTGCTAAATTCACATAGACACCCTAGGACGCCACAGGAGGGCAGGCTCTTTCCACACCAGTAGAAAGCCGATTTCAGTTGCCAAATGGTTGTTTCCTGCTTGCCAGAAATGCCGTGAGCATTTATTACAAATTGAAGAGATCCAAACGTTGTGTTTTTCATGTACATATAACTAAATCTGGAGACATAGTTTTGGGATTTACTAGTAAATGCTGATCAGCTTATATGCCTGAACACACCATGCACTTCCTAGAAAGGAGATTATAAAAGTCCTAATAATCTTTTTGAAAAGTTAAATGTCTTTTTATCCGTAACATTTTAACTTCAGGTGATACATTGACTTTTTTGTGATTTAATATACAGTTTCTTTTTAGGAATATAAATCATTTATTTCTAATAAAAATGCAGGGATGAACTAGATAGCCAAGCAGCATATAATATATGCAAATTATTAAAAGGAAAATAACTTCTATAGGAAAAATAGGGATAAAATGAGCACTTTGGAGATAGAGAACATCAGAAAGTAATTCCCAAATGGGTTTATTAAATGATAGCTAGAACTTTGATTTTTATTTGCTCTTTCTTGTGAGTGTCCAGGATCCCAGTGTTATACTCGGGTCCAAACACCATTCTTTGTTTCTGTGGGACAGTACAGAGAGTCAGCAACTTGAATTCTCCTTTGTTGCAGCAGAGCTGCAGAGGGAGAGTCATCCCCAGTGCTGAGCAGTGGGATTCTTCGCCCGTGTTCCTGAATGCTTATCTTGTTACCTCCATGCCTGTGGCCGTTGCCCTGTTTTCATCAGTTTCTCTCTTAGGCCCTAGAGTCCTGCCCCAGGATAACCCCAGTGTACTCCACTCTATACCCCTGTCCTGGTCATTCTTCGATTGCTCCTGCCTGGGCTCTGTTGGAATAGACAGGCACTCCATTGTGTACCTCCCCGATGCTAACTGCTGTGCCGTGCCAGCCAACTGATGGTTTTCAGAGGCACGTTATCTGAAGCAGCGTTTTCTGTTAGCCGGACAGGATTCCTTCATTTGTGTGCCTCATTTGGTTTCATGCCTGTCTAGCCCTGCTGGTGATTCTCTATGACTCCCAGCTATATCTAAAGATGATGCCTGACATTTAGTCCCGAATCATGCACATAAACTGTAGGGTCTATGTGTGTGTGTGTGTTTCCTGATTTGCTTATCACTTAGTATTGTGACTCCTACCAGAACCACATTTCCAGGGCTTACCATGTAGGAGTCCAAAGTCAGCATCTTGAAAGATGTGGCAGTATCCAGTTGGTATTCTGACTTGCTATTTTAGAAATGGGAAATGATTTTCTCAAGCTTGTGCTTGTTTTATTTCAAACATTTTCCCCCCGAAAGTTATAGTCTCCAAAATTTTCCCCACAGTGTCTTCTCTAATATGTACAGATTAATTAATTTATCAGAAGGTAGATATTTCTTGGCTTCTGAGATAGAAGTTTATAATAGAATCTGTTTAATTTATGTTGTGCTTGCTTTGGGGATAATATTATTTCATAACTTGTCCTACCCTATTTTACATTTAAAAAGCTTAAGCTTAAGATATCACTCCTGTAAGATTGGTATAGTTCATAATAGAAAGATAATTTGCTTTCTAAAAATCAAGTGTCAGAATTCAAACAAAGTCATTTTAGCTGTTTTAATGCCTGAAATGTGAAATGTTTACTAATTGTTTAGAGGAAGCAGATTTCTCCCAATATTGTTATTCTCAGGAGAGAACCTGAGGGTTAAACTGCAGAACCACATTTTCATTAAATTCAGAATAGTACCAGTTGAGGGAAGTACCCACTGACAAAAAAAGGCATTTGATAAATTGGGGTTGTGTTTAAAATGTGTAATCTTCACTAAAGCGCCAGATCTATTTTACCATGTAGCTTTCAACAATTAATGTGACAGATGGCCTCAAACAGCCTCGGAATCCTGATCTTTTGTGTCAAGCTTCAGGGGCTTGGCAGTTGCTCTGGAAGGTTGAGGTGTCAGCCTGTCTACCAGCTGTTTGCTCTTTGGTTCCCGAGTTGATGGGAAATGGCCATGCTCTAAGAGCAGCTTTCCTCCCCACCTTGAGGGGGAAACATTTAGGTTGGTGTCTTTAAGTTAAAAACTTGCTTAGAGATACTGATATGTGGGCTTGCAATAGCAAGCTCTGTCTGGCCAGTCTTAAGGCATCGAAGGCCATTGACAGCAGGAATAGTTTCTATGTCTATTCTTTATCTAGTATATGGAAATATATATAGTATTTTTTTCCTATTTTTTTAACAGTAAAGATGTCAGATGTTCATAATGGAAGAACGTGAAGTGATCACCTTTATGTTCACCACATTTTGATAGCAGCATGTCTGTGCTTTATCTGAATTGGTTGTTCTTAATTGGGGATGATTTTGGCCCTACCCTTTTCTCCTCCTGGGACATTTGGCAATATCTGGGAATATTTTATCTTGTTACAACTTGGGGTGCTACTGGCATTTCTGGCATTTGGGTAGAGATCAGAGATACTGCCGCACATTTATAGTGCACAGGACAGCAGCTCATGCAAAGAATTGTCCATCCCAAAATGTCAGTAAGGGCCACGATTGAGAATGAAGGGTGTATGTGTGTGTGTATGTTGCTGAACCAGTTGACAGCTGTAGACATAATGATTCTTCTTGTCCAATAACAAGAAAAGGCCATGTTATTTAAACTTCAAGAGGAGAGTCTCTAGAGATGGAAGAAGCAAAAAGTGCTAGAATTTCAGATACCAGGGAAGGGAAGATTCCATGACATAAGAGAAAGGTGAAATTTGTGGAAAAACCTGATTGAGTTGTTGGTCACGTCTGGATCCTTGGCAGAAATGATCTGTATGGTTGTTCCAATTGCCACATCCTCAGGAACCTCCACAAAATAAAAGCCAGGTTCAAATACAGGGGGCTCGTCCACATCCTCCACGCTGATGTGCACTGTTGTTGTGTCCTGAAACGGGCCCAGGTTCAGAAAACGCATCTCTAGGTGAGGATTAGCTCCTTCCACTTTTAAGGTGTAGCTTTTCTTGCTTTCAAAACTCAAAGGCTGAAAAGCAATGACAAGGAAGTTGATTAGCCACGAGCACATATGTCAGGGCTCTGAAGGATGGCTGCTACTAGCGGCTGATGGGAAGATGCCCAAATTCATTAAAATGTTGGAAAAAAGGTAAAGGGAAAAACCTGGAGTATTTTTTCCTTTGTTCTGTAGTTTTTGGTTTTAATGTCAGTTTCAACAAGTTGAGTAAAGAAGATACAGGGAAGATGCTAGACACTTCACTGGTAGTGAAGGAAGGCAGCTTGCTGATTAAGAAAGCCACTGTATTTTGGGAAATCTCAGCTTAACATGTCTATTCTTTAATCAGATTGGTCATCTTTAGAGATGCTTGTTCATTTGAAAAGATGTCATGATAATTAAGAGAGAGTTTGATTTCTGGGTCGCAATATCCATACACTTTCCATTTTCTTCCTTAAAAAAAGGCTTTTCCATTTTCTTCTTTCAAAAACAAAATTCTTGTGTACAAAGGCAATAGTGTTTTTTGCTGAAAAACTATCATGACTGTTGCACAGGGTTCTTAGGGCACTGTGTCAGATCTGTATTTGTGTATTTAGTTTATCATAGGTGTTCTTTTTTAAAAACCTAATCCAACACCTCAGTTTACAGTTGAAGAAACTGAGACCTGGAGAGCTCCGAAGACTGGATTAATTAATGGTCACAAAGTGTCAGAGTAGAAATGCTGATGAAGATTTAAAATTCCTCATTCACAGCTCATCCATGGAATTTTAACTTTGTCTAGTAAAGTTCTATATCATAACACACTTTTTTTGGTTTCTTTTTTTGATCTATTCCTACCTTCAGAATATTGCATGTCAAAATAATAGAACACTTTAGGGAAAAAGTGAACACTCTTTCTTAAGAATAATCCATGTTTTTTATAAGAATAATTACGTTTTTTTAAAACCGACAAGACTGTTTAAATGTTTTAAGTGACATTCACTTCAGAACATATCAATAAAAAAAATTCATGGAAAGTCAGTCCTGTAAAATGATTGTGATGGATAGCAAAGCAGTTTCTAAAGCTTAAGTCACATGTCAACTTGTCAAAGACTCAAATTTTTCTAGCTAAGTATTTGCCTGTGCTTTTTTTCCATAAAATATGCTGAATGTTAGCACATGTCAGTTAGAAAGAGGCATGTATGTCCATTTAAGCAGCTGCTTTTCTTTTGAGACATAGTAGTAGGAGTTGCTATAACTAACTTTGTTATTTTCAAATTCGAACAAAAAGTTTTTTGTTTGGTGTGTTGCTGCTGGTGGATGACTACTGGTTTTGCATTGACTTAGCTCCCTGCATTGTGTGCTTTGTTGCATGAAGTCAGTCATTCCCAATTAAACTAAGCAGCTGTTTCCACCGGCCTGACAGACCTCCTATTTTTTAGTCAAAATGCAAAATTTCTATTAATAGGAAATCTGCCCCTGAGATTACAGTATATTTGAAGGAATAGTTGTACCAGTTTGTTTTATACTTGCTCTCTGAATCTAGAAGTTTACTTTTCAGGGTATATTTCTATTTTCTTTACATTCTTTCCTTAAATATGGGTAGCCCAAAGTGGGCGCTGCTGTTGATGTTAGGTCTGAGCTAGGTAAAGTTGTTTTCCCTTTAATTTTAAGTCATTTTTCTAATTTGGTGTGCATGTTGTGTTTGTTTTGTAAATTAAGTTGTAAATTACATACATTAAAATTCATCTTTTTCGGTGTAAATTTTTTCAGGTTTTGACATGTATGTACAGTTATGTTTCCATCATGATAATCAAGATAGAGAACGGTTCTGTCGCCTGCCACGCCTTGTCCTGTGCTGCTGTGCGGTCAGCCCCACTCCACTGGCCACTGCTGATCTGTCTCCCTTTTGCAAGAATGTCATATAAATGGAGTCATTCTGTGTATGCTCTTTTGAGTCTGGTTTCTTTCAGTTAGCATGGTGCATTTGAGATTCATATGTGCATTTGTATCGAATGAATAGTTTGTCCCTTTTTAGTGCTGAGTAATCTTCCAGCAGGTGGATGTACCACAGTTTATTTTTCCATTCTTCACAAGAGGTGCATTTGGGTTATTTCCAATTTCTGACAGTTACAAATAACACTGCTGTGAACATTGGTGTACAGTTTTTGTGGAAACATAGGTTTTCATTTAACTTTGGTAAATATGTACAAGTGGCATTGCAGGATTGTACAATAAGTATATTTTTAGTTTTATAAGAAACTTCCAAACCAGGTCTCCATGTGTTTGTACTATTTTGCATTCCCACCAGGAATATATGAGTGTTCTAGTTGCTCCACATCCTTGTCTTTGTTTTTTCCAGTTTTTCTGATTTTAGCCATCCTAGTGGGTATGAAGTTGTATCTCATTGTGGCTTTAATTTGTATTTCCCCAAATGTCTAATGATACTGAACATTTTTATATTTCTTTTTGAAGAATTCTTTATGTATTCTATATTCAGGCCTATTATCAGACATGTGATTTGCAAATATTTTCTCTCAGTCTGTGATTTGTTCTTTTATTCTCTAAACAGTAACTTGAGAAGAAACTCATTTAATTTTAATGAAGTCTTATTTATCACTTATTCTCATGTAGATTGAGATTTTGGTATCATATCTAAGAAATCTTTGCCTAATTAGGGTCACAAAGATTTTTTTCCTGTTTCCTCCTAGAAATTTTAGATTTTTAGTTTTTTATTTAGGATTTATGATCCATTTTGAGTTTATTTTTATGAGGTATCAATCAAAGTTCTTTTTTCTTTTTTGCCAATGGATATCCAGTTCTATGTGTTAAAGAGACTAAGGTCTTTAATCATTGTTAAAATTTCTTTTTAAGTAAGTTACCTAGTATTTATTATATTATTTAATATTATTGTCTCCTTATTTAAATAATTTTATTACTTAAAGTTGAAAGAAAGCATTGCCTTAAATACCCTTAGCTTAAAATTGCCTACAATTGATACATTAATGTGACTTTTCTCTCTGGGAAAAGTTTTTGTACTTACTTTTTTTAAAACATCAAATAATTATTTACTTCCATGTTAATAATAGTGTGTCAAAGAGTACTTCCTAATGTCTGAGAATCCAAGTTCCAAATTCAAGAAATTTCCTGAGTCAGAGCATGCAAAAATGGAAAGCCTTTATGTTCTTGGGAATTGAGTTATGAAAATTATGGCACTAAATAGTGATGCAGCTCCCCTAGGCAGAATAATGTAATTTTTCTCTCCTCTGTTCCATTTACTTCCATTATACTTCCATTATGGCTGTTCTTGTTTTATATTATAAATATTTCTTTCTATGTTGGTCCCTCTCACCAGATTCAAGGGCAAGCACTATGACTTAAATGGATTTTATTCCCCAGTGCCTACGAGGGCCTAAAACCCAAAAGGCAGTGAAAAAGTTGTTACATAGTGCAGTGGAAAAATGTTTTCCAGTGTGAATATTTACAAGTTCTGGGTGAGTGAGAATATACATATTTTATGTTACTGTGTGTCAGTGATTTAAAGGTGTGCATTTTTTAATATTTTGACATTTTGGAGATAGGATTGCTTCGCCGATTGATAGCACCTTATAATTGCTTTAGGCCCAACAGGATTTAGGGTGCAGTTGTCTCTGTCCAAGTCAAACCTGGTCAAAGCTGTTCACTTTGTACTTGAGTTGAATTCTGCACATTGTTGGTACTACATGTATGGAACTTTATTGCCTTCTAAAATGTTTTCAAGAAGATTGTATTATGATTTGACATTGAAACCAAAGTTGTTGTGTGGGCAGAATAGCATGGAAACAACAGCAGGGAGTAAATCTGGTGTTAGTGAAGCATATATGGCTTTGTCTACAAGAACTTTTCAATAACTGTAAACTAAGGAATAAGAAAGCGTATCATTTACATTGGCAAGAGGTTTTTTTTTTTAAATGGTAAATAACACAATGATAGGATTTACATTTCATGGGCATCTTAGATTTGATGAAATACAGACATTTTGTACTTTATGGTCTGCCTAAGAGGCGAGTGGATTCCAAACACTTGCTATGGTCTGCTGGAAGCTGGCAGACATGCAGAATGCTGGAGAATGGTGTAGTAGCATGCATATGTAGAATAAAGAACATTCTGAAAAAATATATAGTTCAAGTTATCTTTCAAACATTTAAGTTAAGAGACTGAAAATCAATTGATTGATTACTGAAAAGCCAAAAAGACCCAAGGTACTGGGTAGTAATCAGTGTGGTCTTCTGAAGATCCAATTCTATCAATTCACCTTAATTTCTCTTTTTGAAGAAGTATGTGCTTTTTAGATGAATAATAGGGCTTAGGGAAATAAGTCAAAAACAGTACTTGTGTTTCCATTTTATATGAGATTATTAATGACACAGTAGGAAGATGGGTGTGGATCAGGCATCTGAGTGAATGTTTTTCCAAAGGTATAGATTGAGCAGTCAATAGCTTCTGAAGTATTTATTATATTTGACGTGTCCATCTACCCAACTTATTGACCTCTTTCTTAATTCCATATTCTGGCACCTCGTAAGTTCAGAAGAGAAATCCAGATGACCTTGGCAAAATTGATTCAGGTTTTGATTAAACATGGACATAGTTTTAGTAATGACAGTGACAGACAGTGTCCTGTTAATATTTTTTGAGTGGCTTGTAATAAGGTCTAAGTTACATTCTAAAACTTTGACAGAAACTAATATTATTATTTAGAATTACCTTACATATTACTTTAAGGTATAAAAAATAAAATATATTTGGAATCCCAAAAACCCTTTTTCTGATTGCTTAATTTTTTTAAAGAGGATTTCTTCACTAAGGAAACAATAATTATCCCAAACTTTGAGCACTTACCTTGTTTGCAGTTACCAGTCATGATAAGCAATGTGTTGTTAACTGAAGCATGCCATATAATAGGGGAATGTTCTTAATCCTATGTCATACATTAAATTGATTACTATTTCTAGTCACCTTTTATAATTCTTGCATGTTATTAATTCTTAAAGAATGAGAATAAAATAAACTTCAAATACTTCAGTTATTTCCCGATTTATTTGATGATTCTGAAGTTAATCTCAGCATTTTGTACTGTTTTGAGGTCATGCGTGCTGGTTGTAAAGATTTCTGGTTGGTGGAATGCTGGGTTTTTCTGTTCTTTTGGTGTGTTTGGTTTTGACACAGGATAAACATGTGAACTCTTCCCTTCAAAAGCAGCATTAACTCAGTAGAACAGTGTAGAATAAAGTTATTATTAATAACACATTAACTTCTGCCACATTCTGCATTATGGCTTTGTTGCTTTTTTCAAGGTCATCAGTGACCTTCATGTTCCTTAAGGTGTGGTTAATTTTCAGTGTTTTTATATGACCTTCAGCAGCATTTGTTACCGGTTATCATTCCCTTCTCTTGGAAACCTGCCTTCATGCCTTCCAGGACACATGTTCCCTTGATTTTCCTCCTGCCTCCCGGTCTCTCCCTCTCAGTCTCCTTGCTCGTCTTTGCTCTTCTTCTGATCTCTTCATGTCGGGGTGCTGCAGGCCTCATTTCACTGCCTTCTCCATCTGTGCGCAGGCCCTTGGAATACCATTCTGTTTTATTTGCTTGAAGTACCATCTATATGCTCATAACCTCCCAAATTTATATTTCCAGCCCAGAACTCTTCTCCAAACCCCAGACTCCTATAACCAACAGCTATTACACATCTCCACTTGGGTGTCTAATAGACACTGTAAACATAACACATCTAGAATTTAATCCCAGTTTTTGCCAGCCCCTGCCACTTTCTCTATTGGCAGACTTCCCCATCTCAGTTAACAACAACTCTGTTCTTGTTGCGGAGTTGACTCTTTTCTTTATTTCATATCCTCATCCAATCTGTTAGGATGTCCTGTTTGCTCTACTTTCATAATATATACAGACTCTGACCACTTCTACTCCATTGTATAGAGTAAATAATCAATTATGATTGGCAAATAGAATCACCTTATGCTTGACAAAGTAATGAAGAACATCAAAAAGTTGAGCTCCAGAGAAGGGAAGTTTACAGTAAAGATACAAAGCCATTGAAATGAAAATGAACTAAACATAATTTTCAAGTCAGGGTATCAAGTTGAAAAGAACATTACCAGCTCTGAGCTTCTTACATATGTGAGAACTTTGCATTCTTCCATTCCTGCTGTCATTTCCCACCATCCTAGGCCAAGCCACTGTCGTCTCCTACTTGGATCATTGCAGGAGCCTCTCCCGTTCTCATCCTTGTCCCCTTATAGTAATTATTTTATCAGGAAAGTCAGGCATGTCTCACATCTGTTAAAGTCCTCTAGTTGTTACCTACTTTACTCGGGGTAAAACCCAAAGTCCTTACATCAGCCTATAAAGTGCTACACAATCTGGCCCCCTTGTTATTTTTCTAACTTTTTTCATCTGCTTGTCTCGCCCTCCACACAACCTTATCACCCACTGTGTTGTGCTTGAAACAAACCAGGCAGGATCCCACCTCATGACCTTTGCTCTGGTTGACCCTTTACCTGGAACAGTTTTCTCAGTATGTCATGCCCATTGCCTCATCTTCAGGGCTGCCACATACAGTCATCACCTCTGAGGATTGTGCCTTGTCAACCTACCCAGCTCTGCTGTGAATAACCCCACCTTAAGTCTTTGTATAAATGTCACTTCTCTATGAGGCCAGTCCCAGCCACCCAATTTAAATAAAAATTTTTTTTATTTTGGTATCATTAATATACACTTACATGACAACATGTGGTTACTAGATTCCCCCCATTATCAAGTCCCCACCACACACCCCATTACAGCCATGTCCATCAGTATAGTGAGATGCTATAGAATCACTACTTGTCTTCTCTATGCTATACTGCCTTCCCCATGCTCCCCCCTATGTTAAGTGTGCTAATCATAATGCCCCTTTTTCCCCTTATCCCTTCCTTCCCACCCATCCTCCCCAGTCCCTTTCCCTTTGGTAACTGTCAGTCCATTCTTGGGTTCTGTGAATCTGCTGCTGTTTTGTTCCTTCAGTTTTTTCTTTGTTGTTATACTCCACAGATAAGTGTAATCACTTGGTGGTACTTGTCTTTCTCTGCCTGGCTTATTTCACTGAGCATAATACCCTCTAGCTCCATCCATGTTGTTGCAAATGGTAGGATTTGTTTTCTTCTTATGGCTGAATCCACCCAATTTGAATTTGAAGTCACATTGGCTCTTCTGCTCTTACTTTTCTATTTCACCCCTCCCCCCATAGCATTTATCACTTTCTAATATATTACTTTTTGACTTTCTTGCTATTTTGATTGTCTTCTTCCCCTTGCTAGAATGTAAGTTCCATGAAGGCATATATTTTTGGTTATTTTATTTTCTCTTTACATTAAATGGCTAGAATAATACTTGGCATATAGGCAGACACTCAACAAATATTTGTTG
This sequence comes from Phataginus tricuspis, assembly GCA_029783875.1. NCBI lineage: Eukaryota > Metazoa > Chordata > Mammalia > Pholidota > Manidae > Phataginus > Phataginus tricuspis. The sequence continues at coordinate 31,392,405 of JAQQAC010022866.1, read as the reverse complement.
AATAAATAATTTAAGGTCTCTTGGGTTTTTTATGTAAAGTGGAGGAGAAGGAAGAATAAATAGTGAGTTTTTGAGCTAATATATTTTATCAGGTATACATTCACTAGGATGCTAAAATTTCAATTTTTAAAAAGTTTTTTCTTTCACCTGATTATAATCATATGTGTTTTATGCCACAGAAAGACTCCATAGCTTACATTCAGAAACTTGGTAACTTCCCATGAAGCAAAGAAGTTTGAAGTGGTAACATTACTCAGCAGCTATGTTTTATAAAGCTTTTCCAAGTCTAATTAGCATCTCTGGATCTTCAAGTAGCAATTAAAAAAAAAATCACTGAATATTATTTAATGATTCATAAATAATAACATAGTTTGCTCTATTGTTATTGTATACCATGGTAAAAAATGAGTGTCATTCAAGTGCAAATATTGGTCAAGTCATTAACATTAGGCAATTGAACTACAATAGTTTTTTAAGTGGCTAAGTACTGAGCTAAGTACTAAGTACAGGGTATTTTTATCATGATGACCTGGTCCCTCTCTGTGAAATGATGACACAGCCGGTATTTACACGTAAGTGAAAGGAGTAAGAGTTGTTGTTTTTTAGTAACAGGAAAGCGCTTGTCAGGATTTGAAGCAATACATATGAATAGTACAACAGCTCTTACTAACACCTCCTATACATTCAGAGCCCCCATTGAAATGATTTGGGAAGAACAGCTGTGTTACCTTCTTCACAGTTATGATGCCAACTTGGAAATTGGGATCTGTGTTGATGTCAAAGGCATCTGCACCATCTCCGTCCACAATGGTGTACTTCATCTCCGCGTTGGTCCCCTCATCCAAGTCCTTGGCAAACACCCTGCCCACAGTGGAGCTCACCGGGGCCGATTCCAGCACGCTCATCTGATAGTGTTCTGTGAAGAAAGGTCACAACATGTGCTCTTGTCATCTGCCACTGTAAAAATTGCCTCGTCAGTATCACATGTCAGGCATGCTGTGTAAAGCATCCTTCTCCTGGTTCTGCAATTAAAACTTAAGTTCTGCAGATGAAAAACAGACCCAAAGAGGTTGAGTGAATGGTGTCAGTTCATGGCCTGGACTAGGTGTTTGAGAAGGAGGGGCCAAAATAGCTTGACCAGAATCCTAAGAGCAGGACAGGACAAACGCAAAAATATTTATTTCAGTGAATCTACCTTCAGAGTGGTAGGAAGGAAGTACCTTGCTTTCCAATCTTTTCATCCTTCCTAGTGAACCATTTTCCCAAGTGTTAAATTCCTACTGAGAAAAATAGGAAAATGGTTACAAAGTGCATATTTATTCTGTTCACATTTCAAATGCCCACAGTTCTTTTCGTTGTCTGGCCAGTGTTCTAAGTGTCCATCTCTGTGACCATTTGTCCATATTTAATGGCAGCCAGTGACTGGTTCAGGAGGAAGAGCCTCAGAGAGCACACTCCACTAGCTCTGCATGTAGGCCACCTGGGTCTGCCCACTGGCAGCCTCTCCATGGACAAATCTCTGATACTTCTTGTTCTCTTGTTCCAGAATAAAATACCTGCAAAGTCCTCACATATGGAAGAAGCTCAGAGCTGGTAATATTCTTTTCAGCTTGAGATCCTGAATCCAAAATTGAGTTTCGTTAATTTTCATCTTGGTGGAGTTGTATCTTTGCTAACTTCCCTTCTCTGGCATTTAACTTTGTCAATTAGAATGTGACTGACTAAATAACAAAGAAAATCACACAATCACACTTAAATATACGTGATCTCTTTTATTCCAGTATGTATCATAAGCTACAGGGAAGCCTGGGTAATGACGGCTTGAGTCTCAACGATTTGGGGAGGCTGTCAGCATCCAGCCAGCTCACAGCACCCTCCCTTGCACAGGAGAAGAAATAATGCATGTTTTTTGCAAATATGAGCCAGGAAATCACTAATGTGTGTACCAAGCTGGCAGGCACTTGGATATCATGATCTCTTTTCATTCACTTCCAAAGTTGTTGATGCATTAGACTGCTGTTGCAGAACTTGTGGGAAAAACAAACAGTATCTGCCTATAATTTTCTCCACACCAGGAAAGCTCTGTGTTCTGTGTTTTAGCAAACATATGCATAAAATTTCTACACGTGATACATTATATTAGAAATAGCCTGAGATCTTGCTATTTCATTATATTTGGCTCAATTTAAAGGTGACAGAGCTTATTCAATATAAAATAGTAGGTGTGTCATTTTGTAAACATCTTATAATCAGTTATAAAGGAAAAAAAGGAAAATGGAATTCCTAGAATGAGAAATCAGGAATTAATTATTAATTAATAAAGCAGAATAATTTATCTAAGGTATGTTTATGAGATCATTTAAACTTAGTTTTAAATAGTCAGAGGGGGGAAATATTTAAGGGTGAGATAAACATTTTTAAAAGCCCCAAAATAACAGCTCTTTTAGAGGAAGCAGAGATAATGTGGGAAGAATGTTTGGAGACAGATCACTTTCACACATTTCCATTTTGTCTTCCCTGCATCATAATCCACACTTGCACTCTCTGCTAGATTCTTCATTCTTTCAGAAAAGTGGTGACTGAAAAGTGTATGCTTTAGCATGGTGTTAAGATCTTGGCTTATGGGGCAGGACTAAAACCCTGGCTATCACTGTATTGCGTTATGCTGTTGTGAAGCCACCACGTTTGGGGGGGTGATACTTTCCTACAGAATGTCCAGATCCCCATGCTGTGAGCTCTACAGTAACTTCCTACTTTTGCCTTTTCTGCTTTCATCAGAGATACTGTCTAGTGTCAAATCTCAAAAGCCACACAGTGTAGTTCAGGATGTTCAAGAATCTACAGTCTACAGGCGTGCACACTGTAGTCATTCATGAAGTAATAAAGATTCAGCAAAGCAGGAAGAAAGCAGCCCATATGGCATTTCACAAAGTCTCACAAACTCATGCATTACTGTTTTGTACTGTAGAGCCAGTCAACTTAGTGACCTCCTTACTCGCATCACTTGTGACTGACTGACTCACAAATACTATTCAGCTGATGGTCTTTTGTTTTTTGTTTCTTCCTCTTTTTCTTTCTTTCTTTTTTAACCTGACTTCCCTGGTTAAACACATTTCCCTGAAATGTGTTCTCCAACTGCCTCCTCTGGGCAGCTGCTTCTGAAATTCATGTCTCCATTCCTGGGCCCCACCCCAGAGTCATTGCTGTATTATTTCTCCCTTCCTTAAGGACATTCTGATTGTCCTGCTGTCACTTTATATTCAAATCTGAATCTGTCTTTCTCCTCCCTGCCACTAGTTCCATTATGCATCTTCTCTTTCTATCAGTAGTATAATTCTTCTCCCAGACTGAAACATCACTGTTGTCTTTGGCTCCACCCTCTGCCTCAGTTTTCTTGGCTCAGAAAGCAAGAGGCAGAAATCCATCTTTTCTTATTTGTCCCACTCCGCTCCTTTCACCATTCCTTAAGTTCTTAGCAGTTCAAATCTGAACCACTCTAAGAGCCTCCTGATGGATTCCCGTGATTCTAGACTCCACCCAGGCCAGCCTGATCAGTACACGGCTATCAGGTAAGCCTTTCTTTATGTCTCCCTTGCTCAAAAACTCCTCAGTGACTTCTGCTAGAAATATAATGTATTTGAAACAGTGATGAGTAGGTCTCCATTTTAGGTGTCTTTGAACATAAAATTACATTTGCAACTTTATTTCCAGGTCTTTATATATACATTTTTTCCCCTTATAGTCATGTTTCTACTCAGATGAGCTTAGGAGAGCAGAGATTTCTATTGTTTTGTATACTGTTCTATTTCCTATACTTAGAATGGTGCCCAAAAGAAATGTTCTTTGAAAGAATGAATGGCTTTCTCCTTCAGGAATGTTTTCCTTTCTGCCTGTTTAAATCCTTTACATGCTTCAATTCCCGGTTGAAACCTTCTCCTGTGAAGCTGCCTTTCTTCTTAGTATACTCTAAAGACTTCGTTCTGTACTGACCAGGTGGCACAGCAAATACTGCTTCTTGGATCGCTTTTACTGAGTGGAGAATGTGTACTCCCCACGTGGATTTTATGCTTCACAGGGGCAGGCGGTGGGTTTCAAGCATCTTGAGGCCAGTGCCCTTACAAAGCACCTGCTTGGCACCTGCTTGTGAATTGATTGATGAAGGTGGTCAGATGGGGGCCTTGTGTTCACCTGCAGTTCTGACTTAAATGCATTCTTAGCAGGGGCAGTATTGCCCACAAGGGGACAAAAATTGGTTCTGGTGGTACAAAAGGGTGAAAAAAATCTTAGATATTATGTGGGTTGTGGCTGTCTAAAGTTCAACCCTGGTTAACAAAATCGTATCCCTCTGTATTTCATTTTATTGGGGTTGGTGCAGGGCATGGTGGTCAAGGAAAAACGTCAAAAGGGCTCCAGAGGGAGGTGAAAACGAAAAAGTGAGGAACGCTGGTTTGGTGCGGTGGATGTGGAGCTCCTCAGGGGAAGTGGTTATGTGAGGATTGCATGATAAATGTAGGAAAGGAATCCATGAAAAACTGGACTTGAAGAGGATCTCAGTCTGCCCTTTCTCAGCTCTGTAATAGGTCATCTCTCTGTCCTGACATCTGTGCTCTGACTGGGGAGGTACTCACTCTGGGGAAAGCGGGGTGGGTTATCATTGACATCCGAGAGGGTGATGTTAACCGTTGTGGTCCCAGCTAATCCTCCAAGCTGCCCTCCCATGTCCTTGGCTTGGATAATCACTTCATAGTACTCTTTGGCTTCTCGGTCCATGTTCATGAGTGCTGTCTTAATAACACCTGCGGGATAGAAACAACTTTGTTTTGAAAAACACAACCACAGTCCAGTTTTTAAGATTGGTTTCTAGGTTTCTCCCTTGTGCATTGTGACTGCCTAGAGCAAGTCACCTGTGTTTTATGAAACTTGAGGTCCGAAGCCCAGTTTCAAAGAAGTGCTGTGCTTAAACAAATGCTGAACAAATACTATTCCAGCAGGCAGAGCTTAGAGGCCGATTTCCTCGGGCAGCATTACTGAGACAGAACAGGAGGGGGCAGCAACGCTCTCTAACAGACTTAGGCAGCCGCAGTCTGAGGCAGTTGCAGGCTGCTCTCACCAAAGAAACCTGGGGCTTCAGGTCCATAAAACAATTCTTATATGTTGCAAATCTGTAATTTAAGATGATTCTCCTTCAACTCTTTCTTTCTTCAGCCCCTAGAGCCCTAGTGTGAATGACTCTTCTTTAGGCAACCCACCCCTAGTCTGCTTTTTCCTGCTTCCCCAAGACCTATAGACAGGGTTGGAATTCTGATTTGATTTTCCTTTTGTTATATATCCATTCTGTTTTGTTATGTTCTGCTTAGCTCTGTGCTTCTCTGAATTCGTGAGCTAGGACCTGAAAGATGCTCTGTGAGTTGTTTATTTTTAACGTGCAATAAGGGATGAACTTCCCCAGACAGTAAGTGGCAGTGTGATGATAGTTTCATTTAAGTACAGGGGTCTAAATAAAAATTCAGTGAAATGTTGTTTTGATCCAGCCAAGATGTGCAATAATGTTTCATTTCCCTTTTAACCCTTCCACTTAGAAGAGTTGACTTCTGTGCACTCTAGGCAAAGATTAAAGCTTTGTGTACTGCAAGTTCACAACGGGACCCTTGGCTAAGTAGACCTTTTGCACGCAAAGGGAAGGGCCTGGGAACCACACACCTGCCCCCAGTTTACTCCTAGAATGTATATACTGCATTATAGTAACAACATTCTAAAGTGAAATATGCAGCATTTTCTTTTTTCAAATGCCCCATGGGCACAGCAGTAACTATCTTTTCATGTATTTTTGACCGCTAAAGATGCCCCTTGGAACCTGTCAAAATAATATAAGGTTCCTTTTAGGATATAAAGGACACATTACCCTCTTCTGTCTGTATTTTTCCTCCCTGTGGGCATGCCCCCCACGGGCCCTTCTCCCATCCATGGAATTGTTAAAGTCACTATTTTATTGAAGTCCCTAAGTGCAATTTTTTTCTGCTTACTAATTTACAATTCCTCATTTTCTACTTTTATGGTATAATTTTCTGAATGCCTGGTTCCCCTTAGTATTTCTGGAAAAAATTCTATCAGATCACTAATAGAAACGTCTTTTTTCTCTTTCAAATAAAGAGATGACTTTGATCATTCACCATTGACTTTACCTCTGTGGCTGGAGTTTCTTTACTCAAGTTCCCGGTCAGTTATTCTTAGGCCCTCAGTTTTCCTGTGTGTGAAATGGGAACAGCAGTACTTCCATATATTTCCTGAGTTCACAGGAATATTGGGAGGCTCCAATGTGGTAACGTTTGTGGAAGTATTTTAAAAGGGAGTGAGCCTCATACAAGTGATAGATAATTACTCTGCCCAACTTGGAGGTATTGAAGGGGATCTTTTATAGATAAAACATACAAATTCTGTAGTCAAGCTACTGAGGTCAAACTTAAAAAAAACAAACTTGCGTTGGTTTGTCCTTTTCTGCTTTTGCATCCTACGCATCCAATTGTCTTTGCTGTCCTCCCTGTCAGAACTTCCCGCTCAGCACCCACCTTTGTGGGGCCACCTCCCCTGCGCTCGTTCTTTTCCCCTTCGTCCAAACCTGTGTGTCTCAGCATGCATTCCTTTGGCCTGCCTTGTTCTCTGCTTAGTTCAGGTGGTTCAGTGGAAAGAACGCGAGCCTAATGACAGGGGATGTAGGTGCACTCAGCTCCCACTTTGCTTAGCCGTTCAGTGGGATGGACTGGAGGCTCTTTCTAGGTTCTCTCAGGTCTTCCTGGAGTGATAAAAGACCTTAATCCCTGGGAAGAAATACAATTGTAGGGTTTACTGAAGGCCAGTAAGAACATACTTCTGTGGAGAGGCAGGCCTCAGGGCCTGTCCAGTCAGCCCCTCCGTACTGTCTATTGCCAGCGCTGCTGTGACCCCCCAGGGCAGTGCTAGTTTGCTCTTTTGGTCCTAAAGCTTATAACAATCTTCTGTGGTTAATACACTCCCTGGAGAGTCCTTGAAAAACAGTTGGCTCTGTTATACGGAGCATTTACAAATAATAAAGTGAACACCTCTGACTTGACTGTTACATCAAATACCTGTTTTGGAATCCACAGAGAAATATGGCTGGCCCTGGAGAATGCTGTATATGACCCGGGCGCTGCTGCCATAGGTTGGATCGTCGGCATCTGTGGCTGTCACCTGGATAACAGAGGTCCCTGAGGAAGAGAGATGGTGGAGATCTGTTGAAGTTGAATTGCTGAAGGCTGGGTGCAGTCCTGAATGGGCCGCCCTGAAGCATTTGCAAATGTTAGGTTTGCATCCTTGTGAGAGCCCCTTCTAGGTCAAGCTTCGGTAACTCCTACCTTGTATTTCTTTAGTGGGGATAGGGGTCATTTGTGTTTTATGTTCTTAGTTACCAGTAAGGAGTCTTCATTGCTCTTCTCGTAATGCCACAGTGCTTCTCCCTTATGAGTTAAACATTGTCTGTCATCTATCTATCCGTCATCATCTGTCTATTGTCTATCTTTTGTTTTTAAAGAATCAGAAGTGAGTAAAAATACTAGGTGTAGTATTACTATTATTTTGTACTGTGACTAATTTCAGTGTCTAAGTAGCTTCCTGCCTGCCTAAGGACTTGGGTGTCATTTCGGGTTCAGTTTCATAGTTTGTGAGCTATTCACATTCTCTCCTTCTCTTGAGTATAGGCAGGAAGATTCTCCACTGTTTGTGAGAATCAGTGAATCTCCACCTTACCCACTGGTGACATTTCTGGCACTGTGGCGACGTAAGGTCCATCCAGGAACTTGGGCTCATTGTCATTGATGTCTTGGATTTTGATGATGAATTCTGACTCTGGCTCCATCGGCCTGCCTGTCCGCCTGTCTAGGGCTTGTGCCCTCAAAGTGTACTGGGCCCTTTCCTCTCGATCGAGCCTCTGAATGGCGTGGATGTCTCCTGTGGTGTCGTCAATGGTGAACACGACGCCCGCGCCTTCTCCTGAGAGGATGTATTTGATGGATCCGTCCCCCCTATCCATGTCTGAATGAAGCTGAGGAAGAAAAGAGCATCGAAATCTCATTACAGATATGAATAGGTGTTGGAAATAAATTTTCAGTTTGGTTCCAACTTATGACCTCCTTTCAAACAGGAAGAATTTTTTTTTTCACTTAAGCATTTAAATCATATGTCTACAAAGAACTAATATGCATTGAACACGATTGTATCAAAGAGCAAATATAGGTTGTTGAATGAAGTTTTTCCCTGTCACACTCACATGTTTTTTTAAGTTCCTCTCCCTGAGAAGTATAGAAACAGGTTCCAGAAAGTACAGCTCACCCATGTGAGACTAGGAGCAAGTCTAACAAGGATTTCCAGCATTCCCACTTAAGAAAGAAAAACAGACAATCCTAAACATTTTAAAATAAAAAAGTGATATAAGTTAAGTGTTGGAGTTCCAAAAACTTTATGATGATTCAAGTTGGCTGAGAAAACTGAAGATTAATAAATAGGCTTCGATCAATGTGCTGGAAATAGGAAATGACCTCCACGGGCTCCTGCACCTCTGATTCTGTGGTCCCGAGTCCTCTGTTTCATTCAATAGGACTGTGCTTATGTTGCTGGCTTTTACTCTTTCCACAGTGTGTATCTCCTTTTGGCGGGATCAGTTCCTAGGTTCATAATCGAATCACTCAGATCTGTGTGGATGGCTGAGTTATGTACATGCTTTTACCTGCCCATCCAACTATGTTTCCTCCCAGATTACTTTGTAACAACTCTTGAAAGGAGCCTGTTTTCATATTAGGCCCGGAAATGCATTTCTGCATCTCTGATGACAGACAGTGTGAGAACCCTGGAATTATATGGCCCAGGGGACAGCCATCACCTCTGCTGTTGCCTGGTTCTTAGCATGTTTCACAGTTCAGCGATGAAGTTCATGAGATTTAGTATATAAAAAAGACAACTGGTGTTAGGTTTAGATTGGGGAGGCAAATGCATCTGGTCCAAACACTATGGCAGTTGTAAATTGAGGGCTCTTGACAAAATTCTTTAATGTTTGTTACCCTCAAATTCCTCATATAAATGTGGACAACACCATTAATACATACTTTGCAGGGTGGTTGGGATCATTAGAAATTAACATAGGTAAAGGACCTAGCAGAGTGTCTTTCCCATAATAGGAACACTGTAAATGGGGCCGATTATGATGATGATGTATGTGCATAAAGAAAAGGGTATTAATGTGCCCAGCTCGTCTCTGCTCCCTTCAAACCTTCAGGAGTGTGGCAGAGACTGCAGAAACAACCTGTTGGCTTTTTAGGCATAGTCCAGTGGCAAAGGCTGCCTAAAGTGTTACTGGACATGTTACTCTGAGGAGTAAGTGGCACAGACACCAAGAAGAGACCATAAAATGTATTCACAACATCCTCAGACATGGATGGGTTTGGAGGTTGTCGCTGGCTTTGAGCTGATCTCAGATTGCCTGATGGCCAAATCATGCAGGCAGCACTTTTGCTGCTAGAGGAATTCAGCTGTGTCTTATCTAGAGAAGGGAAATAAAAGAATAAAATTGACCGAAAAAATGGCTGTGGGTATTTTTTCTATCTAAAGAATTCTGTTTAGAATATGAAGTTCTCATTTCCTCATTCTGTGTACAGTGTTGTTATTATTGCTATCCAAATCTTCTATTTCTGCAGTTAAAAAGCAGAGGTGCCCAGCTCTTACTGCGTTGAATGGAAAGTCATTTTATTCAGACCCGGCCACAAAGAAATGAAAATTCATTCCATCTGGAACTGGTTCCCAGGCAGAGGAATGGAATAGGGAGTAGGAAGTCAGGGTCTCAGGATTAAAAAAGGAAAAGCATGTGTGTGGGTTTGCATATGTACATATAAATATACATATACATATTTATGCAAAATGTAATTTTAAGGCATGTGGCATAGTACTTTTACTTAGAGTGAAATAGGTTAATTTAGGGCATGACAGATTATTTAGGGGAAAAAGAAGGAATAGAAGCTGATGTAAAGTACCTGGGGCTGTTCTGAGATGTTCTGTTTATCATCAAAAAAGTTTTGCCTTATGAACCTTAAAAAACTAAGCATCCTTGTGATCACTGCAGGCCAAGTTTAAGTGCTCTGCCTTAATGGGGAGTGCTTCATAAGTAACAGAAGGCTAAGCACTAAATATCCTTGCTCTGCAAGGAGGTTCTTGTCCCTCCGGAGCCATCTGGCTGGCTGTTGTCAGTAGAGTCTGGGCTGAACCTCAGGTCTTATTGTTTTCATCTGTATTGGGAGGAGGACTGGAGGAACTCTCTAGGCTGTGTGTTCCTGGAAGGCAGGAACCATGTGGCTTTCATTCTTGTATGGGTGCTCACATATAGCAAATGGTCAATAAAATTTTATTGACTTCATTGAGTAGTGTAGGGTGTAGGATTAAAGATTTTTCTGAAATCATGTGTGGATAAAATGAAAGTGCCTGTGTCTGGGATTCTCACCTGGCCCTTGTTGGCTAGCTCACTACACACACGTGGGCAATGCATTGCTATTGACTCTATATAAAGAGCTCTGCCCAGTGCTCTGGACGACACAGAGGCACAGCTGCAAGAGAGCAGAGGCTGGCAGTGCTGAGGACAGAGGCCAGAGGCAGAGACCAGCTTGCTGCATGCAGACTCCCTCTGAGTGGATGAGATTTTAGTGATTGACCTGCCACCGTGGAAATAAAGTTGGGTATAACCCTTTCACCCCAAGAATGTTCTACTGTCATTTCTTTGGTCACATTGAATCCATAGTGAACTTGCCCAGGGCTGAAACCCATTGGCAAGACAATTGGCGATGTCAGCAGGGTTCATTGGTGACCAGGGAGAAAGAACAGGCTGCCCTCCTGGAAGGAGTGCTTCGGCAGGCTGCACCTGTGGACGGGGAGACACTCGAGTGTCCCCTGTGGACATGTACTGTGAAGGGGTGGAGGACTGGGGTCCACCCCAAGAGAAAGCTGACTGAAATGGCGTCACTATGAAGTGCTGTGGCCCGAGACGAAGCAGCACTAGGAGCAGTGTGGGAGCGCAGGCGGCCGGGTGCTGGGGGGCAGGTGGAGGAAGAGGCCCGAGAAGGAGCAGCACGCAGGCGGCCGGGTGCCGGGGCGCACGTGGAGGAAGAGGCCCGAGAAGGAGCGGCACGCGGGCGGCCGGGTGCCGGGAGGCAGGTGAAGGGTGTCGTGGAGCGTCAGCCCCAGAAATGGAGGAGCGGAGGTTTGATGAACAAGGTGGGGGTGGAGGTCCTGCGGTGCCGGAGGCATCGGCCCCTCCTCGGTGGAGACCCCCGTGGCTGAAAGCTGGTGGAAAGCCAGAAGGACTCGGCGACGGCGGGTTCTTCCAGGAGAGGTGCAGCCCCCGCCTCAGGCCGTGGAGCGCTCCATGCTCTGCCTCTGTCCTCAGGCTCAAGCCCAAAAGGAAATACGGTCTGCTTCTCGAAGGAAGAATTTAAAGGGCCCTGTGAAGGTCGCGAGGACCCAGATGTGGGTTGGTTTGAAAAGGCAGGAGCAGACAGAAAAATTGGACAGGAGCTGTGGCAACAACTGAGACATGGAGCAGCGGTTCTGGCTGCTGAGGACGATAAAGCAACAAATCAGCCTGTGTGTCTGCAAGACTTTCTGCTGGAGAGGCTGGAGAAGGTGGGTATTGTAAGGCCCGCCCATGGTCCTTTTGGTTAACTCCTTCGAGTAGAGCTGGTTTGAATACAGCCAGGATGACCACTTGGTGGCAATGGATCTCCTCAGGCTGGAGGGTTATTATAATTTGTTGTAATTTTTGTTGTTTGTATGTTGTCATAGCCTCTGTTGTTGTTATGGAATTTGGTTACAATGCTCTAGCTTCCTTGCACAGGGATCATTGCAGAGGATTGAGGGCACATAAATTGAGAGGCGAGAATCCTGGAGGGGTGGAGTGTGGATGAAATGAAAGTTCCTGTGGCCAGGATTCTCACCTGGCCCTCGGCTAGCTCACTACACATGTGTGGGTAAAGTGTTGCTCCTGACTATATATTAAAAAGCTCCACCCAGTGTTCTGGATGACATGGTGGCATGGCTGCAGGAGAGCCGAGCAGAGGCTGGGGTGGTGGCAGTGCTGAGGACAGAGGCCCAGAGGCAGAGAGGATGGCTTGGTGCGTGCAGACTTGCTCTGAGTGGATGAGATTTTAGTGACTGACCTGCCACCATGGAAATAAAGTTGGGTATAACCCTTTCACCCCGAGAACGTTCTACTATCATTTCTTTGGTCACACTGAATCCATAGTGAACTTGCCCAGGGTTGAAACCCATTGGCAAGACATCATGTTATCTTTGTCTTAAAAGGACTAGTAGGTGTCTTTTGGGTAGCTTCTTGTGTTTGCAGGCCTGTGCAAGAGAGGGAAGGGAAGGTGGGGAGCAAAGGGGGAGAGAGTGAAGGAGCCAGAGGACATTCATGGAGAAGCAGCAGGCGCAGGAAGGGTACTGTGAAGGGGGCCGGGATCTGCTTCCATGAAACTGATTTCTGAGGAATGTAATCGAATCAGTTCGGGACCCAGTTAGGGAACAAAACCTACGCCAGTTATTTAGCAGAATTTAACGTGGAGGATTGAAAAGGCACAAGGGAACACTGAGGTCTCAGAGGGATAGTAACAGGAAGCAGCAGGTGCCTCTCTGGCTGGGGGAGCAGAGGGCAGAAGTTGGGGCCCTTGGAACCTAGAAGTTTGGAGGAGGCAGGGCCTGAGAGCTCTCAGGGGAAGGGCTTTCCCCTGGGACTGGGGGTTCAGGATCTCAGTGGAGGAGCCCCTCAGCCCCCACCTTCCACAGAACTGAGACTCAAACTTCTGAGAAGGGGCGCCATCCAGGGGTGCTGACATTTCTGTGGGGTGTGATGAGGCTGTTGCTGGGAGTGTGGAAAGAATCCAGAGGCTGACACAACTGGCCAGGTAAAAGGAGTGAGTCCCTTCTCCCTCCTCCTGCCTCTGGTTCTCCCTCAAGTACATTCTCTCATCAGAACCTGACAGGGTGCTGGTTGGACAAGGAGAAATAGCGCCATTCAGAGTCCTAGCCCCAGCGTCACCAAGTGGAGAAGGGCAAGGTGAACATAGAGCTGAGAGTCAATAGCAGTAACTGGCACTGTAAGGTCCATTTCACATTAGGGTTTACCAGCCATAGAACATTATTTGATTGCAGAAATTGCAAAGAAGAGACTTTAACAGCTCCACTCTTAGTCACTCAACAAATTGGCAGTGTAATAAAAATGTGTTTTATATTTATCCATATTTAAGCTAACACCAACTGAGCACTACCTCTTCTGAAGAAGGAAGGAGCTTCCGGAGTGGAGATGGCAGCACATAGTTGTGTACATCTTGGGAAAACATTTTTTCCCCCAAAAAATCTAAACAGAATAAGACAGGTGGATATCCTACTTAATGATTTCTTAGTCTGTAAGATGTTCAGATAAAGAATTAGTGAATGATGGGAAATGCATGCAAATTAGAAAACTCTTAGTTGACTTGGGATTTTTAAAAGCAAGGGTGGTTATCTCTCCTTTTGTCATCTTTCACAGTGCCTCCTCTAGTTTCAGGAATGCCGTGTAAGTGCTTGCCATTTGAGGTTAGCTTCCATGTAGTTGTTAACCTCAGCGTGACTTGGAACTACAGATTAGTGCATGTGCACAAGCTCTCCACATCCCCCTCTTTGCATATGTCAATATAATCAAGCTTTAACTGGACACTGCCTTGTCCCTGGAAAGCCCAGTGTGGATTTTATGAGGCTATGCCAATTACAGCTGATAATTGTTGCCATACTCCTTTCGGAATAGGCAAATACTCAGGCAGGCTCTCTAAACAGACATCGCCCAGAGCTCACGGTGACAAGCTGAACTGCCCTGGGGAAGAGGGAATGAAAGGTGATGAATTCTCTTTCAGAAGAAAGTAAAGGGGAAAAGTGCCTGGGTGAGTGACTATGTGATCCTCCACTTCATGTGGAGGTGACACACCCAATTTAATGACCCACTGGTTGCTGGCGTGTGGCTGGGCAGGATGACCGGAGAGCTGCCCGGGGCTCCTGTGTCCTGGGTTGGTAATTGGAGGAAGGTGAGCACTGGCTGTGAGACCGGAGGGTGCTCCACAGCTAAGTGCTCCCAACACGGGAAGCGGTCAGGCCTAGTTAGATTCCTGGTTCGTGGACTCTTGCCTGTATTTGTCAGGGCTAAGTCCACAGGAACGGCCACAAGCAGGGCAGGGTAAAGGAGACCCGTGGTTTTGCTGTCCGGTTTCCTGCTACCTTCTGTGTAGCTTTGGACAGTGACCATAACCTTTCCCCAGGCTAAATATCTTAGAGTGGTGGATTATGCATATTTACTTAACAGCATTCTTATGATGGTTAAATGATCTGCTCTATGTGAATGTGACTGACACATGGTACTGTGGTCACCCAGTAATGTCAGACACCCTTGTCTTTCTGCATTTTTGTGTGTCATATTCTGTGCTGGGTAATGTCTGGGGAAGTGTAAGGAAGGCTAGGGTTGGCATCTCAATTTCTCCCCTTGGGAGAAGGGAAGAGGGCACTCAATTGTATTCACATACAAAGAAATTAGTGAGTACAAATGTATCGTCCTAGACTAGCAGTAGCCATGCATGTCTGGTTGGAAGAAACGTGTTACAAATATCGAGTAGCTAGAAGTCTTTGGAGATTTGGATAGATGACAGATGTGCTCACGATGCATGCGTCTTTTAAGCTGGGGCCCTGAGGAGTTTGAATGGGACGGGAGAGGAGGTGCCCGTGTCTCCTTGCCAGGGCAGGTTCCTGGGCATGTGTCTGGGGTGGGGACGAATGTGGTGTGTGTGTCAGGGCCAGGAAGGAGACCTGGCTTGCCTGGGATCAGGACTAGATGAGAGAAATTGTAGGGGAGGGTGGGATAAAGGAGGAGGACTAGTTTTCTGGAAGTCCTTGAACTATATGCTAAGAGCTCTGATAAGTGCTGGAGAGCTATAGTGCTTTCTTAATCAGATGAGTGACATGATGGAAAGGGTTCTTCAAGGAGACCAACGCCCTGAGTCCTGGGCGGGGAGGGGAGAATTCTCCGTGCAGGGCGGCTGGCAGAACAGCTTAGTTAATCATGAAGGAGAGAGGCCCCGAGTAATCACGAGCCTGGAGAGGATGAGGCGGATGTGAGGGGAACTGGCAAGGAGATAGTGACAGCATGTGGTTGTGCGTGAAGGGAGGAGAGAAGGACAGGGAGGCGTCAAAGGAAAATCCACAGATTTGGAGGCCAAGAGATTTGCAGCTGCATTATGTATACATTGGCATGTTTGGTGTGACCTGTCCATCTATGTCAGTAATTAGGTGTACATTACCGGGGTGCTGGATTCCCGCAATGGACTCCCTGTATTACTATGACTATCGCTTCTCCTCCTCCTCCTGGTACTACCACCACCACTACTACTACTACTACCACCACCACTCCACTACTACTACTATTACTACTACTACTACCACTCCTACCACTCCACTACTACTACTACCACCACCACCACCACTCCACTACTACTACTATTACTAATACTACTACTACCACTCCTACCACTCCACTACTGCTGCTACTACTACCACTACTACTACTACTACCACTCCACTACTACTACTACCACCACCACCACCACTCCACTACTACTATTACTAATACTACCACTACCACTACCACTCTACTACTACTGCTGCTACTACTACTACTACCACTCCACTACTACTGCTGCTGCTGCTACTACTACCACTCCACTACTACTACTACCACTACTACTACTGCTGCTACTACTACTACCACTCCACTACCACTCCTACCACTCCACTACTACTACTACTACTACCACTCCACTATTACTACTGCTGCTGCTACTACTACTACCCCTCCACTACTACTACTGCTGCTACTACTACTACCACTCCACTACTACTACTGCTGCTACTACTACTACC
>JAQQAC010022866.1:31264945-31376321 GCA_029783875.1 Phataginus tricuspis | reverse complement strand
CTACTACCACTCCTACTACTACTACCACTCCACTACTACTACTACTACTGCTGCTGCTGCTACTACTACCACTCCACTTCTACTGCTGCTGCTACTACTATTCTGTCACTATTAGTACTACTGCTGCTCCTCCTACGACACTACTCCACCACTCCTCCTCCGCCTCCTCTGTTACTACTATTAATAAGATGTAAGGATTGTTCAGATCGTGCTGTGGACTAGGTACTGTGCTAAGCACTTTACATACGTTTACTTAATCCTCACTACACCATGAAGCATTCACTTATTACATGTCTTTTCATCATGGGAGCAGTGTCCCTGCCCTCACTGAGCTTATAGTCTGTCTGGGGCTTCAGATGATAAACATGTAAATAAACAAACAAATGAGGTATTGTAGGTTGTGATTTGAGCTGTGAAAAAGATGGTGGTGAATGAGTTGAACAGAGGGGCCTACCTTCGAGAATGTTCAAGAAAGAGCTGAATTCAGAATGAGCCCTGCAGGCCGGCCACGAGCGAGGCCAGGGGAAGAGCATTTCGTTTTGGGGGAATAAGGAGGCGAAGCCCGGCAGGCCGTGGGAGATGCCGGCGGCTGCGTCCCTGGAGTCCGAGAGCGAGGGGAAGGCAGAGGAGCCTGTGATGTGGCAGGAGGCCCAGGCAGTCTGGGCCAGAGAGGAATGGCCTTGCAAGCTGGGGGAGGAGCCTGGGTGATTCCAGGTGCAGTAGGAAGACACTGAGGGATGGAGGCAGAGTGCCATGGCCTGACGCACATTCACAAAGGTCATGTGTGGGGAATGGATCGGAAGGAAGGTGGGAGAAGGGGGAAGATGGTTGGAAGTCCAGGTATTTGAATGGGTGAGGGAAGATGGGGAAGTGGAGATGGCAGAAATGGAGGCTTTGGGATTGACTTGGACGTAGGACTAACAGAATTTGTAGGTGGAGAGAATGTGGGGGCAAGAGAGAGGGCAGACTGATCACCAGGTCTCTGGTTTTAGGAACTGAGGGATGGCAGGGCTCACCCAGAGAAGACTGGGAGCATGCTTGGTTTGGAAGAAGAACAGGAATCCCTTATAGGATGCACTGCATTTGGGAGGCCTTTGCATCATAAATGTGGAACTAACACATGTGCAGTAGGGTTTATGAGTCTGGGTTAGAGGAGGTTGTGTTTTACAACCACAGGGAAGGCAGATCTACCCAGGGAGTGAATGTGGGTAGAGGAGAGGCCCAGGGAAGGTTTACAAGACCACCAGCAGTTGGGGTCAGGTAGAGGAAGAGGGCCAAAAAGAGGCTGGGAAGGAGGAAAGCTGGGGCTGTGGCGATCAGGAAGCTCGGAGGAGATGACTCTTGAGCAGTTGTGGTGCCTTTATTGTCCCCATTTGACATTTGAGGAAACAGGGTCCTGGGGCTTAGTGCGCTTGTCCAAAGTCACTAGGCAAGCATTTGGCGGAGCTGGGTTTTGAACCCACAAGTGTTTGACTCTGCAACCCTTACTCTTTTAGCCTCTATGCCAAACAAGTGTTTATGTTACCATTTGAATGAATTATTTATTTTCTAATTAGTTCCTTGTTTCCCATTTTCTCTCACTTGGTTGCTTTTGCAAAATGGTCTCTGATTAAGATCCGAATAAAGTAAACACAGGAGAAAGGCTGGATTAAAAAGGAAACGATGATAGATAAATCAAGGGAATTCAAGTGTAAAGTTTATAAATATATTCATTGATTGTCTCCAGCTCTCCTAAAGCATACACTAGGATCTTCTGAAATGAAGACTGTTTTATTCTTTCTTTTCCCCATTGAATTTAGACCTCAGGCAATCCCTGTGGAAATGCTTTGAAAAAAAGAAAGGCAAGAAAGTTCCCTCTACTTCTCCCGTTGCATTTCCCGGTTTCTTTCTTCCCTGTCTTCTCATTTCCACCCTGTTATTCGCGAGGCTGCTTCTGTGGCTTTTGCAAGGTCCCAGGCTTTTCCTCCAAAACCCAATTCCTCGTTTTTCCCACTCACAACAGAGGCACGAACAAGGAGGGAAACCTTTTCTTTCTGATTGGTATCTGACAAAGCAGAAATTAGATTTTAACTAGCTGTCAGGTGACATACCACTAGTTACAGTTATTCTCAGGACTCAGACTGTAGGCTAGGTGAGCTTTCATATTTAATTCATATTCATACTCCGTTTTGATAATTCCATCCCGATAGCTTATCTTTCTACGGGGCAGTTCTTACCTTGCCGACATACAAAGGGTCAGTTCCCGTATATTCTTCCAGAACAAAAAACTGGTTCCAAACCCAGCTCCTCTTTGTCCGTGAGTGTGACTGTGGCTTGTCCGACGGCAGCACTTGTAATTCACCCGGCGGCGTTGGTGTGCCCGAGAGCACGGCGGTCGTCAGGCCCATCAGTCCCCAGAAGCACAGGGACATGCCCAGTCCCAGCCAGCTCTTGGCATCGCTCATTCTCCCCGAAGTCCGCATGGGGTTGTCAGGTGTGCAGAAAGTCACGGGATGATAAGCCACTGGAACTTGAGTATTTTCCAAAAAAAAAAATAAATAAATAATGCCGTTTACTGGACACTTAAGCTTCCCCAATGAGATCCCGATTCTGGTCAATCTGCTTGAAGTTGACTTCCTGTCAAGTTAAGGAAAACACAGTGTGATGATGTCAGATTCTTTCCCGTTAGCTTGTAGCAAGTTTTCAAGAAATGTCAGTAAATATTCAGTTTTCTACTCAACGAATTAAGAGTCATAACGTGTTACTGTTATAGATATCTTTGGGTAATAAACAATATTTTGATATAAAAAAGACAACTTATCTTGCAATGATCAATCCCAAACCTTTGGATATGGATTTCAGCAGGAATAAAACTACGGAATAAATTTCTTCTCATTGGTAACAGCTGGAGGGTTATGCTGTATTATTGATTGGCTTGAATGAACAGTGTGCTCTTTGAAATATTTATGTTCAGGCAGCCTCCTAAACTCTTGAAAATAGCATTCATTTCCAAAATTGACAGCTAATAACTAATGTTTTCATTAGCCCAACTGCTTTTCTTGACTCATTAAAAAACCAAAAGCAAAATCTAACTATCTTTTTTGACACCCACAATAATCTTGTGCCTACCTCGTGATACTGACAGAATTAGGAATGTTGGACTTCATTTATAAGCAGCCACGGATCACTTCTGACTTTAATCATTCTGAGCTCATGGTGGGGTGGTTTCATGCTCTGCTGCTTCGGCTGTGAAGCCCTGACAGGGACTGCTAATGTGACCTTTCCAGGATTTCAGTGGTCAGTTAATTGTTCTGTCATTCACAAAAAACGTTAAAGTGCCATTAGTGACATGGTACTGTGATCACCTTAAGAGAGTCTAGGTAACAAATTTTTTTTCCTGGTCCAAAAAGCTTGTTTAGGCAAAGCAATGTTGACTTGTACCCTGTGGACACCTTTTTCATCAAACTTCTTTTGTTGCTATGAAGTCAGATTAGCTGGTGACCTCACTCCTGGGCTATGACCTCATCAACCTTTTCTTCCTTTATGTTAGCTGGGTTCAACAAGGTTGCATAGCATTCAAGCCAAAACAACCAAAATGTCTTCTGTGTTTGTTTTTTTTTCCCACTGTTAATGTGAGAGAACTGTCATCTCAGAACAAATGTGTATATTTGGGGCTTTCAGAGCCATGCAATGAAATAATGCTCCATTTCTACAAATGGTTTAAAATGAATGCATTGATACTAACTCAGTTACCACCTCCCACCTGTCATGAGAACTCATTTTAGCTTCCTCTCAAATACTATTGAAATGAACAAAATAAAAATATATCTTATAATTATTTTGTGCAGTATGCCTCTTCATTTCCATATAAGAAATCACTTCAGTGAGAACAGATACAGAGGAAAAGCTGGGAAGACTATAGAATTTCTGTGTCAGAATGGGAGGCTGTTCTAGCTCTATAGGCAGATTGATTAAGTAAAAGCAAACCAGGTGCCTTATTTAGGGTGATATGTTTGTTAATATAGAACAATGCTGTGTTGGAAGGTGGGTACCAGGTAGTAGTGGTTCTCTTTCTCTTTGGACCAACAGGCAGCAACCCAGCTCATGTTTCTCTGATCCCTGTGTAAGGGGAGGCATTCTGCAAGAAGGAATCTTAACCCAGGAGATGAATTAATGAAAAGATGGGTGGGAAATAGCTGTGCTGTTTTAGGGACCTAGAAGATGGACCAAAGGGCATTACCAAAAAAAAGCCATTGCCAGAATACTGTGGTTTTAGCCACAAAGGGAATATTCCATGTGTTGTGAGATAAAACCCATCTGTAATTTCCCCAAAGAGCACCAGACTAAGAGTCAGTTGGGCCCCTGGTTCCAGCTTCAATACCTCTGACTGTTCACTTTGGTGAAGTTTGCTCCTCATCTGCTAAGCAGGGAATGAGTTCTCTCACTGACCCCAGAAGACCACCAGGAGGGCCTGGTGAGATGTGCTCTGTGAATGAGTAACCCAGCTCTAGTCAACTGACATTTGAACAGCCACACAGGAAGACATTACCTGAGTTGTAAAAATGATGAAGCTAAGCCTGAAATGTATTCTGTGCACTTTTTGGGCCAAAATTCTGAAACGGCTTAATGTATGTGTATTATTTTGCAGATCTCTGCACCTGTAATAAGTACTATTGAGTAGTAGACTGTGGCCCAGCTGAATTCTGTAATAACCAACATGGTTTTTCCATATAAGGAAACTGAGTGAAGGACTAGCTATTAGGAAGTTCTGTAGAATAGAGAAAATTCTTTAGATTGCATTTATCAAAGATAGAGCTTAATATATCTACTCTATTTAGTATATTTCCTTTAATGTCTGTGTTTCATATGTGTGCATTTTGCCTAAGTATCAGTTTCAGTTATTTTGATTATTTTCTGTGGCTAGTTTTAGCATCTTTTGGATTCTAAGTGTGCAGGGGCACATGTGTGTGTGTGTGGGTGCACATGTTCCTCATCCTGTTTGCCCTGGCTGAATTTTCTGGACAGAATGAGATTTGAAATTTTGAGGGATTTTAAGTACTGTCCCTTATAGTCTCCCATCTCTTACAAAGTAGACATGGATTCTTGCCAATTAAAATCCCATCTCTACCTATAGCTGTGGTCTGAAGAGCTCAAGAAAAAAAAAGGTGTTTTTTGAATCTTTGGGATGAATATTTCGTAGGCAGTTTGGCTGCCTCAGATCTCATTTGTTTCCTGCCCACCTTGGCCTCCTGCACACGAATGCAAAGCCCTCACATTCCTCCCTTTCACTGACATGCACAGAAGTGGCTTGTGGAGGTTCAGGACCCGTAGAGCCCTTGGTGATCCTGTGAAAGCTGTGGAGCTCCTCGCGTGATCCCTCTAAAACCGAGTATCAAAGCCCGCAGTGTGTGTAAACTCTTCCTGTGTTAAATAACTTGATAGCTACTGTTGCTGGAAAGCACTTAATTCCTGCTTCTTCAGGACAGAATGCATGAAAACTGCTCCCTGCCTAATTTTTTAGAAAGTAGAACCGGGATTATACAATAGCAACATTATTTTTTCACAGTTAGAGCTGTTTATACAACTAAAGGGAAACTCAGTTCTATCAGAAATACTAACCAGATTGCAATTATTATAAATAATATAGTTCTCATATGCCTGCATTTTTCCTGTGGGATAAGAACAGCCATGATATGTTTGAAGGTGGGCTATTTTCTGTTGTTCCTATAAAAGAAGAGACTAATATATTTATGTATGTATAGATAGATTTGCTTTGGAAGAACACATAGGCCACATGAAGAATACATTAGTGGAAATTGACTTCCGTGTTAAATGAGTCTTTTAAAAGTTTTTCCCCACATCCTGCCTGAAGAAAGCAAACAGCTTGGTAATGAACACAGTAGGAAGGAATTAAAGTTGTACATAAAGTGTGCTCTCGGTGAATTGTTTATTTTGTTATTTAAATTTGTTGTGATATTTTAAATGTAGGGGAAGGGATGGTTACCGCTTTCTCTTTGAAATGAACTGGGCTTTTATGGTCTCCCTCTGATTTCTTTCTTCATTATTCCAGTTTTTCTGAGCTTTACGTGGTTAATGGAAGTACTACTCAGCAACGCTCAAACGACATCGCTATGGAAGCAGAACGTCGGTTGCCTCTGCTGGTGTCTGTCCCTATGCTGTGGCCAGGGCCTTCACAGAGGTAAATATAGGCAGTGGGCTTGTGGTTTTAGGCAGCTAAACTTCTTAAGCTGTTACTTTTACTTATAACAAGAGCCTCTAAAATGTACTTAAAAAGAAGAAACTTTGTGATGATCCTAGATATTACCATGAAACACGACAGCGTCCCGTGAAGTGCATCACCATTAAACTGGAACACAACTCAGTGTCACAGCATTATTTGGCCTCTCAGTCAAGGGTCTTCCTTGACAAATATACACAAGCCCATTTACTTAGGAGTCAAATTTCTTTGGTATATAAAACCCATAGAGAACAAAGCAAGTCGTTGTGGATATCAAGTGGAGTGAAAAATTCATAAGATGCTGATACCTTTGAATATGTACAGTTCACAAACAGCAAGATTCTCACTGTGGAATCCCATAAAGAAAAACATTTTCAGTCATTCTGTAAGCAAACTTTGAACATTCCTGAATCCGGATGTCTGTGTCTGTGCTACTGACCAGAGTCCGCCCCAAGGATCTCTTTGGAAAGAGTATGTAGTATGGTTTTGTATGCTGGAAGCCGAGATGGTTTCCTGCCCTAAAGTCTTTTTCATTTACTACAGATGTTCTATCTCTGTTTCCTCTGAAGTAGTCATTAAGGGCTGGAAGCCCCATCCTTCTTTTACGGCCATCAACTCCCCAGCCTCCCCTAAGCCACCCGTCTACAGAGGTCAGCCCTTAACAGAGCCAGAAGAGGGTGTACAGGTGCTAGATTTCCTGGATTTTGGTTGTGCTCTCACTTCTCCCTGTCTCTGCATCTCACCTGTCTCACGACACTGCCCCCAATCCCCAGAGTCAGCATTTCTGAAATGGGATCTATCTTAGAATCAGTGTGTACATTTAATGCAGTCATATTACCTTCTCCCAACCCTCAAAGAAGCTGTTTATCAATTGATGGTGTGTGTAGAGTTGAGGAATTATGATGTTACCTTTAAAAAAAATTGAACAAGAGAAGAAAAGCAAAGAATAATTTTTGGTGGAGATTTCGTAGAAAAGGCGGTCATCACCCTTGCTTATTCTAATTTTGATTATTTATCTTTTTATGAATTCCTGCTTCCCCAAGTTCCTCAAAAACTTGTGAATCCGGAGCCTCAAAGTCCAGCTCCTACAATGTTCATTCAAGTCATTTTCAGTCTCTGAAATCTTCCCTCTCTCCCCACCTGTTCTTTTTGCCCTTCTCCTTTCCACAACCAGACTAGTTTATGAAAGAGTTGTTTTGGGAAGTTCAGAAATGGAACTGTGGGGTTGATGTGGCCGAGGGGGAGGTATAGGGCGACTGACTTAGGAGTTTAGAAACTCTATCGGGGTTTATATAAGGGGTGTGTGTGTGTGTGTGTGTGTGTGTGTGTGTGTGTGTGTGTGTCCATGTGTAGGTGAGAGGAACAGAGCGAAAAAAAAAGGTGGAAAGCTTGAATTTTGCATTTAAGCACGGGCTTTGAAAAACCTGATCAGTCCATAATAAAACCTGCCTTGTGTATCCCTTATGTATGCTGAGCCTCTAGCTATAAATTCCTTAGCTTGTGTCCTGAGTAAAGGAATTTCCACTTCAGAATCCTTTTGCTACGAGTTCATGCCCAACTCCCGTTTGCTTTTCATTCTCATTAAAATCAACTTTCCCATTTGAGGGTGCCCTGTTGTTCTTTCCATATCCTCCAAGAATGGCAAATAACTTCTTACTGATCCTTTCACACATACTTAGTATCCAGTAAATGTTTTAATCCTAAAGGAGTCAGGAAGCTTTTGACCTACTTTATCCTTCCTCCAGTTTTCACTTTTAATCAAGCTAATGAAACTACAGTTGGGTCCATGGGCAATTTCTTTGACTAGAGTTAGACAAAAATGATCAATTTTGATTTTTGGAGTTGTCTCACATGCTCACTCATTTCTAGTTTTATGCACCATTTATAATTGCATTAAATTTGTGCTTGTTCATTAAAGAAAGCATGTGTTTTAAATGTAATTCTTTGGTTAACATTATTTGATAAGTTTGCAAATAATTGCTACTCAGTGTTTTTGCCTATAACTTCACCTTTGTGCAGAACTTTATGAAGGTAGGACAATTCTGTAGTCTTCCCTTGGTCATAAAGATTAATCTATAGGAAGAGAGGTCTTGGGCAGAAGTCCGTTTGCTATCTAAAACTCAGACTTAATTTATTAATTTGATAGATATTGGAGCATCAGATACATTTAATCAAAGAATGGTTTGTGAAGCCAAAATTGTTTCAGTTTCATCCCTTCTGCTGCTTATCTGTGCTGTCTTGAACAAGTGACTTAAATTCAGTCTCAGTTTGTCATCTACCAACTGTGGATAATTATAGACTCTCACAGGGAGATTGTCAGAATTAAGTGAGAAAATATATCTGAAGCTCTTAGCATGGTGTATGGCAGATGGTTAAACGCTTGTGTTTGAAAAATAGTAGTTGCTCAATAAATGTTAGTTCCCTTTCCCCCCTTCAAGGAGCTTACAGTTCAGTGGGGAAGAACCTACCATTAATACTAGTGTGGAAACAGTGGTAGGAGCTGGCATGGGCCTGGAACCATGACTAGTGTAGTGGTGAGAGTGTTTTAGAGCAGCAGGAAGCATAGAGTGCTTTTCTTTGCCCAGCTGTGTTAAGTAATTTACATCTACTTTGACATTTCATCTTTACAAGAATTCTTTTCCCATTTTACAGAGAAGCAAACAAATGAATAATGGTGTGCTGCGTTCGCTGCTAGGCTCCTACCAGCTCTCATGAGAGCTGATGTGCCCATTTCTTCCCAGCTCCTTAAAATTGGCCCTGGTGTGAGTTATTTACACCACAGCTCTTGGCAAATGCTACAAAGCAGGTAAACAGATGAGCTGGGACTCTTTCTCAGGAGTGACCCTGCGGCTTACGTTCCACACCCGACTGACGGCAACACAGATCTCTTTGTGATGAGGAACCCTAAAATTTGAGGCCAGGTTCAGAAGAGGGAGAAATGACTTTTGTCAGGGGGAGGAGGTTTAAGGTGGTATATGAACTAGACTTTGAAGGATAGAAAGGGGGACTTTTGAAGGAAAAGAAGATGCAAGCGCAAAGATGCACATGCAGGATGCCAAGGGGCCTGTTTGGGAGAATGATAGTTTAATTTGCTTGGAGAATGGGGTCCATTCAGGATAATAATGAGAAATGAGGCAGGAAACGGGGCAAAAAAAAAAAAGTAGCTAGGAGCTTTGAATATTGCTGGACTGAAGTGTTTTGAATATATTTGGCTGTTCATAGTGAGCAATGAAAGATTTTTGAGCGTGGAAACCTAACTGGTGAAATATCTGTTTAGTAGTGTAATGGTGGTGTTGCTGGAGAGGACTGGAGTGGGGTAGGGGAAGCAGCTGAGAGCCCAGGGAAAACTGGTCAGGAGAGCTTCAACCGGCGATTGAGTCGGGTGGAGGGTTTGGGGAGGGGAGGAGGAAGGTTAGTGAGCTGTCTGAATTCGTGAGCTGGCGAGTCTCCAACACTTACAATCTGAATAGACGAGAAGGAAGGTGGGTCCTGGCGGGGTGTGATGGGCAGGATGAAACAATGAAGAGGAAACTCCTGTGCTCACAGCAGGACATTGGGAGGAGGCATTATAGGCAAGATAACAAATTTGGTTTTAGACTTAAAAGATAAAATATTCATCCTTCTATGCCTGATTATTTGACGGGGCTAGAACTTTCCTTCTCTTTGTAGTCCAAAACTTCGAGCAGTTTGGGCGTAAAGAAGGCGAGCCCCTTCCTCTCCCTTAGAGCAGTTTGCTCCGTAGCACAAGAAGCCAGGCTTGCTGAAGTTCCCGGCCTGGGGCTGGACCAGCTCTTAAGTGGCTTCCTGTGGCTGACTTGCTGAACTCGATCTGGAAGTTCAGCTCTGCTAGGGACTTTCTGACCTGCCAGTCCTCAAATAGTGTTCCTTTTACACAATCCCCACTGGCACGCTGGGTAATTTATCGTCCACTCGTCTAACAGGTAAAAAGTGTACACATAGAAGACACCTGGATGGCTCATCTGTTCAAGGAAAGGAAAAATCTGTTCTTAAAACAAAACAAAGTAGAAATCTTATTGATATTTATATTATTTAGTCTGTTAAAGGAAAAGAGAAACATGTCTTCTAATACACACTTTCAAGAAAAAAATCTCTCTTTGGGATAATGATGCATACTTTAGGGTTAGGACATCTTGGTTTTAAGGCTGTTTGCAGCTCTGCCACTTGATGTGTGATGCTGGGCATTGTCTCAACCTTTTTAAGCCTCACATATGAGGATAATAATTAAAGGATGACCACAGATTATCATGACCTAATACTATAGATTAAGTTCTGCTATTTTATTTTTACTGTTACTACTGTGTTTCCCTTTTTGTCTGTATTCTTGGAGTGCCTTGTGCATTTCCTGTCATGGTGCTTCATTATTCAGTATTGTGACAGGTTACTTGTCTCTCTTCCCCACACTGTAAGCCATATGAAGAAGCAGATGGCGTCTTCATCCACGCATCCTCGATACCTAGTGCTATATTGGGCACATACTAAGTGCTTAGTTAATATTAACTGAGTGCCAATGTAGTTTCAAGCTCTAAAACAGTATTTAGTAGCTTGATATTATTATTCTTTCTGCCTTCATTCTTTTAATTTGACTTAATTAATATCTTTCCATACTGATTTTAATACCTACTCTTACCAGTAACATGTTCAGAGGTGTAGGTAATGAGACACTATAAAGGCAACAAAAGTCAAGGAAACAGTGAGTTTTTTAACAAAGTGATATTTTTGCTTTCTTGGACAGATGTAATAAACCCTTACATGCCAGAAGTGCTGTAGACATAGGCATCACTTCTCATAATATAAAGTTAAATAATCCTTTGTAGGGGTCTGGTGCAGCTGGAGGCTGCTGGGGCATCTCTGGGTCTTCACGCAGTGTCAGTTGGTAACTTAGGTGAGACTCCTCCGTGGACTGACCTCGGCTCCCTCACAGCACGGTGGCTTCCATGCAGCAGCCAAGTGTGGACACAGTCAGGGCTCCCGTGTGAATGCTCCCACCCCGAAAGCAGAAGCCACATCATCTTTAGTGACCTGGCCTCAGAACCCCCCAGCTTCTCCTCTGCCGCATTCTGTCAGTTAGGAGCTCCTCGCAGCTCCACTCACACACAAGGGGACACACACCCCTGTGTTGGGGGAGTTGCAAGGCTCCAGAAGAGCCTGTGGGAAAGGAGATATTATTGGGGACATCTTTAGACACTTTACCACACACCTGGAATATGAATCAGACCATCTGGGGTTACTGAGTTCAACGTGGAAGACCTTCTGTAATTTCAGAATAGCCAAGGCAAGTTTTTGTATTTAGAAGGGGATGTAGGGGGATATTTATTCTTTGGTTAAAAGAAAAAAATGAGAACAAGTTCTGTCCGCATGGCCTAATTTGCATCTGTGTTGTGACAGAGATGGTGTGCTTACTGGAGGGAGCCGTGTGGATGCTGAGCGTTCGGAGCGGGTGCTGCCACTTACTCAGGCATAACGAATGAGGAAGACTGGTTCTGACTGGTTCTGACTGGTCAGTGGAGTGACGGGAGAATTGTTATCAATGGATCATTGTCCACTTCAGTGCAGTGCCAAGTAGTAGTTGATGGGAGTAAGTTCCTTATCAAGTATTTCATATTCACTCATCATTTTAAGGACATGTAAAGTCACGATCACTAAGCATTGAGACTTCAGTGAAGTAGAACAAATTAAAGTGGTGGTGGTAATGGGTGTGGCTTGGTTTTAGACATGTGGCTCTTTGGAGAAGTATTAGAATATAAACAGAGTAATAATGAAGAAAATAAAATCTAGTAACATCTGGAAATGAGAACTCACTGAACAAATATAAGACTGACGGTCACAGTAGATAGCATTTCCTCCCAGCTTTCCTTGTAATTTGTTTTCTTTACTGGGCCTCGCTCTGCTTACTCTAGCCTGGGAATGAATGGCTCTTCTAGCCATCTAAGGAGAAACCCAGAAGTCAGCGTGAGGACCCTTCCTCCTCAGCCTCCCATTACTTCCATACCTTCTCCCTGCAGCAGCCTCCCGACTGGTGGCTCTGTTCTAATCTGCCTTCTTATCAGCCAGAGGGACCTAGCATGTCACTCACCCTCTAAAAGGTCCTTAGTGGTTCTTCATTTCCTAACTGATACAATGCTAACTCCTTGCCAGGCACTTAAGGACTTATATGCTCTTACTTCTACCTACCATCCTAGCCTCATCTCCTGTCCCTTCTCCTCTCGTGTTTTTTTAGTCCATCAAAATAAATCACAGACCCTATATTTTAGCACCTTCATGCTCTTGTTCAAATGTAAATTCCATTTCCAGGCCTTTTGCTTGGCCATCTCTCTTCCAGGAAGCATTTGTTAGTTACCAGGAGGGTCTTCTGTGCCCTCATGCCATTTTGTCCATTATGCCAGCGTAGCCCATGGAGTCTGCTTTTCCCACCAGCCTGTGAATTCTCTGGAGGCAGTGACTGTCGCCTCTGTTTCTCCATAATTAGCATAGTGTTGGCACCAAGCAGAAATTTAATAAAACTTGGAATGGAATTAAAAAGTGAACAACGATTCAGCAATATAACATTCCTATTTCAAAGAGAATCTGGCACTTGTATGGCAGTATTAACAGGTAGGGTCCCAAGGGAGCACCACGTGGGACTGGGACCCTCAGCAGACCTTTGTCCGTGTCCGAGAGCTATGACCCAGAGGGGTTTGGGGAGTGAGGACAGAATCTTGGAGCAGGTTCAGAGGAATCCACAAGGCCCTAAAAGTGAAACCCAGTGTCTAAGGAAAGGAAATCTTTAAGGCTAGAGGAGAAAAAGTCAAGATGTGGCTTAATAATGACATGCAAGTTTAAAAATTCATATGCACTGAAGATGGTCATCTCTTAGGAATCAGGCTCAGGGAACATGGCCTTAGTCAGTAGCAGGAGAGATTTAAACAAAGAAAGATTTCCTGACAGTGACACTTATAAACTGAGACACGTTGCTCATGGAGCAAGAAGTCTCTGACCTGTTTTGGGGCAGGAGAGCGCAGGGAAGGAAGTTTCCCACTGATTCAAGGTTTGCCAAGGGTAGGGGATGGGATCAAAGGACCCTAAGGTCTTATACAAATACTGCAAATCAGTGATATTCTCAAATGCTGACTTTCTATCGCAGTAAGCACCTACCACATTCCACCCACTTTAGCCTAGAAGAAATCCTGAACTTAAAAAGCATACAGTGGAAAGAATTAACAGTACCCCTCTGAGTGCAGTCTGTTGACGATGATGCTGGACTCTGGCTCCTTCTACTTTGATTTGCTATAAAGTATCAGTTAAAAAAAGAATAATATCATAACCTGCTGATTGAGCTCAGGTAACAGTTACAGCAAGATAGGATTGTCAGCTCTGTTGTCAGGAAAGATTGTGTGCGTCCCTTGCTTTTACACTGGCGCCTTTTCCCCTTTCTGATATTTAAATGCCATAGAGTAGTACCACAAAGATGTTCAAATGTTACCAGTGGGAACTGCATTAGCAGTTAAAATTCCTGTATTTTTCTTTTCTATGTCAATAAAGGAATTGGGTTTCTTAGGGATGGAAAATGCTCTTATGTATCTTTTGCAAAATTTATTATTTCCTTCTCCTATAATCCCTTTCATTTTTTTTCTATATGGTAAAGAATCATTAAAAGAAACCCATATAAACTCTTAAAGTTTTTGTTCTTATACTGTCAAGCTAAGAATAGTTTACCAGAAACCAGTCCACATGCTTTAATCCATATTAAGGAAAAAGATTTTGTAAATGTTTCTCTTCAAAGTACTAAAAGTAAACGAAGGTTAAATAAAGAGGCTAAAAAGTAAAAAGAAAGCCTTAATTACTAGGAAATACATTCTGAGAAATCAAACTGATTCCAGTCTTAATAGTCAATTAAATAATGGAATTGGTTAATAGCATCAAATTAGGATTAAAGAAAGGGATAAAAATCTATTTCTACAAGTTTTTTCAAAACAAGACATACACTCACTGATGCCATAGTATATCAGTCTGATTATACTGTACATAATAACGCATTCCCTGTGATAAGACCCTGCTGGGAAATGTGTTTAATCAGATGCCTTTGATATTATTTGAGTAAAAGCTACTGTGGACTCAAAAGAATCAGAGAGAGAAATCTTTAGCTCCTGCAATCAATCTTAATCCACTATGGATGCTAGTGCCTCTGTACACATCCCATCCTAATCTACTCCCACACATAGCATGAGCGAACTGGTTGGGATTTCAGATTTGTCTTCTCAGAAGTCACAGACAGAAATTTGTTTTGCTTAATAACCATGTTCCACACTGACTGTTCATTTCTAAGCTTATCACAAATCAAGGCAAGATAAAGATTTTCTGTTGGCAGGAATTTTAATGGACACTGGTGACTACAATTAACAGCCACCCAGTAGTAATTTAAAATTACTATTTGAGCTAGTTTTGTTTGGCTCCCACAGGAACTAAATCAACATATTCATCTCCCAAGACAGTCTTTCTGTGTCATTGACCAGTTTTAAACCAGATTTTGTGAAGCTCTTTCATGGAAATTACAGACAACATGAAAAGTTTTATAACTTACTTCTCCCCTTCTTCCACGGAGGGCACTAAATTTGCATTTTCCTGCGCTTGCCACTTTAGTTGTGGAGTTCACTTCCTGCTGCCAGCTCCCACTGTGTGTCAGGTCAACTTAACGTGGTCCTCCCTTTGCTAGTCTTTGAATCATAGTCAGCTTTAAAGGAGGCTGCGGATGTAGGGAGTTGAGTCCAGTAACTCTGAGGGAAGAAGGATGCAGCCGACTAAGTTCCCTTCCCTGTGTCCGTCCCGCCAAGGGTCAGGCAGCCAGCCACCGAGCTGCTGATGCAACCTCACGCTGCTTGGGAAGGGAGTAAGAACAAAAGCCATCACTTACGGTAGGTGATTAGCAGCAAATGATGTGTGGGGTGGGAGGGAGCCTGGTGTATACAAGGAAGGCGGGCTGGCATTGCCCTTGTCTAGAGGGGAAAGGACAAAGAATGCTCTCCCTGAGCATTTGAGGCCTGGGGGATTTCTGAACAGAATCAAACGGCACAGGACTATTAGCAGCCCTGGACAGTAAGAGCTAAAGTTCTTTGGACATGTCAGCCTCACAGACAGCTGAAAACATCTAGTGGCAACTACCTATCAGCTACTTAGGTATTTCAGGAACAAAAGATAATGGGAAGGGTAACAAATTGCACGTCTTGTTCACTTACCGTTGCTTAGTGTTTCCAGTAAGTAAATGCAGTATCTCAGCTGAGCTGCTCTTTCAAATTATTGTTAATTAAATAATGCTCCCTAAGAAATCTGTCATTACTGGCAGCCTGGAATGGGTTTGTTTAGTTTTAGCCCGAGGCCTTGAATGCTCACAAAGGGCCTTTTAATTGCCGTCAGAAGTAATTTCACTGGGGGTTGTAGTTCACTTTTCCCTACAATTGGATGGTATTGTTCTATATCTTAAACTCTTCCTTTCTGTTTCTGTGTCTGGAGTTCCATAAGGCCAGAGGGATCCTTCTCTACTGATTCAATCCATTGAATTAGCCATTCTCCATAATGGAAGAAATGCACATTGTTATTGAATCTGTCATTTTCCCCCCTTTTTCCATCATGACCGAAGAGAAACAACTAATAAGGATTTTAAAATTAACTTAATCTTCCCCTGTTCATTTCATCGCTTCTCCTCTGAAATAAGGGACTCTTGCTGGGAGAAATGATTCCTGGGATGTCACAGCTGCAGCTCTGACATTAGTTCTTGTCAGCTGCCTCCCTGGGAGACAGGAGTGCTGGGTGGGTCGAGCAAGTATCAGTAGATGTAGGTGAAAGGGGGAGACATGAGGGCGCTCGGCCCCGGGGAGGAGGAACATGTGCCATGGCCTAGAATTTAAAGTGACCTTATCTTCAAACATTTTCCTTCTGTTCGAGAGCAGGGAATAAGGACAAATATGAAGGAAAAAAAAAATCACCTTTTTTTTCGGTGTTCTAAAAGCCTCCATATGCCATTTCAAAAAGAAGTGCTCTTTCAGCCTTTTCTTAAATGACCTCTTTTTCTTCATAATGTAATATATTTTTTCACCTTTTGACTGGTACTTTGGTTTTTTAATAAAGTTACATACTTGTTTCAGAGAAATTACACTTTAGAATGTATCTCAGTGGTATTTCATCCTAACAGTTTCATTCGGTCGAATTAATGTGCAGCTGTACCTTAGTGAAAGGGGGAGAGAGAGAGAGAGACAGAGGGGGAGGGAGAGAAGATAATCCATCCTTCAAGCCTAACTTTCTTCAGTTTCATATATCTGTGTCATTATAGTAGCCTTTATCTGTAATAAAAGCATAATTTAGCTGGATAGTACTAAAACATATATATCCACATTATGTCAGTGATCTGTCCTGTGGTCAAAATAATTTCCTTTTTTCCTTTCTTCCTCTTCACCAAGTTCACATTTTGTTGTCTGGTGTCATTTGATAATCTTTCATTCTCCTCCTTTTTCCCCTCCAGGTTCTTGTCTCTCTCTCTTTCCCCACATGAATGGGTGGGCATCTTGGCCGGTATGTCTAGCCATGGCTGAATACACTTGGAGAAAAGCAGGGTCTGCTTTTGTCTGGACCCGGATAGCTGCGTGTCATTCCGCACCAATGAGCAGCACCTCCCTCACAGTAGGAATTTTGCAATAATTGCCAGAACAAATTGAGCTCAAGCTTATCAGTTCCTTTCCTTTTTCAGTTGGAAAATGGAGGGAATGGGAGAACAAGGCCATTTTTGACCAATGACAATACAGCATAGAAATAGATTGGATACAGCCAGTGCACATTCGTGTTGCAGACAAGAGTCATGGGATATATTGAATACAGTGATGACAAGATGTAACCTCACAATCACCAAGCTAACCTGAGCCTTGTTTTCCCCACACTCTCTGCACATTCCGGTATCTGTGCTCTGCATAAACGGCATTCGGCAGGGGGCTTAGTGGAACGTATACACATACAGCCAGCAGAGGTGAGCAAACCCAGGCACAGCTGGGTGGTGGTTGTGTTCTTTTTGCATCTGGTGAAAACCAGCAAAGGCAACCCTCAAATTGTTTTCACCAGGGAGCAATGAGAAAGGTGGGCTTTGGTAAGAAAGTAGAATATAGGGGAAAAACTCTAAAAATCAATTACATTTTTTCCCTACACAAAGTTTTAATCAGAATCTCTATGAACCATTGACATTTCATTTATGATATCTGCACTGTATCTAGATCCTTCTCTGAGATCTATATGTAAATATATATATTTGTGTGTATATGTCTGACTACATGTTTTTATTCCACATGTATGTGGGTAATTGAAAACTGTATGTCATATGTAAACTTAAACACAAACAGATGCAGTAACAGAGATGATTTCTCAGATATAGATGTTCACA
Organism: Phataginus tricuspis; assembly: GCA_029783875.1. NCBI lineage: Eukaryota > Metazoa > Chordata > Mammalia > Pholidota > Manidae > Phataginus > Phataginus tricuspis. The sequence goes on along the minus strand of JAQQAC010022866.1, from coordinate 31,358,688 downwards.
CTCCAAAGGTTGATTCTAAAGCTACAGACTACCACAGGCTCACTTCCAGAAATCCTTCCACCTTAAAGAGAGATTGTTTTGGGCTTGAGGGACACTTGTCCAACCAAGGCTGTGTTCTGTGTTGTCAGAACAGGACGGTTGGGAGGCAGGGGCCTCAACAAACTGGGCAGCCAGCCTGGTGTATGAGAGTTGCTAAAGCAGCCAGGCCACCTGTTCATGTGACAGTCCTGCCTATATTTGAAAAATAACGTTATTCAAATAAACATTTGGAAATGTGCGTGTGTGTGTGAGAGAGAGAGAGAGAGAGAGAGAGAGAGAGCGCTCATTCAACAGGGGATCAGCTTTGCTCAGCTGCTTCCCAAGCAACTGGAGGTAGACAAGACAAGGCACTAGGGCCCCTGAATGGCTCCCATCTGCCCTCTGCTTTGCTTGGAAATAACCAGCGAGACCAACGGGTTTTGCTTTGTTCAATTTTTTTTTTCTGATCTAAGCAGAGGCTGACTTGAAACAAACATGGCATTTCCTTTTGAAAATTGGATTCTGAAATTGGTTTCCTCTTTCCAGAAGCACAGTGCTATTGCATTTCCTTCCCAGTTTTGTGAATGTCATAAACAGTTTGCATATAAAGCTCCAAATTTTGAGGCAATTACCACATTGGGTTTTTGTGTTTTTCTGGAGGGAGGTGTTTGGGTTTTGGTGGTCGTGAAGGAATATGTTGTAGTGGGATGAATGGAAATGGTTTCTCCTCTGCAGAAAGGGGTGAAGAAAATGGGGAAACAAATTAATAATAAAGAACACGTTTACCAGTCTTTTATTAGCAGTGTTAAAGGAGACACAGCAAAATGTGAAGTCATGCAAATGTGGCTTCTTGAAGAACTTCATTAGCATCACCCACAAGCTATAGTTTACAATAAATGGCCACAGGGTCCCCAGAGGTCATGGCCCATGGCCAGCTGACTGCAATTGAAGTGATGCTTACTGTAAGGCAAGTCCCCTGGACACGATGTATGAGGTATGGATGACAGTACATTATCTTAGCCAGTTACATTGTAGCAATTTGAAATTGGAAGACTTTTAATGGAGCAAGCAGGGGGAAAAGAGATACCAGAGGAATGCAGTCCATTAAAGGTCCCCTAGCAGAGAGACCAAATATGCTTATGCTCGAAAGAAGTAAGGAAAAGAACATTCTTAGAGGCGTGTGACCCATATTCTTTAATACTGTGCCCTCCCTCACCCCAAACACACCCACACCCACTTGCACATACATGTGCATGACTGCACACACAGCCCCCTACGCACAGAAATGAAAAGAGATTTTCCTCTCTTATAGCATCCTTAGCATATCTTGATGTCTTGAATCTTTAGGGATATAAGGAAAAAGAGCTGCTTTAGGGTGAAAGGAGGATTTGAGAATCCTAGCTGCCAATTCGGTCACTTCCCTTCTCCATGCCTGCAGTGAGAAGATGAGCTATGTAATATTAACTGCAGTTTACTTTGAACAGTGGTGGGATCGTGGCTGCTCTCACAGACGCAGTTGAGGCATATTGACTGAATAATGAATGCAGTCACCAAGAAGGGCAGGTGCTATCTGCAGAGTCCGATTCTCCAGTGGAGACAACTGGTCATGCTGGCAGGTGGATTGCTCGGATTCCAATCTCAGCTCTGCTGTTCACGTGCTGTGTGAACTTGAGCAAGCACTTGACCTTTTTGTGCTTTCCACTCCTGCAAAATGGAGCTGATAGTGGCTGGTTCATACATCTGCTATCTAAGTTGGTATATATGGAGCAATGGGAACTGGGACTTGGCACACCGTAAGTGCTAAATAAATACTAGCTGTTAGTAGTGGTGAGAGAAACCCCGTGGGCCATGGGATCTGGGAGAATTACATTTAGATTCTACTTCTGTTGCATTTATTTTTTGCAAGTTATTTCATCTCTTCCGAGACTCAGGTTGTCTCCCAATTCACAGAGTTGCAGGCTTGTTCTAAGGATTTAGTCATCTCATGAATGCAATGTGCTAAACAGTGTGTGAACATGGTAGGTTGTCAATAAAAGCTTAATTCTTTCCAAAAGTAGAAGACAACCCTCCTGTGGTGTGAACTGTAATGTTAGCCTTCCTTTATAATTTTTGGATCTTTTCTTTAGTTTTTTGGGGGGGAATGAATCTTTCCAACTTGGGATTTCATATCAGCTATTGGTGAACAGTGGTGATTTCCCTAAAGCTATTGAACTTGAACACTCTGTATTCGGTGGATAACGGGAAATGGATATCTGCCAGTGATGGGATGTGAAATTCTACCTGGCTTGTCAAAAGGACATGCCATTCTTGGCATACTTTTAGGAAAAAATAGACTGAAACACCACAAACATGCTTCTTCATTGTGACTATATGGAAATTGCCAGATTCTCCAGAGGAGAGGATGGAAAATTATGCATAAAACTCTCTCCAAGTATAGAAAGGATATGCAGTGTATTTTCCAATGAAATAATTTGCACATAATTCTAATGACAGAATCTGAGTGGGGCTCTCATAGCAATGTTTCCCTGATGGCAGACTCACCAACATGTATGGACCCTCTCACCAGAGACTGTCCCAGATGCCTTTTGGGGTGCCTGTGCAGCATATTTCTCCCTTGTCCAACAACTGCCCCGGGCCCAAAGCATAGGCTCCTCCAGCCTTGTTTGCAACAAAGGATCCTGCCGTTCCCTCAGGCCAAAGCTGGAACAGGGTGGACATTTGAGTCCAGGTGGGCCAAGCAGGTTTTGTTTCCTGGGAATGTGAACTTGGGACATACAAGGACTGCTGGCATGCTGTGTCCCCAGAGGCAGTGCAGAGAAAACTGGGTGGAGGTGAGAGAGACACGAGGGCAGAGGAAAAGAGAAAGCTGTCCGCCATGGTCTGGTCTGTCCCTCAGAGGCTGAGGTGAGCCTCCCGCCTTGGAGTCCATGACATACTTCTGTGACCATGCACCGATTTCCCCTTTTCCTTAAAACCATCTTGAATTCTCTCAGACCAAAACTTTACTAGCAGGAGTTAGGTCTCTCTCACGGAAAACTGGCCTCAATTTGTGAATCCAGGGAAAAATAATTCTGAGATTTTCATAGACTTAATCCTCTCTCTCAACCCTCAGATTGTGTCAAACACCTTTATTAATAAGGTGAACGGGGGAAGGTAGAGTCCTAAGATGGCCTTGGAAGAAATGGCAGTGACGTCACGAGCACATATTCTGTAACTTTCTATGACTGGAACATCATGTCATAGAAGGATTTATGAATACTAATTTTTAAGAAAATGTGCTGTGATACAGCATTTAAGTGAAACAGTAAGTTTCTATTGTAAATGTCAGTAAAGAATTATGTAAATTTGTGAGATAACTCAGGTAGAATTCTTTTCCTTTTTTGTAAAAATGGGGTAGAGAATCACTCTCAATTATTTAATATTATGACTCTTGTATTTGCATTTATTTCAGAAAGTAATGGATGGATAGTCAAACAGTGAAAAGAAGTTGTTTGCTTGCTTTTCTTGAGGCATCTGCCTTTACTCGGCTTTATATTGTTTAGGTGATGACTATGCCTGCTTCCCAGGGCAGATTCCCCCTGCATCTGGGCAGTTACTGACGTTTTCTGTGGAATTAAGACAAGGATCTTTTTTATTGACTTTGCACTCAAAAATATCCCCTTCCATCTTTTTTCTTGATGCTTCGATCCACTCTATTGCTAAACCTTCTTGTTTCATTTCAGTGCTAATTTTGAAAACAAGCTATTGAAATTCACCTGATTTGATAACAAGATTCCAGACCATTAATTCTTTCTGAATAAGTATTTTATTTCCGAAATATGAAAGTTTAAAAATGATTTTGAAATGAAATATCAGTTCCTTTTTGCAAACCTGGTAACTCTAATCAAATTCAGGATTTTTACTGCCATTTCTATTTTCTTCATTGTGATGCGAAATATGTATATTAGTAGCAAAAGGTCCGTGCAGAGGATGGGAATGGTGTCATCCTTTGTAAGAAGTGGCAGTTGTAATGATCAGATGCAAATTATGGTTGAGAGAGGCCAGGGGATGACTTGAGTTAATAGATGTGGTTCTGTTCTTTGCTTTCCATGCCTTGCTTTTTAAAAGGTGTAGGAGGCCGTGAGCGGAAAGCCATGAGTGCTGGTGGCTGTTGACAGTGACCCTGTTTTTAATTTCAGTTTTAAAAAATATCAAGGGATGTTCTTGGGTAACAAGGCCAACTGGTTTATTTCCAGTGAGCTCTGTGCTGACCATGTTTACCATATTCTCTAGGATTTACTTGGGAATTGAACTTGTTTGCTATTGTAAGGCTTTTTTTTTTTGACGTGATGGATTCTATTTGTGGATATCATTTCCTGAAGTTAATTATGAATGGAGATGATGATTATGCAGTGATGGATGCTGCTGAGGATTTTCCAGATACATTCAACGGCTCCATCGAGTTTTTAGTAAGAAGCATTCATATCCAGACCACGATGGGGGTCCCCGCCGGTTTCACTGGGGTCTCCACCTCAGCTTCAGCTCCGCACCTGGTGCATTAGGGTCTGCATTCCACCGGGAGAGGTCTGGCTGCTTCTCACTCTGATGCTCATGTTTCCTCTTAATCCCTGGTCCTGGCAGCGGGTGTGGTTGCTGTCAATGCCCTTGGGCAGCAAGTCACAGCAGCATTCACTCCCAGCCCGTATCTTGATCAGGGATTCTGTGGTGAGAGTGGTTGTGACGGGCAGCTGTCAGCTCAGCCGCTCTGCGCTGGAGGCCCTGACCAGGCTGCTGGGGTCCTACGGCGTCTGAATCAAGGCCTCCAGAAAGCAGACAAAAGGGCTAGTCCCAGAGATGGCCTGGTCATTGCCAGCAGGGCGACGAGGGCAAAGGTTGCTCCCTGTTGTGGCCGGGGGTAGAGGATGCGGGCTGGTGGGGAGTACCAGGGTTGAGGGTGTGACGGGGGTAGGACGGGCAGAAAATTGAGGAAAGTGATAGTTCACACGGAAGAAGAATGAGAAACTTTTCTTTTTGGTATTTTAAAAAAGTTTTGCTATTATTAATATGCAATTACATGAGCAACATTATGGTTACTAGACTCCCCCTATTATCAAGTCCTCCCCACATACGCCATTGCAGTCACTGTCCGTCAGCCTAGAAGGACGTTATAGAATCACTACTTGTCTTTGTGTTATACGGCCTTCCCCGTATCTCCCCACCCCACCCCTGCTACATTCTGTGTGCTAATTGTAATGCCCTTTTTTCCCCTTACCCCCTCCCTTCCCACCCATCTTCCCCAGTCCCTTTCCCTTTGGTGACTGTTAGTCCATTCTTGGGTTCTGTGAGTCTGCTGCTGTTGTGTTCCTTCAGTTTTTTTCTTTGAGAAACTTATTTTTAACTTGTTAAACCACTAAACTATTCTTCCCTCAGATGTTCCCCTACATTTTGTTTTAAAAGTTAGGAACAGTTGACCATGCTGCCTAAGCAGAAAACTGAGCTGACATAAGGCACATAATGACGTTATCAATAAAATTTAGAAAACCAAAATTACCATAGTGGTACATATTTAATTATATGCACACTTCTTACTGTGCTGAACAGTAATAATGGCAAACCAATCACATCAACAGTGTAGCTGGTGTTACTTTTAATGGGGAAGGAAACGAATATTTATTGACTTCCTAATATCTGCTGGGCTCTGTGTTGGGTGCTTACATTTGTTACCTCATTTAATGTGCAGCTAAACAAAACATTTCCAGGGTCCAGTGTGGGTGGAGGAGGACGTTATGCTTCCATGCCCTTTGGCAGACCCAGGATTCTCTTTTCTTTGGCTAGGCACACATTTTCCCAGGAGCCCAGGGGCCTTGCCCTCTCCCCCATTTGAGAGTTTGCACTTCCTGGGCCCTGGAATCTTAGCTACAGTGGGACACAGTGAGGACACAGCTGCTCCTTTCCACATCTGATCTGATCTTCACGTTTCCCTAAGGGCCAGGAGTTGCCCAGGCAGCCTGTCCTCCAGCCTCCAGATGGGAATTTTGATTCTAAGGAAGCAGGACCCAAAGCATCTCCTCCTTCGAGTTTGAGGGAATGTGAGTGGAAACGGCTGCAGCCCACTGCTCTGCTGCCTCTCCCTGCCCCTGAATAGCCTAGCGGAGGGAAAGGAAGAAAGCCCAGGGCTGTCCCCCTTGCCCACCCTCCCAGGCACACACACTGTGAAACATGTTTCCTGGCAGTGCCTGACATTTTACTATTTAGAGAATAGCTTTTTTATCTGTTGGGATTAGGGAATTCTTTGAAAGTTTGATAACAATCTTGACTCCCTCCAGTAAGTACCAATGTTTAATGAAGGCTGCTTGATTTAGAGATTCCCACAAACACCAAGGAAAACCTGGGGGAGGATGGGACAGGGTAGGTGCAGAGAGTGTATCAGCCACTTATTCTTTAGTAGGATTATTTTATGCATGTGCTTACTTGAAATGTGCTTAAGGCCGCAGGAGCTGATGAGTGGCGGTGGGTCATAGTGGTGAGAGACCATTTTGAAGTTGGAGACCTTGTTGGGAAGGGAGGCCCAACAAGGATGCAGTGGACTTATGGTGAAGGCCTTGGAGGGGAGGCAGGCAGGGTGTACAGCCTTGCTGTGCAAAGTGTGGTCCACGGACTAGGACTGGTCAGCACCTATGTGCTTGTTGGAAGTGGGATGGCAGACCCCACCCAGATGTACTGAATGTGAATCTTCATTTTAACGAGATCCCATGGTCAAGTTTGAGATGCATGTGTATATTGAGGATGCAAGGATAGGAGTGGGAGCTGAGGTCGAGATGATAGGAAGCCAGCAGCCAGGAGAGTGGTGCTGAGAGGTGCCTTTGAAGGCACTTGCCAGTTCCTACTAGCAGTAGAAGAGGAGCTCAGACAGGATGGAGGGGAAGAGACGAAGGAAAGGGCTCCTTGTAGTGGTACGCCAAGAGGAAGGTGGGAAAAATGTAAGTCTGGGGAAAAAAATGATGTATTTATACATATACAGGCATGCAGTCATAACGCAAAATTTTTTACTATAGTATGTTAAATCCTGAATGGTACATAACTTAATGTGCATTCCTTTTCTAAACATTCAGCTGATATCAAAGATTTGTCATTAAACTATTTATATATTTATGGAATAAATGATTTTAGACTGGCTTCCAGCTCTTACCCTTAATGACTCTTTTAAACTTACCTAAGTTTGTTTTCAGAAACTATATGCTACCCAGGCAGATGAGTTAATTGAGTCTCAAGGATCTTAAGTTATCAGCTCCTGTTATTGTTCCAGGCATCACTGACATGCCCCAGATGTTTTTTTTTATAAGAGAATCTTTAGTGAATACTTTTTGGGCACATTCTATTAGCAACGATTGCTTGATTTCTAACTGTTCCTTTGGTCTGTGAAAGCAAGTAAAAAACAACTTTTGGAACAAAGAGAATACTACTATCATTTTGGTAAAGTTACAGGCTGTATTCTGTCGCTGAGAAAATGTTAGCCACGTTATGGGTTAAATTGTGTCCCCCTTCAAAAGATACGTTGAAATCCTAGGCGTTGGTACCTATGAATGTGGCCTTGTTTGGAAATAAGGCCTTTGCAGATATAATCAAGTTAAGGTCATTAGGGTGGGCCCTTAATCTAATGTGACTGATGTCTTCATTAGAAGGGGAGAAGACAGAGACACAGGAAAGATGGTCAGGAGAATATGATTGGATCGATGCTGCTACAAAGCCTAGAAACTCCTGGGGCAAGGAAGGATGCCCTCCTGGTGGTTTAGAGGGAGCATGGCCCTGCCAGAACCTTGATTTTGTACTCTAGTTTCCGAAACTGTGAGACAGTTAAGTTGCTGCTGTTTTAAGCTACCCAGTTTATGGCACTTTGTTATGGTCACCTAGGAAACTAATACACCATGCTTAACTATTTTTCTGTTGTTAGTAATCATTTTGATAAAAATTGGAATGAGTTCATTAGTTTTGTACATGCCTGTTTGAGATGGAATAGTCATTACAGTCATTAAAGAAATGAAAACATTTTCCCAATTAATACTAAATTCAAATCCCCTACTTGTATAGGCTACTTATATAATTTTTATATACTCTCTATTTGCTATGATTCAAGTTCGCCATTTCACAAATTGCCAAAATTGCCACTTTTCTTTTAAAATTAAGGAACTCATTTTTGTTATCTTAGTGAAAAAAATATAGCAATGTCATAGGATTCGTTAGCACTGACTACCTGAGATATTCTAAATAAGATTCTGATTAAAAAATATTAAAAGATGTTTACTCCTAAATCAACAAATTACAAATAAAAAAGTATTTACTCATGTTAGTAACATCCACTGGTGTCTCGAATCATCTACTTACTGAAAAACATGGCAAAAACACGAGGAAAATACAAATGGCTCAGGAAAAAAGACACTGCGAAGCAGCTTATGCACTAACTGCACCATATGTCAAGAGATGTCAAAAATCTCAAATTTACTTTGAGACCAGAGTCAGTATGACCCCGCGAATCACCTTCAGGGCTGGGTGGTGGGGCGGCCTGCCTCCTGCCCGTGGATGTCTGTCACGCGTGTAGGTCCAGGGCTGTGTTGAACTGCAGAGGAAAGTCGGTCCGACACACTGGGAGCTGGGAAGCACAGCCTTTGTGTCCCGTTGCCCATTTCTGTATGACCTCCCTGTACAGCATGAGGTGTCTGTGACAGGCTCCTCCACGTAGATTAGATGTGTTCTGGATCCTACTGCACCTTACGCTTTTTGTCATTTGCCTAAAGGAAATTTAGCATAAAGTCTATTGTTTTGAACTCAGTGCCAGGAAGGCTAGTTACACAGGGAGCCAGGGGACTGCATTCCAAAATGGTTCTGAGATGTGGATATCATCACAATATTAAATCAAGGTCACCTGTATTTATTTTTTTCCTAAACAGTTTCTTGACTTTAAAATGTCTTTGGAATTCCCAGCTCAAAATTCTAATCCTTTCAGTGAGCTCAGTCTCTATGCAAAACTTGCTTCCCGCCTGCCAAATTGAAAGCATCTGGATGGAATACTGAATGTAGGTCATTTTTTTTTTCAGTGTGTCCTTCTCTAGAAGAAAGGAAATCAAATCCAATAACATCACATGGAGAGGAGGGTACAATAGTTGTAACAAGAGCTTTTAGTTCCAACAGTTGGTTGAAATGAAGTGTGGGACACTCGCCCTCTTCCCTGTCTCTACCTCTCTGAGCACAGGCTCTCTGGCTGTTTTAAACGTTTAAAGAAAGGCAGATGTTCCCTTTCCGTTACCTCTATAGCACCATTCCCTGCTGAGGGAAGTGACTAGCATATTCCTAGTTAATTTCTGAGGCTAATCAGGGTTGACTTTCCCATCTTTCCAGTGGAGGCTCTGGGCACTGTAGGGACAGGTTTTCTCAGACTTGAAAATGCATAGGAATCCTCTGAGGTGCTTGTTAACCTGCATGTTTTATCAGGTCAGGCTGGGGTGGGGGGCCGGACTGTTTGCATTGCCTCAAAGCTCCTGGGTTGTGTAACAGCCGTTAATTGGTGGACACATCTAGAGTAGCATGGGGTGACCCGCTTTGGGAGTATGAACCTTGAGGACGACTTCCTTGTCCCTGTCTCTCTCCGAACACCTGGACCTTTCTGGCCTTGGTATGTTGAGAGCATTAGGATTTACAGTTGAATAATACCTCCCACACGTGGTTGTAATTCTACCATTTCCCTTTCTCCTTCATTGCAGCCACACCCCGCCCCACCTCCCTGGCTAAGTGTACTAATGGAGAGTTCAAAACTCAGTGCACACAGAAACTTGCCATTACAGAGAAAACAGTTTGCACTGAGTAAAGAGAGGGAAAACAAGGAAAGAACTGAACCTGTGTTTCATCATAAAGGAATTCAGAATATAATCTTATCAGAGGTGACAGTTTCATTAGTATTTACTTAGCACTCAGGTAAGTACTAGAATGATAGCAGGTTGAGGCCTATTTCATTTCAGCTTTCCAAGTCTCGAAATAAAAGAGGTGATAGTAATATGACCAAAGATATTTTATCCACAGCAGCACTTAGGATTGATAGATATAATGTTCCACTTAGGAGCTATCATGGTACAATTAACTAGATGGCATAAAAAAGAAGTTTCTTAAAACACTTAAGGTTGTAAAGCTATTTGGAAATAGATCTTTGCTTCTATAGTAAATACAAACAAGGATTGGAGTCATTTTAGTGGATAATAAAAGAAATCAAGAAGCCCAGTTCTAGCTCTCCACGGATGAGATTTAAAGCAACAAATCTATGCCACTTTATGCAATTAACATAAAATATACTTAACTTTGGAAGATTGACTCTGCCATCAGCTTCCCACACAACAACCATAAAGTGTGGGCTAATTTGCCTTCATTAATTCACATACCATTGCAGGGGTGACTTCTGCTCTTAGAGGCTATGTACAGTCTACCTTTGAGTTACGTTACTGCATACGGGCCCTGTAGCTACTGTTCAGATCCTGAAGGAGTCGCAGGTCCACACATTATGAGCCTTTCAGGCTGATTGTCCAATGCGGAGGGAGGCTCTGTTGACGTGTGCAGAAAGAGAGGTTTGTGGAGAACAATTTCTTACCTGTCGCCTGGCAGAGCTCAGACCCAGCTGCTTGACTCTGAAAGGGAGTGTGTTGTGGCAGGCCTCATGGGGGAAGAGATACTTGCCTAGATGTCCCTTGGGCTGGCTACTATCCTGACCTCCTCTTCCCCAAATATTGCAGGAGCGGGCCTAAGAAACTGATCGAGGGCTCAGCAAAACATGAACAACTTCAAGTGTTTTGGAGCTCTTTTGGGAAATGGGTATTCAGAAAATTTCACTATTTTCCTTAACTAAGGAAAAGCCTATTCTGAGATAGAGTAAGTAATGGGCAACATATTGGTTCAACTTTATAATCACTTAGAGTAAACTAAAGAGAGTGGAGGGGCAAAGGGGGGAGATGATAGAGAATGAGGGGGCAGCTAGATGGACAGGGTCTCATACCAACAGCAAGGCGGACAGGAGGCAAGATGCCGAGGCAGCAACACAGAGCAAAGACCTACTGTCCTGCTTGCTTAAACCCTTGTGTTACGTGCTACGTGTGTGTCTTTAAAAGTGTTCTAAGCAAGTCCAGTTCCTTAGCTCATACAGAGAGTCAACTGAACCCAGTGACTGGAGGGTCTGCATTTTAAAATCAGGTATCTCAGACAGGAGAGAGGCAGCAGCAGTGTGAGGCTGACCAGGAAATGGCAGTGGAAGCTCTGGGCCTGACTGGATGGACAGAAGTTCCGCAGCCTCCTCTGTTTTCGGTGTGGGATTGCTTCTAGAAAGCACTCAATTCCCACTCAAATAGCTAAGATCTTGCCACATATATTCTATGTTCTATATATTTTTTTACAACAGAGGGAGAAAAAAATCCCTTCCCATCATATTTGATCCTTCCAACAAGTCTGTGAAGTAGTGGGATAGACATTAGTACTGATGGCATCTAGTCAAATGGCAGATGAGGAAACTGAGAATGAGGATTAATTGCTTGGGGAAAATTACCCAGCTAGGAAGGACAGGGGTAGTAATATTCACAGTGGCTGAACCATGGAGTGGCTCTGTCGCTGTGATATTTCGGGCACATAATTTAACCTTTCTGTGCCTTAGTTTTCTCATCTGTAAAATGGGGAAGATAATAAGAGTACATGATTTTGAAGGTTGTTGTCAGGATTAAATGATGGTACAATGAACCAGCCAGAAGAATGTCTGGCAAACTCTTAAATGCTAGATAAATGCTAACTATTATTAATGCAAGACTAAACTATTCAGACCAGGTGTCCTGGATTCACAGCCACAGTTCATTTCAATAAACTGGTCAGGCAACCACTGAGGCCTCTGGATGATCTGAGGTCACCACCTCTTCAGATTCTGGGGATGCTTGAAAGACAAGACTGATGCTCTACAGTGGAAGAATAGTTTCAAGCAGAGCAAGAGTCCATTCAGAGGAATTTCTTATTGGGAGAAGTTCTGCCAGAAATGGCTTTACTAATCAGGAGGACTTTTTTTTAAATAAGATAAACTATTCCCCTTGCAAACTGTCTCCCATCCAAACCAAGGTTCTAGTGGGTAAAATTGCCTTGCTCCCAAGACAGCTCCTCCCAAACTTTGTTTTTTGTTTTTTTAAATAGTCATGTCATTATATAGCTCTGCTTAACCATGCATAGTTTTTATTTTTTAAACATAAAAGCAGCAGCTCCATTAAAACAGATTGGAAGTCTTTTAAGCATTCAAAGAGGTTTGGTTTGTCAGTCTTAACTACCAGACACGAGAAGTGCATCATCTAGTGGTATTACCCATGAACAACAAGTAAAGACAATTAGAGGCCTGGGAAAAATCCTCAGGGAGGTATCTCCCAAATCCTGTGGAGAACAGGCCAGATCAAATGCTGTGGTATTTGATAAACTGAAAGAAGGGAAGAAAAAATTTGAGTCTTCCATAAGATGTATTAAAATTTATTATCTTGAAGCCACTTGGATTCCACACCCACCTAGGAACAAATAAGACTGGAAACCCAAACAACAGGGTAAGAGGACTGAGGTTAGCATTGCTATGGAATGGAGTCGGTCCAAGCTGTAAGCTGATTGAATGATATGGTCGGAGGAGTTCATTGTTGAACTCTGGGCGGGGGTAAACTCTGTAGGGAAGAGGGATCCAGAATTTAAACTTACATGCCTACGTTTAAACGTTTTTCAGTAATTTATTAAAAACTCTTTCTAAAAAGCATGCTCATCATGGAGATGATGTTCATTGTAATATTTAACAAATACTAATTTGAGATAAAATTAAAGGGTCCTCTTTTTGATGCCATCTAGCACAGAATTGTATGGTTTTTGTTCGTAATGGTAAGATTATGGGGTTTTTGGCTTGCTTGTCTAACTCAAGTTCTCATAATCACATTCCTACGTTTAGCAGATAATTGTGTGGCTTGTAGAATGTCTTAGAAGATGATTATGTGGCCAGAAGAATAGTAAGAGAGCCCTATGACCTTACAGTGGTTTTATAATTAGCCATATTGAAGAAGACCAAAGCACAGAATAAGTTAACCAAAAGCTGCATCATTTTAAGATTATGGAAATATGTATATTTACATTTAAATAGAGGAGTTAGCCTCTTTTTCAAAAAAAATTTCATTAATGGGTCCAGAATCATTGTCTTGCAAACTGTCCTTAATAAAGCTTCTACCCAAAAATCACACTTTTCAATTAACTAAACTACAGACTTTATTTAGATTTCCCCAGTTTTTTCATGGTTGTCCATTTTTCAATTCCAGGAATCCTTCCAGTATTCTACACTGCATTTGCTTGTCATATCTCTTTAGTCTCCTCTAATCTGTAATGGTTTCCTGAGCTTTCCTTGTCTTTAGTGATATTGACACTTTGGAAGAGTGCTGGTTAAGTAATTTGCAGAAGGTTCACCAGTTTGGGTTTGCATGATGTTTTCTCAGGTCATACCCTGTAGTGAAATTTTCATACTTTTTAAATAGAAATAATAGAATTAGGAGCTGGAAGCAATCTGAAAAATCATTTTATCGAGTAGTCCAACTTCCTAATTTTATTGGTATGGAAAGGAAGGCCTCTGCAGTTTAAATGGCTTCCCCCAGATCAGCTGACTAGTGAGAGACAGTGCCAGGACTAGTTCTCGGTTCTCTTACCACACCCCTGACGCTTTTCCAAGGCACAATGCAAATTGTGTCCTTGTGCAGTCAGTACCTTAACACAATGGAGACCAACAAACCCTGGTGAGGCTGTTTACGTTCCTGGGACAGCATTCACATAGAATGCCATGTGACCAGTACTCCCCAGAGTTATGCAGTTCTGTTGGTACTGAGCCATTTACCTGGACTGTTTATAACAAGATTTGAGGTGGCTTATAATAAAAGAACAGAAGAACAGATAATGTGAGATCCTGCAGTGATAGTTATTCGCATACAGTGTGACTGGCAAGTAGTCCCAGTGCTCTTCTCAGACCACGTTTAGAGAAGTGGGTGGCAGAAGGGCAGACATTGTCGTCTTTTGAGGGACTGAGGTAGGAAGTTATTCCTTTCACTTAGATCTTCCCCATTTCAGTGTACAGTGCATGTTTTCTTTGCAATAATCATTCTTTCCTATATGTCTAATAAATGAAAACAGGTACTGGAAGGCTGATAAAAAACTGTTTTGCATTGATCTTGCAATTCATGACTCCACATTTTATTTTATAGAACTTTCTGGATCTCCATTTACTTTGTTAAGGTGTGCATTTACTATAGTTAACAAAATAAAAGACATAAGCCAACAGAGTGGGAGAAATGATTTTGCAAACCATATATCTGACCAAGGACTAGTATTTAGAATACATAAAGAACTCTCAAAACAGTAAAAAAAAAAAAAAAAGAAAACAGACTAGAATGTGGATAAAAGACATGAAGAGACATTTCATCAAAGAAGATATCCAGAGGAAAATAAGGATGTGAAATGTTCAACATCCCATTAGAAGAATGCAAATTAAAACTATAATGTAATAGTACTTACTCCATTCAGATCAGCTAAAATAAAAAAATGTGGCAATATCAAATGCTGGTGGAGAAACTGGATTACTCGTGCATTACTGGTGGGAATGTAAAATGCTACAACAATTCTGGTAAATAGTTTGGTAGTTTTAAAAAACTAAACATGCAACTCATACTACCCAGCAGTTGTACTTCAGTGCATTTCTCCCAGAGAAGACTGGGAGACTTATGTTCATGAATGTTTATAGCAATTTTATTCATTGTAGCCCCCAAATGGAAACAACTCAGATGTTCTTCAATGGCTGAGTGATTAATTTTCACCTTCCATGGGTGAGTGGTTAAAATGGGTGTAAAATGTGGTGGCTTATTTACACTGTGGAATACTACTCAGCAAAAAAGGGAACCATTGGTAAGTATAGTAATCTGGATGACTCACCAGGGAATTATGCTGAGTGAAAAAAAAGCCAATCCAAAAGGTTCCACACTATATGAGTATTAACATGGCATTCTGGAAATACCAAAATTATAGTCAGGGAGATCAAAGTATGGTGTTGATGGTTAAGGAATGGGTGGAGGCTGGATGTTGCCATAAAAGGGAAACACGAGGGATCCTTGTGGTGGGGCAGGCCTTCTGGAACGTGCCTATATCAATGTCAATGTCATGCTCGTGATCTTGTGCTGTAGTTACCAAGAAGTTACAGTCCAGGGATCTGGACAAAAGATAACGCAGGACTCTCAGAGCTATTTCTTATAATTTCATGTGAACCTATAATTACCTCAAAATAAAAAGTTAAAAAAAACATAAGCCAGATATTAATGAAGGAAAATGGGTCTACTTTTTACTGAAAGTACTTTTTTTTGAATTTTTTAAATCAGCAGATATTCATGCATTGTTAGTGCAATAAAAAATTACCAAAAGAGGGAGGGGAGGATAATGTAAAATGATACAGGCGCATCTTGACCAAGGAACTGATAAGACCAAACTTGTCTGTGTGCTGCGTCAGTCATGACAACGAGGGAAGCAGAGATCAGGGACATAGCTGTTAAGAAGAAGGAAACATACAAGCAATTCAAAGACTAGTGCGTATCTGGAGCTAATATTATTTTCACATTCTACAGGATGAAAGGGTCAAGTATTAGACATGCCATATTTATATGTATTTATATGGGGCCATTCTTGGATCATGTTTTTTATTGATATTATAAACTTTGGCTGCCATTTTGAAGTCACCTTCTAAAAACCCAAACTTTTTCTTTCAATACGAACAGAAAATTTAAAGAAAATAACCATAACCGGTTTCTAGGTGGAAAAAAACCAGCAACGGTGAAAAATAAACAATGATCCAGACATTATTTTTGGTAAAATTGATTCGCAGCTCTTCTTTTAAAGTTGGTTTATGGTGGAAGAGTTTTGCAGTCATTCTAAATGATGGTGAAGCATCTGTGATAAATCATAATTTAAAAAAATATGAAAAATTCTATGTATAAAGTACCTGAAAATAAAAATACAAAGTGTATAGAGTAATGAAGAGTAGAAATGTATAGGGCACGTGTGAAGCAAATGATAAGATTCCGACAATGGGTATAAAATAAGAACTGAATGAAAAGAGGACATACTGCTGGAGTGCTGCTGGAAAGGAGGCTGAAAGAGATTTTTAAATTTCTTCGGGTACAGCCAGGGATGGGGAAGGTAGTGAGTGGTGTTTGCCCTTCCTGATAACTAAATGGATTTTAAAACTAAATTCAATCATTGCAGTACTAAGACCATAACACAGAAAGATCAGTGAAACAGAGCACATATTTTAGAAATAGCCAACTACATGTAATTGGAACTTAGGATATTGTACCTGTGGTGTTTCAGTTTTTATAAAGGGGAAGCTTCTCAAAATATGACCCCTACACAGTGGCATGCCATTAAGTGTTTAACAGCCAGCTCTTTGAAAAACATGTATGTAAATATATATGTACATACATTTGTTATTAATTTGGCTAATACTAAGTATGCATAGCGCACAATTTATAAAAGAAATCACAGTGCTTTTTATTGTAAATAAATGTAATTCCATACAGTCTGATTATCCTAGGAAAAAACCAAGATTCTGTAGTCAATATTCAGCCATTATTTGACAAATGGAGTTGCATCTCAGTTGACTCTTTACTCAAAAAATTTATTGTCATCAAATCTGATAGGTGGCTTGTTGTGAAACTTCTTAACCTTGTAGAAATTATTAAAGTAAAAACTCTTCCAGCTTCAACACTAAATCAAGCCCTGATTTATAGCACTTGCTGATTTCCCTGGTGTAAGTAATCCTACCATGACCAGGTTCAAGCTACCAAACATAAAGCCATGAAATGGAGAGTTGGGAAGAGTGGCGTAGCATACCACTATATAATATTTCCCATATCCAGCTCCCATAGTCATGACTGACTTCAAGAGCACAGACAATAGTAAAATTTAGAAAAACAATAGGAGGCGGTGCAACTTGAGTATTTAATACCTTTGTTTTAAATATAATTTAATTGTAAGTTTATGTAATTTAAAAATAATGGCCACATTGTACAGCTGGTTCTGAAAATTTAACAATTGGTTTTTAAGTTGCTGGGCTCTTACTTCCACACATCATTGACCCTAAGACAGAACCATGAAGTAAAAAATTTCTGAAATACTTAAGCCATAAGCAAAGTTAGAAAAAAAAGATGCAAATAACAGAAGATGGGTTAATTGCCTTTTTGGAAGGCAGTTTAGAATACATATCAAAATATAAGATTTACCAGTTCTTTGACCAAGCCATGTCACTTTTCATTTGTCCATAAATTCAGCAAATTTCCTGAGAAGCTGTTACATACCAGGAACTTCTAAGAATTAATTTTACAAAAGTATAAAGATGTATAAGGTAGGAGATTTGCCACAATGTTTTTATGATAACAAAACATTGAAAAAACAAACATTCATCAATAAGGGATTGGTTAAATAAATGATGGTTCGCCGATGTAATGTAATACAATGTAAACATTAAGCTGTAGATAAATGTTTATAGTATTAGAAATATGTCCATGGTACATTTAAAAAGCAAAATTATCCGGTTTTAATGGTGTATATGGTATGATTCCATTTTGTAAAAAAAAAAATTATACATGCACATGTATATGTAGAGAAAGTTGAAGGATTTGCATAAGTTATTGATAAGCCCATACCTTTCTATTCTGAGCGAATTATTCTAAAATTAAAAATCAGTGAAACTCGTTCCATTAAAAATTATGTGACACCTGCTTCTATTTCATAGGTGAAACATGTTCTACAAAAGGGCTTTAGACTTGGAACTACTAGTCTTGTTTGGGATTCATAATACCATTCTCTCTGCTAGGGTATCTACTTGAAAATCCCCAAGACAGAAAGTAAAAAGTTAAAAACAAGAGGTATCTGAATTTCAGTTTCATATCATTTTTGTTCTTGCTTGAGATAATTGTCCGCTTTGAGCCTTATTTTGCTTATCTGAGAGGTAGGATAGCCTGTCATCTGATCGATGCTCTCTACCTTCTCACTGGTGACTTTGAGCCAAATAGTCAAATGTTCTGTTGTTTAGTTTTCCTATCTGAAAAATGGTGATGATGACGATGATGCTAAAATAAACCTTTAAGGTTTGTCGTGGCCATTAAATGAAATAAAATAACATGATACCTAGTAATAGTATTCACCAAATGCTAGGCATCTGCACTGGAGATAATGCAACAAAAACACAGCCTGAGTGTTTTCTTTGAAAGAAAACAATATAATTTATCTCATGTCTCATTGAGAAAGTAAGTAAGATTCAATGTAAGACTCTTGATTTTGATTCATTGAAGAAAATACCCTTTCTCTGTTCAATTATACAATATATTTCCCTATTTTAAAATCTGGACTGTCATATTAAACAACACAAATATTTCTATATAATTTTATTTCCTGAAATCTCTATTGGATCATTGTAATTCTTTATTATTCCGTTAACTCAAAAGAATTTATGCTGCCTCACTTGATATTCTCTATAAATGGAGGTGATACAATTATGCTATTTTAAATAATTTAAAGCACCACATTCCCAACCATTTATCCATTTGTATAGTATATTATTCCATGTGCATGTCTGTTGGATGCACACACTGCCTGGTGTTTTAATACAGAGCCATTAACCATGTGAGGATCAGAAATAATGTATATATTAATGATGTATTTTAATTCAACACCTGACAGCAAGGGAAGGCTGAGTGACAGATCATATTCAGTTACAAATAAGGGAAGAGCTCCTTGCTTGGGGATGTTCAAGTCACAGGTGAAGAGCAAAAGGTTTTATTCCTTCCCTGACAGAATGAATTTATCTCCTTAGAAGTCACCTTTATGCTTTCTACTTATCATTAGGAAGCCTGCATTCTGTGTTTCAATTTTATGTGGACAAGACATTAATTTTAAGTGAAAGACATTGTTCTGTGCTGGAATCAAATGAGGTCGTTATTGGTTGGAGTGGTAAAGGTGTCAGGCTGGGGGTGTTCAGGCTCATGTTTGGCTTTAATGAGAAAAGCGCCATGTGAATATGGTCCCCTTGACTTTTTTGGCACTGAAAGCAAAATATAAATGGGGCAGTGGAGTTGAGAGCCCTCAGTGGCCTCTCTAAGTACTTGGAGTCAGGGTGTACATCTGATAGCAGCAGAAGGGGAGTGTGGTCTCAGAATATATCAGGCCTTGCTCAGTGAAGAGATTGATATGTCTACTTAGAATTGATTTTAGATAGAGGGGCTCAAAGAGCATTAGCTTCTGCTGCTGAGAAAGGCCCTTCAGAGGTCACCTAGTTAAACCAAAGCTCAATCCTCTCAACAACGTCTGTCCATCTCTTAAACACCTCCAGGGGGAGAGAGCTCTAACCGTTCCTCCTGACACACAAATGTCATCAGTTTGGCAGGCTAGACAGAAAGCTGGTGGCTGGAACAGGGTGAATATTGAAAACAACCTTAACTTGCAACATATCTGAGTGAAAATAAATGAGGTTTTGTTCAAATAAGGCCAAGGAGACCAATTCAGCTCTATTAAGGCAAAGTTCAGGTGATTGCAGAGGCGCACAAGCTCATTATAATTAAATAGCGCCGTGTTCTCAGTGCTGCCCACGCTTCCTGAAGAGGAAGTTGGTCTAAGTTACACTTTCTCATCTGCCACCCACAGTGCAACCTGGTGATCTCACCCAAGGTGTCCAGGTCTAGTCCACAGATACTTTTCAGGCTTATATTATTTGACCTCTCTGTTGTATTTGAGAGAGGAGGAAGGTTCTTACAAGCATTCCAAAGTACACGGTCTCCTATTATTTCCTTAAATGCTGTGATAGGGTGAGGGTTGGGCTTTCTGTGGCTTCCCCTCTAACTCAAGGGAGGTTGAATTGTCCTAAACGCATCTCTAGCTTCTTTTCCCTTTTTGTTTTGATATTTAATGAGCATCAGGCCAAGCCTTGTGTTCTGTGCTTTCCATCTGGTGTAATGTTCCACAAGATCCATAAGAGGGATGTAGCATCACCTTCTTTTTACAGATGAAAAAACTAGAATGTTCCCGGTGGTTAAGTACTTGCCCAGGGTCATGCAGCTAGTAAGGGATGGAGGCTGCGTTTAAACCAGTGTTGAGCTCTTGGAGGTACCGAGTAACAGAGGAATGCCGAGAGAAGGACTCAAATGGGCAAAGTTGGCTGCTCAGGACACATGCTGCAGTGGCAGGAATGACGTGTAAGTTGGAATCGAACAATGTTTTCGGGACAAGCAGATTGTGAGTGAAAAAGTAGGCTTATGTATTTGTAAAATGGCTTCACACTTGCGGTGCAGGGAAGCAGAGAACGGTAAAAAAAGTTATGATGTGAACTTCTTGGATTTAAACTTCTCTTCCCAAAGATAATTGTTGGTTTAGCTCTTCACACTTATGACTGACTAAATGTCTGTTCATCCCATAGGTTCATCCCATGGGCTTCCCTCACCTTTTCCATTGCTCTGTCCTCAACCTGTAATGCAAAGGCAATTGGTGAATATTTATTGAATGTTATAAACCCTTTCCTCTTGAAATTCTCTGACATGTATGAAGTCATATGCTCCAGGTTTGCCTCCCAACCCACTAGCTGCTCCTCATCAAGTTACTTGTGTTCCACTTTCTCTTTGACCTGTGGGTATTTCGCAAGAGTCTACCCTTAGCAATGCTGTCAGTCTTCCATAATGCTTTCGTTTTAGAGGTTATAGACTCCACCCAATGACTTTAGCTGTCCTGTAGCTCTTGCTTCCAAAATCTCTAATTCTATCTATTGCTTCCAAAATTCTAGTTTGAATATTTCTCCTGAGCATCAGAACTCTGTGTCCAGCTGTTTCCTAGTAAACTTCACTTTGGAATCCTACAAAGTCAATAAATCTAAAAATAAAGCTAACATGCCCCAAAGAAACACACTAAGCCTCTATATTCAAACATTTGTGTCTGTCTGTCTGTTTTTCTATGCCAAAGGGAGGGTCTAGAGCTTTCAGTAGAAATTTAAAAAATTCCACGGCCCAAGAAAAGTTTAGAACTACTGTGCAAGCCTTCCTAAGATAAAACTCCTTGCGGTGACTCCTGGTCCCATGGCTGGGGCAGGTACTTCTGTGTAAACTTACAGATGTTGGCTATTGCAAGAGTTCTCAGCTCAGTCGCATGCTTCTTGTGGGGATAACACAATTATTTCGTTTACACATATGCCAGCTTGCTTGCTGTATCAGTATTCATTGTATGCTTACACCCAGTTCTGCTTTAGGACTGGCCTTGCTGTAGCTTCTTTTGGGATACTTGTGTTAAACTGAAATTAATTGAGGCAAGGGCAAACATCCTAGGATACAAAGAGGGGAAAAGCTTAAAGAAAGACACAGTAGACAACCACATCAAATGACATAGAAACTGGAAGGAAAATGAGAAAAGAGAAAACCTAGTTAGGGGGAATAGGAGGAATTGGTAACTTCTCAGTAAATAATTTGAGAGGAATTGTGGGAGAGGAAAATAGTCTACAAAGTGACCAAAAGGCGGCATGTAATGAAACAGGTGTGAAGAATTATAAGGTACTAGAAAGGGGAGCATGAAATTCCTGACCATGGAGCTCAAATGGGAGATAAAGGACCTAGAGGATACAGAGAAGGGGATTAGAGCTTTTGACGGAGAAGGTCAAGTTCAGGGTCAGTAAGGTAATGAAGGAGGTGAGGATAGGAAATAGTTTAAGAAGCCCCAGAGCCAAAGTCATGTAAGATGCTTTCTTCAGTGATGCTGAGGTGTTTGAAGTATGTTGTTTTCATGGCTGCGTTGGCAGAATGGAGTTGAAATGGGTGACAGAGTGTGGGACAGTGTGTGTGGTGACTTTAAGACATGTCTTCAAATTCTTTGACATTCTTCCCATAAGAAATGTAGCCCAATACACTTCCCTCAAAGATGGGTGGTGGCCTTAGCCATTGGCTTCTGAGACTCAGTCATAAAAGGCAGTACAGTTTCCGTCTGGCTCTCTCGTGGGATGCTTGCCTTTGGGACCCAGTTACTATGCTTCGAGGAAGCCCAGGTTACATGGAGAGATCCACTGGAGACACTTAGGTCTTTGACCGTTAGCTGAGGCTGAGTCCAGCATGACCTCTGCAGTCCAGGAAGTGAGCCATATATGGGTAGCAGATGCTCAAGCCTTTGCTTGAACCACCTCAGCTGATGCCACATGGAACAGGGAGGAGTCTCCCATGTAGAGCCCTGCCCAAATTGCGGATTTGTGAAGAAAATACATGATTATTACTGCTTTAAGCCATTACATCTGGATGGTCCGTAATACAGCAATAGAAAACTGGAACAGGGTTTCAGCAAGGGAATCAATACAGATGCTTCTGTATGTCGGTGTGATTTGTCCTAAGAGTCAATGGTTGGACTTTTAGTGATCTGAGTTCAAATCTCTGACCACTTGTGTGGCTTGGAATGTTCTGAGCATCATTTTTCCTATCTTTAAGTAGCAATGATATAGACCTCAGAATTATTGTGTGCTTTAGAAATCACTGACATAAAGCCAATGGCTGTTACGTGCTGATCATTCAAAAAATGGTAGCTCTCCTTTTTATTGTTAGGGAAGCTTGGAAGGAACTCGGGCCTTGGCATCAGTTATATTAGTGTTTACCTTGTGGTTCTATTGCCAACAACCTGTGTGGCCACGGGCAAGTGGGATAACTTCTCTGAATCATTCATCCTTCTCCTGTAAATGGAGGATGACACCTACCTTGCAGGGTTATTACAGATTAGAAGCAATGTTTGTAAAACAGATCAGAAACAGCATAGTGGCTGGTATGTGGCAGGCACTCAATAAATAGTAGACATAATAATTATAAATATGATAATAACTCTGTTAGTCCTAAACTTACTGTGGCTACGGACAGAAGTAGGGCTGACTAGGCGATTCTGAGACAAGCCTGGAAGCCTTGGAGACATTTGGAGGAGGTGATGAAGTTTTGGGAAGGATAATATTAATAATTAATATAAGTTTCAAAAGAAGAAACTTTTGAATTGATGAGAGCAAAATAAAGACTTAGAAAAACCCATTTCTTCTACTAGTACTGAAAATAGGAGGACATAGGCTAAGGAGATTAGAAAAATAATGAGTTTCTAAATATTAGAAAAGGCCACAAAACTCCAACATAACGGATCTGAAATTATGAGAGAACAAGGGAGGTCAAGAGACTGAAAGGGAAGTAATATGATTGCTAAGCAGGATTGGTTTTAGGAATTTTAGTAAAGAAGAGGGAGATTTAAAATTTGTCATCATGCAGCAGACAGCTCACGGCCAAAGCTCAGTTCTCTGCTCTAACATCAACCACATGCGTAGTCTCGCACAGCATTGGAGGTCGTCTCCTGATCCTCCATCTTTGAGCTAAATCTCTCTTGAACTTCCTTGGAGAGGAATCTGGTCTTCCCCTAACAGACTATCAATCAGTAATTTATTAGCTTAATGTCTTGGAACTGTCATCTCCAAATCTTCCCATATTCACCAACTTCTGTCTGGTTTACAAGGATGTTGGCCTTCAAGCCATATTTAATGACCATTGAACATCTCTTTTGGGCACAACATAAAAACAGGGTATACTCAATAGTTCCCAAAAGAGGTGTATGTCAGCCTCTTGATAACATTTTTAAAAAAATTGTTGTATCTGTCCAGTTAGCATGATATGTGCACCTGTCTTATGTACCTTTGCTAGAACATCATTCATCTGATATTTACTGAGTATCTACTGTGTACTAGACTTTGGTCTAGACTTCCTATCCTCCTGGAGTTTGTCATCCTAGGGAAGGGGTGGCAGTGATGAGGGGACAACAATAAACAAGTCCCATTAGAAAGAGCATTCATGATGTACAACATTATCTCGAGCAGCTACAAGCCCAAATCTCATAGGTGCCTGAGAGAATGCAGGTGTTGGACGTGTTGAGGGAGGAGAAAAAGTAATTGGCTTGGCTGCCTGCCTGCCTGCCTTCCTTCCTGCTTGTGCACATGATGCACTCAGATCCGCTGCAGTGCCGGCAGCTTCTACGCCCCTGGTTTAGTCTTGGGCCGTCCGCAGGCAACTTCCCAGACCCTACTAGAGTTCTACTCTCTCCTTTCTCCTTTCCGTCTCTTAGAGGGTACTGGGCTTCAAGAAGTCAAAGTGCTGGTCTCTTCCAGTCTTAGACAGCACCATGATTAGGGTCCTTGAACATTTCTCTTGAGAGTGGTGTTACCCAAAATGCTACCCACAGTTGTGCCAGAATGTAAATCAGCGCTCTGCATCCTCTGTAAAGAGAATCTCACTATGGAGAAGATGTTAGCAGAACTGAAGAGAGTTCTTGGTGATGTACTTGATTTACATTCTGCTGTTGCTCCTTGTCTTGTCACAGATTGGGAACAAGTAGCTTGTGGACAGGTTCTGATCTGTGGGCCACACTTTGAGCAGCATGGCTCTCAAGCGTAGTATGCAAATTGGAGATCCATGTGGCTGCAGCCGGCCTGCAGATTGGCCTGCACAATGGTGTCAACATTTTAAAATGGAAAGATTTGGCATAAAATCCCACATTTCTAACAAGTCTTAATCATGCCTTTGTCTTATGTTCCTTTCACATTTTATGTCTTAGGGTTCCACCTTTCTACATGGCAACGGTCAGATGGAACTGACAAGTAGCTCTCCTTTAAATAGGGCATGTACTTTCAAGGAACCCAAGGGACCCATGTGACTCACTTTATTTATGTCACCTTTAAAGCATTTGATTTCATAACCCCTAAGAATCACGGTGGTCAACGAACAAGCAGGAATGTAGCTCAGCCCCAGGAGGTCAAAGGACACCGGGTTGGGGTGTGATTGAGAATGCCCTCCTCTTCCTCCCTTTATGCTTCCATCCAATCATGGCATCTTCTTTCATACCCTCCCTATCCTAAAAGCATCAAAACATTGTGTTGAACCTGCCCAGTGGTGAGATCGGAGAGGGGAGTGGAGGAAGGGTGAATGTTCATGCGCTCTTTCATGCACAGCAAAGTCGCAGTTCCCATCTGTCAAGCACCGTTTTCCCAGGAGCCTAGGGGGCCATTAGATCTATAGACCTGAGGGCAGATCAGCGAGCAGTAAGAGGGGGTCTCAGAGGGCCAGCCCTGCACACCATTGCCAACTGCTCAGGAAAGAATTACGACTAACCGTCCCAAGAGGGGAGGTTATATCAAAGTACTGCTTTAGAAAGTGCCTTTTGGTTTTCTAATAGTTCAACGGTCTTGTTACAAAGATTCTCATTTCACTGCTCCCTCTAATCCTTACAAATTTTACAAAATGGCCTTTGATCTGCCTTCTCTGAAAGCACACAATGGTCTCTAGTTTTATTCAGATGCCAAATTTTCATCAGTTTAGAGCTCTGAATATATTTTCCTGTGCTGTATGAGGTATACTAATTGGAGTCGAAAATTATGAGAGTATGTGTGATGCATAAGACTTGATTTTGGGTAAGTCCTCACTTTGCCAGACTTGGGTCAAGTTCTGGAAAAGTCCCTGTGATGTCCAAAGACAGATACTCTACCTGTCAGATCCCTATGACCAGCCCTTTGCTTGGTTCTTTCTGAATTTTGTTTGTGTTTTTTTGTTTTTATTTATTTACTTGTTATAAAATTTCACAGGATATTATGGCTTCTGAACTGAGAGGGATGGGAAGAGAACTGGGTGCTGGAGACATCTCTTCCTTAATCTACAACCAGCTGAATTTAGGATTTTAAGCAAGGCATGGTGGGTAGGAGAATACAGTAAGAATATAGTTTGTGAGCTCTGTGCAAATAGGAACCCCAACTGAAGGTGGCTTGGCAGTGAAAGACTTAAAAATCACCTTATAATAAATCTAGATCATACACTTTGGGGAACTTGAGTATATAAATGAAAACAGACATTTTCACTAAATGCAAAATATTCTATAGTATCAACAGAATATAGGAATGTTGGAGGAATGTTAAGGGGCATGAAAGAAGAATCAAAGTGGAATGAAAGCGGAGTCAAAGTTGGGTGCTATTAATAATTAAAGGAAGGTGGCCTTACCAAAGGTGCTAGGTCCTGTTGCTATCAGCATGACTGTATTTTATGGGCACAAAAAACATCCAGTGTTTCTGTCTCACCTTGTCCAGTGTAATTTACTGAACACCTTCTCTGTGTGAAGTTTATATTTCTTTTGTATTTGCTTCACCTGATAAAAAGAACAGACAGTACCTGGATGAGCTCCAGCCCTTGATTTGGTTCTTTCTGAAGATCCATCCTTCTCTGTGTCCACACCTTCTGTTTTGTAACTGTAGCTCTGCCCAAGAGGTGGAGTTGGCTTCCCTGCTCTGAATCTAGGGGGCCTTGTGACCTGCTTTGCTCAGTAGTATGTAGCAGAAGAGACAGAGGCCCCACGCAGAAGTTCAAAGTCTAGGTCTTGTGGGCATTCTCCCTCCCTCTCTCAGAGCTCAGCCACACCGTGAGAACAAGCCTCGTCCACGGGAGGGTGAGAGACTTTGGATGAGGGTGATGGGCAGAGTTGAGTCAGCCCATCTTCCCCAGCCAAGATCCCAGATATGTTGATGAGTCTAGTCAATATCAGAAAATGTCCCTAGCTGACTTGACACTGACTACAGATTCACGAGTAATTTTTATTGAACCCAGCTTAGGCTAGAACTGGCCAGCTGATTTTAGTCTTATGAGTAATGCATGGTGGTTTTAAGCTACATGTTTTGTGGTGCTTTGTTATACAGCATGATTGTGGCCATAGAAAACTGATACAGAGTGAGCACATTAGTCAGCTTTGGCTGTGTGACTGCTGTGTAACAAGCAATTTTCCATTCGCAGTGGTTTACAATATTTATTTTTCATTTTTATTTCCCTCATAGATTTGAGTTTGGTGGCTTCAGGTTGAGGGTGATGTTCAGGACTGTTCCATGTGTCTCATTCTGGGCTCAGGGTATCCCCAGGACATGGTTTTGTTATGACAGATGATAGAAACACAAGAGTCAAGCTAACTTATGCATGCAAATTTTAAGTCTTTGTATCCTGCCTACTAACATTCTGTTGGGTGGAGAAAGTCACATGGCCAAGCTGGAAGTCAGTGTGGCAATGTATAATTTACCGACACTGCTGGTGGCCCTGTAAAGTCACATGGCAAAGGGAATGATGGGTAATCCTATACAGGAGAAATGAAGAAGTGGGAACAATAATTGACTGTAGGGAGAACTATTCAGAAGGCAAAATGGTGAAACTATTTTCTGAAGTATTTGATGAAACTCTTCAATGCAAAAAGAGTTTGCCCCAGAAAAAAACGAAACAGCCTATTAAAGATCTGTGAATTAATATGTTAGTGGAATTTCTTTTCCTGAAGCATTCATTATTTGGAATAGGAATATGCCAAAAATGTTTTAATTTTTTTTGGTCAACCCACCTATCAGTTTCTCTCTGAATTCACTACATTTGTTAGCTATGCAATATTTCTCCTCTTGGTTTCATAACTTTACTCCCTTTTCATAAGGTTTCCTTGGGTTTAAAATATTGTAAAAATAGGAAAATATGTTTCTTCTACTCTAAGAAATGGTAGAGCCAGCAAAAAGTCATATGTTGGAGTGTAGGCTAATATGCACTCTAATTGTAAAAGTATATTTTAGTTTGAATTGTAAAATGAGTTGAAACAACTAAACAAGAGAGTAAGTTCATTTTATTATATAAATGCAGGGCTCCACCTTGCATATAACAGGTTACACAGAAAAGTGCTCTAAACACCCTGTTATATAATGTACACCATGCTCTTCTCTATCTGAGAGTTCTCAACTCTAGACATTGGTTTTTGTGTTTGACTGTTTACATTGATTTTCACTGATAGGTCTTCCCTTGAACACTGCCACTTTATTATTTAGGAAGTATAACAGTCACAAATCATTTTTGTTAAAATGAATATATACCTGCATCTCAGTATCAACAACCATTTATCAGAAAAATTGATTTGAAATAACATCAAAAAATTGAAGTACTGTATATATTTTTGATTGGCTTGCCCTGTGAACTTGTCATTTACTGGTGACCTCTGCCTGTTCTCTTTATCTTCCTGGGTCAAATATGTTGGGGCACCTCTGCAGAAGCACATGTGCTTGAGAAAGACGACTCTCTCCAGAATAATTCTCCACCTCCACTGTCTTCTCTGGATCAACCCCTCTCTTCTTCCTGTCACCATCCACACACCTGAACACATATGATGCTAGGATAGAAATCTGTTGTGTTCATGGGGCACAATCAATGTTAGAGGAGTCAAGGGGAAAGAAAGCAAGAGATACAGCAGAAATGTAATAAAGGATAGAGAGCTAGTGCAAAGACCAGAGCACAAAGAATAGGTGGAAGTAGAGACAGAAGCAGGTTTGAATGTAGAAGAGGTGGAGACTTGCCAGACAAACAGCAAAACACCTGTTGAGATACCATTGATCCTACTTTCTAGCTTCATGATACTTATTCTTGGTCACCCACAGTACTTCACTCTACTGCTCAAGTCCTCTGTGAGTGGTTGGGCATCTGTGCCAAGTCAAAGCAATTTAGGCAATTCTACCTTGAGATTCTCTGTGTTTAATGTTTCATCCAGCCTGACCTGAGAACATAGCATGGATTAAATGAATAGAGGATTCACCTAGGGGAGAAAAGTGTGGTCGAAATAAATTGTACATTGAACAATTTTGATGGAATCAAAGAATGCCAGAGAGAGATGGGAACGTAGACACTACACTCCCCAACCTCTCATTTTGTAGATGAAACTGATGTTCAGAGAAGCAAAGTGACTTGCTCAAGGTAGTGTGAATGCCAGAGCCAGCATTTGAATGGAGCCTTATGACCCTGGGGCCAGCGCTCCTATCCCAGAACTTCCTTTCTGCCTGGCTCCTTTGAACCATTTAACAGTGGTTTTTATGCAAAGAGAAGTAAGGGAAATGTCGCCGTTACCGTCTATGGCATCAGTGGGGTTAACAAATCCTTTCAGCAGGCAGTTGTTTTAGTGTGCCTATTCAGCTCTTCACTTAACAATGCTTAATAATGTCTATTGTAAGCCCCGTATATTACACAGTAAGCACACAGGGCCAATAATATTTTATGCATTCTCATCAAGAGTGAAATTGTAAGGGCCATAAATAGCCTGATGGAAGAGGACGATGAGCATGGCGGCCCACAAATCACGTTTACTCGGCTGAAAGAGCTGAGTGACTTTGGACATGAATTCTTCCTGTCTGACAGGCCCACAGGGAGCCACCTGCCAGCTGGGCAGAACATGTAAAGCCAGGTACCATTTATGTTTTGTTCTAGTCAGAGGATGAGGGTTGAAGTAGAATGTTTGGCCTTGCTGCGCATTAATCTTTATCACTTGTACATATTGAGTATTAATAGTAACTACTAAGCACTTACTAAGTGCGTGACACTGTGCTAAATACTTTTTATTTATGCATCCATTCATTCATTCCTATTCAATATTTTTGTCATTCAACCATTGTTTTTTGAATATCTGCCATGTGCCAGGCCCTGTTCTATTTCTTTTGGTTCTTTATGATAATCTTAGGATATAGGTACACATGTTTATTCCTTATTTATAACAATGTACGATGTAGAGAATTCAAGTAAAATGTCCCTAAGTCATGGAGTTATGTAGGTGTAAGTCAGGATCTAAACCCACAGGCTGAGCTTTTAACTCAGCTATATAGTCCCCACTGCCATCAGAAAGTCTCTAGACATAACACAAAACAAGAAAAGTCCAATTATAATTTGCTTAGCCAAGGTTAGTCTTGAGTGTTCATGGACTTAGTAGTTGACCATGTGGTAATACTTGTAATTCTTGGGAGAATCCCATGTCCCAAATAGTTTCCACTTAATGCTGTAGTGCCTAAATTCCATAAATAGAAATGCTTTCTTTTAGATTATTACACTGATGACTTCCAAGTGTTAATACAGTATCTGTCTCCAGTTCACACTTTCTATTAAACTCCAGCACTTCCAGAAGCTTTCTAGTTGTTTCACAGGTGTCTCAGATTCAAGGTATCTAAAACTGCACTTCATCAGTCACTGGGAAATGAAAATCAAAACCACAACCAGATAGCTCCTCACACCTACTGGGATAGCTAAAATAGAAAAGTTAGACAAAAAAAAGTGTTGGTGAGAATACAGAGAACTTGGAACCCCCATACATTGCTGGTGGGAATGGAAAATGGTACAACTGTTTTGGAAAAGAGCATGGCATTTCCTTAAAAGGTGAAACACAGAGTTGTCATCTGATCCAACATTCCACTCCTAGGCATATTCTCAAGAGAATTTAAAACATACATCCACACAAAAACTTGTAAATGAATGTTTATAACAGCATTATTTATAATAACTGAAAAGTGGAAACAACCCAAATGTTGGCCAACTGATGACTGGAAAAACAAGATGTGGTATATCCATCAATGGAATATTGTTACATGCTACAGTGTAGATGAACCTTGAAAAGATTATGCAAGGGAAGGAAGCCAATTATAAAAGACCACATATTAAATGATTCCATTTGTATAGACTGTCCAGAATAGGCAGATCTACAGATACAGAAGGTAGACAGGGGTTGCTTAGGGCTGGTGTAGAAGGTGTGTGGAAATGGGGAGGGTCAGCTAGTGGGTATAGGATTTCTTTTGGGGATGTTTAAAATGTCCTAAAATTGACTGTGGTGATGGTTGTAGAACTCTGTGAATATATTAAAAACCACTGGACTCCGAACTTTAAATGGGTGAGTTAGATAGTGTGTGAATTATACCTCAGTAAAGCTATTATATACTTTTAAAAAATGGAGCTTGTCCCATCCGCCCCTCATTCTAGGATAATGGCTTCTTTCCCTGGCTGTACTGTGTGTTCTTTGCAAGGGCAGCTTCCTGCTCATGTTTGTCCACCTGCATCAGGTGTCCTGCCCAGTGCACATTAGGTCCACTTTGTGATGTGAATTATAATGCTCCTCTGTGCCAGAGAGAACTGGCACAGGATGAGACCCCTGGGAACCGGGGAGAAATGGGCACGTGGAAAGGAGGGAAAAGAGCAGGGTATGGGATAACAGGAGGTGCTGAGGGCATCCTGCCTAGGTCGGTTTTATCTGTGGTTGGCCTGAGTGTGGTATATAGCAGCATTGTGAGAGGCATATAATACAGCAGGCAGTGTGTCAGCTTTGCTCAAAGTCATAGAGTTAGGAAATCGTGAAACCAGGCTGTGAACTTAGCTGGGTGGCTTGAATAATTCTCTATCCTCTGCAAGTCTCTCAGTTTCCTGCTCTGCATTAAAAGGGTAGTAATACTTACTTGTAGGAATTCTGAAGGTATAATGAGACCATATATAAAACTGTCTGTAATGTGATATGTTATATGAGAATGCTTTGTTATTATGTTTTTATGCTATTATTTTGACTTTTAGTCCTGTCCCCAAGCACTGTCACAGTGAAGGGGTACACATAGGAACTCTTCTGTGTTTTCCTTTCAATCCTTATGCTGGACACCTAAGAGAAAGTGTTCTGAAAGAATTGTATAAAACTTGGGAGTAAATTCAGTTACTCTTCACCTTATGGGTCAAAATGTCCACATGCATCATGATTTTCATTTGTGTTATATTACTACTTTCCATCCATCCTAGCTCAGTAATCAGCTGCAGGAGGGAAACTGCATGATATGTGAAGATGTAGAAAAGAGGATCTGGTTCTGGGTGCCTGGGCTGGGGCCCGGTGACTCTGGCCACAGGTGGCTCCAGGACAAGGACCTCAAGGAGAGAAGTGGTTGAGAGTGGGGCTCTCGTGTCAATCTTAACTGCCACCTGTTAGCTGTGTGGCCCCTCAGTCGGTGATGTGCCCTCTCCAGGCCTCAGTCTCCTTGTTTGTAAGAGCCAGGCCATCATCACAGCTCCCTCACAGGTGTCTGGGGATAGAGTGAGGTCAGCATGTGAAACACTTATGACAGTGTCCGATGCTCAGTAAGCCTGTAATAAACGTGGTTTGTGCTGAAGGATTCTTTGAAGGCGTTTTTCCACATAACCTGTAAACCAAATGCAGAATTCCATACTCCATTTTATAGCAATTTACCTTCAAATCCGTTTAACAGGTATTTATCGTTGCCTATAATGTCAGGGACTGTGCTAGCTGTCCCTGTCAGAGACGTCTTCTGGTAGATGAAATGGACCAGTTAACTGACAGGATTTATATCACCAAGGCTCCTTTAATTGATTCATATACATCATGGTTGTTTTATCTTTAATACAGAAAGCCATGTGAAAATATATTCAGAAATACACAGACTACCTATGAAAGATACGTCATAGCGCAGAGGGCTTTTGCTGTTACTATGTTTGACCCCTAAAAGAGTACATATGCGTATGTGTATCCCCAAAATGAGCCCTCCCAGACTTTTCTCCAGGGAAAATCTCATCAAACACAAAGGAACTCAACATGATCTCTTTGTGTTGTATTGATTCTAACCCTGAATTTGTTTCTAAGATTCCATTTTCTAAGCGTAAACAGAAATTACATTTTCTATTCTGTTTTCTGGTTTCTTATTTCACAATTATAAGAGTCAGTACAAGCCAAATCCCTGCTCCTGGACCGCACAAATAGCAGCTGCAGTGACAGCTATCAGGCAGCCCTTCCCCGGACAGAACAGCAAACCCCAGGAGAGGTAGCTGTTCAACTAAAATTATGAAAAGACCACCTTAAATTCATACTTTGGTCATCTGTATTTAGCTTAGGTTGTTCCCTGGAGCTCATCAGGCCTCTAGCTCAGACCCAGTTCCCAATGGTGGCATCTGGGGAGCAAGGAGCTGCCGGAGACCCCTTTGGCCAGCCGTTCTCCTGCTTTGAAGTGGCCCTGTTTTCTTGTGTGAGACTGAGATAAACGAAGAATGACAGTTCCTAGAGAAATGATAACGAACCCCCAGGGAGTTTCTAAAGCAGTGTAATCTATGATATCCCAATAATTATATTTTAATGTATACTTTCCCTCATATATTTTGAAATAAAAGTGTAATAGAAACAAATACCAAAAAGGATAATGCAGATCTATGTGTAATCACAAAGAGTTCTGCATTTTGTTGAACAAAATATCAGGTACCAAATCTGGAATGTTGGTATGATCTCATTTGACAAAACCTGAATTATTAGTAACACCATCTGTTGAATATCTGTTCTGTTTTTGGCACTGTGCTAAGTGATTTACATATATTATCTTGTTTAATCCTGACACAATCATGTCATATATTTTAATAATGAAGAATACACAATTTATCCCCATTTTACAGATGTGAAAACTGAAGCTTAGGAAGGTTGAGTAACTTGTTCAAGGTCACCCAGCCAGTATGTGCAAGACCAAGACACTCATGACTACAATAGTGCTCTGCACATTGGTGCATTGTCTATCACAGGTACAGGAAAAGATACATAAAATATTAATAATTATCTGTGGGTGTGGATTTTTTTCTTTTAGTCTATCTGTATTTTCTAATTTTCTTCAATGAGTTTATTTGCATAATAAATAAAGGGGGAAATAAAAGAGCCATGAACAACTTCCTTCTTGCCAAAGCAGAAGAAGGTAGAGGGAGAAAGAAAAGAAGGGAAAGTGAAAAGAAAGGAAGAGAAAAAGAAGGGAGATAAGGGAATGGCAGGGGGGAAGGATGGAGGGAGGGTGTAGGGAGGAAGGAGTGAAGGATAGGAGGGAAGGCCGTCTTCCTAGCGTGGTGGTGCATGTATACAGCTCTGCACCGTCATGCCTCCTCTTAGGGGTGGCGTTGAATGCAGCCCAGTACAGAGGACAGGAGTGGAGGGAAATGTTTGTCAAGACCCAGGGTTTGGGAAATGGACTACCATGTATTTAGAACACTTTGTTTTTTCTACCTGTGGAAGGTTGAATATTGCAGTACTGAGCTGAATTGTAATTTATACTGAAGACCATATTTTCTACTAAGTGTAGTCATTTAATAAAATACTTTGAGTGTTTTGGCAGAAGACAGTTAGCTACCAAAAATCTTACCCTATTTAATTGTCAAAGTATGTTTTGTTCTTTAGCAGTGGAAAGGGACAGAACAAGGATTAGCAGCTGAGTTAGTTACGCGGGAGAATACAGAGAGGGACATAGTAGGGTGACCATATAATTTATCTTCCTAAATTAAAGGGGTTCTTACTGATCATTAGCTGGGACAGTAGACATAAACTAGGACTGTCCCTGACAAACTGGGAAATTTGATCACCCTGGAGAAGTCGAGAATAAATTAGAAGAATCAAGAAGCTACAAAAAAACCCAGATAAAGGACATGAATATAAAAAGCAAACACAAATGTCCTTTTAAGTCTAGCCTCATTTGTAATCAAAGAAACTGAAAAGAACAAAAATGTTCTCTTTTACTTTTCAAAATGGCAAAAATCATTTGAAGATGAATGATGCAACCATTTCTTGAACTCCCTG
This sequence comes from Phataginus tricuspis, assembly GCA_029783875.1. NCBI lineage: Eukaryota > Metazoa > Chordata > Mammalia > Pholidota > Manidae > Phataginus > Phataginus tricuspis. Next base: position 31,324,158 of record JAQQAC010022866.1, on the reverse strand, counting down.
TATATGTCAGGTACTTTCTAGGCCTTTAAGAAAACATTTACTAAACTTTTTATTTTAGAATAGTTTTAGATTTTCCAAAAAGTTGCAAGAATATTACAGACAGTCTCCCTCTGCCCTGTACTCAGTTTACTCTTATATTTCTCTGGTACACTTATCACAACTAATGAGCTAGCATGGATACGTTATTGCTAATCAAAATCCGGACTTAATTTGGGTTTCCTTAGGTTTCCCCAATGTCCTCTTTCTGTCCTAGGAGCCCATTCAGGCATCACATTACACTTGGTCATCATGTTTCCGTGGTTTCACAGGCTTCATTGATTTTGATGACCTTGACAATTTTGAGCAGTACTTGTCAGATATTTGGGTTTGTCTGATGTTTCCCTGTGGTTAGACACAGGCTATGGATTTTTTGGAAAGAAGATCACAGAGGTAAAATGCCATTCTCATCACATCATGTCCAGGATGTATGCGATCGATATGGCTTATCACTATTGACGTTAACCGTGGTCGCCTGGAAGTATTGTTAGGCTTCTCCACTGTAAGTGACTCTTAGCCTCTCCTTTCCATACTGTCCTCTTTGGAAGGAAGTTACTCTGTGGCCCACATTTAAGGAATGGGGAGTTTTGCTCCACCAACTTGAGGGTGGAGTATCAGTGTAAGTTATTTGGAATTCATCTGCAGAGAGAGTTGTCTCTTCTCCCTCATTCAGTTATTCATTCAATCATTAATGGATATCAGTATGGTTAAGAATTTTTATCTTATATTTTTGGTTATAGTTCAATATGTGTTACTTATTTTGTTCAAATTGTTCCAGCTTGGGCCTTTGGGACCTCTGTTAGGTTGGTTCCTGTGACCCTCTGACTGGCCCCCATCATTTGGCCTTTGAGCACTTTCTTTCTGGCTCTATAAGACTATAAGGCTCGTCTTGTGTATTTAATGCTCCAGTCCCAGAATCAGTTGTTTTTTTTTTCAAGGAGCCCTTTTCTTTTTATTGGAGAATGCTATCAGAAACCAAGATCTGGGCCCTACGTGTGCTTGTTGCTACAAGGGTGTTGTTATTTCTAGGTCCTATTAGGGGATGGAGCTAGGAAATATAGGAAATACATGTATAGATGCTACCTTCTGTGTACCTATACATCTGTAATTATTTATCTGCTTTTATCTATCTGCATCTGTATTAAGCCAAATATGAGTTCATACTGAGTCTCTGATTTTCATTCAGTACTGCATGGTTCGTTTTAGCTTCTCACTTTGCTTAACTGTAACTTCTCATTCCAATGGTGAGAAACTTCCATCACCCATCATCCATTTCCTTATACTCAGTTTTGGTGAAAGTACCAGAAAACTGGTGCTATTGGTGCTGTTGGTGGGAATGTTGGTACACCTTTGTGGAAGGCAATTAGGTAAAATGTGTTAAAAACCTTAAAATATCAGCTGTCAAAGGGTTGAACAGTCCAGTCGCCAATTAAGAGGGACAAAGTAGGAGCAGATTCTCCAGGTAGGAGAGGGCGGCTGAAGTGGGAGGCAGCACCCAGACTCAACCTCGGCCCCCTTCCTTCTCCCCTGCACTCAGGTGAGAACCAACGTTTCTGATCAAACCTGTAGCTGGTGGTAATGGGGAAGCAAAGCAGTTGGTGGGTGAAGGCAGCAAATCCAGTCCCTTATCAGGCATGTTTTCTTGACATTTTCCAAGAGATTTGTTCATGGTTTGCCTCTGAAATCAACTTACTGGTAATCGAGAACCCATTTTATACCCACCTATGTTCAAAGTAATGAAAAGATATACTCTCATCCCAGAGAGTTTACAACTTAGGTACTATGAGATTTTTGCCTGTAAGCGTGACCACCCCGCAGAACAACTTGAGCATTTTCCTAAAAAAAAAGAAAGGGTCGGGGGAGAAGCCAAATATTCCACTGGCATTACTGAATGCCTCCAGATGCCTCATGCTGGCAGGAACCTGTGTGGGTCACCTTTGAAGTTACAGCATCCTCACAGTTACACACATGATATGCGTCACAAGCATAGGAGCCTAAGTATACGGTCTTCAAAGTATCAACTACAAAGTAACGTAAGTCTGTTGAAATAAGAGAGAGAAGGGTAACTATAATTCCAAACAAGAAATAATAAGTATAAGCCATCATTGTTTATCTGAGAAGGGATTAGTGAGGAATTACTTCTCAAAATGAACTCCCCAAACCTTTCCTCTGCTCTTGATTTGACAGGCATGTTGCTAAGACTTTGAAAGAACTGCTGTGGTGGCTTAAGAACTTTGTGCCAGACAGAATCATGGGAGGAGGGGCTGGAAAGAACAGGAGGGAAGAGTGTTCTGCACTCTTTGAGGGAAGATAAATCAAATTTGGAAAAAGTTAAAAATTTTTAATTAGGTTGTGGCTGCATTTGAAAAACAGGATTTCCCTTCAGAGCAAAGTCATGGGAAATGTTGAGTTGGCTTGCCATTCATCTGAGCAACAAACATAGTCATTGTGATTATTTGGAAGTTGTAAACTACGGAAAGGGCAGAAGACGCAAAAGACATGTCATATCCAAAAGCCAACCTTTAGGTAAGTTAGAACAACTGAGAGAGGGACTACAACTCTAAGATATAGGAGGTATCCTGCAAAATCCCCAAATGTAGTGACAGAATCACTCTCCAGTGCAGTGGTCTCCGTTTGGAAGAAGAACAACGGGGAAATAAAAGTCAAAAGGCATGCAAGTTAGCACTTCAAAAATTCAGGACATTATGATTTTCCAAAAAGTTCCTTGTTTGCCTGTGGATGGCAAAGAAGTCACAGACTGTGCTTTTCTGCAGGCCTCTGTCTTCCTAGAGATTTGGATAAAATCCCCATCACCACCCGGATTGCCATATAAGACTCCACTGCTGCCTGCACTAAGGTATGTTACAGGTGTGGTACTGTGGAGGCTAATTTAAGTTGGGAATCACTGTGGTGTAGATAAGTGGTGATTGTTAAAATAAAGACCAGGGGAGGGGGTCTATTGTGAGACATAGTCATATTCTTGAGCAGGTGTTCTAGTTCAAAACCTGTATCAGGTATGTCTGGTGGATGGGTGGGTGGGCTTAATATGGGTCCATTTTACTGGGAAGAACTAAGGGATCTGGGATGATTTCATCTCAGAGGGAGAGTTGAAATGCACATCTCAGAGTGCCTTGGGCTAGTGTCTGAGAGGTGTGGTGAGTCTGTGTGATTTCATCAGTGGCCTCCCAGCCCTGTCAGTTAGCACTTGCGTTCTGTACGTGGGGAATGAGGCAAGCACAGTGGAAGAATAAGTGGAAACAGGAGAGTGAGATATTGATATGGAAGGCATTGGCCTCAATGGGGCTTCTACAGTGACGGGAGATGGAGCTCTCCACCCTATAGCAGGGCCTTCTTTATGGGGCAGAAGACTCGTGGGCAGCCGTGGCTAAGCTATCCCGTACTTATATGCAATGTAGGAGACATCACTACAGCGAACCAGATCAAAGTAGGAGGGAAACGGCCCATGATAGCAGGATGTCAGGAGGATTAGTTATGGAGTACACGTGACACATCTTCTGGGTCCACCGTTCCCTCGTTGGTAGTGACATAAGGAGAGAGAGGCCAGAGTTGCTATAGCATGGATAAGGTCAGAACCCAATTACTGCTCTTTCTTGATTGGAGATTCTAATTTTCTACTACGCTTACACCTTCTTTCCCTATACTCAGCTGGGAAAAAGGATGGCTTAGGAAACACTCTTTTTATTTACTCCTTTTATTCCTTGAAAGGGGCTGAAAGGAGAGAGGGAAGAATGTCTCTTCTTTTCCTCTTACAGCTTTAAATGTTGTCAGCCCTTGTAGCAATCTGTAGCATCTGATGTATTTTTTTGTCCTCTTTTCTAGAGTCTAAGTTTGTGAGGGGGTTTCTCTGTCCTTATATCCTTAATTTGTGATCTAATACCAGAAGCAGAGCCGCTGCTCAGCAAATGCTTGTAAATGAATGGAAAACGTCTAACCCAAAGTGGGCACTTGTTTAGGTGCTTATTTAGGTTCAAGTTTAACCTCTATTGGAACTGAGATTTCGTAGAGAAGAGGGAAACCTGAACAGGTCTCATCGCTCTTCAGAGCCGTGGAGTTCAGAGATCATCAGTTTAGTCCCACACGCAGCGTGGTCGACGGACCACGGCTGGTCCATGAACTGTTTATTAGTTTGCACTAAGAAAGCTACAGAAATGGAGAGCATTTAGAAACTTTTATGGTAACTTGACATCGCAGAAACATCTAATCCTGTGATTATTTTCCTAGTACTTCATATTTGTAATAGTGTTACAGTAGTATTGGTTTATGAAGAATTAGAAATGAAAGAAACAAAAAGTCTGCCTTTTTGTCCATATCAACCAAAAGTTGGAGACTACAGTTCACGTCTCTACCATTTCAGAGAGGCGGTATTGCCTGATGTTGAACAGGTGGCCCTGGGGCGAGGCTCTCAGGTGGGCATCCTGGGCCTCTGCTTTCTGGGTGCCTGACCTTGGTAAATTATTTAATCTCTGTTCCTCAGTTTCCTCTTCTGTAAAATGGATTTTGATGACGACAGCATTTTTAGTACCTACCTGCTCAGGTTGTTAGGATGATAGAATGAATTGACACATGCAAAGCCATTAGAACAAGGCCTGCCACATACTCAGTGTTATATGATTACTGGCTACTATTATTTTTATCCTGTCTCCTCCACCGCTGGTAATAATATCCTCTGAACTCTTGCATGTGCTCTGCTCACTCTGCTCTGACCCGTACTTTGCTCTGGGCCCCTTTTACGCTCTTCAGTCTTAAAACGTATTTCAGTCATCGTAGTTTCGGGGAGGTCCCTGCCCCGCCACGGACCGAGTCATTGCCCTCCTGTGTTTGTAGGCTTTCATTTCCCCGCTGGAGTCCTTACAGAGATTAGCAGGGCTACGTGATGCCCTGACAGAGCCCAGACTCTGCAGCTTAACAAAACAATGAGGACACGTCACAGGAGCACTGCCGCAAAGACGAGCAGTATTTATGAAAGCGATGACTGACTTTGCTGCAAAGAAAATGAATCACACAGTGTGCTGTTGGTGCAGGCACTAAGTCAGCCTTTGTGGGACAGGCAGTATTGATCTGTCATGGAAAGACCCGAGGGAGACAATGGACAAGACATTTTAATTCTCTTCAGACTCTGCCCACAGAAAGGAACTGATTTACTGTAACACTGGACTTGGAGAGTCTTACTTATGTTTGGTCATAAAATGAAACAAGCAAATAAAAAAAAACTCCTTGGCCTGTGTGCTGGACCTATTAAAAGATTCTGTATTTTGAGAAGATAAAGAGTGCCATTTTCCTCATATAATTCCTCTCCTCCTCCAAGGCTTTGAGAAACTTTTCAAACCCTTCCTCAATTTCCTGTCTTTGGACCTCTTGTACGCCATACTGTATTTCTTAAACAATGACTTAGTGCGGGCTTGTTGTATGCTGGGCCCTTTTCTAAGAGCTTTATGTGTGTCAACTCGTTTAATTCTCACAACCTCCCAAGGGAGCAGTTTTCTTTATCCCCGTTTTAAGTGGGGGCACAGAAGGGTGCAGCGAGTGTTGGTGAGCATGCTCTGGGCAGGCATCTGCTGGGAACGTCTGCTCACCACCACCTGAGGGGTGGCTAGGGGGATGCTGGTGCCACCCATGCCTCTGCTCCTGCCAAGCCCCCTTCTTCTCGTTCTCCGTCTCTCTCTCTCTGAGCTTCCTCTTATCTGAGCTATAGGGCGATGCTTTCTATTCTAGGGGGAGATGACAGGCTCCTCCCTGGAAATTCCTCCTCCTTCCTGTGCGTCTTCTGCTTGACGGCAAACCTGGATAATAAAGTTGGGCAAATTGTGAATATCGACCCTACAGTCTGACATAAGCATCTCTAGGACTTCATCTTTCTCCTCCGAAATACAATTTTCAGTGTTTTCTTGCATTTTCAGTGCGATGTTTTTAGGAGGGAATGAAAAGAGGTGAGAGAGAAGGGGAGGGAGGGAGAGAAAGGAAAAGGACTGTTCAGTAGTGGGAGATATCTTAGGAGCTCTGGGATCTCATTATTAACCCTGTCATCGATTAGCTTCTTCATCACTGGTTAAAAATTGGGGCAAGAACATTTTGGAATACCCCAAGATGGTTTGTGGCCAAGGGCCAGGTTCTTGTACCATTTATTTTACTGTTGGAAAGCAAAAATGTTGAAGGAGAGAAGAAATATGTAATATTAAATTATATAAGCAGACGGTAGGTTCTCGTATCAGGCTGGATTCCAATCTCATTCCAGTGATACTAAGAAGCCTCAAGAAAATATTAAAAAAATATTCTGGGAAATGTTTTTTTCATAAACTATATTGCCTGATCTTAAATCAGTGCTATTTGACACTAAATAAATTAGTATATACAAAAGTCTAGATGGATGAGATGTCAGTAGAGTGGTCACTGTGTATGTTACAAACTTCCAGATTGTGACAGATACTGTACTGACTGGGAACGGCACCTTGTCTATTCTAGAGCAAAGTAAGTCTAATTTAGACACAAATAATAGTCAGTGCCAATAATGCTGTGCCGCCAAATGCCCAGAGAAATAAGATTTTTGGTTTCAGTTGCCCTTCCATTTAGTAAACGTGGTACAAGCTGCAGGTGAGTCTGCAGCAGAGACTAGCACGCTGGCTGTAAACATGAGCTTGAGTTTGCACTGGATTCAGTTCTGGAGGCGTCTTGCCCCCCCATCTTTTGATGAGAATGGGAAAACTAGGCTAAAATGGGTGTCCCTGTCAGAGCATAGGAGAAAGATAAAATGGGAAGACATTGCAAACTTCTAGAAATGATAAACATCTTTGAAAATGAGATTGTTATCCTGTACATATGTTATATCCTTTAATTAATTTTGGTACTTTAGGAAACAAGCATCGTCAGGTTGAAAGAATTTAATCTCCCATTTGGAAGTGAAACACCGACAACCCATTTTCTAGCATTTGGAAATGAAATACAGACAATTTCTATTAAGTAAAAGAATTTAGAGAACTTCAGATTTATAGACCCTCATGACGAGTCTTGAATTTAGGGATTTTTATGGGGAGAAAAGGGAGAGCAGGGACTGGGGAGTTTGAAACACATCTTGATTAAACAGTGGATGTTCACTGATTCAGATGTTAAGACTGAATCCTGAGTCTTAAGAACAGAAAAAAGGCTACCAGTTACAGCTGGCTTCATCTTATCTTTCAGATACCTAACCTCAGAACTCTTAAATAAAACCTCCTCTCAAATGGCAACCTTGAGAAAAAAAACAAGAAAACTGACTTGCTTACTGGCCAGATGTTATAATGCAGCATAGACCTATTAAGTTAAAAAGAAGTTTCTGGAGAGAACCAGTGTGGACTTAGAAGATCCTCAAACTTGTGAAACTTGTATTCAGGGAAGCCAGGACACAGGAAAGCCAGGGCCTTGGCCCAGGGGGATGAGGCAGAGATCCTTGACATACAGATTAATGGGATTGTATTGTCAGTATATAGCTCACAGAGTAGTGGATCCCTCACACCAAGGAATGAATCCTCAGATACACTTAGAGAAGCCCAAGACAGAAAAAGATCCAGGCAGTGTTGCCACAACTCTGTGGATGGAGACTGCCCTGGCAGAGCTGACAAGAGGGACCCCAGGGGACCCTCCCCAAATTACTCTCCGTGTGCTCTGAACACCTCCTCCCTCTGTCTCCTCCCTCTGTATCTGTGATGCTGACCTGAGCATAGTGACCACATCTTTCATAGTTCACTCTTCATGTGGCTGTTAACCTGCTCAGGATTTGCATTTGTCCATACTTCTCCCACTGGACAAAGCCATTGCGTATCTTCCAAGCTTAATGATGTAGTTAAAACAGCTGCCTGGTTTATTAAACTTTGGGTTACTCGCATGTTTTCCAAAGTAAAGACATGATTATTAGTTTCATAATTTTGCTTAAGATGGGTCCTGTGGGTAACCATCATGTGTGGTAGCCAAGGCTGATTGTGATCTTGGATAAAAGGAAAGAATACGAAGCGATAACCAAAGGGTAATTATAAAGTTGTGTTTTCGTAAGCAGTTCAGTATCCACAGGATTTACCCTAAGTTGCAAGATTAACGATTGCAGTTTTTCCTCTGCTACTTCAGGAAAAGATAACTTGTCTAGAAGAAGGGAAAGAAGAGTTGCAAATGTTTTAAATTCACAGAAAAATAGTTACTCCTTTGCTAATTGTTAATGTTTAAAAGACTCAGGACAATAAATAAGCACAAGTAATAGAAAAACACACTGTTCTCCGTGCAAAGGAGAATTCCCAATTGAACATAGTCAAAGCAAAACTTTATAATTGTTAGAAGATATTTTCCTTGCTGTTTGTATTAGATAGATGAGTCTTCGGGGGTAGTTTTATTTATGAATTATAGGCCCTTTTATACTTACTAGTTATATCTATAAAACATGGCTGTTTTATGAACATATATTTAGAAATATACTAGTGTATTTGATATATTGATAAATGTTAATGTATATTTATATATGTACTATGTATATAAATATAACATTTAAAAATACATAGTTTTATTATTTACGATGGATGCTATAAATAATTTCTACTAAAGCTCAGGAATCAAAAGCTCAGAGTGTGATGATCTTTTTCAGAATCTTGGCTGCCAGGCTGAGTAGTTATATTTCTCTCATATGTAGAAGTAGATGGAGTTTTTTTGTTTTCTTTTAGACATGTTGTTTATTTATACATATATACCTTGACTGTTCTTATCAATCTTTTGTTGAACATTTACCCGAAAGAGCAATTCAACTTAAACATTGAAAAAAATCTACTCTAAAAATGCCATCTGAGCCATTCCACCTGGTTCCCACCAGCACGTCTTCACAATTTATCCTCTGCTTTTCTTCTGTATGTTATTCACCATTTTATTTGGTTGCAGTTTTTGAAATGCTTTTTTCCTTTCTTCTTACCTGTATTCTGGTTAGTATAAATTGATATTTCCAGACCTCTATGTAGGTTTTTAAATGATTTGGTTTTAATTAATGAGGAAGATGGAATGCACTATCAGCTCTCTGTAAAAATAATATAGTCCCATTAATGCAGAAATAGAATCAATCATTATATTCTAGTTTATCCTTTTTTTGGTAAGAACTTCTGACAGATTTTTCACTTGGAAATGTACACATTTACATGATTTTCCTAGATTGAGTTTTTAAAAAATGTCATTCGCACTTATAACTATGTAGTTTTCTTCGAATAGCTTCTCTCAAAAAGCACAGAGCAAGGGTCAAAAGAAATGCCTGGCTGTATGAAACAATTAGATAAATTCTCATTAATTTGGCTATTTAATCTTTTTTTACTTGTAGCAACATTATTTTTTCCCTTAAAACACTACGTTTTGATTCAGCAAATAATATGAAGACAGAGAAAGATGAGGTGGAGAGACAAGAGAATTCCAATAGTTTTCCTTTCAGCTGGAAACTGCCAGTTGCTTTCCCCACAGCTGGATCAGACTTGCTCAAAAGAATATTCTTGAAAGAGAAATGAAATATATGTTTAATTATGTCTTTAAGCTTATGTAGGAAATCACTTTTCTATCCCATGGGGCTAAAGAACTACTCATGTTAATTTAACATTGCATTCCATGAATTGTACATTACCATCCTGATTAAAGTCATGAATGCATGGCCTTAAAACCATATTAATCCCAAATCAATATGCTTCTTTTGTTATTTAGATATTAAGCACAGTAAGCATGGTAGTATACAGATTTTTGAAAAGTGGCTTAGAAGATGAGCTCGTTTTATTATATGGACTCTGTTGAAAATGGAGTTTGTGACTATTTAGATGAAAACTACATTTTGTTTTGTTTTTTAACCCCTTGACACTAAACAAACCAAACTCAATTTTTTCAGTGGAGTTGTTAATTCTATGTTATAATGTGTCCCTTTGAAGAAGCAACACTTAGGAGGGCTTGCATTTGTGAGAGACCCACAAATTCAGGAATAGGGCCGTCATTTTCATTGTTGTATTACACAGACTTCATATACCAAAGATGCTTCATAGACGACATGATTAAGCAGTGGAACATTTAAACCTGATTGCCAGAGACTCAGAGATTTAGATCCTGGACTTCCCTTTTGGACTGTACAAGTGGGAGTTAGGCTGCTGGTGATAATAGTGGGTTTGCAAAGATAATAAGAGAATATTATGAATTTCGTTAAGTGAAATGTATCTTCATTTTCAGTGGATTAGATTGCAGTACTTTTTTAATGTTCTGACTTTGCTATCTTCTGTTTTCCTGTTCTGCTTCATTTATTTACAAAAAAATTCTTGGATGTTTTCTTAGACACCATTAATCTCACCACTGTTACTGTTGATCAAATAATGCCAGACTTAATCACTAGCTGTTTAAGTTTGGAAAGATCATGTAATGCCCCTGAACCTTTGTTTTTTATAGTGGGCACACTTTTAGAATGGATTATTCAGTAGAGGTTTCTGAACACTCAGCAAGGGGTGGTGATGACTTGCAGCCAGCATGAGCATTGCAATCTGTCACCAGACTGCAAGCTCTACAAGGGGGGCCTCCTTCTGTCCTGTGCATCACCGTAGTCCCAGCCCTAGGACATTACCTCTCACCTAGAATGCGCTCAGTAAATCTTTTGAAAGAATGAGAAACAAATCAGGGGAATGTACACTAATATCAATTCCTATTTTGATGTTTAGGTTACTAACTTAGTAGGCTACAGGGTAGTACGCATAAAGTATACCTGGATTTCAGCAAGATACTGATCTAGTTGTACATGGTATCTTTCATAGGGAGCAAGTATATGTTAGGTCACAACTTAGTTACTTCAGAGCCTGGCTCACAATGGTCATTCAAAGAATATTTGTTGGAAAAAAAAGACTCTAGAGCAAAGCTGTATGGTATGTTGTTGCACTCCTACTTAGATCTTTCACTGAAACAAGTGAAGACATTCATAAATTACATGGCAGCACACTTATAGCTCCCAAACAGCTCAATGGGCAGATGGGATAGATAGAAAGTAAAAAGGTGAAACATTAAAAGAATAATGCACATGTTCAGCACCTAGGTGCATAATGTATAAAAGTATAGGCTGATAAAGAGGTAATTTTCCAGGACTTGAATAGATAATGTAAATTAGATTTGAGATGTAGTTGATTACAAACTCAATGTGAATCAACAATAATGTGATATGGCTCCTAAAATTAAAAGTGACTTGGGGGTGCATTAATAAATGATTAACCTTGGGTCTGTGGTTCATGAAACCTCTGACTTTGTATGCATGTTGTATGTATGTGCGTTTTGTTTTTTTGGGAGAAAGGGTTCATACCTTTTATCAGATTCTTAATGAGAGCAGAGACTCACAAAATATTAAGATTAACCAGTTCAGAAGAAGATAGGTAACAGTCCTATTGTGTACAGGTACACAGGTCAGATCAAAGTACAGTTGTACCATTTTAATCAGTTCTTGGAAATACATTTTAGAGCAACAATGATAAATTGAACCATCTCCAGGAGGCATTCCGGGATAGTGAAAGGTCTGAAAACCATGACCTATACAAGGTAGGATTGAAGAAACTGGATGGCTCAGCTCGGAAAGAAAAAAAAAATTAGAGATATCGCATATGACTTCAAAAAAATAAGTGGTTGTTTCAGATTGAGAAGAGACAAAAATACTGATAATATCTAGTACTGGTGAGAATGTGAGGAAATGGAGATTTTCATATCTGTTAGTGGGTGTGAAATGGTATGGTTGTATTGCAGGTCAATATGGCATGATTGCTGTTTTTAAATGCACATTTGTAGGTAACTTAGGGAAATTTTGTGCACAAGTGCATATGCACAAAGATACTTATATAAAGGCATTTTCAAGGGTATTTACTCTAGCAGTTTTACTAATTGCCCCAAACTGGAAATATCTTAAGATTTTATCATAGTTACATATATTACAACTAGGGAATACCGTGCAGCAATTAAAATGAAAGAGGCAGATCTGTAGGTTCTGACATGCAAAATAGCATTAAGATTTATTAAGTGAAAAACAAAGCATTTTGAATATAATGTGTATGTATTATACTTTATGGAACCCCCTCAGTGATACACTTCTCTGTGTGCATAAAGAGATAAAGATCTGGAATAATTCATAAAAAGCTGACAATAATGGTTTCTTCCTTGGGATTCAGGTAGAGTTACGGGGCTCTTTATTTGTATAACTTGTAATTTTTACATAAAGATGTATTCAAGTGGTTTTTAAAATGAGAATAATAAGTGGAAGTTATAAATAAATTAAAGAGAGTAAATAAAATTGTAGAGGATTTATACATGGAAAAGTGGCTAAATTCCCTTTGCTATATAGTTCCAGAAAGAAACAGGTAAGTTGTATTGAAAGGCTTATTTTAATTCTGTATGAGGGAGCATTTTCTAGGATTAGAAATGTTTTAAAATGGAATTGGTTGCCAATTATTGGCTCCATCATCATTGGAAGGGTTGTAACAGAGCTTAGATGAACTATTCCAAAGGATGTTTAAAAAGGAATCATCCTATTCAATGGGAAAGATTACTTCTAAAATAATTTTCAATTTTTTGAGTTTATGCCTCTCTGGCTAGCTAATGTCTAAATGCCCTTTTAGGTATAAATTCCACTAGTCTAAGGCAGAATTTCTTGACTTAGCAACCAGTCTTCTCTCTCCGTATCCTGTTTATCTATATAATCTTAACTCCTTTTATGATTTCTTTACGATAGCCCAGTTTTCCCCAAAGTGTGGGAAGCACATCACTGGTTGTTCAGGAGGTGATTTTAAGTACTGCGTAAATACGGAACTCAATAATACTGAATCACTGAATTATCAGATCGTAGGGGTGGGGGGGATCGTCATTTGCCCTTTTCTTAGTGCTCTTGATCGAAGTCAAGGAGAAAATAATTAACATTTTTCTAGTACTTGAGATTTTTCCTTTAAGTGAGAGAAGCTTTTGGGCTTTGATAACTTCAGTTATCAACAATATATACCTAATATTTAATAATATTTTGTATTTCTTATATGTGTTGGATTATCATGTGTTTTTGGTAGTTGTGGCATAAACTAATGGTTACCTACCTAATATCCATAACTCTCTTCTCCTTTACTAAAGGAATCTCTTTGTTATTGGTAGTGGTAGTGTACCCAGCTGAAAGATTATACTCTTAGCCTTTCTTGAAACTAGATGTGGTCATGCCTCTGAGTTCTGGCCAGTGAAATAAGCAGAAATGCCATGTGTGACATTCAGGAAGGATGCTTAAAGAGAGTTGATTCATCTGAGGGCTGCACACTTTCTGCCTTAGCCCCATTTGTCCTTCCTGCTTCTTATGTAGATGAGATGGCTGGAGCAGTAGCAGCTAAATTGGACCATGAAGCAATCTTGAAAACAAAAGACTTATGCTAAGAAAGGTAAAGCAGAAAAATAGTAGGATACTGGTGCCAAATAACCATGATGCTATCATAGCTAAGATTGAACTTCCTATCCCTTGACTGTTTTATATGGGATTTTTATCTGTGTAAGTTGTTATTTTAGGTGGATATATGAAGGAACACAATCCTAACAGATACAGAAAGTATTACTGGTTTTCTAATTATGTTAGTGATACAAAATTTACTTCTATGTGAAATTTATTTCATTGGTGTGCCATTAGGGTCCACTGGATCAAATTTTAGTTTTAGAGTTTATTTCTTGAACAGGTTTAACTGTTTGTAAGGATGATACCTCATGAATTTTATTCTTTTGTCATATCTTCCAAAAAACAAAGAGAAAAATTACCATTTCTTTTAAATAGAAAAAAACTCATTCAGTCTTGCAGTTACTACATAGGTCCATTAGACACTTTTGTAAATCTAAGGTACATTTATTTATGAGATCTTAGTGATCTTATTATTATTACTGTTTTTTGTATCTTGGGACAATTTGCTAGTTCATCATGTTAGGAATTATTTAATCATTACTTATCAATTATTAACAACTAGGCCAAACAGACTGCAATAATAACATAGGAATGATGGAATTGCCAAAATTTGAAGCCCTCTAAAGAATGATATAATAGTAAAATAAAGCGCCACTCTTCAGCTTTATTATGTCGCCCCAAATGTTGCATCATATTTCTTTAAAAAAAATAAAAACCTTTTAAATTTACATGTAATTGACATAATATAGCATTTTATTGGTTTCAGATATACAATATAATATTGTATATTGGAAGTGATCACAGTAAGTTTAGTTAACATCTGTCACCATACATGGTTACAAAATTTTTTTTCTTGTGATGAGTTTTAATATTTACTCTCTTAGCAACTTTCAAATATGCAATATACTATTATTAGCTTTATTCACCATGCTGTACATTACACCCCATGACTTATTTGTATTATAACTGGAAGTTTGTACCTTTTGACCTCCTTCACCCATTTCATGTATTTTAAGAATGATATAAGAGGAGACTGAAGACATGTTTGTGGTCTGCTTTCAGCTTTCATTGAAACAGTTGAGAATTCAGAATTATATATTTTCTTCTCAAAATGGCAAAGGGACAAAATAGAAGAAGCTGGTTCAAAATTATAATATGAATCAAAAGATATATGCAAAAGGGGAGATAGCAGTATTCGGGTCTTGAAGGATGATGGTGAAATTGATCAGATAAGCAAAATTGAGATTATGAGTTTTCAGATGGAGATGTCCACCATGAATTTTCTCAAACTCAAAATCTGGTAAGTGAACAATATATTATTAAGGACACAAAAGAAAACAGCACATTTCATTCAGTTTGTCATTTAATCAGGAAAGACCTCAATACACCAATATTTTGTGACAAGACTCACCAAAAAATATGTGATAAAACTATTTCATCTTTTTTGATACTTGGGCACCAAAATTTACTTGATCAAATGAGGTTTGCTATGTTTAAATTCTATGGAACTTTAAGTAAAGGTTTTCATTCTCTTTATTATAACTTTTGTAAATTATTTGTAATATGACTTAAAACATAAAAACGTTAAAAGGCCCACTGGACTCATACGATAAATGATGATGACAACTTTTCCTGGTGTACTGAGGGTTAAGTAGAAATAGCTAGCTAATTAGATGAAACAAATTAAGTTAATTAGAGTACCAGTTAATAAAAGTGCTAAAATAGAGCAGAAAAATCACAAAAGAGGTTTTTACTTGTATAGTTAGGGAAACATCACATCTCAACATGTTTTTGATTCTGACTTTGACTTGCTAAATTTATTTTTTGCACACATGTTGATATTTTTTTCTCTTTTAAAATTTTTTACTAGAGGAAGTTATTGTTTAATGGTATGGAGTTTGGAAAGATGAAAAGGTTCTGCAGATGGATGGTGGTTGATGTTTGCTCAACAATGTAGATGCACTTGATGTTGCTGAGCAGTACATATACAAGTGGTTAAGATGGTAAAATTTATGATATTTATATTTTACCACATATTTAAGAAATTACAAATAAAAAAATCCTTTTCTCCTCTGGGTATACTAATTAAATTAAAACTCAGATTGCCTTCAATAGAATCCATTAGTTAATGACTGGTTTCATTAATACTTGTGCTTTTATTTTGGGTGTTCTACATGTTTTTTGATGGCATTGCTATTATATGGATATTGTACTGTATCAATAAAGTTTATATAAGAAAGCAGATACAATACATTAGAATCCTAAATCACTAATTTTGACACTTGCATACAATGGAGCCCATATCAACTTGAGCACATTATATTATACCATGTTCAATTAATATCAATATCAAACCATAATTAATATATAGTTAAGCTATCAGATGACTAAGTGCCCTGATTCCCATAATTCTTTTAGAGCTGTTGTTTTACATAATGTGATGGTCATAGATGGCTACTACCTTTAAAGGCTGAGATGAATTGATTTTGCTGAGTAGATTCTTTTATGCATCTCTACTTTCTGAGTCAAACTTGATGTAATAAGATTCTGAGCTCTTACACTTGAATATTCAGTATCCAAGACCCACCGGGGTCCAAACTTTACATCTGTTCCTTACTTGTCCATTTTCTCACTAGTTTAATTGCATCCCACAGTATCTATGTTACCACCCATACCCACATCTGCTAATATTTTATATTTTAGTTTCTGAAATTTCATGGAGGGACCATGAAATCCACAAGAAGACTCAAGAGTTGAAATAAAGATAATTTCGATTAAGACTAGGAGGCATGAGAACCACAGAGCAGAGGGAGAGAGAAAACCGTGTCTATGTCAAAATTAAGTTTTTATTGATTGGCCGAGGTTTATTATCAGCAAGTTTCCTGATAAACTGATTTTCTTAAGTATAAGTATGCTGCGTTCTGCTAAGATGTATGGAGTTTGCATAATGAACTGTGACACAGGAAAAGTGTTTTATATGTCCCTTTGAAATTTCTTTCTACTCGTATGCTTAATGTTACTGTCACATTTCTAAGTAGACTCCAGTTTTTCCTAGGAAATTGAAATGCTTTTGTGCTCTATTCATTGCAGGGATTTTTCTGCATTTAAAAGAAAAAAACATTTCCACCAATGGGGTCCTTTCAGAACACCTACAGAGGATATAAAAAATATATTGTAGTGCATTGTATTGATGGCAACAGAACTGTGTGTTTTCACCCTGGTGTGAGGTCAGAACAATGGAGTGCATCTTTCACTGTGCCAGCTCACGGGAATAAAAGACCCATTCAGAGAGAAACCCTTGGATGGTCACAGTTTTTAGGAGTTTTTATGCATGGCCAGACAAGCATAACTTTAAATGTTTCTTACAATGTGTAATATCCTCTTCCCATTGCAGCTGAGCTTTCATGTTGAAAAGTGAATATTTTTATATAGCAGCTGAAACATGTATTCATTCTTCGGTTAAAAATTTTTAAAAATAAACAGGTCCTGTAGAATGATTATCTCCCCAGGCCAGGGGCAGCATATTTTATTCATGCTACTCTCTAAAGCCCCTGGTGTTAAGATTGACAGCAGATGTGGACTTCACAGATCCCGCCATACACATTTCAAAGTACTCCAAATAAGGGATTAACAGATATGAGTGTGGATGGTATTGTGGGTGCTTTGGAGATGAAATAAAAACTATTGTATTGAAATTTATAAAATAAACATGGAGTATTTCATTTTAGGTAGCTGGGGTGTGGGGAGAAAGAGAAAATAAAGCACTTTGCCTTAGTTAAGGAATTCTTCTGACCCTCCATTTGGTTGGTACTGTTAAGGCTTTATTTCCCTCCTTACAAAAGTCAACCGTGATTATTGAAGAAATTATAAGATACAAATACAAAGAGGAAGCTAAATCTTGGAATGCCTTCTCTCACCCTGCCCAGAGATGTCTGTGTTCACCTGCTGGGGTGTGTCCCTCCTTGGTGGGGTATGTGTTGCAAACGTGGGTCATACTGAACACTGGTTTGTAATTTCCTTCTGCTCAGTATACTGTGAACCTTCTCCTATTTAAATAAATATTCCGGAGCATCATTTTTAATGACTATATTTCCTTATAGACAACCATAAGTTTTAAAGCAATAGCCTGATTACGATGCTTGTTATTTTTATTTTTTCTGTTTCTTTCTTTCTTTTTTTTTTTGGTTTGTACCTCCTTTCAGCTGAGTCACTATAGTCCCATATTCCCCAGATGATGGACTGTTGGGCTATTCCTGTTTGTCCATGTGTTTTCCTGTTCCAAACGAAGCCACTGTTATTATCTTGGACATATATCTTTGTGCACATGTTGAGTATTCACATAGCTTCTGGGAAGAGAAATGTCTGAGTTATAGGATATGTGGCTTTTTAATTTTAATAGGTACTGCCAAATTATTGTTCAAGAAGCTGTACCCACTTACACCCTCCAAAACAGGGTGAATTTCCATTTTACCACAATTTCTTGAACATTATAAATAACATTTTGCCAATCTATATAGACAAAAATTTATAACCTAATTTTTATTGCCTTAATAATTTTAAAAATTAAGCACTTTTCAGTATGTCTGCTGTATTTTTATTTTAGTGAATCATTTTCTCTGAATCATTTGTGTATTTTCCTATTAAATTATACCTCTTTTCATTGATTGATAGAAACCTTTAACCCTTCCTCATTTATGTCTGGCAAATGTTCAATCATCATTTATCTTTTCATCTTGTATTTTTTTTTTTTTGCCATTACAGATGTTTTTAATTGTAGTCCAAATGTTAGTCCTTTTCATTTTGAGTTCTTGTTTTTATGCCTTTGCTAAGAAAGGCCTTCTCCTCTCAAAGGTTATAAAATAGTTTACTGTGTTTTCTTCTGGGGCTTTTATGTTTAGACATTAATCCATTTGAAATTTGTTTTTGCTTGATAGCATGAGGAGGGTAATCTAACTTTCTGTCTTTTCCAAAGAACACCCAATTGTCTCCAAACCATTTATTTTCCATGCTATCTTTTGCCACTCATTTCAAATGTCAACTTAATGTCAATTGTCATATCTGTTTGAGTCTTGTTCTCTATTATGTATCTTGTTCAAATACTATATTGTTTTAATTATTATAGCCTTATGTTTGTGCATTTGTAAAGAAGAAAAAAGATGGAATTTGCTTCCGCAAGTAAAATTGTTGGGTCAAATTTTATGCATGGTTTGAAGGTTTCAGAAAGGCTGTACCAGTTTACATTCTCAAAAGCAGTATATGCAAATGCTTAATTCACTTCACCTTACTTATACTTAATGAATTTCATATATTTTTTAAATTGCCAACTTGATAGATGAAAAATTGTATCTGGTGAAATTTATTGTACATATCTTTGACTACAAGGTAAAGCTGAACTCTTTTTTCATCCAGTAACTCAGTTTTGCAATTATTTTTCCATATTTTCAGTTCAGTTTAATGTGTTCATATTCTGAAATGTATATGTTTCAGTAAAGCTCATGCCTTAACTAGGTGAGCATAATGGTTTATTCAGCAGGAGGACAACTCTGAAATCACTAATGAAGGAACTTCCTGTCACTAGGATACCAGGATAATAGTAGCCAACCTTTACTCAGCTCTATTTTAAAAGCTTTACATTCCTTGGCTCATGAAATCCCCTTAGCACCACTGTGAGGGAGGCAGTATGTCAACCCCCATTTCCTAATGAAAAACGGGGGCTCAGGAAGATACACAGTTTGCCCAAGGCTGCCTAGTCAGCAAGTGTCTGGGCCAGGGTGTGAACCCTTCCAAGTCAAGGGGTCCCACCATAGGGTCCTGAGCCTGCTGTCACTTCCCCAGGACTGCCACGGCCACACCCTGAAGGAGTCCGCCTCAGAGTCAGGACAGCAAAGACACGAACAGTTGCCTGTCCCTTTAAAAATCAGAGTCTTCAAGTCTTTAGAAAAGTGGTGGTGAGAATGCTGCCTCAGAAGCTCTGTGGGGACCTCACTCGTCCACAGGGAGAACCGTGGGGGAGACTTGTGCTGCATTTGGCCACAAGCCATGTATCCATAAAACCACTTCTAAGCAGCCATTTCAAAATGTTCGAAGTAGTGTGGAGACATGGCATAAGTTTCTTGTGAAAAGTAGCAACATTTTAAATCTCTATAAAAAGACATCCTACCTGGAAGGGGCGGGTTGTAATTATTTATTTTTAAAAAATTCAGAGTGGAATGGTATTGCCTAATCCAATTGTGTTGATTTTTAAGTGGTAGTGTGGTGGATGAAGAGGTGATACTAGAATTAGAAATTCTAGTATCATCTAGTTTTGTCATTTTTCTTATGAGTATTATCTTTTGCCCCCGGTGGTCAATTCCGTGAGGTTTAGTTAAAACTAGTTAAGTCTGCCTGGTGCAATAGGACTCTAAATACAAAATAGACAGGGGGAAGTTTTTGTTCAGCTTCCACAGTTGGCTAAAAGGTTCCGTTGGGTTCTGGTTACCTCTTTATTTCTCAGTAGTTTGCCATCTAAGGTTTAGGGCTAATTTGGGGGGAGTGGAAGGAAAGAAAACAAATGTAAAACGAAATATTGGTAAGAAATGAGTCTTACACGTGCAGGCTGTGCCTTACAGACAGGCCTGAGCTGGGGTTCGGAGTACCTGTGGCCACCTCTATGGCGAATCATATCTTGATCACGATAACATTGGTCAGTGCCTTCTGCCCCATTCATAGAGAGCTGGGTTTATGAGCTGACATTTCAGAGAGGATGGAACCACAGGTCGTCTTGCCTGAAACCCTGTGTCATCTGAACAAATGGCAGACCCCATGATGGCTGACGCCACACTGCCCAGACCACACCCCGTCCTTCCTTCACTTCTCTCACTCGCTGGGTCTCTACATACTTACTGCCAGTTCTGTCCGCAAAGCGCATTTTGACTCCCGATTCTCTCCATCTTTGCTGCCACCACCTTCAAACTATCATCTTTCACCTGGACTTCTTCTCATTCGCCTCCTCACTGGCCTCACCATTTCTCTCCCCAACCCTATCCGTTTATTGACTCCGTAGCCTAAATGGTCTTTTAAAAAATACATTGAAATTTAAAAAATTTTGTAATAATTTTAGACCTATGGAAAAGCAAAACAGTGCAGAGAGGTCCCCTATATATCCTTTACCCAACTTCCCCTAATGTTACTATCTTATCTAACCAA
Organism: Phataginus tricuspis; assembly: GCA_029783875.1. NCBI lineage: Eukaryota > Metazoa > Chordata > Mammalia > Pholidota > Manidae > Phataginus > Phataginus tricuspis. The sequence goes on along the minus strand of JAQQAC010022866.1, from coordinate 31,303,511 downwards.
TTCTGGAAACCAGAACATTAATATTGATGTAATACTATGAACCCAGCTAATAGACCTTATTCACTCCACCAGTATTTCCACTAATGTTTCTGGACCAGGACCCAATCTGGGATCCCACATGACGTTGAGTCGTCATATGTCTTTAGTCTCCTGCAATTTGTGACTCAGTCTCTGTCTTTGGTGACTTGACATTTTTGAAAACTACTGGTTAGTTCTCCAGTAAAGTTTCTCGTTTTAAATTTATTCTTTTCTGCGATTAGATTGTGGTTTGCATTTTTGTCAATAATTATCACAAACGTCATGTTGTGCCCTTCTCAGTACATCATATTTGGGGGTAAATGTCCTGTTAAAGATCTAAGATAGATCATGTCACAGACCTTCAGTGGCTTTCCATTTCCCTGAGAATAACATAAACTCTTCTAAGACCCTACACAGTCTAGTCCTGTAGACTCTAATTCATGACTCTTGAAAGGGCGACCACAAATGAAAAATCTGAGACTTAATTCACCCGGTTGAAAATAAGGGAAGAGACTTCCTCCTACTCCCTAGTCTTACAGCATTTGCTTTAGGAAACTCGTCAGTGCTGTTGCTTATATACAAAAATGTATATAAATCTTTTCAAAAGCTAAATGGACTCTTGTCATATATATAATTAGGATCCAGGAATGTCTTTCCTCAAGAACCTGGGAAGCCTGTCTTTGAAATGGCATCGTCAAGAAAGATAAAGCCCCCATCTCCCAGTTTCTGTGGGAGGGTAGGAACCTAACTTCAGTGGGTACCTCACCCCAAGTCACAAAACGACGTCTTTTCATAAAGAGAAATTAATTTTTCCTTTGAGTTAAGCCAATTAACTAAAACAGATGGTCACCCCCAATTACTAAGTAAATTTAAGGTCTGAGGAAGAACTGTGTGACAAATGGGGCTGTCAAGTCCTCTTATTTGCCTACTGATTGTTTATCTTGAGAACATGTATGTGATGGTTGTGTCTGCTTGGTTCTGTAAAAGGATGAGATGTCTTTCAGTCTTTGTAATCTTTTGGTGGATTGCCTGTAACGAGTATCACATTCTGGCTTAATGCTTATTTAATAATAGAACTGTTTTCTTTCTCGCCTACATTTGTGGAGAGGTTTTCTGGATCAGGCGGAGATTGTGTTTTTGGTTGTATTTCCACAGCACTCTTCTCCATGGACTCACTACGCCTTCCTTTCATGTCATGAAAAATGCCAAGCCTCCGCCCGACATCCCCCACCTTCCTCTCCCTCTGTGTAAGTGGTTCTTTCTGTTCTGCAGGACTGAACTCAGATAAAGGGGCCCTTCTGACCACCCTCTCTCACGAAGCCGCTCCTTCCAGGGGCTCCGTATCACACCATCCTGTTTCTATCTTGCAGGCATTTAACAGTCTTGTCATTATGGCATTGACTGATTCGTTGACTTTTTAAAAATAGTTTGTTTCCCTCCACTAGAGGGCACGCTCCAGGAGGAAGACATTCTCATCGATCACCAACCCACGTTTCTTGTTCGCAGCTCAGTCCCCTACCTAAAACAGTGCCTGGCACCTAGATGCTAGGTGAATATTTGTGGAATATGAATGAGTGAATAAGATGGGCATGACCAGCGAGTTAGCGTAGGTATATAATGAAGATGTATAATGAATACAATGAAGATGTTATTACATTCCTTTTCAATCTGTAGAAGTTTTAACAGATTAGTTCTAGTAGATTTGTAGTAAATGATTTTATAAAACAATTATATAGAGGAAGCAATACATGACTACACCTTCATTCTTGGATTAAAATAGGCCCAAACGCTTGTTTTTCAAATAGGAAAGTCTGCAATGTTTCAAAAAAACCACTCAAATATTTTAGGAAAGCTTTCATGTTAATTCTGGGTGCAGCTGGGGACATTTGAATTGTAGCATTGACTAATTGGGCAGTGTGAACATCAATTAGTCCTGAATAAAGATCAGGAGAGGAAGGCCAAGAGGGAGGAAGTAGGGATTCAGATCACTTAGCAAATCTGCTAGGAATCTTCACCTCCTCATAGAGGAAGTCCTAGGCGTTATTCTGACATTTGAAGGAAGGCTTAAAATAGCGTTGCTCTAACTTGAGCATGCTATGGAGGGTTGATTTAACACAGGTTGCTGGGCCCTATCTTCAGAGTTTCTGGTTTGGTAGACCTGAGGTGGGGCCCAAGATCTGAATTTCTAACAGTTTTCCAAGCGCTGCTGCCGCTCGCCCAGGCACGAGCACGGAGAGAATCACTGCTTTAACGTGTTGCTTGACTAGAAGAAGCTGAGGGAGTCTGTTTCTAGCAATTTTGGGGGAGTTGACAATGCCTTTTTAAAAGTAAAATGTTACCTGCTTTTCAGTTGCCAAGAAAAAGGGTTTCTTTGTGTACTTCTCTTTTTAGGCCCCCATCTCTGTCTCAGCTCTTATTCATGGAGCATGTACTAGTTGGACACGTTATTTCATCTAATCCTTATAATCATGTCCAAAGGTGAATGCTGTCATCTCCATTTTACCCAAGAAGAATTTCAGCCACAGGGTGGTTGGGTTACTGACCAGTTGGTCACATCTGGTCACTGATAAAGCTGGAATGTCTTTCTCGGTGATGAGGCCTCTTTGTTTACTATGCTGCTTCTCAGTGTGAGAAAATTCAAAATCAGCTTAAGACTATTGGTAACATTTTGAGTTGTCTTAACACTAAGGTGGAAATTACATATTAGCTTCAGGTGAGCCTGATCTGACATAGAAGGCTGGTTAAGATTGAAAAAAAAGTCCTAATGTGAAGCATAGCATCCAGGTGCATGGTGACTCAAGAAAGATGGTGGACTTGCCACCAAGGGATTAAGGTATTTTAAAGTTAACTCTGCCAAACACTCATGTTCTTCATGAGTCTGAGTAATTTCTCTAAGTTGCAAAAACAAACTAACCTTTGCTTTGGTATAACTGCCTGCATGATTCAGTGAATTCTTTGTCAAGAGACAAGACCAAAGCAGTTCTTAATATCCCAGGAATGCATGGATCACCTTGAAAATCTCTGAAAAACTAGTAACAAAAAGCGGATGACTGGGTTCATAATTATTTCCCTTTCTCTGGGCCAAAATTGGCGGCCAATAGGAAGGCATTTGAAATCCAGTGCACGCTGACATTATTTATAAGGTCTTGATATTTTAGGCTTGTATTGCACCATTCATCCTAGGATCATAAAAGTGGTTGTTAAAATTTATACCATATTAGTCTGATTAACACTGAGATGGGTAAGAATAAAGGATTGAGGAGAAATATTTATTTCACAGGGTAGGAACTTTAATATACAGAAAGCTGCATAAATCTGCAGATGTTCTAATTAGATTCAGCTGAATTGCTCCAGCATGCAGGATAACATGGATTTACTCTACCAACAGCTAAGAATAACTTTTCTGATGCAAAAAATGTTCAAGTTTCAATATTGAAATATAAAATAACCCAGCCCAGGGGACAGATTCTCTTCACATCAGTTTCTTCATTGGCTCAGACTTCTTCCAGCACTTAAGTTACCTCTTTATTATAAGACTTAAGCCGAATTTGCTAAATGGTACCCTAATGGTACTCTTCCCAGGCCTAGTACCTGGAATCTTATTTTCTGTTAATAGTTAAACATTAACCTTAGATCACTAGACTATTGTCAAGCAAGTCATTCATATAGTGCTTAATTTACAATTGGGGAGTACTTTAGGCCATGAGAAAATCTGGTTCATAAAAAGGATAGCATTAAGGAATCAAGGGATGTATTTTACGAGGTGTTTTTGTCAGTTGATTTTCATTTTTTCTTGAATATATGTCATTTTTTAATCTCAGAAAGTTATTCCTGTGTGCCAGCAGGGTAAATCTATGTCATTCTGCATGCAGAAGTAGTTCAGCAAATCTTATCAAAGCATTTATCAGGGCCCAAAGTACAGTCAGGGCCAGGCATGAACCCTCCTTTAACATGGGAATCCTACTTGATCCCCAAGTCCCTTTGGTGTCTACCTTCAGAAAGCTCCTTTACCACCAGGAGGCTTTTATACTTCCATAGGACCTGGCTGCCCGATCCTTCTGGTGTTTTGATTTGGCTGTTTCAGTTCTTGGAAGACAAGGAGAAGAATGTTCCTTTTCAAAGGATGTCAAGGGGAAATGTGAGAGAGGCTGTGTCTAGAAACTTCATGTTCCATCAGCTGCCCCTTAGACACACCAACCTTTGGTCAACACTCTCTCAATTATGTTTGATAAGCCAACCTGTTCTCCTTAATTAAAATGTTGGCAGGCAGTCTTCATGTGAATTTCTGCCAAGGATTTGTTATAATCTCCTAGTTTTATGATTTCCCATTTTGAATAGTAAAAGAATTTTATAAATTTCTGAAGGAGAATCTCTGTAAACAACAATTTAATTTTTTCATAATCTTTTTGGATCTCTGAAAGTTTGTGTGGAACAAAAAAAAATACATTGCCAAGACATGCCATTTTAATTTATTAATAAAAACAATATAGTCATGAAAGGTAGATGCAGGAAATTGACTTGAAATTAGATGTTACTGTGGCATAAAGATTAGTTTGCGACATTAGGAACAATGAACATAAAAAGTCAACATTATTTATAGATTTACCAGCTACCTATTACTGTAGAACCTGCATCAGGAATATTATAAAATATATAGATGCATGTTCTGCATTTACATTTAACCTTTGGTTGTCCGTTGTCTACGTGATATTACCTTGGTCCTTATTAATCCTCCAGATAAACTGGTATTAAAAAAATGTATCATTGATGTAGAAAAGAAAACAAAACTGGCCAGTGATGTAAAAAATCAAACAGTTCCATTATCATGAGACAAACTCAGTAAATGTGGGTTCCCTCATCCCATCCTATATCCCCCTTCTCACTTCTGGGGCATTTTCCGTTCTCTCCTCTCTTCCATTAAAGGATAGGTTGGGAATAAAAAGGAAATGGAGTTGAAATAAGTTTGTTAAAAGCTTTGCAGCAACTCATGCAGAGAAATATTGGGGGATGAGTTTCAGCATGGGTCATATGAGTACAAGACTGATCAGTGCCTTTTCTCATGCCAAGACGGCTTTGCCTGTTAGCATGGCTCCTGGAGACCCAGCTGCATGGATGATGGAGCGTGATATGGCAGAGCTAGGAGACAGTCTGGGGAGAGCCAGCTCCTCAGAGCGATCAGGTGCCCTCAACTCTCGGGGTGTATCCAAAGGGTACCTACTTCCTTTTCTCATGACTCAGTTTGGAAGTCATATGGGATTCCAAAGTGGTATAATAACTGCTCAGCCTTTATTTATTCAGTTTATTATTTATTCACTTCATTATTCAGTCTTTTGTATTGAATGTCACTGGGACATTAAAGACTGACCCAAAGTCATCCCTTGATTCTCAATTCTGACGTTTATTCACCCAGGTCATTTCTATTGGGACACTATCCCAGCTGAAAATACACAAATTTGCTTTTATTGTAGGCTCCAAGGTAAATAACTTTCTCATTATATACTATACTTGTTACCTCTGGACAGGAAAATCTGGCCCCCGTTTCTGAATTGAAATAAAATTTTGTTGAAATTAGAGTGATGTGTGTACTTGAATCTGGCAGAAGTCCTTTAGAAATAGCCAACACCTTATGGGAAGAGAAAAGAATAGAGTTGGGTTCCCTCTGACTGTTGGAATTAAAGGAATTACATTGTAATAGCAGGACTCCCTTTAAATCTAGATTTCTACACTGTTTCATTTGCCTCTGTTCATTTTTGCTTGTACATATTCTCAGTTGTGTGTCACACATCAGAGAAGAGAGTCTGGCTTTTAACTTTAAATCTTCCACAGGATTTAACAGAAAAAAAAAGTTTTAGATTATTCTCTCCATGTCTGCTCCCATGTTAAACAGTATCTCCTTCACTTTGTACTGTCTAGAACTGACAGTCTAGCCAAGGTTAATGCTCACTAGGAGGCGGGAGAGGTCCCTCGATCTCCTTTGCTGGGTGGTGTGTGTCACAGTTTCCCTCTTCCGCTAGAATTTGGAAAGAGGCTGAGGGCACAGGTCAGGGAGAGGGACGTGGAACAGGAAGCAGCCCCACTGTCCCCTCACTTGGTAACAGTCTCACAGTACAGCAACACATTCAGCTACCAGGATAAAAGCAGGTGTTTTGCTTTAATTAAGACCAACAAAGACTTTTCCGTTCTCAATAGGCTTATATTTTTAGACACTAAGGTAAGGAGGAAGAAGAATATTATCCCATTCTGTGCATAAAAATAAGGATTCAGCATGAACTGCATAATTAAGGACTGAAAAGGGGAAAATGTGATTCAATTAAAACTGACAGAATAATACACGGAATCAATGGCTTTATTTGGTGTTTAATGATGATACTGTTTTCATTTCATTATACATGAGTCATAACCAGCCTTGCCTTAGTTTAACTGTATTCCTTACCGAGTAAACTGAAGTACGCAATTTGCAATAGACTCATCAATTTAAAAGAGGCTTATTTAAGATTATCATAAATTGATTTCTGAGAGTCAAACCAAATTTTTTCCATTCCATAATACCCGTTTATTGGCATGATGAACAATTTTAGGCAGGGATAGAGAAAGGCACTGGTGGAGGAGATGAGGAGCAGTGCAACAAATAAAGCCTGATTCCATGAAAAAAATATAATGATAGTAAGTATGTTTCCTAGTGGAGAAAATATGGCAATATATTTTTGATCCAGTGAGCCGAACAAAACACGGTGAGATTTTAGACTGGAGCAGAAATGCTACATTGAGCTGCATATATAAAATGAATCATGGTATTGGCACAAAATCAGGTGTAACAGGGAGACAGCATTTTTATATATGACCTTATAACCATAGAGATTTTTAAATTGGGACATGAGACTTAAGGAAAGCAGGAAAGAGAGGTAAGTGTTAGAAGTTAGGCTACTTGGGTACACCATGGAATTAGTGATGGAATATTTTGCCGTTAGGCACACACAGAAAACTTCTCGGATGTTCTGCTCAATAGGGTACATACCGTTGTCAGTGCTCTGTGAATCCAGCTGAGGACCTAACCTGAATATGGAGTGAATACCGAATGATGGTAGAGTCAGGACCCGACAGGTTGGTCCCCTCGAAATGGCATCTATCTTATGTCTTTGTTCCATTAGTTGTGTGGATAATAGTTTGATAGCTTCATATTCCCTGTGTGGTTGACTAAATTTCAAGCGTAGTGTATGAATAAACAGATTAAAGGACTCCCGTACACCCGTAAGAGCTCTGCTTTCCACAAGAGCTGATAATGGATTGGGTCTGGGGAGATAACTATTCTGCTCACTGGGGAGTCAAGGGGACCATTCTGTCTTCCTCGGGTGACGAGTGCTGGCCACCGAGGACAAACCTAGGTAGGTGGATCTTCCCATAGGAAGCACAGTCTTCTAACTCATTTCTGTCTCCTAATACCAATAATCTTTCTGCCTGGGCAGTGCTAGGCCAATTCTCTGTGCCCTGATTCCCTTGTGATGACCTGGTGTGGGCAGAGGGGAAGCAAAACAAACAGGAAAGTACATCTGTAGGAGCCTTAAAGTCTACAAAGCAAAACAAAACTTGTGCTTTGTAGATGTGGTAGGTAATCTGAAATTCATAGTAATGACTAATTTTTAAGGATAATTTTTACATCTTCTGACATAGTTTTCCTTTCTCCCCACCCCCTTTTTTTTTGACATTGAAAAACTGTCAACATGCAGATCAGCGCAAAGGTTTTCAGATACTTTCATGGACTATCCCATAAGCCACATACTTAACTCAAATTCTGATTATATAACCAGGCATGTAGGCAAATAAGGTGGCCAGAATTAAATTGCTACTGCTCTTTTCAGGTCCAAAGATTATTGTGGGCAAAATTACACAGTTTTCATAGAAGGATAGAGAAAGAGGTGTCATTCATAAAGCAGATGTGACTATGAAACTACAGTGGAAGAGACATATTCTGTGTATGATTTGTATATTAATGTTGATAAACAAACATTGACCCATTCAGACTTTCTTATTCATTCCAACAGGAAACAGCACTGTTCAGTTGCTAGACAGCTATGCACAGAGGCTTAGAAATGTAATTAGTTGCTATGGCACCATAAACTATCCTGCCCTTTTGAGGATTCAAGCAAATGACCTTGATCTTGTGGCACTATGGTTCAGCTAGCAGAGCAGGAGAGCTCCAGATGTAAGACTGAATGTATGTTTGGACTTATGTATGTGTGTATGTTTAGGTATGTATATATTCATCCATTCTTTTATTAATGTCTGTGGTCATTAAATATGTTTTGAGCATCCCAGATGATTTAGGCATTATACCAAGTGCTAGGTGCTTTGTCTCATAAACCCTTAATAGCACTTACTATGTGCCAGGTATTGACTCATTTGTCATAACAGCTTTATGAGGTATGTTCCCCTCATTTGACAGGTGAGGAAACTGAGTCACAGAGGTTGAATAACTTGCCCAAGATCACACAGCTAGTAAGCACAGAGCTGAGATTAGAACCTAGGCAGGCTGGCTCCAAAATCCATGCTCTTAACTACAGGATAAATACAGTCTCTGAGGTCCTGGAACTTACATCCTCAGAGGGGATACAACCAACAAACAGGTCAACACAAGAGAAACAAAAATTAATGAGCTGTGTGATAGGGCTCTGAAGGAAACAAAAGGCAACGGAGGATCATGGGTGGCTGCGCAGGGTGACCTGGGAAGGTTTCATTTAAACTGAGGCAGGAATGCTGGGAAGGGGGGCAGCCGTGGGAGAGTGTCCCGGCTGAGAGGTCGGGGGCTCAAGGAGCTCAGCGGGGCTCCGGGGTTGGCGGGGCAGGCAGTCGGGTGCTCCCTGCCTCAGGAGGGGAGGGAGCCAGAACAGGACTCCAGACAAAGGGCCTGGAAGAAACTGCATGAGACAGAGAAAACGATTGTCTTAGATGAGAACGTTTCTTGGAATGCGGAGAGTTTGGATGGGGGCAAGTAAGGAGGGCAGAGGTGAGGTAGGTCCCACGGAAGGTCTTAGGGGTGTGACCAACCACCAAGAAACTCAAAGACGCTGAGATCAGGGCGATCTGTCCCTTACACCCTGGCTTCACGCCCGTGGATGCAGCGCCCCCTTCCGACCAGGGGCCGGTGGTTTGCTGGAGCTGGGCGAATGGTGTCACGGACAGCTTCACGGAGACTCTGCTGCTCCTGCGTGGGGCACCAAAGCTGTGACAATTCCTGGGTCCCCAGAACTCACACAGTGGCGACAGCAACCAGGTTTGAAGGGATCATGCAGATGGCCGTAAGGGATCTATCAGAGAGACTTTGTGTAGACAAACGACAACTGTCCTTGGCAATGTCTTGTTACTATGAAGGCTGTGCACTTCTCCCCAGAAAGGCCAACCCCAGGGGAAGTGGAGTTGATGGTTGCTGGGGATGAACTTCCTACACACCATGGGATGCGGACTCAGAACAGAAGTGGAATAATGGAAAATAAAGTTGGTGTCTTGCATATCTGTGCTTGTGGAGTGAGGCTCCTACTTGCTTCACGTGGAGGCATCTGCCAGGTTTGGTAAAAATTCACCTGCAGCAAATAGTCCCACAGGGCTGATAACAAACCCTAGAATTAAAGCCAGGTCAGGTGGAGGCGACAGGTATAACCTGTGGGAGGGCTGGCAAACAGAAAGGAGGTCAACTCTCAAAGTCCCTGTTGGTTTTGGAAATATCACTGGACTGGATGAGACTGAGTTTGAAAAAGTACAAGAGAATGGTTTAAACCCTCTGGGCAGATAAAAGATGGTCTTCAGAAGAAAGAGAGAGTAGATGAAGGTACTCTTAGAGGTTTTAAAAATATGTTTAAAATTTTTAGTGAATTAAATGGTTGATTTTTAGAAGATACCTAGAAAGGGTGAGTTTTAAAAGTGATTTTATGGCTTCTAACTTGTACAGTAATTTTTGTAGATGAACCAATACTTACTCTTTCTGGAAAAGAAAGGGCAATTTTAGCAGCACCAGCGACAGTGAGAGTACTGTAGTCTAAGAAAATGGCTGTCACGGTAAAAGTGTATCAGATAACCCCGCGAGGTGCTTGCTCCTAATTTGCCAATGATGTACCCTTTTACATGCACATAGCACGCACACATGGGTGGAGATTCTATGCCGGGGGAGAGAGGGGAACCAGCCTTCACTGTAAGGTTGGTGCAGTCTCAGAGGGGAAGAGTTTCTAAAACTATGGGAAAAGTACGTACTCTCCTTTTTTCAAATAAAAATTTTTCTTTGCTTTTATAAAATGACACGAACACTTTTGTCACAGAGTATCCCCCAGATCCCACATCTGGCAGTAAAGATATAAAAAGTGTTCTGGGGGAGTCTCAGGAAAGAACATGGAAGTAGAGGTTGGGCTTGGAGGGTACCCATTTGCCTCTTCCATTATTAGGACTAAGGACTATGTCAAGGGTTGGACTGGGAACCAGCAGCCACACACAGCTGTTCCCACACCCAGTTACAGGAACTCAGCAGGGTCTTTGTGCCTCTTAATGTGTTTAAAAGGAATGGCCTTACTGTTATGTGGATAACCGTTAGAAGGGAGGAAAGTGTTTAAAAATGTCAAACCCACTGTACCAGTTCAAATGGTTGTGATTTTCTCAAGCATTATTTATCTGGTTGAGTGCTGTCAGGGAGACGAAGAATGCTAGAGGGAAATGAAGCAGGAGGAGACAGGTGAGTACTGAGCATGGCCTCTATGGATTGGAAGTCCTGGGGGTGGGAGAATTCTCATAGAGAGAGCACTTGCACCAGTAAGCAGAGCAGATGTGAGGCTGTGACCAGAGAAGGGAGGCTTTTTAATTTCAGAAGTTGGCGGTGGTGTAGATTTTGGAGTTGGTGAGGCTGGAATGTGCTCGGAGGCATCAGCGGCTCCGAGGAGGGGAGGGAGAAAGGCACTGGAGCTTAGGAGGTCGGGAACCAAAACCCAGAGTGGGGATGGGTCACCCACACGAATGTGGACGGCACCAAGGAGGAAGGCAGTCATTAAGGTGGAGATTCAAATGATAAGGCAGGCCTGAAAACTGATATACTAGTAGCTAATATTTATTCAGTGCTCACCATGTGCCATGCATTGTTCTAAGAGCTTTATGTATATTATCACTACCCCATTGTATAGATGAGGAAAACGGGGCTCACAGAGGCTGATTGACCTGTCCAGCGACATTACCAGTAAGTGTCCAAGTGGGTTCTCACACTCAAGCAGTCTGGCCCCAATGCCTAATTCTTAACCACATTGCTCTGGAGGCTAGTGGGTGTAGTGTGAAGCTTAAAGAAGCAGGAGAGTTTGCACGGGGAAGAGGAAGACGTAGTCTTGAGCAGCCCAAGCTCTTGGCCTTGGGGTAGGAGATGTATGAATGACAAGTCCACCTGCATTTAAAAGATAGTTGTGGGCTCCAGAGAGCAGCTTCCTCCTAGAGAGCACAGGTTTCCATTAAGGCCAGGAAGTGGAAGGAGCATTCTGGGAAAAGGTAAAGCATGTTGGAAGTCTCCCAGGCCCAGCAGAGAAGGACAGAAAGGCAGGGAGAGGTGGGAGGTCAGAGCACAGACTGTCTGGAGATGAGGATGTTGGTGATAATGGCCAAGCGAACTTGGGCTTCTGGCAGCAACCGTGGTGAGCACGAGCACCTAGGGGAGCCCCAGGGATTCGTTCTGGTAACTGCCAGTGAGGGGGCTACTGGCCATGTAGCCGGAGTCCCCATCTGCCAGAGCCGCTATAGCAAAGGATCCCGGACTGGTGGCTTAAACGGCAGACATTCATTGTCTCATAGTTCTGGAGGTTGTAAGCCCAAGATCAAGGTGCTGGCTCCTCCTGAGGGCCGTGAGGGAGAATCTGCTCCACTCCTCTGCCTTCTGGCCATTTGCTGGCCATCTCTGGTGTTTCTTGGTCTGTGGAAGCATCGCCCTGATCTCTGCAGTCATCTGTACATGGTGTTCTCTGGGTTTATGTCTGTATCCAAATTTCCTCCTTTTATACGGATTTCAATATTGGATTAGGACCCACCCTATTCACCTTGGTTAATTACATCTGCGGTAACCCTGTTTCCAAATAAGGCCATGTTCAGAGGTGTGGGCAGGGTGGGTGGGTAGTTAGGACTTCAACATATGAATTTGGTGGGGGTGGGGGGACACAATTCAACCCATAGCAGTTGGTGTCAGGGGCAGTGCTGACTCCTGAACACACTCCCCCTCAATTCAGTATCTGTTCAGAGCACCTGAGCCCTCAAGACACTTTACTAGGCGTAGCAGGGAATGTACCAATGAATGACACATGATCCCTGTTTTCAAGGGCCTGGAGTTGGAAGAGGGAGAGAGTGGGTAGAGAATGAAAAACCCAGATGACTAAAACACAAGTAGGGTCTGATAAATGCTGCAAGTGAGATGTGAGCGTGCTGTTACAGAAATGAAAAGATTCTTTGAGAAGGGGAGTGAGGTCATGGAGCTAATTTGGCTTATTTTTTATTATACAGGCAAGGAATATCATTTCCAGAAATGTCGAGTGACCTGCTGAAGGTCCGCCAACTGTAAGTCTGTTATTTCAGTTACACTGCATATAAACACTTGCAGACCTATTTCTACTATGTCAGGTGTCTTTGAAATATATTATTTTAAAAATCATTTTTCTCTAACTGGTCAGGAAAAAGATTACATGAGCTTGTGAACACATTGGAAAATAATGTTTAACAGAAATCATAGACATTTATATCCAGAACAAAGTGACTGAGATGTTGAATAAATATTGACTAGAAATTTCCAGCCACCCACTACCTACAGGTGCCAATCTGCCTACAGTAGTTCACAATTTATATAATACATAGTTGATGCCAAAATGCACAGTAAGTTTCTTGAATCCTTTAAAAGTTCAGCCATTAGTCACCTTGAACTACTGTAGTCTTCTTTTCTCTTAACATCTTTTCTTTTTCTAAATGAGATCAGAATAACCTAACTGATCTGGGCTGGGTTGGACATTACATTTAGGCCTGGATTCTTCACTGCATTGACTGATAAACATTGATTATTGCCATTGCAATTCCAATTTTTTCAAATTTGGAGCTGGGATCCGAGGAACAAAACTTGAAAACCATGGGGAGCAAAATGTCTGCCCTGAGTTTCATAGGTGGTTAGGGGTGGGTTTGGTTGGCATTGTGCTGTATGGTGTAGAAAGCCTAGGAAGAGAGATGATAAGGAGGAAATTGGTCTTCCCCTTTTGGGTTTATAGTGAAATTTCTCCCAGAAAGTGGAACTATGGCAAGAGGGAGGGAGAAGTAAAATCCTGGAATCATCAGTTCAATGTAGAATTTCTGATTTACTGTATGCAAATGGAAATCAGAACTGGTTTTGTTATTAATAACATTTAGGAAATTGGGGCTCTGGGTTAGAGATGGGTCTGATTCTTGGCAAAGAATTCCTGAGGTCCTGTGAACTTGACTCAGACAGCACTCCTGTCACTGGAGATGAGTCTGCTGTCCTGTTTGTGGCAGTGAGGAACAATAACCAGAAAATGCATCATTGATGCTCTGATTTGGGAGGGATAAGTAGTAGGAGATGACACCTCTTTTTTAAAGGGGCTATTTATTACAGCAATTTTAGGTTCACAGCAAAACTGAGCAGAAAGTTCAGAGATTCTCATATCACCCTGCCCCCACACGCACAGCCTCCCCTCTTATCAGCAGCTCCCACCGGAGTGGTCTGTTTGTCACGACTGATGAGCCGTACACTGATACGCATCATCATCCAGTCTGCAGTTTCCATTACCGTTCACTCTTGGTGTTGTACAGTGTACGGACAGATGTGTAATGACATGTATCCCCAGTTACAGTACCATACAGAGCAGTTTCACTGTTCCAGAAATCCTCTGTGCTCTGCCTGTTCATCCACCGCTCTCTCCTAACTCTCAGCAACCACCGATCTTTTTATTGTTTCCTTAGTTGGGCCTTTTTCAGAATGTCATATAGTTGGAATCATACTCTATGTAGCCTTTTCGAGCTGGTTTCTTCCACTTAGAAATATGCATTTAAGTTTCCTTCATGGCTTTTCATGGCTTGATAGCTCATTTCTTTTTAGCATTGAAGCACATTCTATTGTCTGGATGTACCACAGTTTATTTTCTAGTCACCTACTGAAGAACACTGTGGTTCCTTCCAAGTTTTGACAATTATGAATAAAGCTGTTATAAACACCTTTGTGCAGTTTTTTGTGTGGACCTAAGTTTTCAGTGCTTTTTGGTAAATACCAAGGAGGTCAGTTGCTAGAACATATGACAGGAGTATATGTAGTTTTGTAAGAAACTACCAAACTGTCCTCTAAAGTGGCTGTACCATTTTGTATTCTTACCAGCAGTGAGTGAGAGTTCCTGTTGCTCTACAGCCGTATCAGCATCTGGTGTTGTCAGTGTTCTGGATTTTGGCCATTCTAATGGGCATGTGGTGGTATCTGGTATCTTGTTGTTTTTCATTCGTGTTTCCCTGATGATATATGACATGGAACATCTTTTCATATGCTTATTTACCATCTGTGTATCTTTTTTTGGTGAGGTTTCTGTTTACTACTTTTATAGTTCAAAATCTGTGATGGATACACACATTTCTTCTTATAATAATCAAGTTAATTTAGGTATTGATCTTCTTTTTGATTTTTAAGTAACAGAGTACCAAATCCTCATATCTCTCCTTTCCTTTTGCCCTCCCTTCCTTCATTCAGAATATATATTTCAGTGCCTGATACATGCAAATCTTTAAATTGTGTTTAATGTGTATCCATGACATAAAAATGATGAAGAAAATGGACATGGTCCGTGTCCTCAGGCTGTGAAGGGAGACGGATAGTAATGATATAATCCACGTGTGTGTAATCGCAAACTGTGATTAGGTAATCGAGGAAAAAGAAAGAGAGTTATGAGAGTACGTAAAAGGGGTGATGAACTAGGGGCAATCAGGGAGGACTTTTCTGGGGAAATGGCACTGGTGCGGTAGGCGAGGCATGAGCAGGCATAGTGTGGAGATGGGAGGTGAAGAGCGGGCAGGAAGGTTCCAGGCAGAGAGCAGCAAATGCAAGGGGCCAAGACTGGAGTGGGTCGGGGGAACAGAAGAACTGAAAGAAGGCCACTGTGGCTGGGGTGCCTCAAGCAAGCAGGAGAGAGGCAGGAGAGCTGGAGGAGGAAGCAGGAGGCACACGGGGAAGGGGCTGTCTCAGTGAGGAGGAAGGCAATCAGAGACAGGATTGTAAACCTGCCCCGTGGCCGCATGTGGAAAGGCCACAGGAGGAAGGCCTGAGAGGAAGGTGGGGGTGCAGGCAGGAAAGAGAGGGTGTCAACTTGCACCAGAGTAACAGCAGGCATGCAACCCGGGGACTGATTCAAGAAATATTTAGGAGGTAGAAGAGTTTTGTAATCTACTTTCCCCACGTGACGTACTGCGGATATCTTTCTAAAGATTTCAAAAATGTAGGTCCACATAATTAGGTCTCCATAGTTGTTGCTTGTATGGATCAATGATGACATATTCAATAATGTCCTATTGATGGACTTTTTTTTCAATTATAAATGACTGTGCAAAGAATGCCCTTTCTGTTGTAATTGTCTGGTTATTCCCTTAATGGATATTTTACATTTGATGCCAAACTAACTCCCAGAAATTCTGTGTTAGTTTATTCTCTTGAAATAAGTGCATAAGAATTGTTTTCCATTCCCTTGTCAGCCCAGTGTATTGTCAATATTTTAGATTTTAGTTGGCTAAGATAATAGTTAAAAGGAATTTAGTGTTTTAACTTGGATTATTTTGATTATTAATGAGACTGGCTATCTTTTTACATGTTTGCTGGCCACTTATATCTGTTCTTTGAATAACCTAGTTCCTTTGCCCATTTATCTATTGGGATGGTCTTCTCCCTGTTGATTTAACATCACCCTTTTGAATCTTTTATCATATGTATGATGCAAAAATGTTTGCTTGTAGACAGGGTTTCCTAGTTTATTTCATTTTGTTCTTGCCGTATGTATTTTTACTTTTAACTAGTTGAGAATGTCATCAGCCAGTGTTTTTCTTTATGATTCTAGCTTTGTTGATATACTCAGAAGGCATTCCTTACCCCAAGGCTGTAAAATTATTTCCCATATTTTATTTTCCATTATGAATGTATTTGGAATTTGGTGTAAGGAAAGGTTACTTGGTTATTTAGCAAGTATCTAGGCAGTTGTCCCAAGACCTTTTATTAAATAACCACTATTTCTCTCCCTGATTTGCAGTGCTATCTTTTTTATTTACAAAATCCTCAAATATATTTCAACTCAGTTCTGAGCTCTGCATTCTGTTTCTGATCTCTCATCCTATGCCAGGTTCAGATTCACACTGTTTTAATTACTGTTATTTTGTAACAAAATTTTTATATCTGGTAGTGCAGTTTCACCTACACTATTCTTCTTTGTCAAGTGTTTCTATCTTAAAATATTTATTCCTCAAAATGGATATTAGAATTATTTTGCCAAGTAACAAAAAACATCCTGTTGTAATTTTGGTAGGGGTTAAATTATATTCATAGATTAACTGTTTGGGTCATTACAAATTGTTTCAAATAGTGGATGAAGTTATTTAACTTGGGATCAAGTAAAATTTGGCATATACTGTGACCTGTTCTTCAGCTGTGTATTAGAAATTGACAAGCTGTGTGTTATGTGATTCACTAAATCACTATATGGTTCTACGTGAATTATTCATACAACAAATATTTACTGAGTTAGGCATGTGGCACGTGCAGTTCCAAGGGCTCGAACAGATAGGCTCCACTTTCTCACGTTCTAGAGCAGAGAGACTGGAGCTTGCCTTCTACCTAGGTGTGCATGAGAAGGCCTCAGTGGCTGGAGACCGCTCTTTTCCAAAATACTTGCTTAGAAATGAAGAAAGGAAACTGAGTGGCAGTTGGTCATGGGGGCAAAGGTTTCTGTTTTGTTTTTAATTTGGGAGACACTAGAGCATATTTATATGCTTCAGAATGATCTCCAGATAGGGAGAAAATAAATATGAAGAAGGGAAAGGAAGCGCCTGCAGGTTTCCATTCCTTGTAGGTGAGAGTAGGTGGAATATACTTCACAAGTGGAATGTTAGCTTTTGATGAAAGGAACAAATTAGTAGGGGGAAATTCAGTGAGGGTGGGCCCAGGTACAGGTAGATGTGTTTATGTCACTACTGAAAGTAGAGGTGCTTTTGGATGGGCAGTAATTAAATTTATAATAGTCCGCTTAGCATTTTTCATTAATTCCAGCCAAAAATTGAAATGTGTTATTCCAGTGTTAAGCTGGGATGACAAAACTTCTTTGTTTGAAACTGAATTGTATACAGTGTGGAGTAGTGCTTAGAATAATGTCTGGCACGTATCTGACACTTAATACTTGTTGAGTAAATGTGCAGATTAGTGAATGAACTATAGCTTTATATTGCCAAACAGAATTTTCATGCTGTATAGGTAATGTCATATCTCCCAAATACATGTGTGTTGATCCATAGTTCTTTCATATCAGTACCTAATATTTATTTAACTCTCCCATGTTGGTATAGTGACAAAGGCATTGAGCTCGGGAACAGAAGGCTTGGATTTTATTACTTGTCCAGCCACTGTATAGTTGTTTAAAGCTGGGGAAATTATTTAGTTTCTCTGGGTTTTACTGTTTTCATTGTAATGAGACAATTGGAATAAGTCAGTAGTTTTTGATCCTTTTAAACCTTGGGAAGTTTCTTCAGATGGAAGCTTTTCTGGAGGCTAATATGTAAAGCAGATAATCTGGGACTCATCAGCTGACAATGGGGATGAGAAAAGGGTGCCCTCTCCATTCCACAGGAACAGCCTTCCTCCAGCGTCCACCTTTTCACATCTTGTTAGGGGCCCGAGGATGGGGCTTCTTGGAGCAAAATCTAGAAACCTGGTAATATTATCTCTAAGGTCTTTAACAATTGCGTAACCGATGACATGTACATTCTGATATCATTTTAATAATCCTGTGAAGTAAGGAATATATAGTATTGTTATTTACTTCACAGATGGGGAACTGAGGTTCAGAGTTTATCATTTGCTGTAGTCTCCTGGTTAGTAAAGGGAGGAACTGGGGTTAGAGCCCCAGTCTCCTGTTTCTTGTTTGGGCAATCTTTTTATCACTATCAGATGATTTCCCTGAACTGACTTTATGTGTATTTTATGGGGTCTCTGGTTAAACTGTCTGAAAGGATTTCTGCCCAAAAACAATGACTGTGTATTTATACGACAGTTTACATCCTTGTATATGTCATAAAGCCACTTAAGTATGTTTTCCTTAATGTTGTGCCACACCTGAATTACCTAAGTTACAGAATCTTTAATCAAATTGCTAAGAAATAATGAACTTGGAGCAACCATTGTGATTTGTCAACAGATATCTCTAAAGTGTCAATCAAGTGAATTGACGGAACACTTAAATCTGTTTAATTTTGAAATCAGTTTCATTTTAAAAATAATCTCAACATTGAGACCAGTGAAGCACATAGTCTTATTTAATGTGAAACATGAAAATAAATCCATTTTAACCCAAATAGATATTGAAGAATGAAAAGTGAAACAAGATTAAACATTGGGTTAGAATAGGGTGACATTCAGGGTGGCTGCATCAAATGAGAACTGTCACCCCAGCTCAGCTGCCTTCGCGTGTTCCGGACTTTCATGTGTGAGTTTTCTCGTGCCGGCCTCTCCCTTGAAATGCTCCTCTCGGTCAGATGAGGACATTATCCATTCTTCAAGGCCCGTTTCGGAAGCTGCTTCCTCTGTGAGCTCACTCAGCCTTCTGGCTCCTCCTTCCTGGACAGAATTCATCTTCTCCCTCCCCTGGGGCCTCCCTAAAGCTTTGCTCTTTGAGGGGAACATTCTTTATACTGTCCCAGAGTAGTTATGAAACTCTCTGTCCTCCTTGCCAGATTTTAATTTCTGCAAGGGCAGAGAACATTAAGCATTTTAAAGGGTTTTTCCCCCCATTATAAAAGTAATATACATTCATTGAGAGAATATTTGGAAGATTATAAAGCCAGGCTCTAGAACAGCAGGAGAGGCGTGCTTGCCGAGGGAACCGCATTGATGGTCACGGGCATTTGTCTATCCTAATGAACATCAACCATGTGAGGGAGCTATTTGATTTGTGAAAGTTGAATCTAAGTATGGGTGAAAATAGATCACTAGTACTGGAGCGCTCTGCTGAAGAAAATCGAGATTGTGTCAAATTTTCCACCTATAGGATACTATGAGTTGAAACTTGCTTGCTTTTTATAACATTTTTTGTGTATGACACCCATGCAAGTTCCCGGTAGAGACTTTGGAAAATGCAGAAATGTATGAAGATGTAAAAAAGTCAACCGTACACCTGTCATGAATAACTATGGTCAACATTTTGATGTATCTGCTTTCAATTTTTTTCTATTAATATATAAATACATAATTAGGATCACATTACAAATAAATATAGTATCACTTTTTTTCTTTTCGCTTTAGCCATTTATATTTTTATATAGAGGGATCATTTTTAAGTTAAGTGAATATCTCAAACATTTTAGAAGTTGGCTTAATATTCTGTCATAAGGATGAACTAAAATTACAATTAGCTTAATCATTCCTCCATTGTTCAATAGTTAGGCTGGTTCCAATTTTTTCAATGTTAGTTATAACATTTCAAAGGATGTCTTTTCATATAAATAGCTCAAATTTCTAATTACCACCTTAAGGTAAATATGTAGTACAGGAATTATTTGAACAAAGGCTATGAAATGTCTAAGAGTCCTTTATTTGTTGATAAATTTCTGTCCAGAGAAGTTCGAGTCATTTGCCCTTCTACAAGTAATTGTTCCAGTACATCCTTAAGAAAATATTTACTGTATTTGAAGTGTTTTCTATTTTGAATAATAGATAAGGTATCTCACTTTTAGAAATTATACTCTTGATGACTAACTAAGTTGATAATCTTTCCACATATTTACCTATTTTGTGTTTTCTATACGAATTGTTAATATCTTTTATTGTGGGGTCTTAATGTTCTTAGGGATTGAGTTCTTATTTGCCAATAATATGATACTGGCTATTGTTTAAGGTAAATGTAGTTTATCAGATAAAGACTGTTGCCTTATATGTATATATATATATATATATATATATATATTTTTTTTTTTTTTTTACTAAGAGTTTAAGTAGTATATTATGATGAATTAAAGTCCAAGTTCAGAAATGGACAAATTGTTCAGCATCTCTAAGTATTAATTCTTAAGTGGAGTTCTATGATGACATCTTCTGGATAACATTGATGAGATGTTAAAGGCAATAATGTGTCCAAACCATAGCATAGGGCCTGGCACATAGGTGGTGTTTGATCAATATTAGTGGTTATTTTTCCTATTCTTAGGAAAATGTTAATGTGGGGCTTTTAATAATCCTTCAGCTTCGGAAGTTAACAACTTAAACAATTGGTTATAATTTGGAGTTAAGCCCTAAATGCTAATAGAATCCTGAAGATTCATGAGAAAAAAAAATCAGTATCTCATGGATATATCTATCAGATGTTTAGTACTCATAACTGCATTTGAAGGAAAGAGTCAGGCTGTCTTGGTCACAAAGGCCTGGGTATCCTCTTGTTTAGATTTTCTAAGAGTTATTGGGAGTCATTAAATGGGAAAAGATGGCATATTGGGAAAGGACACACTAACTCTGCCTAAGTTTTCTTGGCATAGGGCTAGCATTTGTTTTCTCCTTCAGAAGATTTACTCCAAAGATAGAAAATATTGAAGACTATATTCATTTATGGTCAAAATTGGACTGAATTAGGACCATTAATCAATAAGACTCTTATTTTCTTTCTCTTGATGAGACACAATGAAAAAGTTATAAACAATGATGATGAATGATTTTAATCTGCTTTTGCACTGAAAATAGAGTGCAGCATCTTCTGAGTGATTTATTATTCAAAAAAAATCTCTAAAGCAAAGATGCCTACTAGCTTGAGACAATGTACTGACAAAAATATAGTAAGCACTTTTCACCCATTCTTTATAAGAATGAACCACTGCCCCCTGCTTCTCTTGATTAAAGGAACAGGCATATGTAGATTTGTTTTGTGGTTTCTTTTCAGAAAAGAGAAGAAATGCCTCTATGGCAGATTTGTGTGTGCGAGGTAGGGAAGCCTTTTTCAAGATCTGGCTGTCTCACAAACCACGAGGCTGGGACCTTTCTATCATGTAAAGATATTCGAACTGTGTCCAAGTCTTCCCACCCCGGGAACTTCTACCTAGGCTGAGCCTTCTCATCAGGAACTCCTTTCCAAAGGGCCTGTCTTTCTCCTTGTGTCTCATTTCAATTCGAAAGGCAGAGGGGGAAAAAAAGGCTTCTTTTAATATACTGAAAATAACATCCACTTAAAAATTCTGGATCTAAATGTAGTATCTCATTTTTCTCTTGACTCTCAGTGGAACTCCAGATATGTAAATATTTCAGACATCTAAAATTTTCTACCATAAACACTGGACCTTTTTAAGAATGTAACATTTTTGATTTAACGAGTTCTCAAGGTTTTGCCACTTCTCTTTAAAAATAGAAGACACAGAGCATAATTTGATGACTCAGTCTTTCAGGTCAGCACTATTGATGATACTGTGTTATAATAAAAGTGAGGGCTGCTGTGGTCACTCACCATGGGTGAGGCACTGTTCTAAGCGTTCTAACGTTAAGCTATATTTACTCACATACAACTCTTATGACATAGGTACAATGATTGTCTTCATTTTATAGAGAGGAAACGGAGGCACAGAGAGGTTGAGAAACTTGTCCAAGACTATAAGCTGGCTAGCAGAAGAGCTGGGGTTCAAGCGCATGCCGTGGATTTGGAATCTGTGCTTTTAACCATCACATGGTACTTCTCTGTACCTCCCATGGTGCATCCCTGCAGGCTGGTGAAGACTCTTTGCCCTGCAGTTGTGCATTTTGAGTTCTTACATCTGTATGTTCAAGTGTCTCCTAAATTTCTTCCCTGTCATCTACCATTTCTTCCCCATTTTCATTCTTCCTGCCTTTCAATTTGCTGCTATTCATCAGATTCAGACTTGGGGATATCAAAATTAAAAAACTTCCTAGAATTGTGTTTTGTCGTGTCACTGAGTACGAACCTAGGGTGCTCTCTAATGAGAAAAGTGTAAAAGCATGAGGACGTAAATCCGTGGATTAAAAAAAAATCTGCAATAATCATGGTTCTGGATGAGAGCGAAAATCCCATATTTTGTAAACGTCTAGTAACAAGAACAATCACAATGCAACGATTTGTTGTGAATCTGTCATCATACTACATTAGATACTTCATCTCTGCTCCCTCATTTAAAGGCCTGGGTCACTCCCAAAGTGACTATACTCCCCATGTTAACCGAGGGAGGAAGTAGGTCTCTGAGAGGTTAAGAGACTTGACGAATTTTCACTCAGCTCATAAGCTTAAAATTCAGGCCCAGGACTTCCGACCCTAAAGCCGTCACTTTTCTCATTTTATTCTTTTATTCTAGATATTAGTCTCTTTTCTTTGGCAAACGTGTTTCTATGTAAATAATCTTGCTTACTGTTAGGTTAGTCACTATGGTGTATTTAGAAGTACGTTTTGAAGTGTAGGCTTAGGGAATAAAGTGGTTTGAGGCTGTATATTAGCAATAGTAGAAGAACTTTTTGAAGGGTTCTTTTAAGCATTATTCAAAATTTGTAATTCTGATAACAGTAAGATAATGAATTAGAGTCAGATGTACCTGAAGTCCAGATGTCCAGCTAGGCATTGTTGCAAGCAAGAGGCACTCGGGATATGGAATGAATACAAGTTTCAGACTTATTGGGAGGTGGTGATGAGGAAAGGGTCAAGAGTGGCTTCAAAGCTTCTAGTTTATTTGAGCTGGTAAAAGAGATCTTAGGCACTGCAATGTGTAATATAAAAGGGGTAATGGCTTTTGAAGGGAAGCAGGAGTTTTATTTTAAACATTTGAGTGTGATGAACCTGTGGGACATCCAGGAAGAAGTGCTTGGCAGACATCTGAAAATAAGGGTCTGTTTTCTAATGACCTTGACAGTTCAGAGAGATTCTACGGGTACCTGATGAGCCACACGAATGGTGTTTTTGATGGAGGTGGATTGGTCATGGGGCTCGGACATTGTTGGATTGCTTTCTCCAGCATCTGTTCTCCCTTTCTGGAAGTCACTCGGATCTGCCTTCAGAAAACTCTTCTTTTCCATTCTCAGCAGATCTCTTTCAATGGGACTAACCTACCCTCCACTCAGTCAGCACATCCACGTTCCTGGCTCCTCAGGACTGATTTTATCGATTAGTGTGCTGTGAGCTTCAGGTAACAGGATCTCTGACTAAAGTGTCATGAGAAGCAGGAGGTTATTTTACCACTACCACCCCGGAAGAGATTTCTGGAAAAAGGCAGCTCTAGAGTTTTTTCTGTGGCTCAGCAAAGTTAGTCTCTGGGTCAGTCTATAAGATTCTCCTGGTCACAAAACGGCTGCCATAGTTCCAAATATTAGTTCCTTATATTAACAATGCCCAAATAAGGGTAGAGGGAGTAGAGATGTCTACTGACATTTCTCCTTATTATTAAAGAAGAAAATCTTTTTTAGAGGCCTCCAGTAGACTTCTCTGAAGGTTCTACTGACCACAATTGCCCATGCACTATACTGGTCACTGGAAAAAGTAGTAGTTTTATTATGATTGACTTAGTTCAATTATGGGTCATCACTTAAGCCTGAGGAAGGGGCCCACTTCCCTGAGCCCGCTGCTGCTGCATATCTGAACAAAATCAAGGAGGAAAGTGTAACAGCTTTGGACAGGCAACATATAGAGTATGTTGCACTGAATAGGTGATTGATTAGAAGTAGACCTTTGCAAGGACATCCTCCTTGCAAGCTACTTCCTGCTCTTCCAAGAGATCTGTGAACACTCTCTTTCTGTGGTCCATGTAATATATAGCTCTGATTTCTAAAACTGCTGAAGCCAGTTTTGCTGCATTGAAGGGAATGTGCCTGTTTTCTAATGACCTTTACAGTTAAGAGAGAGTCTAGGACAAAGACAATACACAGAGCAAGTCATAGTTGTGAGAATCACAGCACAACATAGCAGGAGACGTGATTACAAAGGGGACTTCTGGATCAAACTGTGCCCGAAGCTAGTTATATGTCAGGGTGTTTAGTTATAAAAGAAAAGCCATTCACTATTTTTGTTTAAGCTGCATTAGGCTGGATTTTCTATTACATGCATATGAAGAATTTTTATAGTAAAAGGGTTGGGAATTTGAGCAAAGAGGCCTCTGCCTCCTTTCTGTCCTAATGAGGAGTCCTAACCTCATTTTAAGTTAAATCACATCAAATATGACTGGTAAACTTCTAATATGCTTTTTATCTTTGTAGTGGAAATTTTATTTACTCCAGACAACTAGAGTGATACCTTGCTCTTTGAAAAAGACAATGAGGACAAAATAGCAATATTGCCCTAGAGACATATAACTTTGAAGTTCTATAGAAAGTATAAATAAATAGATGCCCTCCGAAATCTTTTATTTTTTGTGAATAGAGTAACACCTTTTCATTTTCTTCCCTGCCCAAATGATTCTTCCAGACAAAATAAGATGCCCTATCAGGGATTAGATGAGGCATTCAGAGCACATACTTTTAAATCCATGATCTGCTCTTGTTAGGTCTAAAAAATAATGCCTTACTTACGAACACAAATGTCAGTGTGTCTCATAACCTTTCATTTCAGCTCCATGAATCTTTGTCTTCTTTGAATGACTGGCAAGTTGGTGATATTTTATTTCTGTCTTTCTTTTAAGAGTGATTAGTTTAAAATAAGCAAATTGTAAGCAAAAAGTGTGTTAAGCCCGCTTCTTCAAAATGAGCAGTGCCTCTGTCCCCAGGGGCTGTCAGATTTATGTCCTTAGATGAACAATAATTACATTAATAACTTTAAGGGCTAATTAGCATTTTATAGTAAACACATTGTTCATCACACTAAGGGGAGGGATGGCTGTGTCCTTTCTGCAGAATAATTGCTTTTCAAAATCAGAACCCATTTATCTTAGTTGAGCAATGCATGCCACCAACTGACCAAGAAATATTTCTGTGCTGATTCTTCCTGAGCTCAAGTTTTGGTAATACTTACTAAACAAAACTGCAGAAATTCAAACGGAAAAATGAATTAATTTTAGTTTTTCCACTTGTGAACCAAGAAAAAGCAACCAATATCTTGTCATCTCTTCTAAATACACTTCACTTTTCCAGTGCTTCTCTTACTTAATTTTGCTGTGAAATTTATAATATCATTCAGCTTGAGACCACACTCCTCCCTTTTCCGTCCTCAGTCTCAGTACAATGCAGCAAATTGCCATGGTTACTTCTTTATTGCATCAAGTCCTGGAAATACACTTTGATTTCACTTCAGATTTTGCAAGCTCAAAGCTTACTGTGGATAAATACAAGAAGACTTTTCATCAGGATATTGACCCTTCTCCCCAGAAGCCCCCTTTAGGGGGTTTTCTCTGCCTGCAGCCACTTTCAGTACTTCCCTTAGCCCACAGTTATAGCTACTCCAAATCGACAGTCTTGTCAGCATGAATGATCTAAAATAAACATCCACTTGTCTGCCTGCATTACCAGTCCTGACAAGGATGCTTTGCCCGTTATCAGCTGTGAGCCAAGAGTGCTGAGAAGCACTTTGCTCATTGCCTTGGTCCAGCAGCAGATAGAGAGCAGATATCAGGCCTTGAGTCTGATTGCTGAGGGTTTGTGACATTAAAATCCAGATGGAATCATCAAAGGCATGCCTACCTGCTTTCTCCCTCCTGGCAGCTTCTCAGTGCTAACAGTTATCTCCTTTAAGTAAAATCCTTGGAGTTTATCAAGAGATCACGTTAGAACACCCCCCCCCCCAACAATATCCATTTCATGTACAAAGACACTAGATGAGGGGGACAAATAAAAATCTCAAGTCCACTGTTTTCTAGGCTACATTCTCCTCTGATATTTTCTTTACCACCTAATGCACTTGAAAACTTTGATATCTTTATGATTCCTACTGAGAACTATCTTGTGGCACTGAAAACTATCAGTACTAGACTTTGTCTCTTTGGTTCTAAGGAACATTTTGTAGGTTTTCCTTAGTCTGATTAAGGAGTGTGAGCCTGAAGAATAGAGAAAGTTGCCAAGGTTGTGTATTCTGTGTCTTAAGATCAGGGAAACCAATACTATGAAGGGTTTTTTCTATCAATGTTTTAAGGTTTGGCATCCTTGATAAAGCCATTAAAATTTCAACATTACAGTTTCCCAGAGTCTTGACAAAAATTTTAAGGGAACATAATGATGCTTCATGGCTGCTGAAATTATATGTGCCTAGCACAAATTAAGTGGAAATTGCTTGATTATTAGGCTTATCTGATCAATTAAAATAGCCAATTGGAATAAAAGGATCCACTCTTGGGCTGTAATTATCTGAACTGATTGTCTGTGTTACACTGTCTAAGTCATTATCATTTTTATACATCATTTCAAGAGATAAAGACAGCCTAAAAGCCCACAAATTAGGTTTTTTAAGGGAAAAAACCTAATTGTGGATGTTATTCTTAAATTTTTATTTTATGCCATATTTATCTAGGTATCTCAAAGTCTTTAATGCCATCGGAAAACTACTGAGAGGGAGAAAAAAAGGCCACCGTCCAAATTTATCACAAGGTCTTCTTAAATTGCTACATGTTCTCTCTCAGACTATTTGCAGTATATATTCTATTCCTGGTAAGTAGCCCTGAGTGTCTCATATTAATTCTGCTTGGAGTGTGGTTGTTTCCTTAAAATATATCCCAAGTCACACCTAAGCTGAAGTGCCAAATGCCAGGCCTTTAGAAATTTAAAAAAAAAAAAAGCAGAACTGTTTTCCCATCATCCACCTGATGTTTTTGTCATACTTGATCTAATTCAGAGTTTTTACTAAAGAGAATAAGGGCAGTCATCAGCCATGGTAGTTAATGCTATGTATTAACTTGACTGGGCTACAAGGTGTCCAGATATTTGGTTAAACATCATTCTGGGTGTGTCAGTGAGGGTGCTTCTGGATGAGATTAACACGGCCATCAGTAGACCTGAGTAAAGCAGATTGCTCTCCCCATGTGCGTTGGTTTCCAATCCTTTGAAGGCCTCAGTAGAACAAAAAAACTGAGTAAGGGGGGGTTCACTGTCTCTACGTCTCCCATTTGTCTCCCCCTGCCTTCAGACTTGAACTTACACCACTGGTTCTTCTGAGTCTCCTGCTTGCCAGTGGCAGATCTTGGGGCTTTTCAGCCTCCATAATCATGTTAGCCAATTTCTTATCATATATACTTATATCCTATTGGTTCTGTTTGTCTGGAGGTCCCTGACTAACATACCAGCTAACAAAAGTCAGCATCATTTTGGAAATGAATCTTATTTGATAATCCGGTTGTGTTAAGATAGAATTTGGAATACTCTTAGAAGTATTCAATCTGATTCTGTTAGAATGAACCAAGAGCAAGCCATCTGTTGTTTAGCATTTCAGTCTTTTCTGTTGTAAACAGAGCCTTGGGAATCTGAAGGAAGGCAGGGGCATCAAAGGAAGAAGATGCATAGATTTCCCCATAGACATGTACAAGTTGGCAAAAGGTACAAATTTCTCCTGCTTGGGAAGACCCTTCCTTAAAAGAAGACCTGACATTTTAAAAATATAAACTAAATAGCCCATTTATTTGTTGGGGCTTGGACTCAATCTAATCCAATCTAATCTAATGCTAATATGTGCAAATATCTGGGGTGAAGAGTAACATAGCTCTAATACATGATTTCTTCCTCAGATAAATGGCAGTTCTGGGGAACCCATACTAAAGTGCTCAAATAAGCATCAGCTGGTTATCCCTCAGTGTGTCTTCCCTTGTTCCATTGTAATAGAGTTTATCTGGGTAAATGTTTGCCCTGTTAGGGACTTCAATTCCAAGACTCCCTTGCAGCTAGATGTGGCCATAAGACTCAGTTCTTTCCAGTGAATGTAAATGGGTGCACCAAGTGCAACTTTTACAAGTAATCACCTAGAAGGAAATTTCTTGTTCCAGACTTCCTTTTCCCACCATCACTGTGAGAACCATAAACTGGACCAGGATATGGGGATGAACTCAACTTTGACTATATAAATTCTGAGGGTTCCATGTTGGAAGGAATACATGTTTCTGAATGACCTCATGGAACAGTGTTACCTAACTTTCTAATTGTTATAAAAGAGAAATAAACTTAGATATTTTTACCCAGCATAGCTAATACAGCTTACTATCCTTCTTAATTAAACCATAGTACAATTCTAGGTTTACCCCACTGTCCCTTCTGAGACCTCTTCTCCATAAATAAGCAACTCCATGACTGCATACACACCTAATCCTAACTATTATCTCTCTGATTGCTGGTCTTCTGGGGACTGTTACACCCTAAAATAGTTCATATGTTATACAAAGAACCCTGTGAATAAGTTAAAGCTGCACTTCCAAAGAGACATTTGAAACCTGTATATATGCTAAACTTTACTCATAGAGAAGCTGTCTGGAGAATAACTTTTCTAACCAGTAAAGTTCAAGGCATAAGGTTTTAGCATGTTTATTTTCTCTTCTTATTCTCATTCACTTTCTTTCTTTCCCTCTCTCTTTCTTTCTCTCTCTCTCTCTCTGTCTCTCTCACACACACACACACACACACACACACACACACACAGTATGTATTTTGATAATAATGAATTAGAACAGCTAACCGCAAATCCAATAAGAGGCAATTTTTTTTGAAAGAAAGATCAGATTGGAAAGCTACAGTTTTCAAGAGTATCAACACCTAAGAAGCTACCCTTTTGTGTTTAATATTTAAAGCTAGAAATCTCTTAGCTGGTACCAAAAACAGTACTAGTGGTTTGAGGGAAAGATGACTTTCTGATGGGAAAGTAATAGATAAGGATATTGTATATCCAGAACAAAGCAAAACCCACAAAAATGTACATAAAAATTCAACATAGCTATGTAGCCCCAATTCTTTCTCTTTAGAAAGGAATTGGTTGGTTTATAAAAATGCTGCCTTATGTCTTTTAGGTATTTGATAGGAAAATCAGGATAAGGAAGAAACTGCTCTGTATAGATCTATGCATTCCTGTGACTTGGAATGGACTTGGAAGTGAGCTGGTTTCACACCTCATGATTGACCCACACAGGATCTTGGTGGCTCTCCTCTATGTTAGGGATGGCAGGCACAAGCTGGTGTGCTATCATGAAACATCTCTTTAAATATTTGCAAGCTGAAACTGCTTTCCAAAACATCATTATATTGAAAGCTATGTTCTATCAACGGATTATATTTGGTATTCAGGTAAAAAAATTAAATATGTTAATGTGCATTTTATGGTTCCCTGTATGATCTGATGGATCATAGTTTCAGTAGATACTTTTTAAAAATTCCATAGGTAATTCTTTCCTACTTCCACTGGGTGTGATGGGGGCCAGACTGCTTCCTCATTGAAAGGAGAGAGGTTACAGTTAGAGAACATATTTATTAGTTTATGACCAATTTACATATTACTTGATTTATATATATGTATAAGTATTTAATAAGTCATACACTATCTGGTACTATGGGTTCATTCTCAACTAATCTGATTTTTTGCTGTCTTTTATAAAGTCCACATTAAAATAACCTAAGTATTGCTGAAGACACTTAAATGCATGAACAAAACTGATAAATGATGTACCCAGAGTGGATAGACCAGGGAAGTAGCACCCTCTACAAAATGTTTAAGCCCCATTTCTTTCACTTGGGCTTGCTTTGTGTAGACAGGTCTCTAGTGACCTAAATCTGAAACTGAGGACATAGCTACACCTTAATAGATAACTGGAAGCCAGCGTGTTCAAGTCCACAAGAATCTAAAAACTTTCATGGGTTTAAAAATGGGTGGGTAGGTAACTTTGTATAAATTGCTCATTGATCTTTTCTTAGATTTTGAAAAACAAACACATGCAGAATGTAAAAGTCTTCCTCTCCAATGAGTTCAACTTTTTGAAATTCTAATATACAAAAATGTGCTTCTATAGACCTTTTTTGTAAGTAGTAATAACTTTAGTTACAGTTTCTGTTCATAGTACTAGACCTAAAGTTTTATGGTTTTGTTTTATTAGTTATGCAGATATAAAACAAATACCTACCCTTTACTCTGAGGATGTGTTTACGGTGAGGCACTTCAATAAAGAAACTTCACACTGAGGTGTGTTAAGAGTTATGTCAAATAATGGAGATTGACTGTATTACTTATGCTTCTATAAAGATGATAAAAACCTTGCTCCCCAATATATACACACACTGAATTTGAATACAGATGTTCTGTGCTTTAAAATTATGATTAGACTTAGACAGGATCATTAGTTAAGACAGGACTGCACAAGAAGAGCACACTTTATTTTCTTGTCAGTTTCTCTTAGAGAAGAGATTGTGGTGGAGAATGGAAGACAGTTCAGACGTTGGGAAAATCGTACTGATGGACTCGGACCTCTGTTGTCTGGTGCTAGATCAGTATCAAGTCTTTGAGGGTATACTTTTCCTTGAGAAGAATGGCTGTCTGGGGAGAAGGTTAATCACCCCAGACATAGAGTAAGACATGAAGTTGCCCTTGACTTAGGAAGAGTTCCTTCTTCCATATCAGATGAGGTCTCAGTGGGTCCAAGATACCAAGGCAAGGAGGTGGGTGGTGACTTCCTGGAAATGTTTGGTCTGGTCCCAGCATGTATGGGGCCATGGGCTTTAAAAGTCACCATTCTAGTAGCAGTTGTTGGTTATGTTTTGTTTTATACTTGCTTCCACCATCCCTAGGCATTTATTACAGGCTTGGTCTCATGTGTCCTATAGGGAACCAGAGTCTGTCCCACGCTTTGGGAAGAGCAGCCAGGAGAAGAGGAGTCTACAGCTCAAAGCCCTGGAGGCAGCAGTCGCCATGGGGGCACATGGTCAGCTGAGTGGCACTCCTTGTTGTGGCGCAGGAGTCCCCACACAGTTTACCAGGGAGCTCTGAGGGCAGTGGTCTGAGAAATGGGGGGAGAATCTGGTGGGGACTAATTTCTGGCAGCTAGGTGAAGGAATCTCATGCGATGGTAATTAGATATACAATAGATAGAGTCTTCTCCTGGGTCAGAAATGTATGGGTTTTATGCACAACAGAAGTCATACTTGTTGGAGAGGATTAAAACAACACAAAACAAGAAGACAAAAACAAAAACACTGAAACCCCAGAGCAGAAGTTAGACAAACTGAGTTGGGGTGAGATGAAAGAAGAAAAGACAAAGGGGAGCCCTGCCTTCAAGTTATGTCATATGAGTGAAGAGGGATTGATGGCACCAATTTGGTCCTGGGATTATCATGGACAGAGCTGAGAATATCTGACTTGATGTATTGGCAGATGTTGCAGTCCACATCAGGGGCCGGCAACCTTTTCCTGGACAGGGTTTGGGTATAAGTACTTTAGGCTCTGTGGGCCAGCGGTCACAGCTACTCAGCTCTGCAATTGTCCCACAAAAGCAGCCAGAGATGAGCCATAAATGAACAAATGTCTTATAGATGCTTTTTTTGGAACACAGTTTTGTGTTCCAATAAAACTCTATTTATGGACACTGGAATTAGAATTTTATATAATTTTTAATGTCACAGAATATCATTTCTTTTTTTTTTAAATTTCCCAACCTTTCAAAAAATCCAACAATCATTCTTAAGCTTGCAGGCTGTATGAAAACAAGCAGTGAGCCATAGTTCTCTGACCTCCGCCTAAATTTGAAGTTCTTGTTGGGGCAGGTACTGTCCTTGAGGGAGCATTTGGGAGAGTTGTGGAGACATTTTTGTCTTCTAAATGAAGTCTTCCCTGAGCATTTACATACTGAAATACATGCTATTTTATTATGAACTATTTTCCTTTTATCAAATCAGAAATGAGTGGAACACATTTGAATGGATCAGCGGACAAAGAAAACGTTTTAGCATGGGTATTCTGTGCATGAAAGGAAAACCAAATCTAGGACATAGAAATTATGGGGAAAACAGACCTTGGGAAATTTCCAGAACTCTAGGAGAGACCAGGGAAAACTAACAGTATAATACCCATTATTTCAAATGTTAAAATGAGTGAAACTTGGAAATTTTAAAATGAATCTTTGTTAGTTACCTTTATTTAGTGTGCACTATTTATACACACACACAAATATCTAGTGAGGGAAAAGTTATCAGAGCTTTTATGGATTCTTTCCTGTGACCTCCAGGCTCATTTTTTCTACAGTGATAGTTTCT
Source organism: Phataginus tricuspis (assembly GCA_029783875.1). Taxonomy (NCBI): domain Eukaryota; kingdom Metazoa; phylum Chordata; class Mammalia; order Pholidota; family Manidae; genus Phataginus; species Phataginus tricuspis. The sequence goes on along the minus strand of JAQQAC010022866.1, from coordinate 31,271,098 downwards.
CAACTTGCAATTTTCCTCCCACAGGGAATTTTAAGAACATGACCTTCAAGTATGAGGAGGGAATGGCCAGTTGAAATACTGTTCTCAGTGTCAGTGCATTTCTGAGGAACCAAGCTATTTACAGGTAGCTTTGCCCTACTGGAATCATCTATTAAGACATGCTGACTTGTAGTTGGGTGTATTCCTATACTGTAATGAAAGAAGGGAGACCATTTGGAAAATGGAAGGCCAATAATCATATTTGTCACAAATTTAGCTGTAGGGCATAAAAAGTCATTGCTTTTCTTGCTCCTAATGAGCTATTTCCTTTCGGCTATTTATTAGCCTTTCCTGAGACTAGGCCCTTTGGGCAGCTGTCAGTCATGATTGTGTAATGACACATAGGACATGGGTATTTTTGGAAAGAAAATACCTCATTTTTTGCTATAGTTCTGTTAAAAAGAAGTTCTTTTCCTTATATCCAAGGAAACATGTATTTTAAATCCATGCATATAAATGGATTACAAAATACGTGTGACCTCATTTCCCTCAGTCTAGCTTCCTTCATTCAGCATATGCCATGTTGCAATAATACGGATGGCGATCCCAAAGACGGTTGTAGAGATTCACTATATAACACCTATAACAAGGCAGACAACATTTCATTATCACCAGTTAGTTTTTTTTTTTCTGTGGGAAACAAAACCCCAAAACAAGCCAACCAGCACTAATGAAGAAATACCGCGCTGCTGCTCTGTCTCGTGGGTTACAACAGAAAGCGCTTTGATTAATGAGAAGTGCACAAATACAGCAGGTTAACTGCAGGTTAGTAATTCCCATTTTTTTTTCAAACCTAGAAAACACAGATGCAAGGACATAAGATCTCTTTTTTTTAAAGAATATTTCTTGCTCTTAAAATTCATTCTTAATCTGGAAGATCTGACCAGAAATCATAACCTTACCAATAAAAAAGTTATATTAAAAAGTCACTTCTGTTGCTCATTAGATTTTACTATCCATCAGTAATTGCTAGAATTACCTGCCTTGTATAATTTTTTTCTAATTGGAAAAGATTCCACTGTTATTTTGAAAGAATGCCCTGATTATGGTTTTCAAGTTAAAGATTGATCTGTCATTGAGCGATCATACTTCTCCAAGTAGATACTTTTGAAGTTAATCCATTGTTGGAGCACACCCAATATTGTGAAGAAAAAGTTAATGCTGGAAAAGTAATATGGTGATAATATAACATCAGTTATAAAACTGTTCCACGTTCAGTAGACATTAGACTTATATGGACTAATGCATAGATGTGCCCACTTTTAAACTACCTGATTTACAAAATCAGTCACACCTGAAATCCCTTTTCAAAAAGGACATGCCAGGTAGCAAGCATCCCATCAACCTTAGAACATCCTTGTAGACAAAGACATTCTATGTTCAAGATAAAAGACTTTGTGCTGTTTTATTTCCTTAGCACAAAGAAGTGAGAAAATCACATGGACAAAACAACAGAACAAGAACCCATAAAGTTTTACTTTCCTGATGAGGGCAGAAATCCTCAGTCATAAAAATTCACAATTAATATATTACCTAAAGCTACAAGGTTCAGCATGCAACCATTCATGTAAAGCTGGATATTTTAAAGAAAGAGTACTTGATTTTATTATATTTTCTTCATAGAGTTATATACTCCCATCAGAAGTCGTGTATAGCCGATACCTAAAGAGATTAAAAATCCATGTAAAATATTTTCTATTTTATAAATAAGCAGCATGGAGTAAAACATGAGCTTTGCAGTCAGACAAACCTGAGTTCAAATTCCAGTCCTGCCCTTAAAAATTAGAGAAAGCATACAATTTCTCTGAACCTGTTTCCACATGTTAAAATACTTCCTAGCTACCTTGTAGCATTGTCATTTGAGATATGTGCATCTATCTCATGCATGGTAGGCCTGTGCAGTAGGTGACGTTGCTTCTTTTTTTCCTCCTGCTCTTTTGTTTGAATCTAAACCCCAAATCACAGGTTCTACAGAACACTTCCAGGTCCCATGAATGATTTGTATTTTATGGCTTATTTTTAGTAAAATTATTATTTATTAGAAATTAAGGTTTTTAAATTTTTAAGTGAGAGGGAAGCTTTGCTATGGGACTAATAGGATGGGAAAACATGATTTACAGACCTACTAACGAATTTGGAACTTGAGTTATTTCTGAAAAAGAGCTGGTTCCTAGTTTGCTTTTTTCCAGGATAGTGATCCTGGAGCCCCACATGTGAAGTCCACATCTTGGTTTTTTGCCTCATTTTTGACAATTGAGAAAATGTTTGCCCTCTCCCCTACAAGTTTTTAGAAGTAATGTTTATTAAGAAATGTGCATGGTACTGGCTATTAATTTATTATTAAAAGAGATGATACAGCACACAGAAAATTTTTTTAACATCTGGTTTTTAGATGTAATAGTATCAACATAAAACAAAGTAGTCTTCTAGGACTTTTGGTTATATCCACACATATTTACATTTCTAATTGTTTAAAAAATATTGTATGTGTTGTATCTATCTTTATATAACTTCTGAAATGATCTATTTAACTCTGAAATGTATGTTGGCTCTCCCAGTTGCTTCACTTCTCAGTGAAACAGCAGTTCTTTTTAATAGTCACCGTTTATCAATTATCTAAAATATATGAGGCATCACCATAGAGCAAAATACCGGATTTCCTAACAAACATTTGACATTAAATAAAAAAATGTAAAGTGAGTGTGACCGGTAGAATAATAACCCCCCACCCCAAGATATCCATGTCCTGGCCCCAGAACTTATGAATATGTTATGTTATATGGAAAAGGGGGAATTAAGAAAGCAGATGGAGTTAAGTTTGTTAAATGATCTGATCTTAAAATAAAGAGATTATCTTGGATTATCCAAGAAGGCCCAGTGTCATCACAAGGGTCCTGCTAGGGGTTGAATTGTGTGCCCCCCTCCAAATTCACATGCTGAAGTCCTAACCCCTATTATCCCAACATGTGACCTTGCTTGAAAATAGGGCCTTCGAAGAGATGATCAAGTTAAAATAAGGTATTAAAGTGGGCCCTTATGGAATATGACTAGGGTCCTTATAAGAAGAGGAAATTAAGGATGCAGACAGGTGCAGAGGGAAGACAGTGTGAAGGCACATCCACAAGCTGAGGCGAGAGGCATGGGACAGGTCTCTCCCTCAGAGCCTTCAGAAGGCACCAGCTCCAGCCTCCAGTACTGTGAGACAGGAGTATTTCTGTTGTTTGAACCATAAGTATGTGGTACTTTGTTCCAGCAGCTCTTGCAAACAAATACAGGTCTTTTAATGTGGAGAAGGGAGGCCGAAGAGTTCCAGTGATTCAGTGTGAGAAAGTCTTGACCTGCCACTGCTGACCTTGAAGGTGGAAGGGGCCATGGGCCACGATTGCAGGCAGCCTCTAGAAGCTGGAAAAGGCAAGGAAACAGATTCTCTCATTGAGCCTCCAGAAAGCAATGAACGCAGCTCTGCTGACACTCGATTTAGGGTCAGTGAGACCATGTCGGACTTCTGAACTACAGACGCATAAGATAGGAAGTGTGTGTTGTTTTAAGCCACCAGCCAGTCATTTGTTACGGCAGCCATAGGCACCCTATGCAGTGAGTGAGTTAAATTTCTCTTAGGTATGAAATCTGATTTCTTTAGGATTCTACTTGGCTCCCTTTTGTTCTGGTTTTATTTCTTGTGGGTTCAAAGCCTTTGGGCTCATTTGCTCCTGTCTGCTATGTTAGCGAACATGTAAAACATTTTTAAAGGAAGCTGTCACGCTGCTTCTCCTCTCGCTTTCTTAAGAGTTGCAAACTCTTTTAGGATGTTCCCTTGCTCCACTTAACAGGAGATGTTTTAAAACCGCGTACCTTCTCTAAAAAGGCTAGAGAAGGCCTTTATACCAAGGCACACAATGGACCCATTTTTTTTATTTCTCTCTTCTTCTCTGAAATTACTTCACAATCCTGGATGTAGCTCTTAAGTGACATCACAGATGGCCATTCGTACACTAAGAATTAGGAATTACTTTACCTGTTTGAGTTGTAATACATTCATTCTTTATTCCCACAAGCCTCCTCTGTAATTCTATAGTTTTTCACAGTAATTTATAAAACATTGTATAAAGTAACAGTTAATAGATAATTTTTAGGTAAAATACAACCATGCAAGAGATTTTTTTTACACTCGCTGCTTTGTTTCACTCTGTAAATGAAATTAGAAAAAGGAATTCTGAAAAGTTGTGTGTAGGTGCAGCAACATTATAAATCTCCAAGTAGCATTCAAATTTTTCTAGAAAAACCTGTATAACAAATGCTTTAAAATTATAAGGCATGCTGAAATTATCTGGCTACTCATTATAGTAGAATTTCACATTAAAAATTAAGAAATATAAGTCCCATTATTTTTGTAATTTATACCACCTTCTAGTCTTAAAAAAAAATCAAACCCCTGTTATAAAAACCAGAAAAATTTAACCATGTCCATTTCCTTAATGTTTATCTTAGAGAAAAAATGCAACATTCATATTATAAACATTAAATTTTCTAATCTGTAAAACTGATATACTTTAATAAAGTCTAAGGAAACTTAAAATGGTCAAAAGAAGGCCATAAGGGAAGCAGAAGCCCTTTCCTTCAAACCTGAAAATCACATCCTGAGTATTTGCAGGGCTTACCACAAATACTGACTCTACTAATGGTGTTGGTTTAGAATCCTTGCTTTATACCAAATGGCAGAATGTGAGTTTATTTTTCTCTGGCCCCTGACATTTACACAAGAAATGAATAATATCTAGTATAAAAGAATTCAGGAGGCCAGCTTTAGAATCAAATGAAATTTGAGAGTTTCATATCACAGATTAATTGATAAAGATGTCACAAGAGCCTATTTCTGACCTATCATCATGAGGATCAAATTAGAAAATGTGTCTGTAAAACAAGAGGCTTAACATTGGCAGTGTGACAAATAGTATTTTACTAAGAAGTTATAAATGTAACAATAAAACTCCAATATGTCTACCAAAAAGTTTCTACCTAAAGGAGTTTTAAATACTTTATACCTGTTAAGCACTTAAGTCCTAGAAGGTCAGTTTTATTTTGTAGGAAGACTGAAGAAGTTCAGTTCTTGTATGTGGCCAAACTGTGTCACATTGGAATGTGACTTTTACTGTTTCACTAGTTTGTAAGTTTGTAAGATCCATGAATTCCAGGAAAACATTTACTTGTAAGGGACTCAATTTCCAGGTATCTGTAAGCCTACTTTATAACTATGAGAGTTTTTAGGTCTAGAAAACATAACATCTCAACTAATCAGTCACCAACCTCATCTCTCTGATGCACATTTGAGAACCAAAAATAAGTGAAAATGAGGGAAAGATGGTTCTGAGTTGCCAGGAGAGTTCACAAAATTCCTTCATTAAAATTTGTATTTTTACTCACTGGACCCTTTTTACAACTGAGACTATCACTGGAAATCCATTACCATGCCAGGGCATCTGAAAAAAGCATGGTAGTATGGTTTCCCAGCAGGTTAGAAATAGCTAAAACTCTCACACAGAGAATAGGAATTTAAAAACCCACAGTCTCTGGGATCAGTTAATATAGCAAATAGCCCCTCAGTCCTGGGTAGGGCCCGACCTGATATATCTGTGGTCCAGCTCAGTAAGGGATGTTCATAAATGACGTCTGATTCTTCCTCGAGAGAATCTTTTTGGAGGCACTGCCCTCGTCACGGTAAGGGTACCGCTGATTGGTTCCACAAGGTCATCAATCACCTTCTCTGGGCAAAGGGAAGGTGAAGGAGGCGTACTTCCTGCTGCTGGGGAGAGTCCGTACACTATCGGAGTGGCGGACAGATGTGAGGAGAAGTGACTTCCAGATAGTGGGTTAAATGCCCTGAAAGTGGAGACAAAATACTACGGAAGCACAAGCTTTCCCTAGTTAACAAAATGGGATTTCTATCCAGTCAAATAATAAAAATAGTTTAGATTCTTAAAGATTAAAGATGTAAAGCCTCAACTTTAGCTTAGCTATTTAGAATGACTCATTCCCCAAGTATTTCCTGTTTTCATAGATTTATCATTTTCTTTCTTTCTTTCTTTCTTTCTTTCTTTCTTTCTTTCTTTCTTTCTT
>JAQQAC010022866.1:30976855-31264845 GCA_029783875.1 Phataginus tricuspis | reverse complement strand
TTCCAGTAGTTGTTATAAATATAAAGAATTTAAATGAATTTAAAGTAATTATACAGATGGTAATTGTGAGTGGGACTGAAGGTGCAGGTCTGAGCCATTCTAACACGCTCTCATTTTGGCGCCACCTGTAGGATCTTAATAGCACTGCACTCTATGAAGATGAGTTTTACTATCGGTACTTCTTTTCCTTCTTTCTTCCTGTCTTTTTTTTTAATAATATGAAGAATCACTCAGGGGATGACTGTCCATCTCATTTGATTTAGGTCATGAAATCATACACCATCGAAGGCCAATTTTTCCTTTATAAACTACCACCAACATTGATGTAATAAAAGGCTGTTAGTACCATCCACTGGGATGAATTCTCTGACTCTTGTTTTAAGTAAGATAAAATAAAAATTTATAGGCCTTCTTCATAAATCCACAATAACTCATTATTCTCTCTCTGACATGGAGCAAAAGCCCACAAAATAAGCATCACCTTAGGCCACACACATATTCAAGACTGAGACTCTTTCAGCCCAAAGAAAATAGTTAAAATGTATTGAAACATGCCTTTTCATTTGTTAATTGAAATAATGTCAAACATATTAAAAGAAAGCTGTGTTTTTATGTCCCTGATACCTCTTATTAATTTTTTTCTTAGTTCTTAACCTTGAGAAATAGTCCTTTTTTCCCCTCTCTATAAATTAGCTGCAACGGAAAGGATAATATTACTGCATGCTTGTTACATTATTATTTGATGGAGAGTGGCATTAGTAGGAGAATTTGGGGGAGCTGAAAGCTGCCCAAAAAAGGGGTTCCCACCCAGGGCTTCTGTGAAGTTCCTCAATGTGCCCCACAGCCTTGCTCTGTGGTAACAGCCACTATTGCTCAGTTTTATCCCAAGTGGCTCTTGGAATGTTTTAAGTATGTCCTTTTTTACCAAGCAAGCTGGGTAGTAAACCCCCCAAACACAGAACCAAATATCTTCTTTTTGTTTTCTCCATAATGAAACACATAGATCCAGGCATGTTAAGGGAGCAGCATGAACACTTGTTAATTAATCCTAAAAAGGGGCATCTGCTCCCTTTCATTTCTGCTCTTTGCATCATAAGGTGGCAAAGACAGGACCTAGGACTTCTCCGGGGCATTTAAATCTTCAGTCTCTTGTTTCAAAGGCTTTACCTTTTGCAAAGGTTGGTGAACTATGATTTTGCTCCTAATGCATTTCCATCATTGGCCAAAAGTGATGATGTTTCTGAGAAACTACAAGTAAATTATATATGCATTTATGTAATATGCATTAAAGACACTCTATGATGTCACCATAATTGGCCTACTTAAAATTGCGGCTCACCTTCCTCCTCCCTCTACCTCCATAGCACTTATTCCTGTCTAACGTGTTTAATGAACTTTTATTGTATATTTATTATCTGTTCCCACTAGAATGCAGGCTGCAAGAGGGCCAGGATTTTTGTCTGTTCATGTCCTTAACACCTTGGATAACCCTTGATGTGCTGTAGGCTCTCAATAAATATGTATTGAATTCATTAATAAAAGAGGTGGTGCTTTTAGGCCGAAAGGACATTGGACCAGGAGTCCAAGCATCTGTTTTAGCCCTGGCTCTGTCAAAAGTAGCACTCAATATTTAGGTCTCTGTTTTTTCCATCTGCATAATAGGAGGAGAGGTGTGTGAGTTGCACATCCTTAATGTCTCTGCTGACATTAAAAGGGTCCATAAACAGAAAAGAATTTTGAAATACTGCATTGAGCCATGCCGTAGAAACATTTTAAAACATTTCTTCCTAATGTTGGTAGGTTTTCTTACATTTTCTGAAACTTCATTTTTTTAAGTGATGGTTTTGAGTTATGGTAGAAAGAAAAAAACCCTTAGAGTAAGGAGCCATGGGTGCTGTTCCAAGGTCCGCCTCTAACCTGCTGTACATCCTGTAAAGGCATAATCACTTAACCTCTCTGGGGATGAATTTGTCGTTCTGTAAAACGGAGATGAACCATTAAGGTTGCTAGCAAGTGAATGCTATTGAGGGAATGTTTGAAAAACACAAATCTCTGTGCAATTGTAAATTAATATTGTAACTATTATAGGTCTGAGGATTTTCTCATATCAGGGCATCTTGAACCATCTGTGCTGATAAATGGGCTAGTTTTATTTTCTTATCTGTTATGCTTTGATGCTTTTATAAAATACAACAAAAGTGACTTGGTAAAAAAACAAAATGGGAAAAAATATGTAAGCCTATTTTAAATTTAGTATGTAACATATTTCTCTGTCAAATTGCTATAAAAGTTTATGAACACTTTCTCCCAGTTTCTATACTTAGCTGGTTGTGGAACAGCCCTAGTTGATACGTAGGTGGCCTCCTATGCTATTTCTGTTTGATTACTGTAACCAATGAGTGATCAGAGAGATGTGTTAAATTGTTATTTTCTGTTCTTAGCTCAAGAATTGTTAATTCTCCCTTACCTTAGATGATAAAATTCATAAACAAAAATCAAGCAGATTGAACTAATAGGGGGAAAAAAGCACTGATAGTAAAAAAAAAAAAGCATTGTCAAATCTCCTAGAAAGACAGTTTGCCCCTTTGTTTTAAAATTTTGTTCAAGTGAACAGCATTGACAATGTTAGAATCTGTTAAATACGCTCCTCCTCAAACCTCTCTTACTAACTTGTAGCACGCTTCTAGCTGAGGGAAAAAAGTGAGTGGAATTTGCTTTTGCAAACTAATTGAAACACTTGTAGTCACCATACAGCGCTTGTTAGACACATTCAGAGAACTAGTCTGAATGATAATCAAATTATTCACCGTAATGATAGAGTGTCAGGAACCCAGACTGAGAGGTATCTTGCACATCTACTTGGAAATTCTGAGGCAGAAATTATGGTCGCTTCTACATTGCTTACATAAGTGTGGCAAATATGATATGATTTCTGCCTACTTCAATTTTTGAGTGGAGACAAACATTCATGGTTTGGCGGCACCTTAAGGAAATGCTCTCTCCATGCGCCCGGCCCTGGGGCAAGCAGAATTGGAAATGTGCTGGGTCCTTTTGCCTGGCTCTGCTTTGGCACATTCTGTCCCTTCTCCCTGGAATGTTCCCACCTTAGTCACCAGGTAAATTTGTATTCATTCTTCAATCCCTTCTGAGGTCTGACTCAGTGTCGCCAGGCAGAGCATGCAGGGCACCTTCTCTGCAGTGCTTGGCACAGCCTAGATGTTCAGTAAATCTTGGCCCTCCGTCCCCACGCTCCCTGCCCTGCGTTTCCCCATTATGCATGTCCACCAGGGGTGCTGGCTGCTTGTGTATCATGCAGGGCACTGAGCACTTCCAGGGTAGGGATTATTTCTTTCATTTTGTATTCTGTCTATAAATGTTAGTGAATAAAACATTTCATTCAGTCATTCACATCCATGCTGTTTTGTTTTGTTTTCCATCCTGCTGTCTACTAACTATTACTGCCAATTTTTGAGAATACGCCTAATTGTCAAAGTATGAGCCATGTCCCTCTCTTTTGCCCATTTAAATAGTTCGGCACACCTTTTCTCAACACCTCCAGATCATCTATGTCAAAATCACCCAGGGAGCTTGTTAAATGCAGGTTCCCAGGTTTTGCATTCCTCCTATCAAATAGTCAATCTTAGTTTAGCACTGTTTCTACTTTCCTGGTTCCCACCCTTATTCAATGAAAGTAGAGTAATTCTTGCATACCCTAAAATTTGACAACCACTGTTTCTTTGGGATGCTGCTAATAATTATTCTATAATCTCCTGGAAGAGTTTACCTTGCTCAAGGGCCAGTGGCCTACGTCTCTTGTCAATCTGTGCAAAGGGATAGAGCCAGAGCCTGATGCTAAACCCAGGGCATCAAGCATTTAACCATGGAGACCGCTGGGCAAGGAATGTAATGATGGATGATGTCTGGTCACCAGTGACTAGAATCCAAGGCCAGAGAGATCATTTGGTTTCATCCATAAGGAACGCCTTAGTTTTACACATGTTCAGCTCTCCTCACTGGACCCACAGGTTCTTATCTCTTTAGAAAGAAACCTTACAGATAGGACAAATTGATGATTTATTTTTAATGTAACATGCCTCAGTCTTCTCAAGAAGGACATATCTTAGTTTAGCACTATTTTTACTTCTACTTTACCTGGATAATCTATGATCTCCACCCTTCCTCAGTGAAGTTAGAGTGAGAAGAAAAATGAGTTTTTAGAAGATTGGTCATGAAAAGGTTCTCATGTATGCTCATGAAGGAAAGGGAAAAAGATTTCTAAACTCAGTGTAACTTTTTTTTTTTTCTTTTTCCTCTGCTGTCCTACCTTTCTGTCCCTGCAGTGGGACAAATGAATATAAAGGAAAAAAATCTAAGCCAAAAAAATCTTTAGAAGCTTTGAGCATAATAAATGTTAAATCTTCGAAATAAGGATAATTGAGCCCCTCTATAGTGCTCTGCAAAATGTTACTATGGGGGATGCAAAAAAGAGATTGAGTGGGAAAGTCACATTAAAGTCACTTACGGTGTCTGCCAAGTTTGAATCAAGAACCAATATCAGGCAGTCAAAAATATTTATATTCAAATATTTAGAGATTTGTCTGACAGTAGAATGTGAAAATTGAATGTTCTTTAACTGTTCATTTTATAAAGGATCTAGAGATGCTTTTGAGGTATTATTTAATGTATGCTCTTGAACTTTAAGAAAGAAAAGAGTGCAAGACCTATTTTGAATAATAGTCCTTAGAATACAGAAAGAGTCACTGCAGAAAATGTGAAAAATTGTTCATGGCACAAATATTTAGAATAATTAAAAGCAGATGCTTATAAATGATGGGGGAGTCAAAAGTCCAATGTGTATACCAAACAACTGGAAATCATTTCCTCAAATACTTATGACCAAGAAAATCATGCTTATAAAACCCAGTGAAGCAATATGGAAATTTAAGAAAACATGAAATGTAATTAAAAAATTCAAATAGAATCAAGCATCATTAATCTATTAGTCATTCTGGAGTCAATATGATGAATGATAATTCAGTGAAGAGAAGGGCTGAAAATATTGGATAGGTCAAGAAATCTGTCTATCCATCAAGTCAGAATCAAACTGCTAACTTAGCACCTCCTCTTTGCTAGGCCCTGTTTAAGGCACTGAATGTAGCCGGGAAAAGACAGAGAAAACCTCATTATTATGAGGTTATATTCTAATGGGGGTAGACAATAAGCACATAAACAAAAAGAAAATATTTCAAATATCAAGAAATGCTACTAAGAAAATAAAATGACAATAAAAATGAAATAAAATGGGGAGGGTGCATGGAGACTGTGCCTGCTAGTGGGGTCAGATAAAGCTGCCTGTAGGAGTTGACTTTTACACATCAGCAGAGGTCTGAATGATGTGAGGGCAGGAGCCGTGCAGCCCGTTAGAGAAAAGAAGTTCAGCAAAGGGAACCCCAGGTGCTAACTAAGATCAAGAGACAGGGACAAGGAAAGAGTGTCTGAGAGACAGAGAGGCTGGGATGGCTGGAGTACAGAGAATGGAGTAAGGAGATTAGGAAATCAAGTAACAAAAATGTCCCAACACTTGATTTTCTCCTGTTGCAGTAGCCTTATGACGTCCTGAACAATGAGATATGACCTCTGGGTGGAGATTCTGGGAAAACAATTGTTTTCCTGATTAGAAGTCACCGACTCAGTTGGCATGCAGTACTTTCATACTTGGCAGTTTCTCTTCATTCCTGCCTGAAATGTAATACACAGTGCCTGGAGATGGAGGAGCCATTTTGCAACTATGGAGGACAAAAGCCACATGTTAAGGATGGCGGAGCTGAAGCCAGAGACAGTGGTTCTTTAATGACTGTTGAGCAGCTGTCGCGGCCTTGCACTTCCAGTCTCAAGACTTTTGTTACATGAGAAAAAAGTAAACCTCTTACTTGGTTAAGGGTAAAATGCTTACATCTTTTACTTGTTTGATACCATGTTTAGGCCATTATGGCTGGTTCTTAATTCATGCAGTGAAAGTGTAAGTAGTCATGTGCCAGATCATGTAAGGTTTATTTCCACAATAAAGATTTTTGCATCTCATTCTAATTGCAATAGGAAGTCTTTAGAAGGTTTTAAGCAAAAGAGTGATATAATCTGTTCTTGGAGAGTACTCTGCTGTATGTCAATTACTCAGCAGATGGGCAAGGTGGAAGCACAGAGAACAGTTAGAGGCTGTTGTAAGAGATGATGCTGTTCCTTCCATTTGTTTTAGGACAAGTATTTTGGTATAGTTATGCCTTCAAAAATGAGATGTTGTAATAGTATTATTAGCCAGGCTGTTTGGCAAGTTCCTGCTTATCTGAGGATATAGGATTAGGGGCTACTCCTTGTAGCAAATACTTCAAAGACTTCTCAGCAGTGCAGGGGTACTTGGGTGTCTCCTTCTAGCTTGCAGATGTTTAAATGATGAGAGCTAATTAGTGGTTATGTACTCTGTCTCCCTGCCTGAGACCCCTTATCCTCACCATTGTAATCTCCCTCCACCTGATTTTTTCCTCTTTTTTTTGTTTCCCTTGCTGGGATCATTAAAACATTAACCAGAGCTGCCAAAGTAATTGAAGGCCACCTGCCTTAAGGATCATCTTAATGAAAAACAAGGGACCTAGAAAAATTGATCAAATTGAGTTTCTTACCTGCCTGTGAATTGCTATTAGCTTGGGAATTAAAATAAGGACCCAAGTAAAATGATAACATATGTTCAACTCACAAATTATGGATTAGAAAGTAATTTTCCCCTATTTATTTAGTCTGCAGAGGTAAATAAGTATTTTCTTAAGAGACAATGTAAGATTCATTTTAGTATTATTATTAAAGGTCAATAGAAGTCAAATTCTGTTGAAATACTATTTCACTTATAAAGATACCTAATCACAAGTATCTGACTTCAAGTTTAAGGAAAAGTAATCTATATGAGAAACACATGCAAAAATAAGTAAGTGGAGTAATACTATATGCCCTAAAAATGTCTTCAAAGTGGAAAAGATGGATTATATATACTTGCTACACATTGTAGAGTTCCAAGAAATAAACTCCAAAAAGAGTTTAATTATCAGCAAGATGTATTTTCAACGGATATGAGACACATTAAGTATTTCCTTCTGAACTTACATTTAGCATTGCAAAATTTTAAAGCTGGAGAAATCTTGGGTTCAAGTCTGCTTGTGTAGACTTTGAGGGGTGGGGTCACTCCTTCCTCCTGCCCAGCTCACCCCCTGGGGCCAAGAATAGTTTGCCCAAATGAAGGAGGAACAGGTGCAGAGGTTAAGGGTGACTTGACTAAAGGGCTAATTAGGGGTGGAGCCACCCGTGGCCCCTCTCTCTTGGCTTCAGTCGGCCATTCTTCTTCCATCTCTTCCCTTCAATCTTATGCTCTGACCTTTATCTGACTTTTAGCTACATTCATTTATGGGACCTTCTGTCCAGGTTTTGCCCAAATTGATTCATACTTTTGCATAAAATCCATGAAAACAGACTTCCACATAAATCTTCATATTAGTTTACTTTTATGTGGGTTTAGCAGTGCTACATCATCTTCCTCATTTCTGAAGCATCTACACTTGTTTCCGTGTTTACTTTTTTAAAATATCAGGGCACATGTTACGTGGTTTAGAATTTTACCAGGATATTGGTTGACCCAATTGCCATAGATGAATGGTAAGTAATAGTTAGCGACCCGTATGAGCTGTAGCTTTTCTTCAAATTGATACTTGCACAAATAAAGTACTAAATGTTGAACAACTTTCCCAAGCAAAGTTGCTAGGTGTTCATTTTTACAAATCTTAAAATGGAGCTACAAGTTGTCATTAACCTGTCACATACAAGGCAGACTTTTGGAAACCAGTGGGAGTCCTTGTATAATAGAAAGGAAGATGCTATATCCAAACTTTGTATTCATTTAGTCTACTCATATTTATCTAATGTATACATAAGTTTAATTTCCATTTATATTGTGTTTTCTTCTTTTCCTGAAAAAGAATGCCATTTAGGTTCACTTACTGCATGTTGAAAACAGTGAGAACTTAAGATATTTTACTTTTCATGATAGCCCCATGAATGAAATGGGTGATATGGACTGAAATTAGGTAAAATTTAGTCAACATATTAACGGATGTTTGAATACTAGCTCTGTCTTAATATGGAGTATGTTCTCTATAGTTGTGGATGTGATGTTTCTTCGATAAAGGTCCACCCATACTGGGGAGTCTTGAACAGTCCCATTTAATGCCTGTGTCTCAGCATAAGTTCTTACAAGATTCCATTTCACGCTGAAGTGTCCTGGTTTGGATGGGAAATTACACAGTCACCTTACTTATAGGCAACATTTTTTATCAACAATTAATGTGAAGTCAGAATTACTTAAAAATATGTAGGTAACTAAACCCTAGGATAGAATAGCCCCAAACATATCAGAATTAAAAACTAAAAATCTTGATAAGCTGGACAGATGGAATAAAATAGAAAGATAAAATGTATTAGGGTTTAATGGGGGGGGGAATTACCTTTAGATCCCCAGATGTCATTGTCTAAGCACAATATCAAGGGAATTTAGATTGAAAGCTATTCTTTCAAAAAAGACCCAGAGATTTGAATTATGCTTTTACAGTATTTGCCAACACTGTGATATGCCTGATCACACAGCAAGGAAGGTAGTGAGTGCTTCTGTTACTGGAACAGGGTCTAGACCTTCCTCTCCAACAGGACTATCTTCAGTGATGGAGAAGTTTTATACCTGTGCTATCCAGTATGATAGTTCCTAGCTGTTGGGCACTAAAAACATGGCAAGCAAGACTGAAGAACTGAAGGTTTCATTTTATTTAACTTTCATGAATGTGAGTTTAACATCCAATAGTCACATGTGGCTAGTGGCTACTATATTGGACAGTGTAGGTGGATATTAAGAGAGATCTCAATGCGGTTTGGGGTTGACAAACTGGGGACTAGTGGTCAGAGGGTATTTGATAGGTTTTGTGCATTCACGGGGCCATTTTCTTCAGCCGAACAAAAATTTTAATGAACATTGAACAATGTGCAAAGCACTCTGGTAGATACTGTAAGGTTTTCAAAAGTAAGCAAGGCTGTCTATATAATTACAGATCTTATAATGTCCTATTAGAACCAGCAGGAACACAAATAAGACACTAGTGCTGGTTTTGCAATATAAAGTCCATTGTATGGGAATCTAGGGGACGGAAAAGTGAGTATCCACCGCTGGATCTGAAAGTGTTTTGTGGAAGAGGTGGGCTTTGAAGAGCAGTCACACTTAGAAAGAGATCAGCATTTAGGAGAAAAGCCTGAGGGTCAGAAAAAGTCTTAAGAACAGAGGGAAGGATGTGTACTGGAGCGTGTTGTACAAGAGGGAATATCGTGGGAGAGAAAGCGTGATTGGAAATGGATGGCAGAGAAGCTAATGCTGTTCTGGAAACTTTGGGTTCTCTAGGCAATTAAATGAATGTTCCTAGGCTGGAAATTGATGTATCAGACCCATCTTTTGAAGGGGCGGGGCCCAGTCATGGAGGTGATTAGAAGTGAGAGAGCAACTGTTTGCAGGGTCACTGTGGCGTGGACTCAAGGGCAGAGATGGGCTTACTAGGCTGGAGGTGAGCTGGAGACCATGCTGCTTTTCTTTATTTGAAGAGCTGTCATTCAATGACAAGGCTGAGGATTATTCTGTGTGGCAGCAGATGACTGAAACAGGGTTGCAAATACATGAAGGCAGATTTTGGACCAGTAAAATGAGTAAATCTTTAACAATGAGAGCTCCTACAAATGGAACAGATCCCTTGTAAATGGTAAGCAGCCCTGGCCACCTAAGGTTTTGTGCTGGGATAATAGGGAAGGGTCCAGCTGGTTTCTAGATTTTTAGATTCCAAGAACTTGTCAAAATAGAGAAAAGACGAGTTAGGGTTACTAACTTTTAATTTTGCCAAGTAAGAATATTCACCTTCCCAACTTTATCACCTAGTATTATCACCATTTAAGATAAGGAAGTTCATTGCAACACTGCCTGCCTTGCAAATAAGAGGAACATAATTTAAAAATAAAAAATGGCCCATTTCCAAAAAAAAGATGGTGGTCACCCTGATTTTAGCCCCAGTCCTTTCTCCCCACGTGATGTGTGCTCTGCATCTCTGAGAACTTGGCCTCCCTTAGTTTGACCAATGCTAATAAGCATTGATATTTAAGTTGACATAATAATCAGTGTTTGCTTAATCTGATTGGCAGCTAATGTGGTCCAGCAGTTAACGTAATTATTATTTCTTACACTTAGATTGGGAAGATCATCATTGTTTGAACAGTATTATGATAACTCCCCAGGGATTTGACAGAACAGTTATAGAAATGAGATGGTGGTCTAGGTATGATGTAATCATTGGTATAACAAGTGTCATTTATAAAGCCTTCAGAAAGAATAAGAAGAGAGAAATACCCACCACACATAGTTATTGTAGAGGGCAAAATTTTCCATTTCTTTATTATCATAAATCGTGAAGCTTCATTGATGCATATTTTATCACAGCGCTCTTGCCATATGTGATCTGAAGTTTCCAATCGTATCCCCAGGGACCACAGAGTACTGAAATAGATAATCAAGAATTCCTTTTATGCTCCTCTTAACACTGCCACAGCTCAGATTGAAATTAGCATCTTTTACAATGAAATACCAGTTGCTGTCACAAACAGACATGACAGCTGGAGAGAGAGCCTGTTTATTCAGTTACTCTTCACATCTTCAGTTCATTATGGTTTATTAGGATGTGTACTGTAAGTTCCTGAATGAAGAGACCATGGGTTTTTGCACAATGATTATCATTTGAATAGAGGCATCAAGGAGCTGTTCTCAAATGGGGGTGAGGGGTGATGAAGGTCAGAGATTAAAAAAATCACCCTAATAAGCATCTGCTTGAAACTGTAATCATTCTTTCAAAACATGTCTTTCTAAGATGGCTTTTTCTCACTCTTATCATTTGAAATGTTACTTTGCATCTTAGACCATTTGCATAGGAACTTGATAATGGCTACTCTACCTGCATGAGGACTTCCTATGTTGGAGGAACGGTGCTAGATGTTCCTCCTGTTCTGTCGTGACACAGGTAGTCATGACATCAATCTAATGTTGGAAGTAATAGGAATACTTTTTAAAGAAAGATGTCAGAAAGACCGAAGTCACACAGCTTGGCCACAGATTTAGGAAATCCAAATCCGCTGCTTTTTAAATTATCCTAGACCTGTACTGCCTGAAAAATCATTTTAGTTATTTTGTTGGCTAGAGGTAGTATAGAGGCAAACTACACATAGTTCCTATCTTCCTAATATTTGCAGTTACCATTTATTGTGTGTTCCCTATGTGTCAGGGCAGGTGCAAAATTCTATATATAGATAATCAAATGTAATTCTTTTGAGATCAGCATCATTACTCCCACTTTTCAATTGAGTGAACTTGCTCAGCGAGATGAAGTACCTTGTTCATGAATTTAAGTAACTTGCTCAGAGAGAGTCAGGAACAGCAATCTAAAGCCAGCCAGACTCCTACACTGCTGGCTAAACCTCCAAGCAGTGCTATGGAGGGTGAATCATCAGGTGAGGGCCGCTTGCACAGGAAGTGGGGTGACCCGGTTATGGGCAGTGGTTCTCAGTGTATGATCTGGGGACTGGCGGCATTAGCTCTACCCAGTTTGATTGCTGCGACAGGGCACTTGGCCATCACACAGCGCTATATTGTACCAGGAGTTTGAATTTCATACTTCAGCTAAAGTGAAATTAGTTGGTATTCTCCCATTCCATTCCCCAGTGCCACCAAACCAGATGAGTTCACCTAACCACCAAGATGCATCTTAGTAGTGAAGAAATTTTTGTTTGACTGATGAGATGCTAATGAGCCCCATTTCCTCTTCCTGGACAGTTGGGGTCATTTGGTGGGGCTCTGGTCAATGAAAGGCAGTTGGAAGTGGAATATGTTATTTTCATTACTAATTAGAAAACATTCTGAAAGATCCTTCACACTTTCTGTCCTTGTTCCTCCGCTGACTTTGAGCAAAGATTTCTGTCCTTAGGCGAGGTCCTAGAGAAGACAATTCAAGATGGAAGCAGCCTGAATTTCTGTATCACTGCTTGGAGGAAGAGGGCTCAGAAGGACCCCCTCACATGAAGTTGAACTGTGATGTGGGCAAGAAGTAGGCGATCATGTTCTTAACCACTGGGTGTTTTTGTTATAGCAATTACAAGATGTTACCCTGAATACTGCTTCAGAGTAATGGCCTTGAACTTCAGCTCCAGTGCATCCTTTCTCTCTCCAGTGCATGCATGACAAGCCTCAGCCATCCACCTCTGATTCCTTTTGATTGAGGAAGGGGTCTTGCCTGATTCACCTTCCATCTACAAAACTACCTTGACATATCAACTCAAGACCTGTGGAAGTCCAGTCCTAGAACCTGGTGGGTTATTGAAGAGAGTACAGTTTTATTAGAAAGTTAAGTGTTCTGCCAGAAAAGGAGAATGAAGCTTGGAGATCAGCAGTAATTATATGCTCAAAAAATTTTTTAAAGTGACAGGGACCAGAACATAATGCAATAGAATGGAGAGAAAGACCGAGATTCTTTGGATACTTCTTAAGACTGGACACAAAAGACATTGCTAAGCCGCAAGAAATGCAATGGCTGCCTAAGTAGTTGAGAGGCACTTTTTGGGGGAAGGTGGGAGAGCACTGCATTGTACTGGCAAGAACAGTGGCATGGGGTCCTGGAATCCAGTCTCAAGGTTAGTCAGCTACTCTGTGACCATTGGAGAGTCACTTAAACTCAGTAGATTCAAACAGCAATCAGGAATTCCTTAATGCTTGCGTCAGTCTAAATGTGACAAATACATCAATAAGCTTTATTGGTTGAAATGTCACTGTAATGGGCTGAATGTATGTGTCTTCCTCAAATTCATATATTGAAGCCCCAACCTCCCACCCAGTGTGATTATATTTGAATAAGGATGTAATTAAGGTTGAATGAGGCCCATAAGGGTGGGGTCTGATCTGATAGGGTTAGTGTCCTTATAAGAAGAGACACCAGACCTCTTTCTGTCTCTTCTGTCCCTCTCTCTCCTCTTTCTCTCTTTCTCATTTCGGTCTTTCTCCCCACACATACGCAAAGAGATCACATGTGCACAGTGAGAAGGCAGCCAACGCCACCCAAGGGGAGGACTCTCCCTAAATACCTGCTGCTGGCACTTGGTCTTGGACCTCCAATCTCCAGAACTATGAGAAAATTAATTTCTGCTGTTTTAGCCACACTGTCCATGCAATTGTTTTTATGGCAGCCCTAGTAGACTGATATACTATCCTTGCCCTAATTGTCTAGTTATCCACTTAAATCTTCAACTCATGTTTGTTTGTGGAGATACATACCAAACTACACTGTGGTGAGCTACAATGTGAGGTTTACCAAAACATCCCATTTTGATAGTTTTCCCTTCTTTTATCACATGCATGTGGCAATTTAGTTGATATAGCACTTTGGCTTAATTTGCTGCATTTGGTTTTTACACTGAGTTTGGAGAGATATGCCTGGAATGAACATGTTCCAATTCTCAGTGCAGAACCTCTAGGTGCTGAAT
Source organism: Phataginus tricuspis (assembly GCA_029783875.1). Classification (NCBI taxonomy): domain Eukaryota; kingdom Metazoa; phylum Chordata; class Mammalia; order Pholidota; family Manidae; genus Phataginus; species Phataginus tricuspis. Next base: position 31,251,204 of record JAQQAC010022866.1, on the reverse strand, counting down.
CTGTAGATATTCATGGAAAAATAATTGTCACTATACTGTGTAGGAGTGAATCTCTGAAAAGTGCATGCTAACAACAGTGAACAGGGCATACTTCTTTACACGGCAAACAAGAATGAATCATTATGGAATCCATAGGAAACATTAAGAATTAGAAATTCCTTCTAAATTATCCTATTTCCTGGATGTCACACATTCATACATTTCAACATGGGAAGCCATATTCGGATAACAACAGTGGTTTAGGTTCAACTTGCAAATGAATATTTCAAATGGCTAATAGTTAATGAATTTCTCTAGGTTTTCCTTGGGCACGTGCCAGCTTCCAGGACCTAAATCCACCTGTTCATTTTGGATTTGGGTTGAATTTGCTAGGAGGAGGCAGATGGTGAAAGTCAAACAGAAGATTTTTAGCTGGTGGGGCACAGAGAACAGATTTGCCAAAATGCCACCTGGTACCTGGAATTCAGAGAGGGAGACACTAACGGTGGTTGGTTGTTCTGGTAATTCCTGTGTTTCAGCCACTCCTAAAGACCGCACATTTCAGCCCCAGCAATCTTAAACCTTTAAAGCACAGCCTAGGTGCAATTTAAAAATAAATGTCTCCAGCACCTCACAAAGGTACACCAAGATTCCAGGGAACAAACAACAAATGCAGTTATTCACATTTTTAAAAAAGCTGAACACTTTTTCCCTTTTCCACTCAATTCTGCTTTGTTGCTCCTACTCCACACCCTTCCTCCCTTCCCTTTCTCTTCTCAGCCCTGGCTGTGCTCTCGTGCAGCTGCCCTTCCACCCCTGCAGCCCACCTCTTCCTGAAACGACAGTACCGGGCCCGGAGTCCCCGCCTTTCTGTGGCTGCATGTATCCGACGGTGAGCTGACTGGGACTCTGGACGTAGAACATTCCATCAGGCTGACACAGCAGAATGTTTAGGGGCGTCACACCAGGCCAGTGGTGTCAGTGAGCTCCCACCATTCCAAGTGGGGAACTCTGTGCCGAGAAAAGGGGCACATCCTGTCTTTGCTTTGAAGACGTTATGACTCAGTTTGGGGGAGAGAAGATACGCACCTGAGACAACCCCATCCCTGGTGAAAACGCCAGCAAATATGGTGCACAAATATAGTTTAGTACAGGGAGTCTGGGGATGGGCCAGAGAAATCTATGACTAATCATGTGAGGCCTCATTCAGGAAGCAGTTTTGAGTTATCTTATGGGAAAAAGGATTAGGAAAAAGTTCTAAAGAGACATGGTTTCCTCAAGAAGTGAGGATAACATGATCAAGGCTGTGGCAGAAACAGTTCTGAGAAAGGAAGAATAAGGAAAGGACTTTTTTTGGCATGGAAGACCTATGCTTTCATTTATAAGCCATTTGTTGAGACTTAAAATGTCCCAGTAGATCAAAGAAATAATATGAAATCAATTGTAGCCAGATGAAGGGTTGTACGCACATGGCTGTGAACACATGAAATAGGGCATGTGCAACCCTTTTGCAAAGGCCAGGCTCATTCACCCAGGAAGTATTTTTATTGCTATAGTCACCAATCACTGAAGCTATATTGGGGTCTTTAAATACATAGAACACTGGAGGGAGGCCAGTTGAAAATAATTGGCCAAAAACATCTCATAAACGTTAGAAAAAAACATTAGGACATGTTCATCTCAAAAGGAAGAAGAGTGTTGTCTGGGAATTTCTCAGTCTCTAAAGAGCTACATAGGGATTTTCCCCTCCTAAATTATATTGGGAAAACTCTGGATTATTCTGGAGGCAGGCCATGTAGGAAAGGGTAGAGAAGAGGTAAGACATAATGTGGCTGCTCTAAGGAAAATCATTATTTCGAGTTTATTGACAGCACCTCATCTCCTTAATTATAGCTTTGTTGAGAGCTATTCACTTTGCCTGCGTAGAATCCTTGTGAATTCATATTCCAATTTGCACCAAGACCAGAGAAATGTTTAAGAGAGATGGTATTTTTGTTTACGTGTTTTTGTTATTGGCAAACAGTCTTGGGTCTGTTAGACCTGGGATCGTGTTACAGGGACAAAAACTTCCTGGGTTAACTTTCTCAGCACCTCCTGCCGTTTCTTGCCGTCTGACCCATCCTTTTATAAAATCACAAGAGCTCTAAGGGAGCAAAGAACAAGGACAAAAATACAACTGATGAACCATCAAGTTATCTGGTGTACCCAGCAGAAAGTAAGCCCGGCTCTGCTCTGGTGAGTACGGCCTACCAGCACCGCAGGACGAGGAGGGAGTTGCAGAGCTAAGAGAGGAGGGAAATGAGAAATTTTCAAGTTTGGGCATGTGGACTGTACTTCTGAGACTTGCTTATCTTTTTAAAAATTGAATTGCTAGATCCCTGGGCTTACCTGTATTCGAGTCAAAGGCCCAAAACACTTCCTTAGTCAACTATATAAATGATTTTGCATAATTTACAACTTCACATGATTCTGACTTTCATTCTCTCAATTAGTGTAGAAAATGAGCATTGAATTAAACTATGGAATTAACTTCATATCTACCTAGAATGCCCTTTTTTTTGCCAAGTCTCAAAGAGAAAAGTGTGTGTCAAACCTGCATTTTATTTTAGTATTTTTGTGTCCCTTGAAAAATCCTACTTATACTCATAAATAAAGAATACTTGTCAGAAGCTATGCCTTTCAATTTTTTTAAAAACATTTTTTTTCCCTGGGCTTCTTCCATAAATTGTTTATTGTTCAATATGGCTGTGACTTGTCACTGCAGTTACTTCTTTTTGATGCCTTCAATGTGGTTTAAATATTTCTTTTACCCAGCACCAAATGTATAAAAATTTTTCCTTTTATCTCAAAGATGCAAGAGTTAGCTTTAGAATCTTCCACAGGACATTAATAAGGTGGGGTTGGGAAGGGGAAGAGACGGTAGCAGATCTCTTTCACTTGTAGGTGGGATATCATCATGAGACAAACTCCTAATACTGACGCATTTCCTCCCTTCCCTTATGATGAATAAAGCCTGGCCTTAGAGGTCATTCTTTTTTCTCCTTTATATCTCATTCACTCCTGCCCCAATTTTTCAGATCTCCTTGCCAGTAACTTCTAAAGGCACCATGACTTAAGGCCAGCTACACTTTTCAGATTTATGAATGAAGGTAGAGATTGATGCCATATGACTTTGACATGCATTGACTCAAGGAGCTTGGACGTCCAGGGCTGAGGTTCTGGCAGCACCACTTGGCTGCAGCATTCCTCAACATTTATAGGATGTTTCCTTCTCAGGTCAATTCCTAGTTTGTTCTCTTGGACTCCCATTAATAACCTATCTGATCCTACATTCTGGGTAGTTTGTGTCTGATGGATGGCATGCCTTCATGTTTTCTCTCTCTGTGCTCCATACTTCTTCAAATGGTAGAGATGCTTCCTATGACTCATGTTCATTTAGGATACATCTTGGTTCTCGATTTAGAATATTTCTCACCATAAAGCATATCAAAAATACTCTTTATAAAAAAAGTCTCCCCCTATGGAATAATGTAAAAACTAGGGGAAATCTGTGAATAAAACATCAGAGCAGTAAATCTCCATTCCGCTTCACAAAGTCATATAAATGTTCTTCAAGCCACCATCTGACACGGTGGAATGATCCCTCGATGAGTAAATGTTATGATAAGAGGCTCAGCTATTTTAGACATGTGCCTGGGTGGGCTGTGAACATACACCATGAAACTATTTCACTAGCAGATGACTCCAATCATCAGCAGAGGAAGAACTCTGAGATCCATAGGGCCCAGCTAAGCCTCCTGCCTTTTGACAGAACGGCCACCCTACAGAGAGCTGCGCAGATGCCATTGTAAGTCCCAGGATAAGTACTTGGGCGCCTCCCACCACTACCTTGATGCTTTGCAAGAATGATAAACATAGAATTATGGACTTCAATAAGCATTGAAGTGCATGTGTGCACTAGGGCAGCGGTAAGTTTAGAAAGCAAATGCTGAACTGTGTTTATGTTTTGGGCTAATTACTGTCTGCAGTGAGCATGAAAGAGCACTGATGAAGAACAGGAAGTCACCAGATTTAATGGGCAAAGTTGAAGTTATCTTCCACTACATCAGAGTTACAAGGAAGCTGGATCCAGTGCTCTCAGAATGGCTCAGATCTTTGTCTTTTTGGCACTGGAATAATAAAGGCAGAGAAAATAGTTTAAAAAATTCGTTTGGTTTTATGAAATACCCAATGAGATAATCATAAAACAGAAGATAATCCAATAGGATAATCATTATCAGAAGACAGTACAATCTCTAATGATATCATTGTCTCAAAAATGTGACCACTAGAATTTCCTAAATTTGTGGAAATGAAAGTTATCAATCTTGTTTTCACACTATTACTGTTAGCCTGGAGGCCTGAGTTCTAATTCTCTAATTTACAGAATAGTGTCCAAAATGCCATTACCAATCTTTCTCCTATAGACATTAAAAAAAAAAAACAAAAAACAACCTTAGTTTGTTCATTTACTTAAAGTCAACTCATAGCAATTTGCACTATTTGAAGTAGACAATATTACGGATAATAGAAGACAGCAAATAAATTTTTAAATGATGTACTTGAGTCTTTGGAAGATGTTTTAGGTATTTTCATTTAAACAGTCGTATGTCTCAAAATCTAGATATTGCCAGCATTTCAAACAAAATAGTGTATCCCTTCTGAAAGGATGAGGTGGTGTGATGTAGTGGTTATAAAACAGACTTTGTGACATTGGACTGACTCGAGTTACAGTAATAAGGCTGGAATTACTAGCTGTGTGATCTTGGACGAGTTGCTTAACTTCTCTGTGACTCAGGCTCCTCAGTTACAACATGGTGATGATACTAGTTTCTGCTTCATAGGGTACTTATCAGGAATAGCTGGGATAACACTGGTGATGTGCCTTGCTTGGGGCTTGGCACCTTTAGGAAGTGATTCTTATTCTATAAAGCGCATGGTAAGAGTCTGTCTCCTGCTTAGTGCATTTACCCCTATGACTCTGAATATGTGGATTAAAGAAAACATAAACCTTGGTTTTATTTACAGAATTACTGAGAGTAGCTACAAGGTCAGGAATTGCCTATAAGAAAGTGCTCCTCTACACGAGGGTGAGGAAACATCTTGGAGAACATCAGGGGCATACTCCTGTCTGTTTGGGCAAGGTTTCCCCTAGGCCAGTCATCTGCACGTTTCCCTCTGAGGACTGGGAGCTCGCTACTCCCCAGGGGAGGCTGCTCCAAAGTAGGCCAGTTCATCATTAGGAGGCTCGTCATTATACTCAGATCAAATTTGCTTCTTGTAGTTTCCATTCAGGGGTCCTGGTTCAGTTCTCCATGGCAATGCGGAACAAATTTAATTTCTGTTTTATGTGAAGATATTCCAGATCCTTGAATATGACTATTATGGTCCCTCTAAGTCTTTTCTATATCATGTCTGTCATTTTTGAAGCCTTCAGCAGTTTCTCTTGTTGAAAGTCATGTTTTTGAGCCCTGGTAGGCCACTGGCTATTTTCTAGACATGACTCAGGTAGACTGTGAAGAGTAGACCAGAACAGGACATCTCAGGTATGTCCTGACCAACACAAAGCAAAACCAGGAAAGAGTTGGTATCAACTCAGGTATGTCCTGACCAACACAAAGCAAAACCAGGAAAGAGTTGGTATCAACTGAGTCCCAGCTCGGCCTTCCCGTAGCTGAGAAAGGCCTTGGGCACGCCACTCCACCTCCACGTGGTATGTTTTCCTCACTGGCATTTGTTCACGTTAAATTTCATCTTGTTAGATTTCGCCCATCCTGTCAGCCTTTGATCCTACTTCTCCATCTAATGTGTTATTTATCCTTCTGGCTTCATTAAACTTACAAATATGATTGGCATACTGTCATGTGTACATCCATGCCACCAGTTAAAGCAAAAATGTGGTGCATGTCAGGTCCAAACAGAGGCCTACAATAGAGCATTCACAACCTATATGAGGTTAACCATAATTTCATTCATTTGTTAAAAAACTATTTATTGAGTATGACTGTGTGCTGGGCATGTACTGGGTTCAGGAGATGTAAAGATGAACAGGAGAGTTCCTATTCTGTCCTCCTGGACTCTGGAATATTAATTGGCATTTTGGGGCACTGTAGTTTAAAATTTTTTCAACCATTGTACCCAATCTTTGTTGGTACAAAGATTTGATCACAGCAATCTCTTGATCACCCTGTTTGGGCTCCAAGGGAAATGAGTTTACTAGAAAAGATATTAGTGAAAGCATGTTGTCTTAATTTTTTCTTTTAGTGTCTTATCTAATTTGTTTTTTAGAAATCATCTATAATATGGCCAACATAACTATGAGAATTACCTTTATTTGGAAAATGGATGACCTACACTTACACTGAAAATGTGTGCTTTGATAAGCAGTGCATGGAAGTTGACCCTTGCTCTGTGGCAGTGGTTCTCGATCAGGGGTGATTTTGCCTGCCAGGAGACATTGACAGTGTCTGGAGATGTTTATGGTGTTCATGCTGGAGAAAGGGGCTACTGGGATCTAGTGGGTAGTGACCAGGGATGCAGCTGAACATCGTACATTGCACGGGGCAGCTCTTTTCTCACCCTTCCAATAAAGAATTAAGGCTTATCTGCCCCCAAATGTCAGCATTGGGGAGGGTAAGAAACCTTGCTGTAGGGCAGGCACTGTAACTGCATGGTTAGTATTACAAACTTGGGAGAGTCTTCGGTTTGAAGTCTGCCTTTACTGACCACTTAACCCTGTGCCTTAGTTTATGCATCTGCAGAATGAAGACAATAATAATATTGGCTTCACCAAGAGGGGTGATAAGGTCATGCACGTGAAGCACAGTGGCACAGAGGCAAGGACTATGTAAGTGGTGGTCATTTCTCTGTCTGTGTTCTCTGTGAATGCTATCCATTTTAATTGACACAAGCAAGCTCTATAGAAATATCCAAAGAAATGGACAGCACTTCCATATCATGAAGAAATCTGTTGTTTGCCTGTGTTTAAAGAAACAACCCTCAGCAATTTGGTCTCCAAATGTTCGCCTGCCCCACGAATGGGATGACAGCCTCTATGCTTAGCTGTTTGGAGTATTTCACTGAGATGCTGAACTGCCCAAAGGATTAACTTTTTAATGACTACTCAAGCTTTTTATCTCCAAATATGAGTATGCCTCACATTTTCAGACTGAAATAAATGGACACAATATGACTGAGATGAGAGCAGAGGCTAAGACGTAAAAGTAGGTAACATTTTAACACTTCAAAAACTATAATGTTAACAAAGATGTACTTTGATTGCTAGGTACTATTTGCTTTAAATACAGTTTGTAGTGGTATTAAGGATGGCCCTCCAAAAAGTAATTTAATATTTATTTATAAGATAAACATCCTTGGGAGTTTTTGTCAGTTTGTGCAAAGTAGGCACAGACTCGGATTCTTATTTAATATCCTGAAAAGGTTTACAAGACACATGCCCTCAAGGATGGCTTCTTTCAAAGATGTGATGGTGGCGCCATTGCAGATTCATACTACAGATGAGGCCTCGGGGGCAGGGAGTCAAGGTATTTGAAGAAGAGAGACATTGGGCCTTGCATTAGAAAATGAAGGTAAGGACACCTTTGGGCCTAGGTGTGCATGGATGGCTGTACTGAGATGGCTGTAATGTTCGGTTGTTTTTTTCCCACACCTTGTAAAAATGTGGTAAATAAGTGATACTGTCCATTCTACATGTCTATTCAAAACATTTGTATAGGAAAAGATCTTAGATGCAAAGACGGAGTGTTCACTTCCATCTGTTTCGATACTCAGATCAGAATGCTAATAATCTTTCAAATAAAAACATTTTGTTGCCTTTAGAATTACTTATAAATGAAATTCCTTTAGCCAATTTCTAATTAAATTGCTAAGTGAAATTAGTTCTGCTGTTTTAAAAACAAATTATGGTGAATTCATCGATTAGTCTTAATGGGTTACAAACAAGCTACCCATTAGACCTTGGTAAGGGGTTTGAAGATGCTGATTTTATAAAATGGAATGAACTGATCATAAACATGATATCAAATGTACATTAGTCCTTCTGGAAAATATTGTGTATACAATAGCTTTAACTAGATTTTTATAAATACATCTAAAATACTTATGCTCAGGTGCACACTTAAAAGGTTTAACCATTTACATCAGCTACTATGTAATAAACTTTTAATTTATCTACGGAAAGTGGAACCCTACATTTGTTTCCATCTGAAGATAGAGCTATAGAACAAGAAAGCTGCACTGTGCATCTTTCCATGCTATTTTGACCATAACCTTAACTCTAATCCTTGTAAACAACTCTCTCTGGGAACAAGGGGTAATTGAATCTTCATGCTAATTCGATCCTGGTTTTCTCTTGACTACTAGCTCCCAATTATGCCAACGTATTACACTATGTACTGTTCTTTAGGAAAACAGTAAGACCACCTTGTTCATTCAGCTAAGGTCAAATCCAGAAAAGCAAAACCAAACCACAACAAAACACAACACAGGCTGACAGAAGGATTTTGGTAAAAGGTTTGCATAGCTTATTTTAGTTATAAATCAGGGGCAGGACGAGATATATCTAAGTGTTTTGGCCACAACTCACTGCAATGTAGGTTTCTGTCCTTTCGGGTGATGTTGAACATAAAGTTGCAGTTGCATGTTAGACTTGACTATTTGGCCAGTATGTCAAACAAACTTCTATGACAGCCAGGTGTGGCCATTGCCGTGGGATGAAATTGTTATTAATTACCCTTTAATTAGTTGATACATGAGAGGATATGAGGCCATTTAGTGATAATTGGTCTGACTAATAGTACTTCAAGGGTGGACGCTGTGTGACGACTTGTTATGAATAATAGCCATTTGGTGAATTGCCATCTTCACTGTAAAGAGATACTGTGAATTTTTAACAACTTCTATGTGCATAAAACCATTCAATGTTTAGGCAGAACTAAAAAAAAAGCAGGGGGCAGGGAGAAGGCTTTAAAGGTTTTCCTCTTTTCTTACCACCTCATACCTACATCAGAGAATTGCCAATAATTATTACTATTGGTCATGGTCTGTCTTGCTTGCCAGTTTAGAGAAAGAATGTGAAGTAGCAAATGCAATACAAGAATTTAATTTAAAATATTGTAAGTTCTTCTAACTTGGAGACTCCATTAAATCATTTTAATTTTCTTTATAAAAAAATGAAACCAGCACGCATTTACTGAGACTCTACCACATGTAAGATTCCGGCTAGGAGCTATAGAAGTCTAAAGAAATATCTTTTCTACCCAAGATAACTTTACTCTTAATGTGGTCATAATAAACTCTAAGTTTCGTATTAGATTGTCGAACATTCTTATAAATAGCAAAAATGCCACCATTTCACACAAAGGTGTCTTGGATATTTGCCTTTACATGTTTTTTTTTTTTACTTGACACCAACCCTTTACTACTTTGAAAGAAGAAATGAATGGTATTGTTATAACTTTACCTTGAGTATTTTCATAAGATCTAACATTTCATAGCTTCCCTTACTCTTATGTAGTTATTCACTGATGTGTCCCCATACCAAATGTTCTCTCTTTTATAATTCCTTAAACTTAAAAAAAATTGCATATACCTTGAGGGGAATTGGGCCATTTCTCTTTTGCACTCACTTGAGTAATGCTTGGAGTTAAGTATTCTTAGGGCTGTGAAGTTAAGTTAATCCGTATGTAATGTGGAATGTTCATTCTTAACTAGACAGTCCTGGTTAGTAAGAGATGGGCAGATTATTCTGCAAAACTATTTAGCAAACCATGAATAGCAATTAAATGAGAAAAGGCTAAATTTCTCTTTAAAATGGTTGTTGCCATAATTTAATGTGGCAATATGATTTTCTGTTTTTAATTGCTGTAGACTGCATTTTTAAAGTAGAATTTTGTCTTCTGGAAGCTAGATAGTTCCATAATTTTGTACTACTTATGCTTTTTAACACTTCAGTAAGTATTTTGCCTTTGCAATCCCTTTCCATTCATGATGGATAAAAGAAACTAAAGGTTAGAAAAGAAAGTTTTGTGCCTCTTAAACAAATTGAGACACAATTGATATCTTGGAGAAACTAAGTATTTCTCTTCAGGAGACTTTATGACCTTATGTAATTTAGTATGCTTTCTTTATAACGTAGTGCTTTTATTCTCAGAACAATTACACTTTATACTGACAGTTAAAGATGTTGCTTTTTAATTTGAATAATGAGAAATTTGCTTCTATTTCTTGTCAATATCGGGATTCAAGGAGGGTTTGAGCCCAATAAAATAACATGGTTCTTCCTTTCCCCTGCCCCAGACAGTACTTACTGCTCTCTATTGTCCCTTACTTATTTCTTCACTTGCAAAAGTCATTTCAGAAGGAATTTATGACAGTGCCATCTTTTAGTAAATAGCAATAAGTCACAGTCTAGTGCCTTTGGTAACTGTAGATACTCAGCTGCTTAAAATCACCTTTAGCACTTAGAGTACGTTTTCTTCTGTCTCTAAATTAGTATGAAAATATAGAGAAGCTTATTCAATTAAGTGTGAAAGATTAATCACTAGGCAGTGTGTTTCACAATAGAAAATAATTAAATGTCAAAAATGGAATATTTACTTCTTAAACCTTATATGTGTGTGAGAAAAAATGTTGGAGAGGCATAAAAATCTGGTGCTATTTGCATATATTTTGATCGAGCTGACACTAAGGTTTGCACCTAACAAAAACCTCTTCATTGATACGGGGATTACCTCACGCATTCATTCCTACCACCGTCTCCCCTACTGTTTTTAGAAGTCGGGGAACTTTACATATCCAGATGTAGAACCGGGAGGGGAAAATGGCAGCAGTAGGTCTCAGATCTCCAGTACTCCCAGTGCTCTGGGGTATGAATATGCTTTTCTTTTTCCTTTTCGAAGACGAACCAGGATTTTCTTTCCAGAGGACCATCGTGGTGAAACAAGTGAAGATAAAAGTGATGTGTTACTCTTCTTTTTCTCCCTTGCTCTTATTTGCGCTGCTCTGCACTAGCGATTGCAACACCACCCGATTGGAATGAACAATTAACTGTCTAATTATTCTGGTCACACCAGCCCACAATGAAATCTTTATTCCGTGTTTACAGCAATCTCTGGCAGAGGCTGTCTCGCTGTTGCTAAACTAAGAAGAACTGCCCTTTGGCTCCTCTCGGCCTCAGCTGCCTTGGTTGCAGCCTTGGATGCCAATAATCAGACTGCTTTTTCTTCCAAAGGGGACACTTTTTTTTTTAGGGTGAAAAGACCTATTCTCATCATCCCCCCATATATTCTGTCTGATTTATGTTCTCGTTCCCGAAGCTCTTCCTTCCGTATCTCTTTACATTTTCCCTCTCTCCCTAGAACACCACCAGGCAAAACCCCATTTTAAGCCCAAAATTGTAAAAAAAAAAACTGCTTAACCAAACACTGCTCATTACTATGAGGGAAAGACAAATACAACTACTGGTTTATGGGCAGAGCGAAGTCAAGGAAATCCCCCCTGCTTTTCTAAAACTGCTAATTTTCTAGCTCAAAAGGCATTCAATAACTTTTCCACCAGGGGAAAACATACCCACTTTTCAGTGACTCTCTTGATTTCTTCCAACTATTTACTTAAATTCACCAACAGCTGCATGTCTTTGAGAAGCTTCAGAACTTAGGGAATATTTACAAATATATAAGGGGCTGAGAGAGTACCCCTGAATCTCTTTGAAATGACAAGGGAAAACTCTCGTCCAGTACAGACAGTGATAGAGAAGTTAACAGAAATCCAAAGATAGGGGGAAGACAGTACCTTCACAGGGAAGGAGAAACACCTGGGCTAACCCTCTTTGGCCCATTTGATGGAGTCCCCTTCCAGAATCTGACAGCTGCTGGGTTCTTGGCCCTACACTACTTAACAATATTTCGAGAAGAACATTTCCTTGCTCTGTAAGGATGATGGCACCTTCCTTTCCATTCAGGTCTCCAAACCCCATGTGATAGTTCCCCAAACAACCCTTCCAGCTTGCCCCTCGGCCCTCAGGACTTCCTACATTCATACTGCCTCTCCTGTGAGAACTGGGTCATAAAATTTTACGGGGAAGAAAGGTAGAAGGGGGGCGTTTCAGGAGTATAAACACTGATTAAATTCCTGGGCAACTCTCCCCAAATGAAAGATAATTTTTCCACAAGGATGCCCAAGAATGTCAAGAATGCTAAGTCATTTTTATGTTTGTTCACTCCTTTTCCATTTTAATTTTACACTGCCACATGGTACGCACTGCTAAAAATGTATCTCCGTAACTGCAGTTTAGCAAACTTTTCACAAAACATCAAAATCTCTAATTTTATAGACTCTTCTTTCCCAGGATGCTCAAAGCATCATTTGGATACAAAATTAGATCATCTCATGACAACTGTCCTATTCGAAAGGCACGGCCGCTACTCCTGCATTGGCAAACAGGCCAAATCAGAAGCACTGGAAAGGAAAGGTCACCCCAGAGTCAATGACAACAGCTTAAGTCGACTTAGAGAGCTTGGTTCCAATTTATACTACTTCCCACTCACTCTGCATTTGTCTCTTTCCTTCTCTGGCAGGAAGGGATGTGGCCAACAAGGAGGCTTGATCTCATCTCCTGTACTTAACTGTGACACGCTGTTCTCCCACACTCTTTCCCTGTTCTCTGCGTCATCCGCTGGCCAAGGCTGCGCCCTGGAGCAGCTCTGTCCAGGGGCCAAGCCAAAAGGAGGCAACCGCAGGTGCCCTGTGGCTGCCTTCAGTGCTGGGGATGGAAGCCTGCCCCTGCCAGGCAACCTGCGCAGTGGGACTATGAAGGTCACACTGCGAGAGAAATAAACTTCCAGGTTCTATAAAGACATGAAAGGAAAAAGCTGGGTCGAGTATGGGGTTCAAGATGGGCAGTGCCTCTATGGTTCCCCAAGCAGATGAGGCTAAGAAACGTGAGCACGTATTCCCTGATAGCGTTGGTGCGAGCCCATTTTATAGTCACAACTTTTTGTTGCTTCTGTTTGCTGTTCTTAAGTAGATGCGATTCCTTATCTGGGTCCCTGACACCAAGGCAGTCCTTAGGGGTCATTTCCCTTGGTGGAGAGAGACATCAGAGGCTGTTCGGGGCCAGAGGGCATTTTATTTGGGGAGGGGCAGACTCAGTTTCGAGGTGATCTATGAAGAAAAACCCTTTCTGGCATGCATGCCAAAACAACAGCGTTGATAACTGTGATGATAATAATAGCAATAATAACGGCACGTAAACCCCAAATCTACCAGGAGACCAGCCACGCCAGTGCTCCGCTGCCAGCCCTTTTGCTCTCCGCGGGGTGTCAGCAGGAAAAAGGGCTCTGGCGCTGCCTCCGGGACGGCCTCCAGGTTCCAGCCCCGCTCCCCGCCCCCCAGGTGGAGAGGCAGGCAGAGGCTCCTGCTTCAGCCAAAGTCCAGCCCAGCCTTTCCTGTTGCTAAGGGCAGGTTGGGACTCCGAGGAAGCGTTTTCTTTACAAATCTGCCACTTTCACCCGGTCTGACCCCCTCGCCGCCCCCTCACCCCCACCCCAGCAGAGTACAACCAGCAAAGCCCAAACAGCCCGCGCGCAATTCAGAGCTTTCCGTGCGAGTGTCGGGGCCCGGCGACAGGAAATCCGGGGAGCTGGCGATGTCCGGCAGGTGGCGGGGACGCGAGTCGCCACCACATTCTCCTCCCACGACCGAGCTCCGGCGGGGGCGCGACGCGAGGCGCGGACTGGGACTGACGCCGCAGGCACCCGGAGCCCCCCCGGAGCCCTGGTCCCCGGTCCCCCTTCCCGGGCGTCCCCGAGCGGGCCACGCGGCCAGCCCTTTCCCTTCGGCAGCCGGAGGGAGGCGCCGCCGCCCGCGGGGATAGCGGGGCCGAAGCCGGGGCCAGGCGCCCCGCGCCGCGCTTCGGGCGCCGCGTCCCCCTCCCCGCCGGCCGCGCTGCGCCCCTGCTTCCCCGCTCCCACGGAGCCGCTCCCTGGCCCCGGCAGCTCCTCCTCGTCCGCTCTGCCCCGAAGTCCGAGGAACTCCAACTCCGACCGGCCCGCAGGCTGGCGGCGGCGGCTGGTAGCTGCGGGCGGAGCGCGGTGCGGAGCGGGACCTGCGGCGCCCGGGGCGGCCTCCCGGGGACAGCGACCCCCGAGCTCCGCGCCTTACCTGGCACGGCCGGCGACTCTCCGGGGACGTTCGGGGCAGACTCCTCCCGGGCGGGCGTCCAGCTCACATCGCTGCCTCCCGCGCCGGGCGGCCGGCGTCCCGCCGGGTCCCTTCGCCCCCGCTGGCGGCGCTGTCCCCGCCCCCACCCCCCTTCCCCGTCTGTCACAAGTGTCACGGCTTTTCTGCCTTGGGATCTTTCGCAAAGTCTCCGCGCGGTCGCCAGGAGTTGGGCGGCAATGCCAGGCGCTCCAACCCCGCGGATGCCCTGTCCCACCTGGCCGCGCGCCTCGCGCTCGGCGGGGCCGGGGCGAAGAGCCTCCCGGTCGCGGTCACCGTCCCCTGAGCGCGGCGCGCGGGGCGCTTCCCCTCCCTCGGGCCTTCCCTAGCCCGAGTGGCTGCCGCCTGCCTGCGCCGCGGGTCCTCATTCCCCCGCTCATGAATATTCTGACAGAGGCTAATGCCAGTGAAGTAAATTGAATTAGCCAATTGGTGCCAGGAATGTGCGCTGCTTCCTTCGGAGGAGCTGTCTGGAACCCCAGCAGATGAAAGCAATTAGAGTACGGTTGGCACCCTGTGGTTTAGACCAGTGAGGGGCAAAATGGGTTAATTCTTTAAAAGCAGTTTCGACACCGCATTTACATGTTTAAACTCCTCTGTTGACTGAGAGAGTAAGGAAATGTTGAGAGGGAGCTAGAGGAAAGGGAGTCGGTATTGTAGGGGGGCAGATGTAGCCCCCCCCACCCCCAAATTTTCCTGAAGTTGAAGTGACTTATGCTGCACGGATTCTGGATTCTGGAATAGGCGTTGATGAGAACAGTAAAAGATAGGCATACAAGATCATAAAGGAGGTGAGTGTCAATCTGGATTTAACCTTGACCTTGAAGATGCAACAGACTAATAATTTTCAAGAAGAGGAGTGAGGAGAGATGGCAGAGGGAGAAGACAAACTCATCTACTTTCAAGAATTTCTCCAAATGTTCAGATTTTCTTCCTTTGCCCACATGGCAAAACCCTAGAGTTTTAAGCTTTTGGGTGAAGTAGAGATGCATGGAGTTAGAGGTCAGAAGTTTCAGAGGAGGAAGCTGAGACCACCAGGACACAGAGCGTCTTGCAGATCATGCAGTAGCTGTGGCAGGGCCATTCTAGAAGGCAGTTCTAACTATAGTCCCAAGTTTTTGGTTCTGGGATCAGACAGACAAGGTTGAAAGTGGGGTCAGCCTCTCTCTTGTCCTGCCCCCTACCCTGGAATGCCAAGTTCTTTTCAAGTTACTGATTACAATTTAGGTTTAGCCAGTGGGTAGAGGGGAATCTGCCCAGTTCTGCATCCACGTCCCTCTTTACAATCTTCAAGTGCTGTGTGTTCTGGATGTTCTTTCCCTATCACTGATTTTTTAAATATAGAAAGTTATTTTGATTGAATTGATTGGTTACTAAATGATTTACCTGTACTTACGGCCAAATAATCCATGTGTATAAACAATTGATTAAAGTGTGTGTGTTAAGTAACTGATTAAATTCCCAAATGTGTGCCAATAGAAATACATATCCTGGGTTAAGGTAATTGTGCTGTATTTTAATAGGTTTCAGCAAGCCTAGAACTGGAACGTATTATAGTTGTAACAGTAATTACTTATACTAAAGCAGCTAATGTTTATTGAGAACTTGTGTTTCAGACATGCATTGCATAAGTCAACTCATTCAATCTTTACAATGACTCTATTCATATACCCTATCATTTCCTCATTTAATAGAGGAGGAAGGTGAAGGTCAGGAAGGGAAGTAGTGTGTCCAGGTCACTTACCTCATAAGTAGTAGAGATGAGCTTTGACCCAAAGCAGCCTAATCAATATGCCAGAGCCTCAGGTCACCATATGCCTGTACTGTCTTCTTATCTATAAAGAGAAACAGTCTCTTGGTGTTTTGCTGAAGTGATTTGTCCTTGGTGATGAATTTCTTGTCAAACTTTAGAGGAAAAAAAGACTTTTTTTTTGGATGGTGTGGTTAATTCTATGTGTCAGTTTGGGCATTTGGCAGAGGGTGCACAGACATTTGGCCAAATATTATTCTGGCTGTTTCTTTAAGGGTGTTTTGGGTGAGATTACCATTTAAATTGGTGGACTATATAAAGAGGTTACTCCCCCCCCACCCAGTGTGGGTGGGCCTCATCCAATCAGTTGAAGTCCTGAACAGAACAAAAAAGCTGACCCTCCTCTGAGTAGGAGAAATTTCCTGCCTGATGGCCTTGGGACTGAGACACGAGCTCTACAGATTTTTGGACTTACCAGCCTGCATAATTGCACGAATCAATTCCTTATTGTTTATCTCTCTCTCCTTTTTGTTCTGTTTCTCTGAAGAACCCTGATTAATTTGGATGGATACAAAGAGTAGATACTGTGAATTTCCCATGAATGTCTTAATATTTCCATCTCCCAACAAATTTTCTAGTATGTGGTATACAGTAAATATGCAATTTTTTTACTTAAGATTTTCTGTACCTGTTATTAACAAGGGAGGAATAATTACATATATGTGTATGTGCATAATTTATATGTGTATATATATATATGTATATATATATGTGGATGAGACATCATCAGATTTAAATAAAATATCTTTGAAGAATAAATGGACTGTAGTAGATTTTCTTAAGCAAGTTTTACAGATATTGTATCAGGGGAGACATTTTAATATTAGAATTTTAGGGGTAATAATGATCAGGTTAAATCTCTGAATTCAGCAGTTGTTGAGTACCTATTAAATGCAAGACACATTTCTATTCAAATAGTTTCTATTGAAGTTCACAGTTAAATCACTTAAAACAGTTGAGGATCTGCCATATTTTATTCTCTGAAACTTTGGGTGTTTTAAAATCCTTTGTAAAAAATATATACTGTTTTATCCCTGTATTAAATATTTAAGATTTTCCCCATCACAATTCTTTCCTTTCGATGCTCTGTTGGATCCTTCTTTTACGGAGAGTATCCTCTTAGGATTTAGAGGCAACATTTCCCAGAGAAGTCTTTAGATGTTGGGATATTTACTTATATGAATATGTTAACATGATCTTAGGGCCCGTAAAATGTTTTCAGGATGAGTGCTTTCTATATGAAACTCCAGGGTTTCAGTGGGCAGTGTTGGGGAGGACTGCCAGGGTCTCAGGTAGGACAATAGCCCTGGAGTTGGGGATGTGAGGAAACTTTGGACAAGCTATTCACCTTTAGAACCAACCAAATTAGTGCCTCTGCAAAACAGAAATAATTATACCATATTTACTGAGTGCTTTACTATTTACAAATTGCTCTCCCGTGTGCTACCTCATTCCATCCTGGTAATTCCATCCTCTCCATAAATTCACCATTAATACCCATACTTGATTGGTAGGAATTGCAAGCTCACAGAGATTCAGTAACGCTCCAAGCTTCTCCTAGGAATGGACAGAACAGGGACCTTAATTCAGTGACCTTCTCAGTGAAGCCATCTTTGACATGTCCCTCTCTTCAGCCCCCTTGCACATCACACACAAACATTTCTTTTTCCAGTAGCAATACAGTCCCCCTCCTTTGTGCTCCCCTAGGACTTCTAAGATTCATAAGGAAATAATTAGAACACAGTGCTTTGTTTCTACCAATAACCAGTAGCAACCTGATGTCAGGAGCTTTGGCTTAATCATTTTTGTTTCCCCAAATTTAGTTTAGTGGGAGGCACTGAGAAAGCCCACCAACACCAATTCTGTATGTTTTGGAAAATGTGTCCCATTGACCTTATGGGGCTATTTGGATTAAATGAAATAATTGGTAGGTGCTTTGGAAATTTAAACACAAAAGCAAGTAATGATATTATTATTATTATTATTATTATTATTATTATTATTATTGTTCAAAAGTAGATTCAAAAATAAGCACGATTTTAGCCTTGACCTCTGGCTGACAAATTCTGTGGGTGAGAAAGTTACTTGAAAATTTTAATGTCAGCTACTGTTTTTTTAGGACATGGATGGCTAACAGTTGCTGAAATTATAATCATCTGGTTAATAGTAGAGCTAAACTGGCCCATTAAGCAAGGAGGTATTAGTCTGGGAAAGGTGAGTGAGTTTGTGTGTGTGTGTGTGTGTGTTGCGCATGCCAAGTGTGTGTATAATCTCTGCAGTTTGAGTGTTTTCTGTGAATGAGCAGCTTCAGCAAGTGTAGCCTATTTCTCTAAGGAAGGGTTCTGCTTTTCTCCATGGAATGATCTTTATTAGGAGCTCCCAAGGTCACAGAATTAATGGCAGAGCTGGGGCTCCTGACCCTTGTTCAATGCTATTGTCAGGTACCCACTCAGCCACTGTTGGTATGGTGTGGTTTATGGTTTTACAGTTGAGATGAGTGATAAAGCAGCTCAATACCTCATTATAATTAGTCTCCTGAGTCAGCTAATACCCTTCTAATGCAATTTTGTGATCTAGATTATTCAGTATCACCCCTTCAAGATAGTTTTGGATTTGTAATGATAATTATTTAGTAGAACTGATGACAGTGATACACTAAAAACACTTTCATGGCTTCATAGCCTGTCTTACCATACATATTCATTACAGAACAGTTGTTTGATTAAAAACATACACACACATTCACAAAATCAGGAATTCCTGTTCATCTACAAGATCTCAATTTTCTGTAGCATTGATGTGCAGTCAGATGATGTTACTGTACTGATTTTAGTAATGCCATTTGCAGTTCTGTGTTCCTTAGTTTTCGCTTTTGTGTAACAAACGTTCATTCTGCCCTTTGAATTTGTGGGTTAATCAGTGACTTTTGGTCATTCTCAAATCAGTTCCCTTGCGGTTGACATCTGTCAATTCCTGTCTGTTTCACAGTTTTGGTGACTCTGATAGAGGAAAAGTCACCCCATCACCATCACCTCCAAGGAGAACTAGCTTTAGAAATATTCAGTGCCTGTGACCACATTCTGGAAGTCGCTGCTGCTGATCCATTCAGCTGAATCTGACCAACTTGAATACAGTATCCTTGCTGTGGGCAAGGTGCTGTGCTAGTTATTGTAGGTATTTCAAAGAGAAATAAAACCAGTGACTACTCTCAAGGAGTTTATAATCTGGGAGAGGTGCCGTGATATTTAACAAAGTAAAATATCTAAGGCAGAATGGGTAGTTTCATTAAAGGATTAAAAAAATGAAGTACTGTGGGAGCCCCAAGTCTAGAGATTATTTTCAGTTGAGAAGGGACAGAAGAATGAACCATGGGAGGAGCAACGGCTCCTCTGAGTTCTGAAGAATGGGTATTATTTGGATGTGGGGGGAAAAGGGCGAGTGGTCGTCAGTGGTCAGAGGTAGAGGCCTGGGAAAGCATGGTGTGATTTTGGGGGACTGTTGTGAGTGCAGTCAGCCCAAGTACACAAGACAGTAAAAGGAGATATGACTAGACAGGTAGGTGGACCCAAAGAGCCTCGGGTACCATGTGGAGAAATATATGTGCTATTCCATAGGCAATGAAGGAGGTGTCGCCTCGGAGCCAGGCAGTGACACAATCACAGCTGTGTTTATATCTGAGCGTGAAACGTTTCAGAGGTGGGAGACTGAAGGGATAGGGGCCAGCTGGGAGACTTGCAGTAGCTGAAGCAAGATGTGATAATGGCCTGAACCAGGAATGTGACAGCAGGACATGAAAGGGGAGTAAGATTGAAAAGAATCATGTCTGCATTACATTGAAATAATGCTTTTTTTCTGCCTGTCCTGGATGTTTCTCTCATATACACAGAACTCACAAAAGTATACACACAGAGAGGCACACACCATACGCACATATGTGCACACATGCACACAGATATGCACGCGTGCATATACACATACACTTTTGTGTATGCGCACACACACGCACGCACACGCGCACACACACGCGCACACACACATACATACGCAATACACACACAATGAGCTCCTCAAGAGCATTTTCCTCTGTGTGTTTCGGGCCCTCATACAGTGTCAGCAAACACTAGATACTGTTTGCTGAATGGAATAAAAGACAATTGATGTGGGGCATCAGAGAGGATGAGGAATTGCAAAATATTGATCCTGGCTATGTTGGATTTTAGTAGGCAAACTACGAAAGTCCTTCTATGTCCCTTACTAATCAGCATAGGGAAAAAAAGCATGTCTGAGGCTGAAGATGACTTCTGATGATAGAAATGTCTGAGAAAAAATTTGGTAGGGCCAATGGTGGGAACAGCTGGAAAATCTCATGGCTAGAATACATCTCCTCTCTGAGGTCTGAAAAAAGCTCATGTGAACTTCAGGGCACTTTATCAAGGTTTCCTTTTAACCATTGAGAAACTGTGGTGGGCAGAATGATAGTTCCTTAAGGATGTCTGTATCCTAATTCCCCGAACCTGTGACTTGGCAAAGGGGAATTCACACTTCTAGTCAGCTGACATTCTAATAGGGGGCTTATCCTGGATTCCCTGAGTGTGCTCAATGTAATCTCAAGGGTCTTTAAAAGTGGAAAGGGAGATAAAAGGGGCAGAGGCAGAGCGATCCGGTATGAGGATTCTAGGGCCATTGCTGGCTTTGAAGCTGGAGGGAGGCTCTAAGGAATGGGAGTAGCCTCTAGAAGCCAGAAGAGACAAGGGAACCCTGAGAGCCTCCAGAGGGGAACACGCCTCTGCTGACCCCTTGATTTGATCCCACTGAGACATGCTAAACTTCTAACCTCTGTGAGATAATAAACTGGTGCTCTTTTAAGCCACTAAATATGTGGTAATTTGATACAGCAGCAATAGAAAAGGAATATGGAAGGATAACCAGCATGCTTACTATTTGGATTTATTATCATATATTAGGGTACCTGATGCCCCAGACTAGATGAACTCGATTCAACTATAGAAATAAGTTTTGCTATAAAATTTCATGCCTTGGTCTGAATATAATATATGTGACAACTTTAGTGGTGTGAAGGCAGAGTGCATGTTCTTTGATTACGTCATACTGTGTGCAGTGAGGAGGGCAAAGATTTTAAATTAAGCCTCCTATGCAGTCCGTCTGTCATCCTCTGAGATGTGACACTAGCATCTCAAGAGTTGTAAAACACGGCACGAGTGCACAGAGAGCACAGTGCGTGTTTATAACCTTGTTGAGTCACGCAATTTGTGCTTTACTGAAAGAAAACAATCAGGGTTAAATCTTCATTCTTATAGTTTACTTTTAAGTGGCCTATCTTGTGGAAGAATGTGTTTAGTTTTTTACTTTTGTTATTGGAATTACAGATGTCATGTGAGATGACCAGTAATTCAGAAATGAGAGCAACAGAATATTAAATATTATATTTTCATGTAAAACACATACGTTTTCAGTAATTGAGTGGGCATTTGTATGTGTTAGCAATGTTTGGGTTTGGCCTCTTATTTTAGTTTTGATGCTTTACCAAAGAACAGAGTAAATGTTAGAAAAAAAAATGTTTGAAACATATTCACTGGTAAATTTGCATGTACACTCAGCATGACACACCCATTATGGCCACTCCTTATTCATAACAAAATCCTTTAAAAGCTAGGCAAGGTGCATGTTATTTAAAAATCCACTAATACCTAAAATTAGCATGAACTATAAATTAATTTTTGAGCCGCTGGTAAGGAAGTCCTCACATACAGATAGAATTGCTATGGTTTTTGATATTCAGCTATACCTAATGTTAAGAGAACATAAAGCAGCCTAAAAAAAGCATAAAATAGGATGACTGATTTTATGTGGAGAGGTTTTGCATACAAAGGAAACTCAATTTGCAAGTCCCTTTGTAAGTAAAACTATTAGTTTTTCTTGACATTATTCTGAAATCCTCATGCAACAAATAATTGCAAGAAACAGCTCCAAATATGCTTATTGATAACTTATTAAAGGCCCAGTTGTAGATGATTTAGAGAATTAGAGCTGTATCACACTAGAAAATTAATAGCCACTAATTACATATTTTCCATTCATTGAAAAGCATTGAGAAAGTGCAAGTGGTGGCCTAGTGGGTAGCCCTGGAGTTTGAGACTTGGCTCTGCTGCTAATGAGTGACCTCGAGCAAGCTACTTAATCTTGTTGTGCCTGAATTTCCTCATCTGTACAGTGGGTATACATAGCACTACCTAACTTGTAGGGTTCTTACGAAGATTAAATTAGATGATCCGTGGCAAAAGTTAAGCACCATTTGGTACATGGAAAGTACACATTAAAGATTATCCACCATTACTAATAAAAGTTATAAATATCCATGTATTTCTATGCTTTTTAATATCCTCTTTGTCAAGAAAGGATACTGTAATATTTTCTTCAGTATCACTTGTGCCACTGTGAAAGTAATAAAATCATAGAACTTTTTAATATGAGGGATCTTAGAGATGGTCAAATCTATTCCTCTTATATTATTATTAGGAAAACTGAGGCCCAGGGAGTCAAAAGCACTACCCAAAGTCACACCGTTTTTCCTTTCCATGTGCAGATATGGTCTTTCCCTTTTTTATGTGGATTTGTGAACCAAATCACCTTTACAGAACCAGTTTGTCTGATTCACGCTCTTGCAAAGGGGAATAAGCTTTGCCATGTGGGATACACTGAGGGGAAGAGAGACAGAAGAATGAACATTAGGATGTTTTTCGCAGGAGGGCTGCATGCACCGAACCATCCCATTGACAATATTTGGAAAGGACCCCTTTTTTTTCCCTGTAGGAAAAGTGATGGGGCAATGAATTTATCCCTGTTAGTATTACACATCAGATGGACTTCAGCCAAGTTCGTCATTTGTTTTGTTTCCATTTTCTCACCTATAATTCTGATATCTGATCAGACTACCTTCCAGTGTGATCAGGAGCTCCAAACAGATTGAGCTGTGAGACATGTACCAGCAAGAGGCTGCAGATACTGCTTCTGTGTGAAAGCGGCCCAAGACAGAGATGGAGGCAGAACTAGGGGTGGGTCCCATCCTTGCAGCCTTTTACTAGTAACCAGGTCAGTAATCTGCATGAGTGCGCTGTTTTGGAACAAAGGATTTGGGATCTGACTTTTTAGCCTGGTTAGAGTCCGCTACAATGGGAGCTGGGAAGTGGGAAGGAGACAGTAAATTGTGCAAGAGCTGGGTGAGGTCCTTATGACTGCTTTGACTGACTGCTTTGCCTTTCATGCAGCTCATAGACAGTTAGGAATAGGATAAATAGAGACATAAAGAAAATCTAGGAAGTTTGTGAAAGAAAAAGACAGCACGATGAAGATGCCATCAAAAGCATGTTTGTTGCAAGGATTCTCTTCATAAGGCACCGGAAAAACTGTTCAAGTGGTTGTATGTCTGGGCATCCTGACTACCAGTTCAATTAGGACGTACCCAATGGAAATATTATTCAGTAAAGCAAATTCTTCAAAGTAAGAAGTCTGACATGAGCTTGTATTGAAGTTGGATCAATAGAGAAAATGGATGGATTTATTTTGGAGATCTTATAGGAGAAAAGGGACAGGAGTCTCAGAAGAAATTTTGTTGTGATTTCAGTTAGCATATTTTACTTAGAATTTACTTTACATGTTTTACTTAACATATTTAGCATAAAAAATGCCTACCATTATTTCCAGAAATAAAACAGTGGGATTGAAGCAATTGGGACATCTTTTGGGATGACCATATTTTCAGAAAAGGAAAAAAAATATATGGGGATTTAGAACTATATTCCAGGAAAGATGGAGTTGAGCCACATTCCAGAATGTTTCACCTAAAGAACGAAGAAGGACTACAGTCTGTTGTTGATGACACCAACAATAATAGTAACTAGCATTTATTGCTTGTCTACTATGGGCCCGAGGCAGTACCTAGCATTTGCACACATTGTTATCATTTAAATCGCACCCTCACACTTAAAGGTGGCTACTATTATTATCCATACAGATAAATACATTGAGGCTTCGAACCAGAGCTTAAAGACAAACAGATGACAGGTGCAGTTAAAGAAATTATTCCAGTAAATATTCTGTTAACAGAAGTCTTTCAGGGGTGGAGATCAAGGGCACAGCAATGATCCCTTTTATAGATGGTGTAGCGTCTTTGTGAGGAAGAAGGGCGAATCCTGCATTGCTGGAGAGGGCAGCCCAGGAAGAAACAAACAGCCCGGGCGGTGCTATCTGCCCTTACCGATGTAAGGGCGCCACCTAGAGGTGGAAGGTGAGACAGTATGAGCGGCCCCAGAAAATGGGAAGAAAGGACGGAGGAAAAGAGAATAGTGACAGGCGGCAGATACCGTGGAGACAAGCCAGAAGAGCTGTCGGCAGCAATGCGAGGAAGAGAGCTCCTAGTGAGCGCAGCTGAGGAGAGCCAGTTGCCCGGATAGGACAGGTCCACAGAGGACGTGAGGAAAGGAGGGACCTTGGCAGTCATGAGCCGGTGAGACCCGAGACAGGGAAGTGACCAGGACATGGGGCCCGAATCCCAGAGATACGAATAAAGAAGAAGGGAAGAGGATATATGCCCTGAGTAAACGGGAGAGAGAGGAAGCCTTGGGAACCTAAGAGAAGCCACCGATGCCTTGACACGATGCGTAAGGCCAGTCACTCAGAGAGGCAGGAAGCCAGTGAGGCCGGAGGCAGCCTTCGGGGGCAGCACCAGGCGCAGGGGCGCAGTACGGACAGGGGTCATGCAGTCCAGGCTTCCCTGCAGATTAAGGAATCGGATGTCCGGTTTTATACAGCTTGCCAGTATAGGATTAGGTTTATGGTTAGGGATGGGTTGCTTAGGTTTCGGGTCAGTGATTGTTCTGAAGGTGTATGAGGTGAATCTGGGATGGAAGTTAACATGATAATGAATTTCACCCGAGGAAGTAAAAGCTAAAGGTTTATAAATGTACTGAAGAAGGATCTGTGTCTTGGGCGAAAAAGTGAAAGAACGGAAAATAAAGACCGACTGACGGAAGTGAATACTGAGTCAATGTGGGAATACAGATCGAAGTGGCCCGTCCCCCTCTTTCTTTTCCTCCACATGCACCATTCCCACACCAGCAATGGTTAACGCTGACTGAGCGCCCGCAGGGCTCCGGGAGCTGTGTTGAGGCCCGCGCCCTGTCACGTGCCCCTACCACTCATCCCACGGCCGCGGCTATGACTGTCCTTTGGAAAAGTAAGGGCGCCAAGGCCAAGAGACGAAGTGACCTGCCCAGGGCTGCACGAGGAGTAAGCGGTAAACAGGAATTTGAGCCCAAGGGTTCTGATTCCAGAGCTTTTGCCCTTTACCGCACCGCTGCCCTTCTCAGTGCATACCTGCACCCCCGTGGACAGGCCAGAGTATATTTATTACCAGAGTGACGGACGAGCCCTCCCAAGTGACAGATGTGTGTGTAACAAAAAGCACAAATCGTGACTGCAAAGTGAGCAGCGAGCGGCCCTTTTGCTTCTAGCTTACTCTGGGCTGTATTTGCAAGGTGATATTATTCATTAGCTATAGCTGCACAATAAATTATCCCAAATGTAGTGGCTTAAAACAACAAATATTTATTATTTCAGCTTCTGTGCATCAGGGAGCCACAAATGGCCCAGGGGGTGGTTCTGGTTCAGAGTCTCTCCAGAGCTGAGGGAGACGCTGTTAGCTGGGGCTGCACACACCTTACAGCTCCACCCGGGGTGTATTTGTTTCCAGGCTCACTTCCTCGGCTGCTGGCAGGCCTCGCTCGGTCACCGCACGGGCCTCTGTGCAGGCCGCCTGACACGGCCGCTGGCTTCTCTTTCCCCAGACTGCCACCCATGATCATGCCCTCTTCCTTACTAATCACTCCTCTTCTTTCCTCCTTTTCTCTTCTTACACGGATAGTGGCCTTGTATGCTCTTTTAGTAACTTCTCTTCTGCTCACCCCTTTGCTCTTATTTGTTTTATACCATATGCTTCCTGATCAATACTTTACATGCCCATGACTTCAAACATATACTAACTCCCAAAGTTTTTCTCTCGAGCTCTGACCTTAGTGTTCATCCCCCACCTGATTTACTACTACCTGCTGAACACTTTAGTCTGTTCATAGCCAGGCTGGCTAAAGAAACCAAATTCATCACCCGCATTTTCTCCCCCACTGCTCTTCTCTATGTTTGAGAATGACACAACTGTTAAGTTGCACAAGTCAGAAATCCAAGAGGCACTTTGCAAGTGCTTTCGTCTCAGTCATCCAGCTCCCAGCCACTCACTGTGGTCTATCCATTTGAATTTCTAATTGGTTCTGGAAGTTACACCCTCTTTTCTGTCCTTGTAACTACCTATCCCAATTAAAGGGCTCATCATCTCTTTCCTCTAGTCTTCTTAAAGGACTTCCTACCTATAATTCATCTCTCCAGTTCTCTCCAAAAGGCAAATCCAATCAAGTTCCTCTTCTGTATAAAACTGTGTGCTGGCTTTCCAACACTTCCAGAATGAAATCTGAAAGAAATATTGGTGTAGTGGAAGACATATGGAATCAGACAGAGCTAGGTTCAATTCTGTCTCCACCATTTATTAGTTGACTGAGGTTGGATACACTATAAAAAAAAATCGTTAAGCCAAAAATGGAAATAAATGTTTTCACTACACAGTTATTAGGATTAAATGAGAACAACTGCTGGGGCTGTCATGGCCAATAGGCTGGCCGCACAGCAGCCTTTATGTGTGTTTTTCTGTAAAACATTTTCTAACATCTGAATGAATACTGCTTTTCCATATAATTTTAAGGTAATAGCCAAATTAATTCGTAGAATCTGGAAAATTTAGTTAGGAGCTATGGTGGAGGAATAAATTCATTTTAGAGTATGTTGAAATTAAAAAATATAAACCAAAACTCCATTTAAAAGACTGGAAGGGTGGAACACATCTTAATTAAGCTAGAGAGAGAATGCTTACAAGACAAGGGTTAAGACTAAAGGCTTTCGAAGAAATTCATGTGTATAGGAAGACAATGAAGAAATTAGAGCTTGAAAAACAGAAATCTAAGAACAAATATAGGAAGAATTTATATATAGGATGAAGTTGATGGGGAAGAAAAGAAGTCAAGCAATGGCAAATCCATCTGATCTGCAGTAACAAAGGGGGTGGTTGACTGGAGAGAAAAACAGATTAAATGGTGCTGAAAGAGATCAGGTAAATATGAAGTACCTTTAAGAACTGTTTCTAAAGCAGAAAGAGCTATACTCTGTGACTAGGGGATGTGGAGAAACAGTGGAAGAAAGATCAAAGAAGTATAGCAGTTAATGGCAAAGATTCTTCAACCTCTGAGAGGGCAAAAGAGGTACATTCGCCATGAGGGGGGTCAGCTGGGCCTTGTTCAGACTCGGGTTCCTTGAGAGGCACCTGACCATCGCACTGTTTTCACTGGTTAAACAAGCTCCCCGCATTAAGTCAAGCCCAGATAGCCCAGACTTCAGTGGACAGGCATACTCACCAAGAGAGGATAACCTAAGAGGGGCCGAGTGTGTAAGGGTGTGTGTGTGTGTGTGTGTGTGTGTGTGTGTGTGTGTGTGAGTGTTTTAAAGGAAGCCATTTAGTTTCCTGCCATTGAAACAGTTCTACAAAGAACATTATTGAGAGTATCTTTTGATATATCATTTACTCGCAACTCAAAGTTAATGATGTGATCAAGTTCTTAGGGATGGCAAGCAGAACTAACTGAGATGGCTTCTCTCTGCATTTTTGAAGCCTGGCTAAACAAATGTTCAAAGTTGTTCATGGCACATGGGAGAGAAGTGAGATGACCAGTGAAGAGAAGGAGGAGAAGGCATGTATTAAAACTTGATTTCTTTGGTGTTTTGAACACTGATGACAGAATTTGTGGAGAATTCTGGAAAGCTTGGCCATAACAAAGTGTTCAACAGGTTTCTAAGCACTTCTACAGATGTTGTTTTTGTGGTGGGAAGACTGGTAAGTAATGTTGATCTTAGGGAAAAAAAACAGGGAAGGTGCCAAAAGAGGGACTTTTATTAGATTTACACTGGGAACAACCCTTGGAGCCAGCGATCATAGTTCTCCTTTAAGATCATTCAAAGCCGTGAATGCCAGCCAAGTCACTGTAACGTATGAAGCATCTACACAAAAGCGAGTGAAAGGCATCCGTCTTTACTGTCAGTGGTGGCGAAGAAATATGTTGCAGGAATAAGAGGTGTGTTATATATAGCCCTTGTCATATTGTGGATGTTAGATTATTTTTATGGTAAAAACCATTATCTCATTTAAGGCTGATAGGCTGTAAAGGTGGAAAAGAGACACGTAGCCTAAATCCCATATTGACATATACAGACAATGTCCCCACTTGTTACAAGAAAAAAAAAAGTCAGTATTTGAAATGCAAGAATTACACCAGGAAAACTGACTGTGTGATCACCAAAGGAAAAATCTAAAAATATAAGAAAAACAAGAAGTATCGAAAATGCATTCAATGAAAGCAAAGACAGTAAGCATGTGGGCATGTAGTTTAGGGTGATTCAAGAGGCAAAATTCAATAGAAATGGAAATAAGGGTGGAGGAAAAAACATTGAACATTCACAGGCCATTATTAGAGAATGCATTTAATTTCATTTGTTGAAAATTTTATGTTGAGCATTATGGGATATCTGGGCAAATTTACAAAACATTTTGCTGCAGACTGTAAATAGTGGTGAGTTGCTAGCGGGTTTTGTAGGATTCCCCGTTAGGAGAGTGGAATGTGGTAAGTGGGGGGATGAGGGGACAAGCTTCTTGTTCTACCTGCCCGGCAGAAAGGCATACCTGCGGGAGAACAAATGGTTTGGAAAGCAGGGAGAGACGGGACTCAAGGGATGTGGCGAGGGCGACACTGGAACTGGAGCTAAGGGCTGAATTTCTCACAGGGAAAACCAGCGAAATTTCACAAATGTCAAAGAAGGTTTGTCCTTATAAAACAGAAATTGAGGGATTTAGAGGGAGAACCTTCAAATCATCCTTAAAAAGCTTCAGGAAGTAGAAAAACTAGGGCAGAGTACCAGTGTCATACGTGGTGTTTTCTACAGCGGGTTTCTGCATAAAGCCCATGTAATGTTTCTGAGGAGCTCTCACTCGCCCAGGGAAGTGCTCAAAGTAAGAGACAGCATCTTGTCTTCCCAAAAACTACAGCACAATTCTTTTGGAGTCAAGCTGGCAAGATTATCAGAGAAAAAAAGAGGTTGAGTACAAGTAACCAAAGGAACGTCTTTTACAAGAGAAGGAGAAAGACCATGAATGCAAGATTTGAAGTTGGTAACATTTTTTCCATCTGGGGGGAGACTGTGAGTGTTTTATTAGACTCCCAAAGTACTAATGAGATGGATAAAACAAATAGAAAAATAAGGATAAAGCAAACGATCATTTAAATAAAATGGAATATGGGCATGTTGTTGAGTATGTAAGAAATTCATAAGGCATATTTCTGGAAATACAGATTTGGGAAAATATAAGTCTTTAAAATGTATATGAATTATTTTTATAATTTCTCCAGTGATAGGAAATTAAGGGGGTCATTCAAATAAAAAACCTACGAGGAGTCCTCTAATATTTGGGATTTGCAGGATCCTGGTCATCCCGTATGGATCTCCACATAATCTGATAGGCTTCAAAGTAAACTTTTCTAACAATTTTAATTTGGCTTCTCTGAAGACTCCGGTTACTCCAGGAAGGCTGGAAACATAGCACGTTGTTCTGGAGATTCCAGGAAACCTGTCAAAGTTAGACATAAATAGAAACAAATGAGTGGCCATTTCTGTAGCTCACACTGTATCTATGTCAAGCCGAAATAACAAACAAAACCCACCAACCCGTTATTTCATTTATGTGACATCCAGACCGTGGTTGACTGATTTTTTTTTCCCCCATCAGAAATGGCCAAATCTTTAGGTATAACATGGAGAATACTTTTGTCTTCACTTGGAAATGTGCTCTCGTAGTGGGATCATGCCAAAAAAGAAAAAAAACTGTAAACATTTTTCCTTAGTAAATATAGTGAATAGTAATGCCAAGTAAGATAAAAAACACTGGGCTGTAGTTTGGACAGACTGTTTATTAGAGGAGTACGGAGTTGAAGCCTAGAGCAGGCCTGGGGTGGCAGGAACACAAGTCCACTGGTACATTTGTGACTTGGTAAGCGCAGGGAACAACTAGACAGCCTGCTCCTTCAGGAATGGGCGGCCATAGCCAGCCACCTGCCGGCTGTTCGCCCTGAGCCAGCTCTCTGTCCCAGCCTGCAGAGCTCTGGGACAGCAGGATCTGGGATGGAAAGCGAGCTCAGAGTCCTGGGCTGCTTACCCTATAGCGGCTGTTGGATGTGCCATGTCTCTCTGGTCTCAAGATTGTTCTGTAATGGGGCGGTGCCTCTGAACACGCCAGCTGGTGGACTGTGTGTCTGGCTACAGCAGGAAATGCAGGCTCAGCATGCCAGGGCATTGTGTGTGGCCATCCTGAAGAACGTGAAATCCAGCAACAGCACTTTCTTTCAGTGCTGGTGTGAATGACAGGGTGGGAGCCACAGGGCCCTGGAAGGTGGTGCCAGTCTCGTCCAAACCAGGCCCTGCCTTGCAGATTCTTTGTCTCCATCAGGTGCCTATTTCGATTGGACTTTGCTTCTTGGATTGTACCTCCTGGCATTAGAAAAGACCAAATCCTGTTTGTTTTGTTTGTCTTTTAAGAGAGAAATACAAAGAAAGAGAAACTCGAAGAAAAATAGTCTTTTCAATAACCTGAAGTTCAATGTTGAAATACAAGGATGGTAGCCATAACTACAGAGCTCCACAGAAATCAAAATGTCATATAATTCCTCCAAAAAAGTAATCATACAAAATCCTTCTGTGCATCTTTTCAGGATATAGGATTTGGAGCTTTCAGACAAAAGGGTCATGGATCTTTAAGAAAAAAGGATTACCGAGATAAGGACAGGAGAAACAACAAATAATGAATATGATTATCGTTACTATTTTTCACTATATGTATACCCTTGAAATATTGCCAGTTGGTACATCTGTCTTGCTGATGAAGCAGATGAATGTGATATTACAACACCCATCACTGCCCACCGGTGATTGCCCTACATTGTTTGTGTTCTCTCTCAGAGCACTAGGCAAGGATTTTTCATTAAATGCATCATTTACAGCTCGCCGCAGTGGTTCCACAAAGTCAATACATATCCGTAACAGAAAGCAAAGGATGAAGCGTGCGGAAGAAAAAGGGAGACGGAGTATGGGTCCCCCAACTTTCAGGACCCTGGACGCGTATTCCCTCCCTGGCTCACTGCCGGCGGGCTCTGATCGCAAGCAAAGAGGGCAGCCATGTGTCCACATCATCTGTCTCCCCTGAACTGGATTCCCTCAATGGTGGGGTTCTGGGTCTGGGAGCAAAGTGGGAAATAGCAGGCCAGTACTATTTAGGGGGTAGTTATCAGGCTAGCTGGGATATTCTCATCATACATTTATCCCAAAGGTAAAGGGAAGTAGTTTGCTGAAAGGCAGTAAACTGACCCTGAATGACTTTCCTTTTTCCCAGCAACGGTCAAAACCTCCTGAAAGGGGAAGCTTAGTGAAGTCCTCTCCTCAGTGATAATTTGGGCACTGATCCATGAACATTTGTCATGGTTTAGGCTGATGTTTTATGAAGAAAGTTGCCTTAACTGGTCATAGATCTTGAGAAATGCCAAGTATACTTAATGACGCCAGTGGTAATTCACTTATTTCACAAGCAATTGTGGAATCCATACTAAATCCACAGCAAGACACAATGAGAAGTACGAAGGATAAAAAATAAATAATAAGAAGAAACAGTTACTTTCCCTAAGAAGTTTAGGGTCAAGCTAGCAAGCTATCATAAGGCTAAAACTACAGCATGTGCCAAGAATTCTTGACATCTGTATTAAGGTAAATGTAAGGTTTGCAAGGATAGTTAAATTAGTAACACAGGAAATTTAATTTATTGAAAACTTTGCATCTTAATAGAAGGAAAAACTTGTTTTATTATATATTGTTGTTCTTATATTGTTATTATTTTGCTTTATATAGACTGGTTTATCTATACAAAAAAAATAACACTTGTATAAAGAATTTTTAATATTTTAATTATTTAAATTTCCTATGTTATTGATATAGCTGGTCAAGTAATTTGGGCATGTGTTCAAGGAGAAATGAGTGTGATTCTCAGGGAAATTTGCCCATAGACCTTGAGTAAATTTCTATTCTTTCAGTCTTTTCAATTTCTTTACCTTGGTTTGCTACAGAATCTGTGCTTGTGAAGGAGTCGTGAGTATCTCTATGAAGAAAAGTACTTTCTGGGATATATTGTTTTTAGGACACTCTTTCCTGTTTTCAATGGCTTCCTGTGATTAGAAAACTGCGTGAATGGACAAACCCATGGAGTGATTATGGAGAAGGGCAGGACACCAGGAGAGCATTATCTTAAAATAAAAATTCTTCACCAGCACAGACTTACTTTTCCAACCTGGGTTCCAGTGCCAGCAGCCAAGGTACCAGTGAATCTCTAGGAGAAATTGGGGTTACCTTCAGTGCTTTCCATTTGAAATGGTGCTGGTTTCTGGGAATTTACTAGAAAGTCAAGGAAGCAGTCTAGTGAGCAGCCTATCTGATCTGAAATAAAAAAACGAAGGTGTTGGGATTCACGGAGGGGGGGATCTGGCTGCTGGCTGCTTCCTTTTAGTTTGCTTCTTTGTTCTCTTTTGTGCTCAGGGCCCCAATTATGGTTAAAATAACCAGCTTTGAACAGGCATGCATGCCGGCTTGGCAGAACGCAACACCATTTAAATCTCCACACTTGCAGAAGCAGATCCAAATGCTTTTTTGTAGAAGAATTTAACATTTGGATGTAGATTTTTAGAGTCCTATTTTTTCCTTCTCTTTTCTATAATTTTTTTGGTTCCAGGTCTGTTATTATACCAGTTACCTGCAATCTTTGGTGGGAGTTGGAAAAGAAGATGGTTGAGGGTGACTGAAGGAAGAGAAGAGCGAGAGGAAGTAGAATTTGATTATTTTATACCGGTCATGGGAAATATAGTGGGGAAGATGGCTTTTGTAGAGCTGCTTAGAATAATTGTCTAATGTCTTCTGAGATTCAAAGACGGCGTTGAGATTTTGTTTGTTACTTGGCTTAAACAATTTAGTACAGAATTTCATTTCTGTGTTCTTAAATATGAAATGCTCAAATCCGCAGAAACATAGAACTGCTCTGCTGTCACTAAATTATGTATTTCTCATTTGAAGAACTTTCTAAGTTGACTATAAATAAATTAACTCTGGTTTGAATAAATAAAGACATTTTTTGTTGGTATTCTCAAGATGCCTATATGGTTTCAGGGTTTCAGTGACTATTTCTCAGGTAAAAATTTTACATCTACAACACTTTATTCACATAAATTAATTTTACCTTTTCAAATGAGGCATTTTAGTCACAATAACATTGTGGATTACGTCTGCATTATTAAAACCAGCATATTTCACGCACATGCAAAGTTTAAAATGTAAAAATGGTATACAAATAATAGAAAGAACAAGAATAAAAAGAACACTGCCAGATCTATAGTAGAAACTTAATAAATATCTGTGGAATGAATTACTAATGGTAATGACTGACATTTTTCAAATATTAAATGCGGTAGTCATTGTGCTAAATGCCTTTTTAAAGACAACTTTATTGAGATGTAATTTGCATATTTACAATTCACCCACTTAAACTTTACCGTTCAGTGGTTTTTAGTATATTCACAGATATGAGCAACCATCATCACGGTCAATTTTAGAATATTTTTATTATCTCAAAAGAAACTCATAGCCTTTAGCTATATCCAGTCTTTCCCTCCATCCCTACAGCTGTCCCTGGGCAAGAACCAGTCTACTTTTTATAGGTTTCTCTCTCTCTTCTGCACTTTCATATGAATGGAATCATGAGAGTATGTGATCTTTGTGACTGGTGTCTTTCACTTAGCATAATGTTTTCAATCAAGTCCCATCCAAGTTGTACCATGTATTAGTACTTTATTTGTGCTAAGTATCTTATACACAATTAATTCTGTAATTAATTACAGAATTACAATAAATACACAATTAAAAAGCAATTGATTATCTTATACACAACAGCCTTCAGAGGTGAGTTCTGTTTAATTTCCATTTAGCATATGAACGCAATAAGTCTCATAATGATTAGGTGACTTGTCCGCATTCGTCCAGCTAATGAATTTCCAGAACTAGTACTCTTCGCCAGTCCTCTTTTGGTGAGAAGCTTCTTTAGCCTCAGGCAATGTAAGTCTTTGGTGTCCTTCCAGAGACTGATGAGAAGAGGGTCTTAGGTACTCCCTGTTGTCATCAGAGCTGTCTTGAGAGGGCAGGGCCGTAATGGGATCACTCCAGAAGCAGAGGGTCAGTCTCCTGACTCTGAAGTCTCTGCAATTCTGGAGGTGGTAAATGTGGGGGAAATGTCTCCTCTCCGGTCACCCTGCCTTCAAGGAAAATCCGTGTCCACTAGACTTGTGTTGTGGTCCATTATCTAGCGTCATGTTCTGGTGGACTGCCCTAGAGCACCAGATTTCCATGTGCCACATTATCTGCCAAACAATTGTCAAAAGAGGGGAAATATTTGTGGTCTTACCTACACCAGCTAGTCAGTTTCCCGCACTAAAGGACTGATTGTACACTTCAGTCGGTTGGTTGGCTGAGCCTTCATTCAGGAAATGTGAAGCATGTTTTGGGTGCCCTTTGGAGCACAGGCTGCAGTAGAACTAAAATAAGTAGGTGCAAAACCAATGGTAGATTCTTCTCAGGATTAAGATGGGAATTTTCTCTGGGGCAATGAAAGCAAACACACTTTGGGGGTAGAGACTTCTGATTTGTGGTCAAGGTTATATGGAGGGCCTACTGCTAAAAGGAAGACCTCTCCCCGTGCCTCCAAACTCTGAAGTCTCATATATGCAGTCAGTTCCTATAGCCCTCACTCACCAAAATGAAGCACAGTAGCTCTGTAAATCTCCCTCAAATTTTCCTTGTGTATATTTTTCACCCATTTATGGCCTTTTGCTGATTTAAGCCTTGTCTCACTTGCATGAGAATACCAGGTTAAAAAAAAGGGTGGAGAACACAGTGAGGTGCAGACTCTCATTTGCCCAAGTCTGGGAAAGACCAGTGATGCCTGGTCAGTGTTATGTGTTTGGTGAACTAAAGAACTAAAGCATCAAGGTGGTGTGGAACAGTCCCGGAATATCATCATGGGCTCCAGAGGCAGAGGGTCAGTCTCCTGACTCTGAAGTCTCTGCAATTCTGGAGGTAGTAAATGTGGGGGAAACGTCTCCTCTCCGGTCACTCTGCCTTCAAGGAAAATCCGTGTCCACTAGACTTGTGTTGTGGTTCACTATCTCGGGTCATGTTCTGGTGGACTGCCCTAGAGCACCAGATTTCCATGTGCCACATTTATCTGCCAAACAATTGTCAAAAGTGGGGAAATATCTGTGGTCTTTCCTACACCAACTAGTCAGTTCTCAGCACTAAAGGACTGATTGTACACTTCAAAGGCCACTGGGTACCTTTCACGTACCAGCACACTTCTCAGCATGTGGGACACATCGGTGAGCCAAAGATCCCTCTTCTTGGGGAGCTGATAGTCTAATGCTTTGTGAATGTCATGGCCTTTGCTGTTTTTTATTTCTTTTTTAGTATTCTGGTGAGTATGTATTTTTTAAGGCATTTTCACTGATAATTAGAATCTCCATCAGAAGGAAAGTTGGGCAGGTTAAAAAAACTGAATTCATTTTGCTATTTCAGTTCTGCGAGAAAGAAATTATGGAGTTGTGACTACCTAATAAACAAAACGCTGTTTTCCCATTATGTTCATATTTCAATTATCTGTGCTAACCCTTAACGTCTATTTCCGTGCGTAACTTAAGAGCTCGCTTTACTTCTGAAGCTTATTCTGAATGGGTTTCATTTTTGTTTTGCTTCAATATCACTGTCAAAAAAGAAGCAGGAGATTTCCTCAACATGTGAATAGAGAGGGAATATATTTTGTAGTCCTTTTCTTCAGAAGGATGATCTAGATAAATTTGTACATATTTTATTTCCACCCGTCACAGCACAGCACAACCCGAGCTACTTCAATTACCTCAGCAACAAGCGAGTGAGGCAACTCTATCATTTCAATTTTTCATCTTTTCTCTTTGACTTGATGTGTGTTCTACACAGTCTATCAGCAAAATCTCATCAACCCCAGCCTCCTTTAGGCTAATAAATCTCAGTCACAAATTAATCTCGCACAAAATGAAAAAAGGAGGCTCACAACAGGAAAAAGCTAATGGCTACAGTCAGTCACCACTCTGTTTCCCAAAATAAATATTCACAAGCTGTGCATTGGAGGCATGAGATTTTTCTACCAATGTCAAAGTTTTATCCCATTAGGCTGTTGCTTTAATTTCTTTTCATACCACAAGTCTGTGCGGGCAGCGTGACCTTTGGGTAATTGCTTATTCAACTCCTGAAATCATTGGTGCTCAGTCCCATTGGGGAAAAATTGTTCACACAGCTTAAACAATGACAATGTTCTTCACTGAATTGGATCTTTGGTTACATCAGTCTTCCTTTTCATATAGGAATTGGATCCATGTCTGTTGTGAAGATGTAAACGTCCCTTCAAACATTTAGAGGCACCTGGAGTCCATTCCCATGGCAGTGTGGGGATCCACTCCCTCTTCTCTGAGTGGGAAACTTGGCTGATGTAAAAAGTCTCCAGGCAAGAGCCCACATCGTCATGTATAAAGAAATAAAAAGTCACATTTTGCAATCATGGCAAACTACTAAATGTCAGACGAAATGGGGAAAAAAATAGGATCTGGTTTGTTTGTTTTTTTTTCTCAGCGTCCAAAGCAGAGGCCAGTGTTAAGAGACAATACTGCAAATGAGGACACTAAAATACAGCTTTGATTGCACCAAATATGTTCCCTTAAGCATAAAAGATGGAGAATTTTGCTAAGTGGGTGTGGTACAAATGGCATCATAACCAAGGGCACATGATTGCCTTTGAAATAAGCCTGAAACCAGGTCCCCAAAATGTAAATCTTATTTATAACACATCTATGTTTTTAGAAGTTCTGAAGTGGATTTGGTCACAGTGTCCAAAGAAGTTTGTCGCTCAAAGGAAAATAAGCTCTGAGTGCACTCTTTAAACGAGTGGAGAAATCTGGAAAGTAATTAAAATTATATGATATTTGAGAGGCCAAACTCAGGTCTGTTAAAAATCTTTGACGTCCCTAATTAAAAATGGAAATCACTGAAATATAAACACAGGGTGTTTTCTTTCTTTTCCCTTTCAGTACATGAAGCCATCAGATTAAATTCTCTGCCTTCCACGTCATATTCAGGGTTAGCACCTGCAATTAAATTTTCTGCCATTTAAGCCTTCAGGTCTCCCAGTAATTGTGAACAGTAATTCAGAGGTGGCCCAAAGGAGATGGGTGCTGGTCACAGCCAGCCGTCGACGTGGCTAAGGTGCTCTTGTCGTCCTGGCATGCCTCGGTCCTCTCTCTCTCTCTTGGTCTCTCTCCATCTCTCTTTGCAACATGAAACTGAAGCAGCCAGTGACAGCCAGTTCTCGGTCCCTTCTTTGTGGTGGTTCCTTGCATCCCTTCTTTAAACTGGATGAAGACCGAGACTAAAGATTTTTAGACATTTCAAGGAACAAAATGGCAACAGAACGAGTGAGAAAAGCAACAGTGCACAACCAGGCGATTCCAGGATCAGAACGTAGGCAAATGTGGCTGGCAGAGTTGCTACATTTTCAGTCTTAAGGTGCCAACCTGCTGACTTCAATCCCCAAACGATGAGCCTATAGTTCCATGGGATTTTTTTAATTTATTTTTTGGGGTCCTGTCTTTTTGGTTGGTTATTTTTCTTTCAAAAGTGGGATATGAGGTCTGAAATAACAAATGATCTGGAGATTTCTTTTGCAAAGCAGGGCCATGAACCAGGTGCCAGATTGATGATTTTCCTTAACCCAGTGAAATTGGGAAAGGGCCTTTCTGTGGAATTTCTCCAGATTCCACTCCTGCCCAGGTGTGTTTATAATCCAGCAGAAGGATACAGAAAACTTATGGTGTGGATGTTGATCCCCTTTTATTGCTCATTTAGATTATTTCAGATTTTTAACTGATACATATATATATTTAAATTCTGTCATTAATAACTTTTTACATAAACACTTTTACATATTTAGGTCTCTTTAAGATAAATTTCTGTAGCTAGCAGAATGAATGAAAGATATAAATGTTTTACTTTTATACATTCTGCCAAAATTCCCCCCAGAAAATCTGTAGACATTTACTCTTTAAGCAGCAAATACATACAGAAATGTCTCTAATATTTTTTTGCTCTGAAAAATCACCAAAAATTCAATAGAAAGGAGAAAGTGAAGAAGGAGAGAATCATGCCTTTTTTGTAATAGCCAGAGGCCAAAGGAACTCATTTTTTTTCTATGAAGTTTTCAAGAATTCCTCTGTGAAATAATTTTTCTTTTAAAAATTTCACATTGATTTGTTTTTTGTATTATTTTCTCAGTTTTTTCGTTTTCTTTGGGACATCCTTTAGGGATTTTCCTGTATCAAAACACTTCCACTATTGGTTAAAACTTTTAGTCAAAGATGTTCTCAGACACATGTTCCTGTTTTGCCCTCTGCGTAGTTGGAAGGAAGCACTTGTGAGTGTTTGCTCTTGGAACAGAGGGTGTCATGCAACAGCTTAGACATCTCCTGAGTCCTTGGTGTATTCAGGTTTAAGTTTAAAAAAATTCTTCAACCATTTGTGTTTTCTCTTCATGATAATACTTCAGTAGGGCACAAAAATCTTTAATTTCTTTGATTCTAACACCAGGTACACTGCCAACATTCCAGCCTGAGCTGCTAGGTCCTGTTTCCTGGACCACCACGCTAACCTGAGAACGGCTCATCTTGCTTCGCTCTTGCCTATGGTCCACTCTCCGCCCTGGAGCCTGGGGGATCTGCGTAAAGCCCAAATGAGATCATGTCTCTTCTCTGCTCTAAATCCTCCCCTGAATTTCCATGACAAGTGGAATCAAATCCTACCTCCTTTTCCTGACATTTGAGTCACTACTAAATCTGCCCTCTTTCTGCCACCGATCTCCCTCCCTTCTGCCCTGTATGCTCTTCTCCGGCAGTGCAGTCTTCTTTCTGTCTCTCCTCTGCCAAGCTTGCTCCTTGCCTTACAATCTTTTCACTTGCTGTCCTGCTCCCTGAACACTTCTCTCCCAGATCCTTATGTGGCAGCTTCCTTCTCCAATCAGCTCTCAGCTCCTGTAGCGTCCATTAAAGGCCTTCTCAGAGGACCTTATCTCAAATAGCCCCTTCCACTCATAACTCTCTGTGCAACTTACATATGTATGCTTTTCTTCAGAGCATTTATTTGAAACCGAAATTATATTACTTACTGGTTTTGTCTCCCTCTCGCATATTCCCCAGAGGAGCAGAAGCGCTATGATGCAGACATCTTGTTTGTCCCATTCTCCAGCACCTGAAACCGTACCTAAAACAGAATTGACACTAGTGAATATTTATTGAATGAGTTGTTGTGGAAATCTCGCTCTCCCATGTCCAATCAATTTCTATATTCTATTGATTTTTCCTCCTAAGTGTATCTTGTATCTGTCTATTTTTTATTGCCCTTCTCCATTTCAGTCTGAACTTTATGTCCTAAGTCCCCCACCGGATCAGCCTCCTAACTGTCCTCCCCTTCTTCCTTGGCCTCCAATTCATCGGGTAAACTTCTTAAGAAAGTGTTTGGGTCACGTGGTTTTCAAGTTTAAACCATCAGTAGATTTCCATAGCCTGAAGGTCATCTTAATACCTTCCTTTGTTATGCCTGCTTGGTGCACATATTGTTAATAGATTGTTGTTATTGTTAATAGATTTGCTTTCCTCTGACCACAGTAGTTAGCGTATGATCCAGGTCCCCATTTCCCTGGACTGAGAGTGCTTCCCTTGAACCCATCAATTAGTATTTGAAGAGAAAGTGTCATTTTGCGGGGCTGTGAGGCTCAAGAAGTTGAGTCTCTCCTCTGCCAAGCTTGCTCCCCTCTTACAGGCTTTTCATTTGCTGGTTCCACTCACTGAGCACTTCTCTCCAAGGCCTCCTGGTGGTAGCCCATCTGCACTGGGAGAAAAGAACCAACACATAATTAGAAATGATTGTAAGAGTGAGAAGAGTGAGGAGGAAAGGGAGGAAAAGAGC
The DNA here is from genome assembly GCA_029783875.1 of Phataginus tricuspis. Classification (NCBI taxonomy): domain Eukaryota; kingdom Metazoa; phylum Chordata; class Mammalia; order Pholidota; family Manidae; genus Phataginus; species Phataginus tricuspis. The sequence goes on along the minus strand of JAQQAC010022866.1, from coordinate 31,210,796 downwards.
CGGTGATATCATTTGAGTGCTTGGATCCAGCTGTATCTGGATTTACTTACCAATTGGGGGAGAATAAAATTCCTATTTTTGAAACTACTTTGGTTTGGGTTTCTGTCCTTTTCAATCAAGATATCTGATTACTGTGACTCAGCTTTCACACCATTCTACAATTTCAGCAAATCTTTCTTCTCACCCTCCTCACTTCTTTCTTCTACTCTCTCCTGTTCTCATATTCCCAGTGATGATTTGTACTTTCCCATCTCTGACTTTCGCTCTTGTCTGGGACAGCTCCTCCTCCTCTTTGTGTTTAAGTCCTTTCTGTTCTTTAAAACTCTGATTAAATTTCCCCCTTTTCCATGAAGTCTTGGAGAAGACTCTTCCCACACTGATCGTTTCCTCCTCTAAATCTCTAAATCTAAATAATAGTATTTCTTGTTTGTGACATTTATTTAAAAGTAACCATATGCCATCTTATGATATTGCTTCTATTAATCTTCTGTATTGTACATTAGGATGTCAAAATGCAGCTGCCTGTAGGGAATCAAGTATTTGATATAAATGTGTGAATTGGGCCAGTATAATATAATGAGGAGTGGTGACATGGTTGATGGGAACAGGCATAGCTTGCCTAATGGCATTCTAATTTAAAAATTTTTTAAATAGTGTGTTTACCAGATGATGCATGCGGGTTGGATCCAGTCTTTGGCAGTTAGTTTGCAACCTCTTTACTTATTTATAAGCATTCAGTTCTTATGTTGTATTTGTCCAAACATGTTAAGGACGTTGAAGCCGGGTACCTTGTGTCTATTTATCCTTTATCTACTGCAATGTCTGCAACACAATAGCTACTCAGTGTGTAGCTGTTAGTGGATTGATGGTGCTGGCTGGGCTATAGGGTTTTAAACTATGTTATTTTCCCCACCATAGCTCCATCCCCAGCTCTTAACCAGAAATTATGTTTTAAGAGAGGAGAAATCAAGGTTGGGTAGTTGTCTTTACTTTCTTCTAGGGGATAATTAATGTCACATTACTTATAAGTATTATTTTGGAAAAGGGATTTCTTAAGAGGACAAAGTAATTTTCAAGTTCATAGCATGTTTTTCCTGTCCACATCACATTTTGGAAGTGAAAAGGGACCTTACAAGCCATGTATTCCAATCTTTCTCCCAATGCAGAAACGCTGTTTACAACTCCATGGCAGATGGCTCCTACCTGAGCATTTCCAGGGATTGGAAACTCAATCCTTTGTTGAGAAAGCCCATTTCTTTGTAGAGAAGCTCTAATTAGAAAATTCTTTCTCATAGCTAGGTGAAATCAACTTCCTTAAACTTGTATTTATTGTTTTTATTTCTGTTTAACATATATACAACATCTGCTTGCTGCAAGCATGCACAGGTATTCAAGAAGACAAATGTGAAGGTAATAAAAGAAGTTATGCCAAGCCAAACCTCCTTTATGACTTAAATCATTGTGACTTCTTAAAAGATCTGCATAGGATGTAGGAAAGATGGACACAGTCACAACTAACTTATAATTATCCAGTGCGTTGGTTTAGGAAGCACTTTCAGTACATAAAGTTATATGACGCTCATAATTCTGCAAGTGACTTATTTCTGTCCTGATTTGTATAATCAATACCACTGTTGCCTCAGGTTTTCAAAGGTAGGTAACTTCTGCAACCCTACCCTCCACCACGAGGGGGCAGTACTGGAGTCAGCCCTTCAAATTTCTCTGCCTTTCTCCCGTTTTTGTAAATACTCAGCCTGAGGCCTTAGGAGGTGCTACCGTGTGTCTCACAAGTATCTCCTATTGAGTCTTTTCCAGTTTGTTCTGCTTATATTAAGATAGAGAATTGAGATTTTGATAAAAGACCATTTTTCTTGATTTTCAATAGCTCTTAATAATCTCTGTATTTAATCAAACCCATCTATTCTTTGGAGGTAGTTTGATAATTGGTATAGAAAATATTACATGATAGATTGTGATGTGAGATGATATGATAAATACTTCTTAGTCTTAAATTTTATTTAAGCAAGCCTTTCATTTCACGCATTGTTCTCTTGTGTGTTTATAGGGTAGGGAGTTGATACCAAAATGCTGGGCTGCTCCATAAAGTTTCTCTAAATATCTGGGTGGAGGCTTGAGCTGAAGGACTTGTGATACCTCCATAGACAAATTAGGGTCCATATTCCCACAGTTATTTCTGCTAAAAGTGTTACAACTACTTTTATGTAGATAATGCTATAAAATACTTAAGAGTTTCCCTGACAAGTAAACATGCCAGACTGAATAGTGGAAGTAGAAAAGACTCTAATCTGAGTTCATGCTATTAATAGGTCACCTAACTAATAATGACCATGCTTAGCTTCAGTGGTGCTTAGTCTGGTCTCCTGCTCCCCCAGCCCAGAGTAAGAGAATACCTCCACTCACCCAACACTGGGCTCGAATGTTGAAACTTATGATGCCACCCCGGCACCAGGAGGGCATGAGAAGGTTTGTCACTCACGTACTGAGGCTTTCTGGGGAGAGCAGGGTAGACTTGCAAGCAGGTTGAAAACGGGGTGAGAGAGCAGTGAAAGGAGATTGGCTTGGTGCTTACTGTGGTTGGGTTTGGGGCTGAGGAAGGGTTCCCTCACGTGGGCTGGGCTTACATGTTTGAACTGCGTGGTGGCACTGAAGCAGGGAGCACCTGGACTTTCTTTCCATCTTATCCAGATGTGGAGCAGAAGGGGAAGAGGAACTGTTGGAGCTTGAAAGCTGTCAGCAGTCAAATATAAAAAATGGAGTCAGACTCTTTATTACAGTGCTAAGTTGTGCTTTTAAGTAAAGTCAGACTTTTCTGGGCAGGTACACTGCACCCAGGATGAAGAGCTCAGAGACTTCCCACTAATGACCTCCCTTTTACTTCTTGCCTTCTTATACCCCAACCTCAGCAGAAATGTGATAGTCAGCATTAAACTTTTGACTCAGACTATTGCTTCTCTTACTAAATTTGGATTCCTGATTTTATATATATTCATGTTTAAACAAACATGTTTGTATTATGGCTATGTATGTGTAGACTAGAGGGAATTCAATTTCCCTTTACCCTTTGGGTGAGGAGTGTGTATTGACTTTGCATAACCATGGCAGCAAGTTGTAAATGATGAATGAACAGAACATCTCCCGTGCTCAAGGAACTGGGACTGTGGAGAGAGCTATCAGAGGGCAGGTGTACTTTGCCACTTTTTCTGCATTTACACTGTTAGCATGCTTATCTACTAAAGCTGAGTTCCTCAGTGTGCAGTGTGGAGACTGGGCATTGAGTGGAATGGAGTGATGGTAGGGACTGTCATGCAATTAGTAGTGCATCATTCACAGTCAGTTTGTTCTGAACTGATAGAGCTCAAAATTAAATGCTTTCTGCCCTTGGAAGTTTTGAAAACCATAGAGGAGGCATTGAAGGAGAATATGATTTGTAAAGAGATTATCTGATCCTAGATTTTCAATACTTTTTTTTTTCAGATTTGTTGTTTTCTCTTGTTGTTTATACTTGCTTAATTTCAAGATTTCTTGTCTTTTTCGTGGAAGGAGCTCCAGATAAATGTTGGGCTACTTCTCACTCATTCCTTATGATCCAAAAGTATTAAAAATAGAAAAAAGTTGTTGAGACAGATTATGCCAAGTGATTAAAGGCATTTGAAATTAAAACTTAGTGCAGTCTTACTAATGATTTTAAAATACTGAAACTAAAATCTGTTGGGTGCTAAGGGTCTAAAGAACAGAGCAAATCACACAGGCAAAATCTCAGGTAAAATTCACTCCATTTCAACTAAGTCATGCAAGTTAAATGTATCTGCTGGGTTTAGAGATGGATTGTAGTTGAGACTGCCAACTGCAGAAGTGCCCAAGACATCCTGCTTTGCTTCAAGATTCAAGACAAGCCCTTGGCTGACTATTGTTGTGTCTTCCACAAAGATTACATGCCAACATTATCATTCTTGCCAGTGTAAACACAAAATGTGAGAGGCTGTTATAGTCTCTACAGCACACTTTCACCATGATATTTTGAAATCACTCATGTATTTTTGCTTAGCATTGGTATAATGCTTTATGCTGGGAGAACTCTTTGAAATGTCCCTTATTAATAGTCTTTCAAGCAACCCAGTGAGATAGGTTAATGCTCCTGGCAGTGTCTCATACCTGGGGACACAAAAGCAGAAGTTGATTGGACTTGAACCAGATTATAATATTTTAATATAAGAATGAGAACGAATAGCTCTGGAGTTTCCAGTCTGTTATTTAGCCAGCTGGCTTATGTCCTTCAAGTTCATTATTTGTAGGCACTCAAGAGAACCGTTAGGTGCTTGAAAGGTACTTCTTACACAGGAAGCAGATCAGAGGACTCATCTGAGCTCAGTGCTCTCTCAGGAGAAATGCTCTTCACTGATTACCTACTATAGAATTTCTTAACCCCCTTCACTCCTATTTTATATTTTTCCATATATAATGCTGAAGAAAAACTTCTATAGGAAGTTAGCCAGAATTTTCATGGTGTTTCAGAGGGGAAAAAACCTTCTGAAATATATGTGGACGGTCTTCATTTTGACGGCTTGAAGTGTTGGATTTGGGAGCCAGAGAGCCGAGAAAGAATTTCTTCAAAACTGGGAGGCAGAGAAAAGCCTAATAGCAGAGGTGATAGGAAATACCCAAAGGAGGACTTTTTGTGCTGTAGACTATGGTATGATTAAAGCATCAGGCAAATTTGGATGAGATAATACAAATAATTTACAGGGATTTTTTCATAGATACGAACTAGAAGCTTTATTAGGAAATCAAGTGTCCAGGATAGAACATTTTTAGCTGTTTGGCAGAAAGCCTTGGCCAAACAAAAAGAATTCAGATGCTTTTGGTGACAGCTGACATGGAATAACTTTTTATAGTACATGTTCTATCATGTGGCACAATTTGTGAATTTTCTCAAGAAAAGTGACAGTCAACGGAGGCCTGTGTTAGTGGGTTTTATCTGTAAAAATAAAATAATTAGGTTCCATGCAAGATAAAATTCACAACTTATCAACATTCAAAACAGAAGCAAGTTTCAGTGGTGTTTAGGGAGGATGAACGGACTGGAGAATCGTTCTCGACGAGCTTTCGGGCTTACGGGACATAATTCAGAAGATAAAGATGCAGTTTTGTTTTATTTCTTGCCTGGGTTAAAAGTCATCATAAGAAGATTTCTAGGGAGCCGTAAGACAGGTTGAAGACTTCTAGATTAGATGAACTTCTTTATTCATTCCCCTTCAGATTCTTAGTTGCAGTAAAGGACTTTCTTCTCCATGCCCAACCTCCCTCTTGTGTTGAATTATCGACCCTTCCTTAGGCTATTTGCACATCCATCTAATCTCCGCTCATATTTTACCTTCTCTGTGTAGCTTTCCCTGGTTAATCAGTGGGTTGGGAGCCCCAAGTACACTCACAAGCATCATGCCTAACTAGAAAGACTTACAGGGATTAAGAAAATATTTTAGACTCATGGTTACAGTTTATTACAGTGAAAGGATGTGGATTAAAATAAGTAAAGGAAAAAGGTTTAGTGGGCAAAGTCCAGAAGAAACCTGGCACAAGCTTCCAGGTGTCCTATCCCAGGAGAATCACCTGTATATGCCCAGTTGTCCCAGCAATGATGTATGACAACACATGAAGTGTAGCCAGCAGGGGAAGCCTACCTGAGTCTTGGTGTCCAGAGTTTCTGTTGGGGTTTAGTCACAGAGGCCTGACTGACCTCAACTACTCAGACTCTAGCCCCCTAGAGCGAAAGTAGGCATTCACCATAAAGCACACTGTTAGCCTAAACTATCTGATCAAATTGGTACTGAGTGGCCCAAGGCTTCAGGCATACAAGAGCACTTTTAACAGGTAGAATATTCCAAGGGCTCAGAGTTTATTTCTCAGGAGCTGGTCATGGGCCAGTCCTGAAGTAGGCATTTCTTGGGAATCTGTATATTTGTTATCTCTGTCCCACAAAGCCTACACCCCTGGCCCTTGGCCTAGACTCTTTCTAAAATGATCATATTTTTCCGAGCATCTCCATATAGTTTAGCATTTATATAACAATATACCAATACTATCAGCATGAATACCTAACATCTGGAGGACCCATTGTGGGGTAGGGATAAACTTAAAGAAACAACCAGTCCATTCTGTGAAAGCCTCACATACATTTTCATATATTTGTACTAACTTGATTACTTGCTGTCCCCTAGATCTGTTATTTGTACCATGTGATAAACTTGTACAGAACTGTTTAGCATGGAAATTAGCTGATATTTAGCAAAATCCAGTTGTTCCTCAAGCCACTCATTTTCTACAAGTATATTCTGAAGAGGCATTCACTCCATCTTCTAATATATTTGATCAATAAGGGTATTACTGTATAACTTATTTATATAAGGCAGTTGAGTCTTACCAGTAATGTCAGTGTTACATTCTATTTCTATATAGTCATGGTAAAATTCAGTTTTATTACAGAACAAATCAGTAAGATTTATAGAGATGTTTGCTGTGTCTTCCCAACAGAATTGGCTCTTGCCCATATATACAAGGTATTATTATTGACAGGAATCATTAAAATTGACCATGGTTGGTTATTTCTGGTTTCCAAGTCAGTTAAGGACAAAGCCAGTCACCTTGCCTTTATTCAAAGTCTTTGCTGAGACAGGTTTCCCCTCACATGTGGCCCAACTCAACTCCCTCCGATGGAGAGGAGACAAGTGTTAGAATAGTTCCTATCCTGGCTAATTGTCCCACAGCAATCTGTCTTATTCTTACCTATTCTTGGGTTAAGAGCAGTCAGTTTGCATCCATGTAAATTACAATTGCTCTAGAGAACTTCTCTAGGTATGGAGATCTGTTAAAATCCCCTAAGTGGTCCCCTTATACCTTGGCAACTGGATGAAGAGTTATTACCCCATGGCTGCTTCAGCCTCAGTCTGTATTAAAATAGTCAGGAAGCACTGGAAGGGCAGGATATAAGCCCTTTCTCAGTGTGGGGTCCTAGCATTCTACAGCATCATTTGTTGAGTTGGTCTGACCCACTAAACTAAAGCCTCATCATCTTTCCAGGCTGACTCCTGTCCCTTGCCTTCTTTCTGGAAGAGAATTCTCTCTAATCTGCTTATTCTAATTAACACATCTTTTTCCTCTAAATGCTACTGTTCATTAAAATGAATTCTGCTTATTCCATGATATCTAGATGGGCACCTATCTTCTCTAAAACAGTTGTCTTGTGGGCCGGTGTTGTTTGACCCACCATGCATTTTGTTGCCATTGTGTACTAATGGCCTGATATCTTGTAACTTGAGCATGCCATAAGGCCTCCTGTTGCTGTCCTGGTCTCGGGGTTAGGCTACCCCCCAGCAGACTCTGGACCTGCTGGGTGAAGTCTACTACTTTTGTTCTTAACATAAACTCATTGTTTTTTCTATTCTATTTAATAGTTTTCCACTCACAAAGAAACATCATATGCACTTGTGCACAGCACACTGTAGCCTGTCAAACATGCAGGTGCTATATTTTGTTCATTATAACCAGGGACCTTTCTAAGCATTTGGTTATCAGGGTTTGTGGTTGCATGGTGGTCAGTCTGCCAGGAGTTGTTTACTCCATGATTACCACACATTTCTTTCCAAAGTAATATCATTTATAGTCTGTGTAACCTGAAAAGTAAGAGTCAAAAGATATTGGCACTAATAGAGTTCCAAATAGTCTCCATAATTTGTGCAGTTCATTATCACATTGTATGCCCCAAATTCTCCCAGAATGATGTCATTCAGGTTTGCAAGCTACCATGAAATCATGTCAGACTCCCAAGCGGGGGTGGTCTTGGCAAACATATGGCTTCATCATATCAGGCATCTGGCATAATTGTGCTAAGAGACATCAATTTCTTGTGCTGAACCTCTGTCAAGGCACCAATGTAATAATGGATCTCTCTTGTTACATAATCCACTTATTCATTCCTTTACCCTCAGCTATAGTTTTTTCCCTTACATCTGTCATTGACTTAACCATTTTCTCATCTTTGGAAGGGTGATTAGGTTCAGCCACTGTCCCAGTCCATAGAGTCCTCAGGAATACCTGGCTAGCAAGTGCATCCCCCTTAGTCTATTTCCATTCATACAGGGTTACATAGGTTCAGAACTAGTGGAACATCTTTACCCCTAGGTAATACAGCTCCATTCACTCCCCCAATGTTGCCAGATGGTACAGGCAATATAAATTATATGTGTGGGATCATACTCTCATATAATTTGTGCTTATTAATACCTTCCTCATCGATTGATAGATTATTATGGGATAATCTGAAAGTCTTGCACAACTAATAGAAAATTATTCCCCCTGAACCCCTGTCTCTTAGATCAATGTTCATCCACTGATAAGATCTCAGGAGGATTGTATAACATTCTAATCTATTTTCTATAACAAAGATCAGTCTCTTTTCTGTAACCATGACTCTTCCAAATATTAAAAAAAGTCCAGTCTGAAAAAATTATTTATCACATGCAATTGACAAGACCTCTACTTTTTTCAGTGGGAAGAAGGTACACTTTACTGTATTTCATTAGTCTTCCTCGTTCACCTTGCTCTTCCGACTTTTGGATGGTAGCCAATGAGGGGAACAAGAGGATGAAACACTGTGCAAGTGGAGCTGCTGCCCTGAGGGTGGAGGCCTCATGTGGCAGGTGTAGGGGCAGGGTATTTGTTGGGTGATTTGAAGTCTCCCAAAGACCACCACATTGTACGCTTCCAGTATCCTGGCTTCACACTCTCTGGTTCACTAATCTGCAAACACTGTTGTTTTCGGCCCCTTGTAATGTGCTCTGTCAAATCATCCTGTGAGGTGTCCTCTTGAATGAAGTATTTGCCAGGATGGCCGAGTCCTTCTACCCTCCAAGTACTTACTTGACCCAAGGGAAACAAGACCATCCTTGCCATCCTCCATAGTGGGCGTTCAGACTGACCCACTGCTGCCCTCTCCTTCTCTGTTGTTTTTATGGCTTGTTGCCTCCCTTCAGAATTTTCCAGACATGGGAACCCACATGTCTCTATGTTCACATATGCCCTAATTCCAGAGGGTCCGTGTCACATTTGCTCAAGAACCCTATTGCTGCATTTTGCTTTGATGACAGTGTAGGGAGAGCTAACCAGCCTCTTCAGTTCCACAAGTGTTCAGCTTGTGAGTGACAGGCCAGTTTCCCTCCTCAATTCCTTCAGTTTTCCCTTGGTCCCTACCCCTTTATCTCGGAGAGGTAGGTGCACCTTCCTGTCTGCTCGTGGGGCCACCACACTCTCCCTTTAGGTTACAGACTCTCTATTTCTCTGGCTGATGTGGGGCCACCACACTCTCCCTTTAGGTTACAGACTCTCTATTTCTCTGGCTGATTGAATTTCCCCCAGGGAATCCTTAGGTAGGTTGGAACTGGCAGCTTCCCAGTTAACAGTATTTAAACTGACTTGGTCCTACAGAAGGACTGTGCTGTTTATAGGACAATTCCCATGAAAGAGGCGTTTTAACATCTCATATCAAATTTGTTCATTCTGCAGGCAGGTGGAAGGAGCTGAGGAACAAAATTTTGTGTTCCCTTTAATCTGATTCTCAGATACTAACATTGACAACCAATTTAGAAAATCGGTCATTATCATATTTGAAAGAAATGGAAAAAGGGTCAAGATATCTTACAGCGTCTTTGGAGATTTCGGGTGGGAGGGGTATTTAATATTACCTTGTTGCAACTTCAGTTGCTGCAGTCATTTGGCATGCCTATTGTGGAGTGATCTGTAAGCCAATCCCTGAAGATAAGTGGATTTCAGTCATTTTCATTTTTGTTATTACAATTATATATTTCAAGGAGGGAAGCGCTGGATCCAGAGGTTTCAATCATGTCATCCTCTCTAATTTAACTTAACAAACTTCTTTCTAAAACTGTTAATCAGAGATCTGTCTTCTCATCTGGGATTTCTCCCACTGAAGCTGGATTATGTGAAATTTTACCTCTGGTTTTTCAATACCTGCACAAATTTTGGGTTGATATATATCAATCACATTCTGTTTCTTATAAGTTTAGGTGCAATGAAAGCTTGGCATCAGTGTAAAGAATTAGCATTTTCATCCCTGAGTTTGGTTCATATATGCTCAGGAGGCAGGGACTTAGAAAATTGTCCAAGTGACTCAGGTAGAAAGCACTTTGGCCTAAATGAAATATGTAGTTCATTGACCACCCCAACTAATATGGCAGTTTTCCCATATGCTTTCAAGATTTCCTGTGAAAAATATCTGAGCTCATCTTTTTCATGGTCGGAATGTCCTAGAGAATAGAGTTTGTGACATATTGCTAGGTGCTTAGATATTATTTTAATACAAGAGAATGATCTCCTATGTAGCTCTTAGTTGACAAGCTTTTGGAGAACAGATATTGTGTCTTGTTCATTATTAATTTTCCATTTACTAAAACAAAGTGCCTGCTCTGTAGTACGTACTTAATAAATATTTGCTGAATGGACTCAGAGCCCCATGCTTACTAAGTGCCAAGCTCTCTTCTGGGTGTTCTGCATGTATTAACTCATGCAAAAATACTTTTAAGTAGGTGCCATTATTATCTCTATTTTATGGCTGGGGAAACTGAGGCAAAGAATATTAAGTAACTTCACCAAGTGACAGAGTTGAGATTTAATCCCAGGTTCTGCACCTCAAACTTGCATGCTTAACCTCTATGCTAACCTATTACTCTTCCTAAAGTTGAGTATAGGAAGAATTAAATAGGTGTAGCTATATAGCTGTCATCGGAGAACTATATAGATGTATCTTACTGGTATGCCTGGGTGAAGAGGGTTAAAGGGTGACATTTTCAATTACAAAATAAATAAGTCCTGGGGATGTAATGTACAGCATGGTGACTATCATTAATAATCGAATAATATTTGAAAGTTACTCAGAGAGTAGATCTTAAAAGTCCTCATCATGAAAAGTTTTGTTTGTTTGTTTTTTAAACTATGACAGATGTTAACTAGAAAAAAAAAAAGATTTTTGGTAGATCTCCGGGAGACTGAAGTTTTCCAAGGCAGGGTCTGTTGTTAGCAGATATTTTATCAACAGACATTTTCCCAACAAGAAAGTTTTATAATAAACTGTCAGCATGAGGCTTTATAACTCATTCTTAATTATCGACTGGATGCATGTGTTTTCCTCTGACTTTTCACATTTAGAATGGTGCAGCCTCTGGTGGGTCCAGGTGCTGTGCAGTTGCTGCCCCGTCACTCTGAATTACAGGGGGGCTTGTCCGCCAGTGGACCTGTTGACCGTGTCATCACTCCAGGGCTTCCCTGGGAAGGACTAGCTGCCAGAGGCCTGAGCAAAAACCCATTGCTCTGGACCAGTACTGCAGTTAATGAACAATGAGAAGAATACCCATCAGGACGGACAGATGACTAACCTAGAGCAGAGCACAGATCCTAAGGAGACAGAAGGTAGAGAAAATTCAGCTTTTCCCATTGAAATAGGTAAACCAGAGCTTAGAGGAGAGAAAGCCGAAAAAACGAGAAGAATGGCAAGTCCAACAGGTTTAGGAATAAGGTAGCCTGGGTTTGTTTGGAGGGTCAGGAGGAAGCTGTACATAAGAGAACTGTCGTAAGAGGCTAAAGCAGGGCTAGGAACCAGCCGCACTTTTCCTTTTCTGATTTTGTAGGCTTGCGGCACTCCCCAGAGCGGATGTGTTGGTGGGCAATCCCTCAGTAAAGCAGTGAACTCCAGTGGATCCAGTTCGTCAGTGGAATCTCTTGGCTTCCCCTACTCGTAATTCCCGTGATGGAGGCTTAAAATAACTAAAAATGGCATCGTTACCTCTTTCAACTCCCATGGAAGACCAGCTACTATAATTTGTCTAAATAGAACTACCAGTATTCACCCACTCATTCACCATTCAGCAAGTATTTATTGAGAGCCTGGGTTAAATACATAAGTTGAAGCTGGAGGCATACTGGGAATTTACAGCTCTGCTCTGTGAAGAAACAGCGACTTCACTTTTTAAGGCCCTTGTTATGATCTGTAGAAGTGCTTAGGAAATAACTTCTGGGTTCAATATAAATCTAGCTCTTAAATCTCTGCAGAGACCATCCCTGCAGAACTTCTGGGTCTGTTTTCGGCTCCTCCCAGCCAAAGCTCTTTCTCCTTTACTTCTGCGCCCATGATTCAGTGGGCGTATTTGTATCTGGATTCCCCCCTCAGATCTCCGACAGTCTGGATGGGGAGCTCGCTGCGGACGGTCCCATTTCGCTGGGACTGCGAGTGCTTTGAAGCGAAGACGGAGCAAAGCAGAAGTGAAGCACCAACTGAAGTCATCACTGGGGAGAGCGGGTCAGGCATGAAGCTGCGGGGAAGAGCCGGAGTGCCTTCAAGAGGGCGTGCGGCTCAGGGTGGGAAGAGGGGAAGCCGGCCCGCAGAGGCCCCGAGGCTGTCAGGAAGCCGCGGTGCGCTGGGTGTGAGCTCCGGGGGGAGGGGGGCGGCTCCGGGTTGAGCTGGAGATGCCAGCTTCGACTTCCCTTTCTTCCCCCTGCCCCAGACCCCACCCTGACTGTCCCCGGATTCCTTGCAGTTGGGCAGGGTTTCTCTAGGTTTGACTGCTGGGAACCTGTGAGATTTTTAGAGGTTCACTGAGGCAGGAAATATATTAACAGTGAAACTCCTTTCCCTTTGGTAACCACCGGGTCAGCCTTTTCAGTGGTTTATTTCTGGTGAGAGTCTTGATTGCTCTGTTGTCAGAACACTTGTTACATACTGACCATCTCCTTGTGATCCCAGGCGAACTTCCAGCGTGTATGTATGTTCAGGTGTGTGTGTGTGTGTGTGTGTGTGTCCACACTCCCACCCAGGTTAATAATTCATCTGTTCTCCACACTTCCGGAAGGCCAGTGCAGCTTGTGCTTGTCTTTTCTGACCTTTGTGGCATTTGTGGGAATCTGAGGTGAGGAGTGTGATCCGTGTGTCTTGCTCTGTCACTGTGCTAATGTACGTACCGCGTTAGAATCAGCTAACCCCTGTCGTGTGCATGAGCAGGGTGTGTGTGTTGTGTGTTGGAAGAGCCTTTATTTCTGACTTTGCCATTATTTTCCATTTTATTGTCTGCACTATTTGCAATACTGACTTTATTGTTCTCTTATTTGCAAGGGTTTCAATTCCTTTAAAAGCAGAAACTCTCTCACTGTCATGGCCCCATACCTCTTGAGTTCAGCAGCCCCCTCAGTATCCCAGGGCTTCACTGTCCACCTGTACATGATCCCAATTAACCACAGGTGGAAGCTTTAGACACTGTCATGCCACATCCTGAGAAATTATCACCATAATTCTTAAAAATAACTTAAAAAAATAAAACCTCGAAATGTAAAGTAAAAGTCAACCTCATTTTTGAGATGAAGGCATCTAGCCATTAAGAATATGGACTTTGGAGTAGACCTGCGTGGCGCCAGGCAAATTTCTCAGCCTTTCTTTGTCTCCAATCCTTATCTATGTAATGAAAATAATTTTAAAAAATTCCTGGCTTATAGTATTGCTGTAAGAATGAATGAGTTAACAATTTAAAGTGCTAAGAACAGTGTCTGGTATAAAGGAAGCCCTGTAGAAGCATTAGGTATCTGATCAATCATTGCTAGGTGGTCTTTCTTCTGTGTGTGTCTGTGTCCTTAAGTCCCCTTCTCATAAGGGTACCAATCATATTGGATCAGGGCCCACCCTAGTGACCAAATTTAGCTTTACTCCCTTATTTTAAGAATTAACTTTGTGGTACAGATGTTGCTTATAAGTTTTGTTTTTATAGATTCATCAGTTTGGCCCTATTCAATTTCTTCCTACTAGAATATTCTGAATAGCTCTTTAGTATGTTGCCCATGAAATGAAAATGACACTCTCATAGAATTGTGGAATATCAGGATTTGGAAGAAGACCTATTAATTATCTAGTTCAAAGACATGAATTCTCTCTATAAATTCCTTGCCTATTTATCAGTCAGCCTGAGAGATTCAGCATTTCCCCAGACAGCTATTCCATCTTTCAGCCAGGATCTATGTTAGTAAAGTCTTCCTAAAATTGAACTAAATATGCATTGTTGGGACCTCCATTCATTAATTCTTAGTAAATACATTCCAGATTATTATTTCTATTTGACACAGTGGCTGTTCAGATATTTGAAGATAGTCATCAAGCCTTCTGGAATCTTACCCTCTCTTCTCTTTCAGTGCCTACTTCCAATTTCTTCTTTGTCTAGATTTCAGTTGGCATTAATATACAGATTGCTATGAATTTATTTGAACTAATAAAAAATTTAAAGTTGAGTGTCATCTGTAGTGAGCAGCATAGAACCTCACTTTGTCTTGGATATTTTATCTTTTGAAGACCTACACTGCATTCTTGAATCATATTGGAATTAGAGTCAGTTAAACCTGTAACCCTTTTTGACTCTTGGCAGCTATTAGGATCGTCTCTTCCTTACATTTCTTTGGGGCTGTCTCCTTTTCTGTGTCTGTTTTAGCCACAGTGAATTTCTCTCAGCTGGTTGCTGTGCCATGGCCACGTCTTCTTAGGGCCTTTAGGCATGTTCTTCCTTTGCCAGGATGGTGTCTTCTTTTTCCTGCTCCAGTTCCCCTCACCTCTCCCTTGCAGTACCTTCCCATTTGATTGGCTGTTCCTAGAGCACCCTAAAGTTTTCCAGGTGTACATTACTGCCATGGGCAGCCTTTCTTGATTTTCTCTTTAGATTAGGTCTTCCTACTACATGCTTCCAAGGCTCTGTGTTTCCACCTTCATGAATTTCTCTCACTTGTAGTTGTTCTAAATATGTAATTTTCATGCAAAATTAAGAGTTCTATGACCTTTGTGTTTACCTTTCTATTCTCCGTTCCTGGCACATGTTCAAAATGCATATATTGACTAATTGATAATAATGGGACTTAAAGTAGTTTTCATTAAATATTATGTTGTTTATTTTGACCTATTCAGTGGGTCAAAAATCTTTGGTTGTAACCATAATGTTGCTCAAGTGATTGTATATTAACGATACCAAAAAAAAAAAATCTTTGGGATTTATGGTTGCATCACTGAGAATATTTGCCTTTGTTACTAACAAATTTTGTTGGCATGCCATTCATGTTCTCATCTAATCAATGGCTAGAATCCTATATATTAATATTAGAGAGGTCCCTCCAGACTGATGTCAACCCCTTTGAATTATATCCATCCAGATAAGATTGAATTCACTTTGCCATATGACTATTCAACTCATGTTTCTTTAGTTTGTCTACATGATAGCAAGATAGACATTAGTTGCCTTTTTTGAATTTTGAAAAGAAACCAACCTAAATCCTATTCCATTTCTCTGAAATACCTTCTAAGCTCTGAAAAATTAATTTAATTTAATTTAGTAAACATGCAGCTAGCTTCTAGTAAACATGATTTCTTCTTCTAAGATTTGCTAACTAATTTTAAAATATGAATCTTGCTTAAGATTATGATGTTTAACATACTGTTAAAAAAACAAGACTCAAATTTACTCACTGAGTAAATTTGAAGATCTAATTTGTTTTATTCAGTGATTCTTGAATTTGGGGAGAATGCTTTTTAGCAAGTAGAAAAAGAAGCTCTGAACAGCTGTACAAAATGGAAGGTTTTTTAAAGGCAGAGAGGGGGTGGGACAATGAACATACAAACAAACAAACAAACAAAAAGGATTGTTTCAGGCAACGTCACCTTCCTTTGGGAGAAAGCAGGGGTCTATCAGGCATATTACCTCACTAGTGCCAGACAGGAAATCCCAGACTAGTTAAAGGTGATATTCCTGGGACAGGCTGAAACTGCAGTTCGGTTACGTATTAAGTTTTGGTTTGCTGATGTGGGGCTTAGCACAGTGCCTCTATTTTGGGCCTGTTGTTTCTTTTTTAACAATACATATGTATAATTTTTGCAGAACTGTTGAGAATGAGGAAGACAGTCACGAAGAATAACATTTTATTTTTTTACATAACTACAGTGTTTATCACTCTCAAGAAATTTATCATTAACGTATTATCTAATATAAGGTTCATGTTGAAAATTTCTCCGTCACTGCACTGATGCTCTTCAAAGCAGGAGCCAAATCAGGCTTAGATGTTGTCTCTAATTGTCTTGACTCTTTGGTTTCCTTTAATACAGACGTTTCCCTGCCTTTTACAGCTTTCATGACATTGAAGATATTTGAAGAGCTCGATCAGTTGTTTTTCAGAAAGTTTCTCAGTTTGTTTCTGCATAATCAGATTCTGGTTAAACATTTTTGTCAAAAATGCTGTACATAGGTGATGTGTCCTGCTCAGTGCATTACACGAGGGGACAGGTAGTGTCCATTTGTCCCATTGTTGGTGATATTAACTTGATCTCTTGGTTAAGGTGGTGTCACCATGTTTCTCTATTGTAAACATACCCTTTCTTATTTGTACTTAGAAACTACCCTTTGCAGTGATATTTTGAGGTCTGCTCATTTTTTAATTTAGAAATACCCTTGTGTTCTCTATAACTTCTCCCTTTTGTGACTTTTTAGGAATGTTTGCACTCTCCATAAAAGAGTCACTGAGCCCCTCTTGGGTCACTCAGTGGGGAGAAGAATTTGAACTCTCAGCTATTCACCAGTAATCTCTTCATCAAATAGGATCTTCATTTTCTTCTTAGCAGTGTTTGTTCAGTGGTGTCACTCTGAAGACCAATCTCTTAAGGAACAACTGTAAGCAACAAAGTTGAGCGGTTTCTTTTTCCCTGTGTTATTTGTTAAAATTTAACTATCAGCCCACATAACTAGCTCTTCCTTTTTGGATGTGTCCAGTTTTATCCTGTTCAACTATTTTACCAATTGTTTTGTCACCTCTGTCCTCTGCCTGCTGGCTTGGAAGGCAAATTGCAAAGTATTACACTTCGATTATTAAATGCTACATTTGGAAATATGTGCTATGCTTATCCATGTGAGGGTCATATTCCAGGCACTATTCTTTAGATATTGTAGACTCAAGACATAAACACTAGATTTTTCATTAATTCAGTTTTTATGGGATGTTGGTTTATTCCTCTTTGTCCCTTCTCTTCTACTCAATGGCACCATTTAACTGGAATTGCTTTTGCAAAGGTCACCCCATCAATCATTTTCTACTTTATCTTACTGGATGGTTCTGTTCAGGAACCTGTTGACCACTCCATCTTCCAAAATTTCTCTACCCCCTTGGATTTCCAGACAGGACACTCTTATATTCTCTGATAGACAACGGACCATCTCTGCCAGACTGTCATTCTAAGTTTTCTCAACATATATTAAAATAATTATTTCATTTCTGAAAATTTTGGCATGCAATACATTATTGCATATGTGGTTTAAATATTTTTGTTTTACTTAATTATGGAATATTCTAATAGGGCAAAAGATCTCAAAAGGACTCATTAGAAATCCTGTGTATGCTGTCAAAGAAAAATTGCGCTGGTCAGAGTTAAACAGTCAAGGAAGACTTTATTCAAGAATA
Organism: Phataginus tricuspis; assembly: GCA_029783875.1. Taxonomy (NCBI): domain Eukaryota; kingdom Metazoa; phylum Chordata; class Mammalia; order Pholidota; family Manidae; genus Phataginus; species Phataginus tricuspis. Next base: position 31,193,246 of record JAQQAC010022866.1, on the reverse strand, counting down.
TTACAGTAGGGGAGAGAAATGGAACTCAGCTGTGCTGAAACAAAAAGTGGGAGGGATTTTAAACTCTGGGGTGAGCTAGTGGCAAAGTAGTGGAGGGTATTGGTGGGGGAGACGATTAGTTCATCCATGTTGGCTAATTGTCTCTTGTTTAAGTTAGGCTTCTCCCATCCCAGAGACTGAAAGATAGGGGCACTAGCTTTCTGGATGATTGCATTTCAAAGGGATCACTTCCAGGTCTTTGAGAAAGAAATTCCTGGGTCGTAAAACTGGTGAGAGGCAGGAGAAGATTTATCTACATTTCAAAGGGGCAGAGAAAGAATTTGCAATTACAAGTTTTCTAAAGTAAATGCTCTGATAAAAGAGAGGTCAGGGGCTTATCCTCAGGAAGAAACCTGTCTGACGTTTAGTGCAGCTGAGGGAAATGTTAAGGCCATTTTGATCAATGCAGAGTTTTAATTCTCACATATCTGCCAATGCAAAAATCATCATTGGCTCTGAGTTTTGAAACAAGTTCTTGCTCATGCATGAGCATGGGGCCAAGGGGAAAAAGGGAGAAATCCACTTGAAGAGAATGTTAGAAGTAGAGTCCAATGGCTTGGACAGAGCTCGGAGGTTCTGTGCTGGGAATCAGGAAATCCCCATGGTCCAGAAATTCAGTTTGTTATGATTTTGTTTCTGTCCTAAAGGAGTCTTTAATCTTGCCTCTCTGTGTTTTGTACACAAAGAAAGCATTTTTATGTTTTCATATCTTCTAATTCATTCAACTTCGAGGCCAGAATGTTTGAAGCTGAGGAAAAGCGTACCTATTAATTCCTACACTTAACAGCCCCTTCTCCCCCTCGAAACTCCGCTGCTGTCCTTTGTGTAGGGTTTTCACATGACTCTCTTGTCTTGGTATCTGTGTTTGCACATTTAGATCCTGCTTCATTCTATAAAGCTCTTACCTTGAGGATGTAGTTTCATTATTTTAGTTTTTGTTCAAATGACCTTGGAGCGCCTGTATAGAGAGCTAACAATTAGTAAATACTTTAAATAGCTTAGGATTTTTGTGGTATTCTTTTATTCTTTCAAAGCCTTGATCCTTATCCTTCATTTATAAATTTCTGTGTCTTATCTTACTCAACAAAATAGTTAATTTCCCTGATTTCTGGTAGCCTACCGTTATCTTGAGCGTCTGATGGGCATGTAATTGCTCATCGTATTCATTTGGAGCCCCAAAGAACAGAGGTTATGCAATTTGGGAATATAATTTACTGTTTCATGTTTCTTCATTTCCGCCCAGATGCTGGCCCTTGTCTAAATTCAGAACTTGTCTAAATGCAGATCAACGGGTATTGTGGGACTTGTTTAAATAAGAACAAAGTCTAAAAATCTAATAGTGTGATAATTGTCTTCCTTATATTCTGAGGAAAAACTGAAGTTTTGTGCAGAATGAGGTATTGCCAGGTTAGCAAACACTGATTTTTCCCCCCTCCGTCTTCAAGTCACTAGTTGTTAGCTGTTTGTTTAGTTTCTTTTGTTTCAAAGATTTTTGTTCTAAATTCTTTGTTTAAAATTAATGCATAGGAGTAAATTATCTACCCAGTGTTTGGTTTGTTGATATTAAAAAAGTTTTGTTGGACTGAATTATTCAGAAGATGACTGAAAACATTTGTAAAGAATTAATGACCAGTAGATTTTTTTTTTAACTAGCCTATTGCAACTCAAGAATAGGAAAACTCATTCAAAATGCTTTTCTATAAGAAACTGGAGATTTTATATGATGATTGATAGTAGTAGACTAATTTCACTGAGGTCTTGTCTATGTGCAAGTTTATGGTAGAATTTGGGAATAGTTTAATTTAGTGCCTCCCAAGTAACAGGGAATATTGTTACACTTACGTTATTTCATTTCATGCTTCCCTATATCATAAGCAATGGATGTCATCTCTGTTTTACAGATAATCTATGTTTGAGATTAAACAATTTTAGAAAAATTATTTACACAGTCAGAATTGGCTAGAATATTTTAGATGCTTAATAAATAGGCATCATATATCAAGCTTCTTCTATCCCAGAAAAGAGCTTTACAAATGCATTATTTAACTTGTATAAGTCCACCCCCTCCAGCTGGAAGAGGTGCAATTATTATCCCCATTTTGCAGGTAAGTAAACTGAGTGCCAGAGAGGATAAAATGACTTAGTTAAGATTAAACAGCCGATGAGGGGCAAGGATTATGATGGACCCTGAGAATAGCAACTCCAGAGACTGAAGTCTTTGATACCATGCTGAATAGCTGGATGGTGTTTCTAGCACTGTCAATAGGGCACTTGGAGAAATGAAGGAAGAGCTCATGGTCAAACAGTATGGGTATCCATCCCCTTCCAAGAGGGAGTGAGAATGGGGTGGTGGCAGGGATTTCTGTGCATACAATTGTATGCCAGGTGATTTGCTGTTTGCAGCTGCTCCTGAGTTTCTTAGACTGGACTGTTTCCAAGGAAACATGAAAAGGTGTTGGAAATTTTGATATAATATTCGGATCCTTATTGACAAGAAATAAAAGTAAACACTTCGCAGTTATCTACTCTCTGCTCAGACACCGTTTCCTGTTCCTCTACCCCCAGATGAATTGGGTTTTATGGCAGCTGTTCAGTAGGGCTCCCCTAGTCTCAGTGTACTGAAGGGGAGGATTAGGACTCAGGGCCCATTATTATCTGGGTCTTTGCTTTCTATATCATCATGTATCATACAGGTGGTTGACTGGAATTTCAAAGATTTAGTCTGACTTAGACTTGTGGATCTTCTCTCTGTTGGTAATGTGTCCTGTTTCCCACCAGCTGCAATCCTCAACTGAGTGAGGACCATATTTTGTTTGTTGTAACTAAGCCACTACCTAGCATGATGGCATGGTGGCTACAGGTATAGGTGCTGGCACCTTACTGCATGGGCTCAAGTCCCTGTGCTCTTGTGTGACCTTGTGCTGGTTATTTAAACTCTTAGTGCTTTGCTTTCCTTTCCTTTCCTACAAAATAAGGACAGTACAGTAATAGTACTTATCCCACAAGGCTGTTGAGAGGTCTACATAAGATGACACATATAAAGTGGGAAAGAGCTGTGCTGGCATATCGTGTTGCCTTGTAAGTATTATGACCAAATGGGATAATATCAGGGATAGAATGGAGGAATATTATTAATATATAAAAGAATTAGAATAATTATTCAATACAATAGCAAATAGTAACTGAAAAGCTATTATGTGTAAGACATCATGAGCGTCAAAAATGTTCATATTTTGTGCACTGAAGGGCTTTACAGTTCATAAGAAATGTAAGTGGTAGGTATGTTTAAGATTCACATACCTAATAAGAACACGATTTTATGAAAGTATAAGGGAGGGAGAGAGCAGTTACTTTGCATTGGTCCAAGGAGGAAAGCATTGTTAAGCAGGATGGAAAGAATTTCAATTGGCTGTGTTTGGTTTTTGCTGGAAGACAGCACCGGCAGAGCAAAGCATATAGACAAAAGCACGGGGCGATTTACATTAAGGGACTGACGTCTTACAGATAGATGTCCTGCTGGAGAAGAGTGAAAGCCACGTGGATCAGGAGTACAGGAACTGATCTTAGGAGGATCAAGGATGGAAGTGGCCTAGAGCGTCCAGGGCAGCACCACCAGTGTCCAAGTGCCCCGGACAGCTGTCCCTCTCTCTGTACTTGCACTGTCTCTCTGCTTTGCCAGGATTTGTCTTCCTTCTTATCTTTTCTTTTCCCTTCTCCGCTTCAGCTTGCTTTTGGGGTTGATACAATCTTGACTTTATTTCTTTGGGTCTTTTCAGCTGAAGCACCTAATGCCAGCTGCTCAGGCTCTGGGAATAGAATATTCACATTGTCTGGGGAAATCTCTTTGGTCGTTCCACCTTTTCTCAGCAGGACAAGGCGTGGGCTACTGCTAACCTGTGGGTTGATTGCCTAGGGGCAGGTGTCACCCTTTGTTCATCAGCTCCGACTAGAGGTGACAGGATATAAAATACAATCCCCTAAACATCAGCGGAAGTTTCCCTTAGAACTCGTGTGGGCCTGCCACAGTGCTGAGGCTTGCTCTGGCTGATACCCTCGGGAAAGGTTATCAGGGCTCCAGAGAGTCATTTGAATAGTTCACAGAGCAATGTCACTTGAAGTCATGAGAATGGAAGGCATCACTGAAAAAAAAAATTAAAAAGTGTAGATAGCATTTGGGGAATAGCTGATCTAATGGGTGAGAGGAGACAGAGGTTTTACGGTCCAGGCTAAGGTGGTGTAAACAGAGGCACCCCCTGTCCCTGCACTGGACAGGCCGGAGTGGCTGGAGAGGCCTCGGGGAGGCACAGGCTATCCCCGCAGGTGCATGGAGGGGCCAGGCAGCACAAGGGGGACCTGCTTAAGAAGGAGAGAAGCCAGCAGATCTATTTCTTGCCCTTCCCCTCCATCAAGGACTATTTCAAGAAAAAGTAGTTTCATAGGCTCTGTGGAGACAACTGGCGAGATCGAGCAGCCATGTTTGTTGTGACGCTGTGGCCACACAGTAACGCATCCCCTGTGTTTGTCTTATTCCCTCCATCTTTTCTCTTTTCCCCTTATTTTTGCTCTTCTGGGTTTCCCCTCTTCATTCTTCAAAGCATTAGCTAAAAAGTTTTCCCTCGGGCTCCATTTTCAAGGGAACCTGAGATAAAACGCCTTCATTACGTAAACAGACCATTCCTCAGCGCACACTGGACACCCAGCATGCCAGTCAGTTAAACTCTGGGGCTTCTCGAAGTGTGGGCCTCTGACCAGCATTATCAGCATCATTCAGGAATTTGTTAGAAATGTACATTCTTACGCTCTGCTAACAACCTTACTCGCTCTACTGAATCAGAAATTCCAACTGATTTTGATGCGTGCTAATGGTTGAGAACCACTGGTCTAGTCCAGGGGTTGGCAGACTATTGTCTGCAGGCCAGCTGCTTGTTTTGTGAATAAAGTTTTATTGAAACAGCCACATTCATTTGTCTCCTTATGGCCTACAGTTGCTTTTGTGCCACAGACAGAATTGAGGAGTTGAGACAGTCTAAAATATTTACTATGTAGCCCTGTAAGAACTGGTTTGCCAACTCTGCTGTAGTCCAACCTGGCACTTCTGCTCCCCACGGTGAGTTATGTCCTTATCAGGAGTCAGTGATTTTCTTCCCCAAACTTGCTGTGCCAGTTGATTTTGTTATTGCCATCATTTAATCTAATTGCCCCTCTATCAACCAGTGTTAGATGACTTTGATAAAGAAATAGGGATTTGGGATTTTGTCTTCAAGAAAAGTAACTTGAATGCTTTGTAGAGGCGTGGGATGAGTAGCTAAACTATATTGCTGTAAAACTAGGTGTGTACAGTAAGACCATAAATTACTAAGAGGGGATATTAAAAATCCAAACAGACTTTGCATTCAATTTGTGTTTAGGTTGTGACCCCACTTCAAAGAAAGAAGAACTGGAAATTACAGGGAATGCATTAGGGAAATGCATTGATTAGGAAGAATGGTCTTTTAGAACATCTACCAGAAGAACCATATTCAAAAGAAAAAAAAAAGGCTTAACACCATAAAAAACAAGATTGGTAAATAAATGTCATATTTCAAATTAAAGAAAAACGTTGAATTTTTATTATTTTTCTGATTTAAGCTTTAAATGACCTTCTTGATTCAGTGGTCAGGATCCTGACTGAGGCAGGTGAGAGGGCTTCTTTTAGGTCAATGGAAGCACAAGGTCCAAATATCATGTCTACAGGCACCTGCAAGTCTTATTGTCCCTTAGGTATATCCTCATACATAGCAGAGTTTCTCAACTGTGTTCTTTGAATTCATCCATCATCTTATTAAAATGTAGATGTTTGGAAAGATTCCCAGGAATCTTCATTTTAATGGCCTCCATATGATTTTTATACACGCAAAAGAACCAATGGTATAGTATAATCACCTATTTAATTATTTACATTCAAGCCATTAAATATAGTGCAACTTGAACTCGGAGGATCATGTGCAATCAGTTAATGCTTACCTTCTAATTTCCTCCATTAAAAACCTGTCACTGCATTATGTGCAGCCCTTGTTAAATTCCTTTGGTAGGAAGTGATGGGTAAATAAGTAGGCAAGTTTGAGTCTTGCTCCTGTTTACAAAAGCCTCCACCAGACGCTGATTTTTAGTAGCCTGAGAATTCCCAGAGTTGAACTATCAAAACCCTAAAGCTATAAAAATATAAAGTGTAAAATAGAATGTAGATATATGCATGGATGTACATACGAATGTATCTTTTAGTTTTGTCCAAGGCACCAAAGTAGAGTAGATGTGAAATTTGAAAGTGGAGTGCTAAACACCAGAGGAAATTTCAGTTTTGGTGAAGGAGAACTGGTGGGATGGATGGAGAGAGAAGAGGGTTCCTGAGGAGGCCTCCGTGGAGCGCCGATACCCTCCAGTGACAGTGCCGCTTCCTCTTGCCAGTGGAGTGCAGGCTGGGAACTTGAACAGCCCAGTTTCCCGGGGCTGGGACATTTGAGAAAACCAAAGCCACACGGAACCTGTGTGTGCACGGGGTGGGGGGGAGAAAATGAGAGGGCGAAGGGGCGAAGGGTCCGGGAGGGTTTGCTCTGTCCTGTGAGTTGGTCCTGGGGACGTCCTGCGGTGTGTGGGAGGAGAACTGGCCTGCATGAGCCTCAGTGGGCCCTGACCAGGGGCACTGTAAGGCGGGGACACAGCAGGGGATCAGACTCCTGGGCGGAAAAGCCTTGGTCAGAGGGGCCTAGTGGAGACCCTCTCAAGAATGCCTTTAAAGCTCCCACTGGTAGAAGAGTGAGCCTCGGAAGGCTATTAGGACGAGAGACCTGAAAGCCCGTTTCCAGGGGAAGTAGCTGTCAGCTGGTAAGGCTGTCCTGTTCACTCCTTCCTTGCTTCTCCACCCCCAGTCTCACCAGGGGAGTGGGGAGAAGGTGAGCAGAGAGAGAAGGAAGCTGACAGCAGCTCTCGCCCTAAGAAAGCTAGTAGCCTGCCTATTTTCTAAGAATGGGTCAAGAACCCTGGTCCCTGGAGTTTCCTCCAGGGCTGGGAAGATCACCCCCCAGCAAATACAGAGGAGCTTTGGGAAAGAAAAACGGAGTTGTGTTCTAATTGTGTCCACCACATGCCTGGTCAGCATGCCAGCTACATACAGACGTACTGCCTGGTCCCTCAAGATAACTGCTCCATAAAGACGTTCCCAAAGCAGCTTAAGTACTGAGGCCCTCAAAATTGGGAGGGGGGATTTTTAGAGATATTTGGCCATGTTGCTGTCACCTGAGTATTTTCGCCAAATTGTTTGCCGAAAAACCTGAAGGAAAAGCTTATTAGTAGCAACTGTGCCGTGAAGCTGTCCTTAGGGATCACCTTTCAGGGCAGACACAATCAATCGTCCGCCTGAGACAGTCTTTAACTAAAGGTCAAACAAGTTTTTCTAGACACCCCCGGGAGAAATATTTAAAAGCCCAAATCATTGTCCCATGATGTCAGAGCTGCTATTTTGAGCACTTAGGAGCTCACATGAACTTAACGCTGTATTAACTGCCATCTTATATTATGTCATGTGCTAAGTGAGCTTATATTTTACTGTAGTCCAAGTGTGGAGAGTACATTAAAATGTTCACATATCTACATATCAGGCCAGCCGCCTGACTGTTCATTTCCTGTTTGTGCCAGATATACTTCCTACCCTTCCTCGCTCAGCCCTGGGGGTCTGTCTCTGGCTTCCTTGTCTTTTGGCTTCTGGTTACAAGAGGGAGAGGGAAATCAGAGTGAGGCTGGGGCATTTTCCCTCAGCTTCCACTGGATTAGGAACCCTGTTCCTGCTGAGGCCCCCATTCACAGCCTGACAAAGGCACCTCGCCCTGTTCTTAGACCCCTGTAACCCCTTGTGGCCCTTCACATGTTTGTACACAGCCATTAAACTTTCTTTAGATCACCTAATAGGAGTTCCAAGAGACTGACTGATCCCCTGCCTATTTTGCTAGTCATTTAACACGTAAAAATATAAGACATATTTAAAATACTATTTTCATAACAAGAAAAGTGTTCTAGGACTCATTGGGTTTACCTTCTCTTTTATTCCTTTCTAACTTTTCATGTTAGGATTTGAGAAAGTCTGTTTCTAACTCAGTCCCAGACTTTCCTGCTGTTTTCTCCAGCTTAACTTTGAGTCGAGGCAAAACCTCAAAGTCCCACAGGGGTGACTTTGGGGAGAGGAGGGGAGAGTAGAGCGGAGGAGGCTCAGGACCCTTCGCCGAAGCCTCCACCAGAATAGTTCTCTTTTCATCTCTTCTCTAGGTTGGGCTTCTTTGTAAGAACAGGTTTGTAAGTTTGATGAAAGAATTCAACTGTTTAAAATGTGTAAAAATCAGTAGGTTAGGGCATGGAATATTCTCTTTGAAGTGTAGATCATTGATCCAAAAGAACAAATACCTTATTGGCCATTACCAACTAGAATCATTCCTAATAGGGCTTGGAAGTGCCGAGAGCTGGACTGGACGTGTTGGTCCTCGGTCCTGTGTTTGTTGAGACTTAAGGAAGGCGGCACGGTCAAACTCAGGCGGAAGGCTGAAAAGACAAGGGATGAGTTCCCTGGGTGAGGACAAACAGATCCTATTTGCATTTTTTCCTGTCTCTGAGTATGGCCAGCCCGTCTGAAGGCAAGGGCAGGGCAGAGCATGGCCTCAAGGGGGAGCACCGCCTGGTGCCCGGCACTTGGGCAGTTTGCTATGAAGGAAGAGGCTGGGTGAAAAGAGCTGATCACCATCTGATTTTTGTTCATGGCTGAAAGCTGGAAATCATCCCTTAGGGCTTCCTTCTCCCTCAGTCCTGCACCCGATGTGTCACCAAGGATAGCAGTTCTCCTTCCGAACAGACCTAAATACTGTTGCTTCTCTACACATTGTTTCTTCCCCCTTGGGTGTCCTTTTTCCCATTTGCCCCCGGGCTCCTTTCAGGACTCAGCTGAAAGCTACCCCTTCAGAGAGGCCTTCCCTCATCTTCCAGTCTGAACCCCTCCCCCATGATCTCTTGCCATCTTCTTTAGTTTTTCTTCATAGCTCTTGATACGAATTTTAGTTATAAATTTACTTGTGCTCCTGGGTTCAGTATGTGACTCAATTCTTTTACCTTGGTGAGCGAGTATTTGTATTCTCTTGTATTTCTGGCTCATGAAACAGTACCTGGCACATAGTAGGTGCTCGGTAAATACTGGTTAAATGGATGGATTAATCCTAACCCTTTTCCTCTGCCCAAACGTCTGGGCTGCCAGTTCTGTCAGTTCTCTCTTCTGTCTCGTTCAAATCCGTCCCCTCCCTGCCATCTGTACTGTTGCCACTCCAGTTAAGCCCCTTCATCTCTCGACAACTGCAGCTGCCTGTACGCTGGACTCTCTGATTCTACTCTTGTCTCTGCCGGGGCATCGCTCACATCATAGCCGGGGTGCTGTTCTTCTCTTGCTTAACACCCAACAGAGCGCCCGTCGCCCTCAGGAGGAAGCCCACACTCTTTAACTTGGCCGAACGGCCTTCTTGATTTGACACCAGCTTCCTCTCCAGCCACATCTGGTTTCTTGTCTCCGGACATACGGAACTAACTTCTAAATCTTTGGCTTCTATTTCTTCACCTCTGAACTTGTACAAGGTTATTTCTAAAGCCTGAAATCCTCCTTTCTTCATTTCCTCTCCCACCTTATTTTCCACGGCTGACCCTGATTTTTCCTTCGGGGCTTTTTTAGATGTCACTTCCTTGGGGTGCCTCCTTTGGTCCCATTTGCCTTTCCTGGGCTTCAGTCCCTCCCACCGCTCTGCGAGTTCCCTGTGTGTTTCCCGTATGAGCACTTTCCTGCTGCCTTCCAGGGGCCTGCTGCTTGTCTCTGTCTCTCACCAGGTAGCAGGAGCTGAGCAGCCGAACCACGTGGCCTCAGGCGCACAGGGGGCCCTCCCCGGCGCTGAGAGCTCGGGACGCACTTAATAAGCTCTTGTTGAATGAACACATGGAGGGTGATCTTGGCAAACAGAGGCCAGGGTGTTGTTTTAGAGATCACAGAAGTAGACAAGCTGTGATGGTTACTGAGATATTCATTTATTCATGTATTCATTCATTTATTTTCTCACCACATTTCTCCTTCCTACTTTTTCAAGCAGGTAACCCAGTCATTGCAATTCCTTCCCTCAGAAGTTTAAAGTAGGTGGGCAGAAAGAAAGAACTACTTGAAACCGAGAGCTATTCCTATTTTTTTTTAGAAGCAAAGCTCTTTTTAGAAAGGCTGCTGCCCATCTTAGGGAGGGAACATAAAGAGGGGTCTTCTTCAGAGGGGAGTGAGATGAGAAGCGAGATTCCCCTGCAGTGGGTAGACGGGAACTATCTGGGAGCCCTTGGCGTGGAAAGGGGCCGCGAGTTCATGGCAGAACCTCAGGCCAAGGGCTGCACAGTATGTCTAGGAAGTGAGCCTGTTGGGATGCTAACATCTCCAAAGACCTGCGTATGCTCTTTGTGGGATCTCACACTTAGGTAAATAAAAATAAATGAACAAAATATGCATGCTAAATATATAGTTAAAATAGCTAAAGGCTTTTCTTTTAATAAAGGTATTTTAGGGCTTAGTGTTTTCTGCGGTTGTGGGGTTTGTCTCCGGGGTGCCCTTCCCCAGGGTTCTGGGAATGGTCTTCAGGAGGTAGCAGAAACTGTGTGGGGCTGTGGATCATGGCTGTCTGAGACAATGGATTTGCCCATTTTCTGGCTTCTGCCAGAAATTATGAATTCAAACATTTGAAACATAAAAGAAAGACCATAGGATAAGGTGAAGACAACTGGAAATAAAAACATCCCAGGCTTTCGTAAGCTCTTGTCTAATTGTAGAACTCTTGTTTGCATTCAGATAATTAGACCCATTTGGCCTATTTCAGTAGTTCACTGGTTTATTCATAAACATTTATTTTATGTCTCCTAGTGCTCACTAGACACTGGGGATTCATAGCTGAATGGAGCAGGGGCGCAGTACATTTAAGACCATGGATGGATATTTTAGTTCCAGGCAATGCTTTAAGAATGGAGCTTCCTACATTCTTCTTTGTCTAAAGAGGTTTATTTCATGCACGGTGCACGCACCACACTCAGGGGGCTGTTTGGGCAAAGGCAGTAAGTTCTGGTGGCACAGGTACGTCTGGATAATCCTACTTGTTGTGACAGTGACATCACTACCGTGACAGTGAAGTCTTCGCAGGTGGCTGTGATCACTCTTCTCTTCTTTCTCTCCTCGGACAGGAGCGACTGTGGGCAGGTCTCTATATTATACCTTTTCTTGAAATAATAATCCACCGTGTTGAAGCAAGTGATGACTTGCATATGTTTAATCTCCAAATTATTGAAATAGATTCAGAGATTGATCAGATTTACGTTATGGATGATGAGTCACTGTTCTGATAAATTATTTCTTTAGAGAATCAAGAAAAATGATCCACAAAGAGTGCCCTAGATATGTTTCTGAGTTTCAAACAGGCTAGTTACAGAGAGTCCTTAAAGTACAAAGTACCCTATGATGTTAGCTGCACAAACCCTGAGAGCCAAGCTACCTGATCCATGTGGAGCAGATTTCAAGATAAGAGTTTAGTTTGGTTTTACATCGGTGTCTTCAATGTCTGCAAACATGACTTCCTCACTTTATAATCAGTTCACCAGGATGCTAAGCAAAAGAATATGAACAATCCTTAAAATTTGAAGAACTAAACTGAATTTGGCCTTATTTGGAAATCTCTACCTTGATTTCCCCCTAGAACATTGCCCCGAAGTGTTCAGACCCCGAAGCTACTAACTTTAAACTTTGTTGAGACCATCAAGTTTTTTCTTTGTTCCCTTCCAACAAATGCTGTCAAGTAAAACCAAAACCAACCAGCCAACAAATGACCCCAACAGGAACAACAAAACCAAGACTATGCTGGCCCTGGGGTACTTCTAATCTAATAATAATATTTCACAACCCTATATCATGTACATCAAATAATATTCATATTATTGTCTTTAATTAGAACATTATACAGCACAGCAGGCCTGTTAATGACTAGATTCATTTTTTTTCTTAGTAATTCCTTTTAAAAATAGACTTAATAATCAAAACACAAATAAACAGATACTCATGCCTGCTTTTTCTTACCTCTGATAGTAGCACACTGCTGCTGTAATGGAAAACTGTAATTGCGTGTAGCATCAGTGTCAGATTAAAATAACTCAGTGCCGTATTCTTATTTATGAATCACAATAATAATATAATTTAAAATATTTCTTTTCCTCTAGGGGAAAAATAATGTACTGTAGCATTAAGCCTAAAAGCGCTGCTCACAATCTAAGAGCACTGATTCATTGCTTTTCCTTTTTTCCCCCCTTTTTTTCAAGCCTAAACTACTATAATTCTCCTTTAACTGGTCTTCCCACTGGGCAAATATAACCTCCAAATGGTATAAAACTTTGCAGCTCATCTTTCCATTTGGAAACTAGCTAAATCTGCATATATTCTTTTCATGGAGGAATTTACCTTGCCTTCCAGGAAAGCTCCATGGTGATTTGCAAGTGTTATCATTCAGTCTTTAGAACTCTGCGGTCTGGCTTCTACCTCCAGGACCTACAGATAGTACATACCCCACAGCTGCCATAGAAGAGCCTCTTAAGGGCTCTTAGCATTTATCAGATAGGGTTCTGTGTTAAAGCTTTTGCATTTGTTGTCCTGACACTTGGAATGTTTATTTTTTAGCCAGGAAGTATTTGCCTGTCTGTTCTTAAGTTTTAAACCAAGATAAAAGACAACTTTTTATTTGAGTATACTACATGAAAGTCCCCTAACTAGTTTTTTTTTTTTTAAGTTGGAAACTATGGAAATAAATATGCTCTGGAGTTAAGTAGTATGCCAAGCTGGAGCCTAGATTAAATTTGTGTGGGTTGGTGAGGCTGATATTCCAAATGCTGCCTTAGCCAGAGTTATATGGTTTGGTGAGTAGCATATTGCAACATTTGGGATAAAAATGGATTGAGCGCTCATGAAAAATGCCAGTAGAAAAACACTAGCAGCTCCATTCATTTCAATATAAGAAGTATGTTATAAACATTCATAAAGAAAACTTTGCCACTTGGGATTTTTCTCTGATCACGATTGTAAACTCCATCAAAAGACCTAAATTAATGATTGTACACAGCACTGATACTTCACACACAGCTTGTATGTTACCTTTGTGAGAAACCTTCTTCCACCCAAGCCTCCTCCTCCTCTGATCCCACAAAACCCTCAGCTCACACCTCTTTTTTTTCTTATTAAGGTATCATTGATATACAATCTTATGCTCAGGTTTCACATGAGCAACATTGTGGTTACTACATTCCCCCCTATTATCAAGTCCCCACCACATACCCCATTACAGTCACTGTCCATCAGCGTAGTGAGATGCTATAGAGTCACTACTTGTCTTCTCTGTGCTACACTGCCTTCCCCGTGCCCCCCTATATTATGTGTGCTAATCACAATACCCCTTAATCCCCTTCTCCCTCTCTTTCTACCCACCCTCCCGAACCCCTTTCCCTTTGGTAACTGCTAGTCCATTCTTGGGTTCTGTGAGTCTGCTGCTGTTTTGTTCCTTCCGTTTTTACTTTGTTCTTATACTCCACATATGAGTGTAATCACTTGGTACTTGTCTTTATCCACCTGGCTTATTTCACTGAGCATAATACCCTCTAGCTCCATCCATGTTGTTGCAAATGGTAGGATTTGTTTTATTCTTATGGCTGAATAATATTCCATTGAGCTCACACCTCTTTTGTGACAACTTTCAAATGATGCTGAGCTTAGCTGTTCAACTGCTTTTCACCACCGGAACATCAACATTTTGGGGCTAGGGACCTAGTCTTGTTCATCTCATCTCTGAAATCCAAGAACCTCTCTCATGGGCTTAAACATCTGCTGATTGTTAAATTGATAAATGCACAAGGAAAGTTGAAGATGTACTGTGTTTTTGAACACGAATCGAGGGCTAGTGCTGCTCATGAGATGGAGTAGCAAATGGTTCTAAGTCTTGTGTACATTCATTGAGTAGCAGAGGGGAACCTAGGAGTTACCCAGCTTTTATTCTTTTTGTCTCTTCTGGTCAGATAGGACCAATATAGGTCATGTCTACTGGCAGGTTAAGGCAAAAGTTATAATGACTCTGGAATGCTTCTGTTGCCCAGAAACTCCTTGCAATTTTTTTTTTTTTAATGCAGCTAACAAAGCTCCCTCTAGCTTCATTGAGCACCAGGAGTTAATCACTGGCTCATCCTTTACAACAAAACACTGCCTCACAGAGGCTCTGTGGTTGCACTTTTCCTAGGAGGTGATCTTATGTTGTTTAAAGAGAGTCCCAACAGTTGTGTTACTCAGGCTCCATGTGGCCTTGACCGCACTGCTTACTTCTCTATTTCTTCATCAATCAAATGGAGCTTGGACTGTAAAATTCAAAGTGTCATCAGAATTAAATTATGAATCAAATCTATTACATGGTCCCACACATTGGGGCGTGTCCAGTTCTCCAATAAAGCTGGCTTCCCTCATGTTGCACCTCCTGTCAAATGCTCACTGTTTGTGGGTGGGATGTACAGCGTTTTGCTGCTGAATTGTACGTGCCTTGGGAAAGGGATCCCTAAAGGAAAGGCTCATTCCTTGGGGTGACTGCAACAAAATGGATGGGTTTCTTTTCATCTGGTCCCCCTCTTCTGAATCCCTGTGCTTCTGTAGAGTTGGGCTCAGGGCAGAGGTCATCCGAGACACATCTTTGTGGGTACACATGATCCTAAATCATAGTGATGGCGTTTGGATCAAGGTGACCTCTCTGGGCCTGGGATTCGGGGGAAGGTGGATAAATGAAGGTGCCATTAGGAGCAATATCCAGTTCTGCAATGCGGAGGAGGAACAACGGATACATTCAGATGCTTGGAGCGATTTGGTGCCAGCCAGCTGGTGGGTGATTACACTCATGTTCAAGCCGGCAGTGCCCTAATTTTAAACTCCAGGGGGTCTGAGTAGCCAAGATTCAGAGTAGAAGGTTACATTTGTCCTCTCGTCTATGCTGATTTCCCATGGATTCTGTTGCTGGTCTCCTTAGACATCAAAGGGCACTTTGGCTTTTTGGAGGAATCTCAGCAAGTTGGTTTGACAGATAAAGTAAGACTGATCACAGAAGCAAGCAAGGGAAAGGTTTGGGGCACCCAGAGTAGGACAATCTGGTGATAGTGCCTGGTAGGTATCTAATCAGGAGGACAAAGCCCTATAGGGAGAGTGATTTCATGTGTTAGCTTCTTCCTTTCCATGCCACTGAGTCTAAACCAGTCTCTTTAACATAATAAATGCTAAATAATCACTTGATGGTTGGAGCCACAAATTAATGCCAGGAGAAATAAACAGAGTATCAGGAAGGAGTTGAAAGGGAGCTTGGACTGATTAGCAATAAAGCTCTCCTTGTGGGAGGCCTGAGGGGGTAAGAGGGTGTTGTGGACCTAAATGATGGCAAGAACTCAGACTTGGAGGAATAAGACAGAGGCTCAATTACTAAAATGGGGTACAAGACTGGATCTTACATATAATGTAGTAGGTATGATCCTGGTTTCTAAGACCTGGGAAAAGCCTCAGAGTAAGTTCAGAACTGAGTTATTCTTGCCTGGTTTCTGCTGAATATTAGGCAATAATGTTGTATACATTTAAAATAAACTCAATGATTCCATATGTTAAGTAGTTTCTATTCTAAGTTTTTGTGTCATGTGCCTTAAAGTAGAAAAGGTTTCTTTTTTTGTATTTAAAGGTGCATGTGCATTTATCGATCACAAGGAGCATTATGTGTATTAACTGACTTAATCCTTGTGATTCTGTGGAGCAGCCTCTGTTATTAGCCTGTGTACAAGGAGGAAACTGAGGCCAAGAGAGGTTAAATAATTTTTTGAAAGCTTTAAAGGCTCATCAGGGGCCACTGTGGGATTCAAATCCAACAGGTTTCCTTCTCCATCTACTGTCGTCATCACTGTTTTATCCCGTATTTTCTGTGGCGAAATATTGCACCATCATCCTTGAAATTAGGAATTTGCAATCATTCTGTCAAAATACAGCGCCACTGTTTATGAGTTAGGTGCTCCTGAATTAAGCAAATAATTGGAAAAAACTGTCCACTTTGGCTGTTAGACACAAGCAGTGAATGATCACCGTCTATCAGGAAAAGATACTATAAAGCCAACGTCCCAGGTGTATACTGAGTTTGTAAACCTATAACATTTATATTTGACTCATTTGATAAAGGAACTAATAAAAAAATAGTACCATCAGTTGCTCTTTCTATTGCCTATAATATTAAACCTTTTTGGCATCCTTTGAAGGATCAATTTTGGAAACTAGGGAACTCTATCAGACTTTAATTATTATTGCATTTTAAAACAGGAAAAACATTATGTGGCTAACTAGACTATCTTAAGGATCAAAGACATTTACACTAATTTGATCTTTTGCAGTAATTTATTTTAGAATTCTCAGTGGTAACGTTAATCTTTAATAACTTATTTGAGGTGATACTGGATTCCAGAAGTACTTTCAGAAGAATTTTTCTGTAGTCCAATGTGTATTATCTATCTTTATTTGAATGTTAAGTGTTAGAAAACAGACAATTTTCCAAAGTAAAAAGCATTCCTGACAGTCCAAAAATTTAAGCAAAATTGTTGGCATTTGATAAGTTTATTTTGTTAAATTTCATTCTCTTTAATAATACTAAAAGTAAGTCATCATATTTTAGATTTTCACATAAAATTCAGGATTGAAACTAGTTTTAATGAAAATGAAAACATGTCCTACTTGTGACATTATTTATTTCTGGAATGGCATCACGTCTACACTTGAGTATTATGCCAGGCAAAGATCACCTGCAAAGGAAGGAAGTTAGCCATTGGATTTATCACTCAGATAATACAGGAACCATTTAGGGATGGATACCATTTAGGGATAGTATTTTCCCCCATATAATAATTGCAGTAACTGGTTGATGAATAGATCATCATAGTTTGGACTGAAAACCTAGACTTAAGTCATTTTAGGCTCCTGTAGAATTTGTAATAATTAGGAAAAATTGAAGTGCAGTGAGAATTGTCACCCACAAATCACCCCTTCACGACAATAGGTTAGGGTCGGCTTTGCATGCCAAATAACTCCATGTACTTTCATTTTCCTTCAAAGTTACGTGTGATGAGATGTTATTGCCTGTGAAAAAGATTCCTAATGAGAATTTTAGTTATAATTCATGCAGGCTCATATCTAGGCAGAATTAATCTGCTCACAAATAGTGAATGATGGATTTTTTCTTTCCAGGTGTTGAGAAGGCTTTTGAATTAGGGGCGTCTCTCCAAGAGTAGTATAGTCATAATAAAGTCATTGGTACAAGGTCTGACCTGTACATGGCTCTCTGGGACGGAGTTTACTGCCCCTTCTCACCCCCCTCCTTTCTCCCTTTAGTTGTGTGACTACGTTGGAAAGTGCAGCAGGAGCTGGACCTTCTTCAGCCATATAAGTCGTTAAATGCCTGTTTCTTGTTTTGGAGAGGCGCAGCTTCAGGCTGGAGTGAACTAAATCTGGGGTTCAAATCAAAGGAGCCTCTGGTGGCTAAAGATGCAGTCTCTTACCCACAGGCTGCAATAGTTTGAGTGTCCATCTGAACCTAGGGGTTATATAAAGAGAGGACAAGATTTAAGGCCATTGGTAGATTTTTATTACTGTTTGACCTAAAACTATAATGATATATAAAACATAGTTTAAAAATTACAGTTATACATTTTTTGATTTATTACTAAAAGTAATATATATATAATTAAAAAAATAATTCACAGTAATGGTGCTTGCTTTGTGGTGGTGCATAACCTTTAGAATCAGGAAACACTGAAGAGCCTTGTCTTTAAATCATCAGTGTCAACCAATGGTGGAGGGAAGAAAGCTAATTAATTTTATTCTAATCTGTGCTTTCATCATTGCTCCCACAATCATACAGGGTTACAAGATGCCACTTCCTTTCCAGACTCAAATCATCTGGCCATGCTCTGAATTTTGATAGGTCTTATCTGTGATATAGTCCATCAATGGCTTCATGCTCACTAAGCAGTGGCGTTTTGATAGGTGGTTTAAGCAGGGGACCCAACATTTTTATGGGGGCTTCTGCTATACGTAAGCATTGTTCTGGGTGTTTAACACATGTTGTCCTATTCGTTTCTCAAAAACCTTCCCAAGTTATTTTATATATTGTGGAAACCATGACTAAGAGAGTTATCCTAACTTCCCAAGGTTCCATAGATGGTAAATTACAGAATGAAATTAAGAGCTGAGTCTTTCTCTCTGAAGCCTAAGGTTGTGGTCTTCAGGATAGTGTGGCATGGAGGCTGCCTCATCCAAAAGTCAACATTTAGCTGCTCCTAGAAAGCTGAACATGCAGCTAACTCTAGGGTATGCATTAGCCCCTTCCCTAGTAATTACCTAGCGGTAGAAATCCATGTAAAGGCACTCCAAGGGGCCCCACCCTGTGCCCTCTTCAGAACCAAGGCTTCTTCAGAACTCTCCAGCTTCTGGGACTGTTGGCCACCAATGCCTCTCAGTGAGTCCTTCTCTGGGGTTTATCCTCCATTGAAAGACCTGCCTTGTCCAAAATCATGGCCCCTTTCCTCTTGGTTAATGTTGGGTAATGTGGGGTGGAAGGCCCATGCCCTTTGCCTCAAAATGGGACAACCCTGAATGGCTGTCCAGCTCCAGTGTGTCTTCTAGGATCTATGAGGAGACTTTTATTGAGACCGAATCACTTGTTCCCATCCACCTCCCTCATTCCTTTAGGAATGAGAGTGTGTGCTCTAAGTCTCCTGCAGACAGATCTCCATCTCAGAGCCTTATCCACTGACATCTGACCTCCCTCGTGGGCTTATTCATCTGTTTACTTACCTGTCCATTCATCCGCCATCCATTTATTCATCATACATTTATTCATGTATTGAGGGCTTACTGATTTCTAATATGTTCCAGAAGTAATAGAAAATCCGGGACATGTTTTTATAGCTGTAGCTAGCTGGTAGTGTAATAGAGGTAGAGGAAAAAAGAAAGGAAAAAAGAAAGGGAAGAAACAAGAAATAGTGAATAATTGAAAACATCTAAGGTGTGAAGTAATTCAAAAAATGTTTATTAAAATCCTGTTTAGGCATCCACTGTGAGTCTTGAAATAAGAAACTATATTTGCTCTGTAATTGCTTGAATCATACATCTTTTACCTTGATTAGCAATTTCAATCAACCAAGAATTACTGAGCATTTTCAAATAAAAAGCTGCATATTTCTCAACCAGAAGTCCTCTATTCAACCTTTTTATTTTCTAAACACCTGTGATTTGCTAGAATTGATTGGTATTATTCTTATAAAAATATCAATTTCTCTAAAATGAAAAATTCTACAAATATGAATAAGATGAGCTGTTAAAGATTTCTGGTCTTCTATATATTTAAGGTATTTTTATTCTATGCCCTTTAATTTCTAAACTTACTTACCTTTTGGTCTTATGTTTATTTACATACAGATTAGAATACTCGATTTTGGTGTTAAGTGTACTTAGATATTTAAACATCAAAGTTGCTAAAAAAAAAAGTAGCCTTGGTCAGTTGTCTGAAAAGCTTAAGTTTACGTAAGAGCTCAGAAGAGCAATAGACTGGCTTCCTGAGAGTCACGTTTAAGAGTTACTGTTGGGTGAAATAAGTCTGTTGCTAAAAGGTGGAGTAACTTGAACTAGTGGAGACAATGTCTGCTTCTACTTGAAGATTTTGTGAATTTCCATTCCAGGATGCAAAACAGTCGTCCTGTAGCTTTTCAAAATCAGCCATCTAAATCTACTGCCTTTGTTTGATTTCTGTGTTGGCAGACCTGTTTAGTCCCTGTGGGATCCTGCCTCCTGTTTCTTCTATGGGTTCTCCTTCTGCCAAACAGGTTTCCTTGCTGCATCACAAAAGCTAAAGACAGTCAAAAGAGGCTTTATCGCCGCCATATTTAGGCAGACATACAATATCAGATATTACAGTGACTGGTTTTGCTTCTAACGGCTACAAGCGGCTTTTGCCCCACTGGCCATCTGGTGGCGTGTTTCTCTTTCCTTTTCATTTATGGACCATGTGGTAGCTTGTATCTGTTTCTCTCTTTTTCCATCCCTTTCACTCTCTCTCTTGATTCATTCTGCCTACCGCTTTCATCCACTTAGGTCTTACTAAGAGCATTGTCAGAGTTAATCATTATTGTGTGCAAAGTATTTGAAAGACCTTAGAAAGAGAAGAGACATAAGCCTCTTATTCTGAATAAACATTCTAAAGCCACACTGGAATCATTTGGGAAGGAACAAAACAGTGCAAGATTGCCCTTTCTATGACACATTGCTATTTATCTAGATAATGAGATGCGCTCTCAATAAATCATGTATATTAATTTAGTATGGATTTACTTGGCTGTATCAAGCTATCCTTACCATATCCAAATATACAAACATTCGAAATACATTCCTTTTAAGGTTTTGGAATCAAAGCCAAACCTGAGCATATTGACTGAATATCTTTCTCTAGTGTATGTTGATCTTAATGGCTTATCTGGTTCACATTTGGATTTACACACAGCCACCTCTGCATTTGCTGCAGAGAGTGTCACCTGGGACATCAGCTGACAGGGACAGCACTCCTATGACCCTAGAGAGCAGGAAGTAAGGAAGAAGCCTGTAGCTACTGAAATTTATAAAACAAATTTTCAGTAGGCAGATTTTAATTACTGCGAATAGAACTTGGCCAGCATACTAAATTGTTCTTCCTCCTACTCATTTTGGAATTTCTGAAAAAAAAAAAAAATCACACTGAATTGGTGTGCATATTTATATTCAAAAATATACTTGAATCTATCTGTATTTGATATCAGAAATTAACAATTTTAATTTTCTATCCCTGATTAGATTGCATACAGAGAAGTCACATGTGTCTAACTCATCTGTAAGTGAAAACTCTTACCATACCTGTCAACCTGAATAGGTTTTTCTATGTATCTATGAAATTACTGTAATACCAGAGAACTCTCCATAGAGTGGGTTCTTTTTGTTGTTTTTGTCCGTTCCTCTAAACCAGTGTTCCTCAAAAGGCAACTATGGGCCACTTGCTTCCAGTTGCCCGTAAGAAATTCAGAGGCCTCAGCCTCACCAAGACACACTGAAACAGAGTCTCAGAGAGCTGGGTCTAGGAACATGCATTTAAACGAACTCCTCCAGTAACTCGGGACTACATCAAAGTTTGAGAACCACCGCTCTAAAGTACACACAGGACTTTTCCTTTAGGATCTGGTACACAGCTGTAAACTGAATTATCTAAGAAGGAAGTTTTGTGTGTTAAAAATTGTTTGAGAAACTTCAAGTACAGTAGAGTCATGCCATTCTAATTGCCCTTCAAGCTCAGGCACCCTTGTGAATGAGATGGTTAAACCAGCCGTCTGTCTCTCTTCCTGTCTCCGTCTTTGTGCTTTTGTTCGCTGAGATTTTTCACATATGCTCTGTCACAAAGGCACTTATTTGTTGAGCTTGGTTTACGATATTCTTCATTTTTAGTGGCTCAAGATTTTTGGGCGAGTAGGAAGATGAAGGGTTTTAGAGTAAGACAGACTTGGGTCCAAATTTCATCTCTCCTATTTCCCTTCTGAGTATCTGAGAATCATTCAGTTAACCTTTTTGAGCCCTGTGTTCTTCATCCCTAAACAAGGGACGATGATACTAACTTTGCAGGGTCAATGTGAGGATTAAATAAAATAACATAGCCAAAGAGTTTCAGAACATTTTGACAGTGCTTAATAAGCATTCACCATTGTTATTATCACCATTGTGCTTCATGTCAGCAGGCAGAGGTGTTTCACTACTGATGCCGGAGTTCTTGTTCTTGGAGCCAAAGAATGAACTTCGCCAACAGTCAAGGTAGGAGAGCAAGGTACAGGCTTTATTTATAGATAGAGTGAAAGGACAGAGCTCCAAGAGAGTCCCCAGGTGGTACGTTGTCTAGGGGGTTTTTATAGGCAGTTGAGAGACAAAGGGCTAGGGATGTACACCTGTTAAGTGGTTCCAAATACTTTTGAAGAAATACTAAGTTTCTTATTAGTCTTCCTGGTTATTTACAAGTACTTTACTGACCTGATTTCCTCCCAGGAGAGCAGCTTCCTGGTCTGGGAGCCTATCACTCAGGGCTGCCTGCTCTGCTCCAAAGGTGGGCTGAGTCACTGTTTTACTTTTTAACTAATTGGATTTCAGGATGAAATCCTTCCTCCCATATGTTGTTTTGGGCTTGTTTGCTACATTGCCCAAGTTGCAACAAATCATTTGTTTAGGGCTGGAGGAAGGAAGGCAGCACTTGGGTAAAGTTAGAAAAACAAGCTGGGCTCCCAGCAGCCAAACCACATCTCGCAATGGTTGTCTTGTTTTTCCCAGAGGCCCTCACCCTACTCTGTCTAAGCCCATGGTCCCTGTCTCACTATGACCAGGTGGAACAGAGGCACCTTGATGAGTTTGACAAGGATATTATCTTCCTGGCTTTTTTCTGGGAACATTCTTTAAGAAATCATTTGCACACAAACTCTTGTCTCAATGTCTGCTTTGGGGGTTCCTCTCTAAGGCACATAACCACACCCAGGTTTGGACTCTGCAGAATGTTCCCAGTTCTCTGCAGCTGGGAGGTCACACATAAGCTGGTTTCCATGCTTGGGTGTGGGTGTTTACAACAGGGATAGGCAGGGTTCGGATAGTAAATATTTCTAGCTTCACAAGCCACCTACAAGTCTCTAACACTTAGCTGACCTCTGGTTTAGGACAGATTTCCCCTTGCCTTTACTGCTGAGTCACCTGTGTGTTTTTACATTAATGTCTGCCTGCCTCTGACTAGCTTTTAGTTGCTAATGATGGCTGGCCCACAATGAATGGTGTACCCTCCAGTGTCTTTAAATTTCTGGTAATAAACTGAAAATATGAGGCTCTAACACCTGGGTCATCTGCCTAATCTCCATAGTTTGGTTTTTTTTAAGCTACTGGTGTTTGTATTTTCATGCTCCACAGCCATGTTACTACCCAAAAGACCGAATTTAGATCTATGCATCCTGTAGAAAGCAAGCAATAGCAATACCCACAAGAGTCATTCGTATTTTGTAGTCTCTGCTTTATTGTCTTGCCTCAAACTAGCAACCTTCAGTGGATTGTTGACATCAATCCTACTCTGATACCAGTTTATTTACCAGGTGACAGAAATTCAGCATTAGCTGAGGTGAGAAAGGCTTATTTACACTCAATATGACTTGACATCTTTGTAATTTTCCCTTTTCATGACAAAGGGGGAATATTTACATTAAAAACACATCAGTAACCTTAGTAATCTCCTTGAGCAGACAAGGGTGCATAAAATCAAGGATGCAAAGCTAAGGATGATGGGAATCTAAATGCAGTAAAGCCTGTTTTCAGGCAAGTCTTAAAGCAGTAAGATTAAAGAAAAACTATGCAACATAATTAGACCAGGGAGGTCAGGAGACACTGGGTGGTCTCCAGCATTATGTCGATGAAGGAAATCATTGTTTAAACAATGAAGAGAAGGCATGAGCTGTACTGGAGATTTGGATCCTTGCACTGAAGGAGTCAAGGAAGTCAGTAGAGGCAGAGTAGTTGTTATGTATCTGGAAGTAAAGGTTTTCTAAAAAATTGAATTTTTATGTAGTATAAATTTAAATTTTGTCATCAAATAATTCTTTCTGCTCTAAATAAAATCAATATTGAATTGCAGCACCCACAGAGTAGAGTGCATTAGAATATTGGGATATAATGTGTACTCTAGACATATTCACGACCCTTTGTCCAGTATGTGACGAAGTGAAAATCGTGGGTGTTAGTGTGAGTGGCATCTAGGGCCACACTTCCTGACTTCATCCATCCTGGGGATAGACTTGGGGCTCAGGCACCTTGGTAGCTGCATGATGGTTCGGGACACCTCTGGGAAGGCAGCCTGCTGGGCACAAGCACTCAAACAAGTTCCTGGCCGGGGGTTGGGGGGGGTCAGATACCAATTGGTATTTTCCTGGCATAGATTAAAATTTACTCAGCCTTCTGCCCATGTTATCTCTGGAGGATGACGTTTATGCCAAGAGCAAGGTTCTAAGGAGTTATTCTGAAATCCTTGCAAGCTTTTGAGAGTAAGATGTTAAACAGCATCTCCCTGAGTAATTTTCAGTTGGACTTTTCTTCTAACATTTGGCACTCAAAATAGAGTCCTGGAGGAGTGTAGACTGAAGCAAAGAGACAATCTGGCGAAATCCTTGCCCTAGGCTGGCGTCTTTAAATGCCAAAATTAAGACTTTTTTCTCCGTAAAATTATCTCCCCATTGTTTGAGGGAAATCCAGGTTGGGCAAAATGAAAAGCATCACATTGACTGTGGATGTAGGTGAGCTGCGTCACCAAAATATACCTCCTGAATCGTAACTGAGTTGGCTTTTCTCGTGCAGCTCTCTAATTCCTGCTGAGTACTTGGGGGAGGTCGTGGAATTCCTGGCTATGCATGCCAAGCCTGCTCATGGGGCAGCTCTCAAGCCTGAGGTCAAGCTGGAGACCTCAAAGAGCTGGCAGGTCCCTCTCAGTCTTGCTGGTATATGAAAGAAGAGACTCTCTGTAAACCAGTCATAGGCTTTGGGTGAAAAGTTGAGGGCTAACCGCAGAACAAGCTGAGACAGAGTGAAGCATGGGAGCAGGGTCCAGGCTGCAGAGAGGAGTTCTTCCTTATCTGTTTAGAAGTTCACTGGATAGGTAGATCTTAGAGGTCTTCAGGTGGTAGGATCTTGCCAGACAAGGTTGAAGGTGGTTTCCATCTCCCCAAGCTGGAGGTAAGAATTCCCTTTGCAATTCATGTTCAAACACTCACTCAGCATCCTTTTCTCCTCTACTTGGAAGACCATGGTTTTCTTTCCTGGCAGAACACTTAAGATTTTCATTCTAGTATCAAATGTGCGTTATTCTACAACATTGGCATCTCTGAACCTTATTCTTTCTTTCTTTTTTATATCTTCCATATGTACTTTTTCCAGATTTTCACTAGTTATATAATGGGAAGATCAGTTAGCCCTGTTTGTTGGATGTTTTTGGCCAAGATGAAGATAATGAATACTCAGCTCAACCTGCCAGCACTCTTCAAATGTATTCCTTACCTCTGATAATTTGACCTTGGTGGTTGAGACTTTCCCCTGTAAGCCCAATAGTTATCTGTGATTCACAGGTGACTTGAGGCATTCTGATGGGAAAATCTTTATGTGAAGAGTTAATTTGGCAGCATTTCACAGCCTGGGAAGAAAAGCATCATATTTACAAGTGAGGCTTCTAAGCCACCGGGCTTCATGTATCCTTTGTGTCCTGAGCACAGAAGGAGGGACAGTGAGGCTCTAGTGGGTGTTCCTGTGGGAAGTCACAGAGCTGCCCCTTTCCACATCTGTCTTCTTGTCGCACATCCTGGTACAAACAGACAAAAGTTGTTATTATGGAAGATGAAGCTGATAGCTTTTAATAATCACATTCACTAGGATGAAGGCATAATTGCTACTTTTATGTTCATTTTACAGTGAATAGTAATTAGCCTTTGGCCCATTACAGTGTGTGAACATCGAATTACCCACCTGCTCTTGCTATGTCTCGTTAACTTAAACTATGTGTCTAAACCTTTATCAGAAAACAACTCCTTCCCCATCTCCCAGCTGGCATCTACTTCAGCTAAATTCATTTAGAAAAGTCAAAGACTTAAGGATGACCATTTCCCAAATTGTGCTGAGAGTACAGGACAAAGACATTTAAAGATGCTTTTAGTTACCGGGGTTGGTATTGCATCACAGAGCGTTTTGGAAATAAAGGCATACCGCTTTGTTTGGAGACCAAAGTATCTTTTACTTTTGTTTGTAACATTGTTTGGCTCTTAGTTGATTTATGAAGATAATTTGATAATTGTGTTACAAAATCAATGTGTATGCTCAGTCCCTGAGAAAAGGCAGGTCGATGATAAATATAACCTTTCTGACTTGCAGCAAAAATTTCCCTTTGGAAGAAATGGGACCCTAGGTGAAATAATCAGGATTATCATCAAATAAAGCACAAAGGAAAACCTGCCTCCCTGTGAAGTAAAAGTAAAACATATCTGCACAATACTGAAATTAGTATAAGACTCTGGTGTCAGTTAGAACCTTAAGAACTCAGAGCAGGGAATAAACTAGGGGAACATTTGGTTGGACCCTGTCAGTTTACAGAAGAGGAAATACAGGCTTAAAATGTAAATATCTTACCTGTTGTGGGGTGAATTGCAGGATTTACAGAATCTCCCACCTAGCCTTAGTTCATTTACATCAAAAGGTGTTGAAATGGTCATTCTCTCTTCCCCTCCATTCCTCATACATAATTGGTCTGGTGTATGCCAGTCACCAAGGACCCACCAATGTAGTTCTTTCTAGAGGAGGCTGGTGGGAAGTGGAGAGCATGCCCAGGTGGCAGAGCATGAGTGGCAGCTGGAGGAGATGGATAGGGTCGGGACCAGCTAGCGAATTCCAGCAAGATGTGAGCAATAAAAATAGTTTCTCCCAACCTACCCTTTCCCTTGACTTATTTCAGTTTCACTGGTTTCATAGGGGATTCGCCTTGGGCCAGGAACCCTCTACCCCCTGCCCTGAGCAACACCTGTAGTTAGAGAAAAACCTTACTTATTCTTACAATACATGTTTAAGTGGCTCCAACAACCAAAGGAAAGTTGGGCGGCACTTTACCATATGCATCTAAGATAGAAAGGAAACAACTAGCTTAATATTTGGCTTAAAAAAATTTTACTCCATGGAATTCTGCTATTGCTTCACTTCTATATGTGGTAGTGCTTTTGTTACCAAGATGGAGGGGCTACCTTACATTCCAGAGCACCGGGCATTGCCTTCTGTCAGGTTCCAAGTCCAAAGGCATGTGTAGGTATCTTGGTTTCCTATGGGTGCTGAAACAGATTGCCCCAAACTTAGTGGTTTAAAATAACACTAGTTTCTTATCTTAACATTTCTAGAAGTCCAAGTCTGAAATCAGTTACAATGGACTTAAAATTAAGGTGTCAGCAGGGCTGTGTTGCTTCTGGAGGGTCCAGGAGGAATCTGTTTCCCCACCTTTTCCAGCTTTTAGAGGCTGCCTCCCTTCTTGGGCTCGAGGCCCCTTCCTCCATCTTTGAAGCACATCATTCCAACCTCCTCTTCTCTCAGGATCCTTAACTTAATCCCGTTTGCAAAGTCTCTTTTACCTATTGTGGTAACATATTCACAGGTTTCAGGGATTAGGACATGGACATCTTTGGGGACCATTATTCTGCTTACCAGGCACAGGAGGGCTTTGGGGAATGACCAAGACCCAAGTAATGTGGGCAGTTTACAGGCACATTTGGCCTGATGTTGAAACAATGGCAATATTGCAATAGTTGTTTTGTTTGCTTGGCCACGTGTCAGGACGGCTAGCAGGTTATCTTCGAGAATTTGCTTAACTGGTCTTTGCATGTCACATTGGAGCAACTGATCATGTAATGTCGCTGAAAGCGCCATTTGGGAGATGTGGCAAGCTGAAAACTTAAAGTACCATCAGAGGCATTTGTAAGTTATGTTTGGTGGAACTGTCAAAACTGTTCAGAAGCTATAGAGAGCTTTCAACTGAAGCCCTGATATCTTCAGTAACTAGAGATGTATAATGCTTGTACTTCAAAGGAAATAAAAGTACTCTTAAAAATCTAGTTTTAAAATCTTCTACTTATTTTTTTTGGCCCATGAATTGAAACTTCATTGTTCCACAACAGAAAAATCAGGAAGGACAAAGAAGAAACAGTTCTATATAAAGTTTCTATATACAGTTAACTAATTACATTTGTGGTTCATTAATATCCTGTTTATGGAAAGAAAATCACTGTGAGGCCTTCAGGGTCTCTTCTAACTCAGGGGGCTGTATAAAATTATCTCAATTTAAATAGCATCTTAAAAGGTTTAGCATCCCTTGGTAAAGATAACACATCTCATCATTATCAATTAAAGGACTCCTGAAGTCTTTGAAAAGAGGACTTGTTTGCTTAAAATACATGAAGGTCATGCTCACCCTGCAATAGGCAAAGAGGAGTAGTCATTTGTTATTTTTAAAGAGGCTGTCATTTAGCCATTATGAAGATGAATAACATTTGTTATTACCTAATAATCTTCCTGTTGATTACAGAGAAAAGACACTTGCAGACACCTTATGTGCCTTTCTTAGTCGCTAGATTATTAAAGCCTTTTGATTAAATTCTGTAAACAAAAATTAAGGTCTTTGTTCTCTGAATTTTAAGACTGGTATCCAGAATGCTAAGCCATGCCTTGGTCCGTGGTATTTTGAGTTCATATGTTATTTGCCTACTGTTCATGCAACGTTGCAAAAACAAAGTTCATTTTTTAATATCAAACAGATTGTCAATGGATCATACGCTGCCTCTATTAAGGTTAGTTTTTGGATGTCTGCCTTCTTGAAGAGAGTTAATGAAGCTATAAGTTACCTGTGAGCCTTCATTTGGAGTCAGGCCTAATTATCTGGATCTTGGCCACATTATTGTCCGAGTCTTACTTCTAAAGCAGATGGAGTCACTCAGGAATGACTTCATTTGTATTAATTTGTTGCACTGTCTTCTGCTATTCATCTCCAAAGAACTGTACAGGCTTTGTCACAGAGAGCAGGAAAAGACAAAAGAATTTTAGTCAGAAATAAGAGAGAGATCTACTCCTTCCATTTACACACACTGATGTTCCAACCCAAAGGCAATTAAGTCCTGGCCACTTCAGGGCAGGGGAATGGTGTATGAGGGTAATCATGCTACCCGAGATTCACGAGCTTTCATTTTTCAGAATAAGTCGGATGACAGACATATTGATCCAGCACTTAAAAGGGAAACTCTCTGGAGCTTGTTTTGCTGTTGTCAATATCTCACCCGGCTTCAGAGAGCCCCCGGGGCAGTCCCTGAGGGAAAGCTGCACCTCGGCGGACTCAGGGCAGCATGTACCTTGTTGGAAAGAGCAATCACTTTGTTATTAATGGATTAGATACAGGATTTCTGGTGAAAGGCTAAAGGGTCATTATAATTCTACCTTGCACTCAACTGCAGTCATCTCCAAGGAAAATAGCTTGGAATAAACTTAATTTAACCATATTCATAAACTTCCTGTAGAGATATGTAGGGTTTGTTTCAGAGTTAAGGAAGAGAATTTGGCTTTTTCATTGACAAGCGGTAATGGTGTTTTGTTTTGTTTTTAATTAGTACTTTGACAACAAGGGGGTAAATGTTGTCCATGGCCTTGTGAAATAACAAAATTCAGTTGGGTAATTTGGTTTTATAAAACAATTCATGAATCAGACAGCATCCCTTCCAGCAAGTAGAGAGGGGTTTCAAGGAATTGTACTAAATGGAAGACTTTTATAGGCAAGAGGAGGAAGGGATAAAGCAAGAGCTGATTACCTCATCTTCCTTTGGGGAATGGAAAGCATCTGTGTGACAGGTCATCTCATTGGCGCTGACCAGAAAATTCTAGACTGACTGCTAAGACTGTATTCCTGGAGAACATTGAAACTGCAATTAGGTTAGATATAAAGCCTTTAGTCTGGTGATGTGGGCTTAGCACAAGCAACTCCAGTTTGGGGCTGTTGTCTTTTTATTAAAAGCTTTTATATGGTGAACAGGATATGTCAATTTAGTGTAAAAAGCCTTCGGTAAAGAGTAACAACTTTATTCAGTATCCAAATTGCTATTGGCAAATACATGAACTCTAATGTAGGTAACACACGAACCACTCAATTAGCATGTGTCTGCATTGATATCACACTCTCTGAATGAAAGTCGAAAAGAAAATAGATGATCTTACCATCAACATAATGACAAGTATTCGCTGATTCGAAGAGCCCCAAACACAGAGGCTATTTCTTCAAAACAATTTATTTGCTCTTCAGAGACATTGCTTCTTGATAGTAACTTTTAGACATTTCTGAGATTATCATCTGTTTAACGGTTTCATTAGAGATCCCTAAACAAGGAATTAAAAAGACAAGTTACTGCATCACATTAGGTTCGTTCCATGTATTCACGTGCTACGGCCACTGCGACAAAATGCCACCACCCGAGGGGCTTAAACAACAGAAAGTTATTGTCTCACTGCGCTGGATATCCAAGATGAGGCGTTGGCAGGAAGAATTTGTACCTAGGGACAGACAGACATACAGGGAAAAAGGCATGTGAAGATGAAGGCAGAGGTCTAGGCGATGCTTCTACCAGCCGAGGAAAGCCAAACGTTGTCAGCAAACCACTGGAAGTTGGGGGAGAGATGCGGAACGGAGTCTCCCTCCCTACACTTAGAAGGAACCAGCTGTGCCGACGCCTTCATCTCTGATTTCTAGCCTCGGGAACTGTGAAACAAGGAAGTGTTGTTTAAGCCGCCCAGTTTGTGGGACTTGGCTGCGGCAGCCCTCCCAAACGAATACGGCTGCGGGGAGGCTTCAGATCCCAGTGCCTCGGAAGACCTCCTCGGGCCGCGCATCTCCGTCAGCCCCTCTCGGGGCCTCTCTCACACAGCCAGCCTTCTCCTTGCTGTTTCCTGATTACTTTCTTGTGTGCCATGTGAACTCTCTGAAAAGGGACTTGTCCCTCTCTTTACCTCTAGGCTCCCGCAGCTCAGAGCAGAGCTGCACAGAGTGGACCCTGAATAAATATTTTTTGAATATGTGAATCATTCTCTGATTATTACCCGCTCCAGTGATGTGAAAGAAGACAGGAATGAATGAGTGAACATAGCTTAAGAATTAATTTGTTTTTTTTACTTTTCAAACATTTTATTGCGAAAAATGTCAAACTTAAAAGTTGAAAGAATGTAAGCATTCTTTTCACCACCAAGATTCTGCCGTTTTCATTTCATTGTACTTGCTGTCGTCACATCCGTCTGTCCGGTAACCGTGCCCCGCGTGGGCTGCGGCGTCGCTTACCGACTGGTGTCAGTACCTCCACTTCCACAGCTCCACGGCGGCCTCCACTGTCCTCGTCATCTTCCTTCCAGCTTACCGCTTTCCTCCTCTAACACGCCAGCGGCCGCGGACCGCTCGCAGCTCTCGAATCACTTGAACAACATTATGGTTACTAGACCCCCTATTATCAAGTCCCCCCCACATACCCCACTACTGTCCATAAGCGTAGTAAGATGCTATAGAATCATTACTTGTCTTCTCCAAAAATACTGCCTTTCCCGTGTCCCCCATTGCTGCATTACGTGTGCTAATCATAATGCCCCCTTTCCCCCCTTATTCCTCCCTTCCCACCCATCCTCCCCAGTCCCTTTCCCTTTGGTAACTGTTAGTCCATTCTTGGGTTATGTGAGTCTGCTGCTGTTTTGTTCCTTCAGTTTTTCCTTTGTTCTTATACTCCACAGATGAGTGAAATCATTTGATACTCGTCTTTCTCCGCCTGGCTTATTTCACTGAGCATAATACACTCTAGCTCCATCCATGTTGTTGCAAACGGTAGGATTTGCTCTCTCCTTATGGCTGAATAATGTTCCATTGTGTATATGTACCACATCTTCTTAATCCATTCATCTACTGATGGACACTTAGGTTGCTTCCATTTCTTGGCTATTGTAAATAATGCTGCGATAAACATCAGGGTGCATATGTCCTTTTCAAACTGGACTGCTGCATTCTTAGGGTAAATTCCTAGGAGTGGAATTCCTAGGGAAAATGGTATTTCTATTTTTAGTTTTTTTGAGGAACCTCCATACTGCTTTCCACAATGGTTGAACTAGTTTACATTCCCACCAGCAGTGTACAGGGTTCCCTTTTCTCCACATCCTCGCCAACA
The DNA here is from genome assembly GCA_029783875.1 of Phataginus tricuspis. Classification (NCBI taxonomy): domain Eukaryota; kingdom Metazoa; phylum Chordata; class Mammalia; order Pholidota; family Manidae; genus Phataginus; species Phataginus tricuspis. Next base: position 31,161,257 of record JAQQAC010022866.1, on the reverse strand, counting down.
TTTGTTGTTGTTAAGAATTAATTTTTAACAGCCTGAATATATCAAAAATAACTTTGATTTTATGAGAAAGATTTTTTAAAACTATTAAGTCATACAGTTTGGGAATATCGCTTTGAATTTTAGTTTTGATTTCTTTAAAAAAGGGAGTAACAGCTAGCAACAACTAGTAACATAGTTTAATTGGTAAAGGAATTGCATTTCAGTAAAATTTATTACAAAAATGTAAAATCAAATTGCTCCATCTATTCAAAACAACTTTTATTTGTCGCTGTAAAGAAGGTAATTTAATTTGAAAATATCAGATATATTGATTGAAATATGATTTCTCTGGTACTTAATTGAAGAAAGAGGCAAATGTAAAGGAAATTTATCTTCTGTATTTGTGAATATCTGGAGAATTGTGCAGGGTTAGTCTTAGTGATATATATCCAAAAATTACATTCATTAAAATCATCTGGGTAAGAAATCAAGATTTCTGAGAACCAATATTATGTTGCCAGTTAAGAAGTTTTGCAGAAATCTATAATAGTTTATAGCTGAGTGTGCTGTGTACCAAAAAACTTCTTGAAGAAAACTTCCATTGATGTTTTCAAAGGATCTTGCCCCTTTTATTTGAGAAGTTGCCTATGAAGACTTTAAATTAAATCTAAACATGGAACTGGAGTGCTATTATTTTGTATGAATATTTGTATTGTGGTTTAGCATCATACACACACACACACACACACTGTACCACCACACACATGCACAAACCATAATAAACATACAGCTCCACTGATTTTCACAAAACTAACACACCAGTGTCACCAGCATCTGAACAGGAAATAAAGTATTATTTAGTGAAGGTCCAGTTCAAATGTTTCGACCATTTATCAGTTGGTGTGCTTGCCTTCTTTATGCGTGCTGAATATGCGTCCTTGGTTGGATATAGAACTTGCACACCTTGTTCTCTTCTGTGACTTGCTCTTTCACTCTTCGGATGGTATCTTTTGTTAATAGGCATCTTTTATTTTAGCGTAGTCCAATTTCTTAGTCTTTTACTTTTGCATGGTTTGTGTCCTGTTTAAGAAATCTTTGCCAACCCCCAAGGTCATGATGTTATTTTCTTATGTTTGCTTCTAAAAACTTCATTGTTTTAATTTTCCTATTTAGATCTATGACTCATCTAGAATGATATTTAGTTCAAAGAATGGTCAAAATGTTATCTATGATTATCTGGGAATTTTGATTATAGGTAATTTTATTTTCTTTAAAACTTCCAGTATTTTTTACAATAAAACATGTCTTCATTTTATAATTTTAGAAGAGTGAATTGGTCACCCTTCACTACATTAGGCTGTGTAACAAAAAATCTTGATGTCTCAGTGGATTTCAACAGCTGATACTTGGTTGTTTTTGCTTACCTAGGTTGTGACTGCCAGTTGGCTAATGGGTTTCTTACCTAGTCTGTGGTTACAGAAGTTGAGTTCTGTTCCGTGATCCATTCCATTCTAAGACTTGGGCTAAGGAAGCACGCTCTCTCCATGGCTGACGCACGGGAGCACACAGGCTGACAGAAGCCTTCAATAACTCTAAAAGTGTCTACGTGAGGGTGATACAGGGCGTGTCTGCTCGCATTCTCCTCCATTAGCCAAAGCCAATCACATGACCGACACCAAAGGAATGCAGGGAAAATTGCTATAAGACGAGGAGAGAATGAAAAATTTCCAGTAGTATCCCCTACCACGAAGGCTCTTTTTCAATGCTGTCAGTCTTGTACCATTTCTTCCTTGTTCTAAGTTCCTCAGTATGAAGTCAGCCTTTCATAGTGTCGCCCCATGGACACCCCAGTCTCAGAGTCCACTGCTGTTCCATACAACCTTGATCTTAGAACACCAGGCTGCTCACAATTCCATGAACTTGGTTTGTAAGCCTGTGTGCTTTTAAACACTTTGTCACCCTAACAACGTCTTACATACTAGTGTTAGAAGTTTCCTGAACGAGCTACACTCTTTCAGACTGAGTTCAACTATTTCCTCTTCCTGGGATGTTCTTTACTTCCTTTTCCATTGCCTCCTGAAATTCTATTCATCTTTCAAGGACCAATTCTTCTGTGAAGTCTTCTTGTATTCCCGTAGTCAGAATTAATCATGCCCCTTTCTTCGCAGTGATGGCACTAGTTGCAGCCTGCCTTAATTTCTTGTTACGTGGACCTACATTGGTCCCTCCCAAGGGGTTATATGAGCTCTTTGATGACATTTTATTCCTTTCTGCATTCCTTCCAGAGCAGAGAGGAAGTAGTTCCTGGCACATAGTAGGCATTCCGTTGACCTTTATAGAATTGAATTGCATAGCAACGTGGCCATGAAATAATATTTAAAAATTACGTGACTTAAACAAAAATTCCAGAGTTGTCAACGGTGAAAACTTTGTAACTTCTAAGAGAAGTTACTGATCGGTGAACTAGAGAACAAGTCAAGAATCAAGTACGGTTTGCCCTTCAAGAACAGATGAGTGACGACAATAAAGCTACAAGTGATTTATTACCTTCTTGTGGTGCATACATTTATTTTGCTCAAGGTGTGTATTTTATACCTTCTAACAGCTTTGAAGAGAGTTTTTAAAAAATGTTCTCTGACTTTTATGCTTCCCAGTTCACTCTGGTCACTGTACCTGGTGGAGAGGAAGAAAAGTAAGCTATAGAGCGTGCCTCAGCATTCTTGGGGTTCACGTTCCCTTCTTTATAAAAACACACAGCTTACCTGCTCATAGTCCAAGTTATTTTCAGTGATGAATTAAACTTTAAGCCAGTTTCTCATTATCTTCAGAAATATATGGCCTCATGCCTGGGGATGAATGAAGTCTATCTTAACACTTTTATATATTCATCAGAATGCTTTTCTCATGGGTTTGCTAGGACATTTTTGCTAATTTTTGATCACTGATATCAACATATATTGCAGTTTATATTATCTGAAGTGCCTGTTTTATCCAGAGCTCTTTATAGAGCAGTGTTCCTCAAAATCTGGTCTATGGACTTGGTACCAGTCTGTGAGTTGTTTGCTACCAGTCCTCAAGAAGATAAGGAGTTTATTCCAGAGTGTAAATTAATGGTGTTGCCAACTGCACTGTTTAGTTCAACTGACTTTTTTGTTGTTTTTCTACAGCAAGATTTGTTGATGATGGAAGGAGTGCATTGTCTGCACAAGCTCCTTTTCTCATCGTGGATTGGCATTTGGAGTACCACTGCTGTAGAGAACCTGCCCCTGGTCACTGCTCTTTGAAGCCAGAGTGGACTCATGGCAACAATGGGTCTCTCTTCCTCTCCTTTTTCTCCTTCTTTCTCCATCTGTTTCTCTCTCTGTAACAGGAACTAAAAGGTGTAGAGATATCTAGGTGTAGCTGTCAGTTGGTGGTGGATGTTTATGCTGTAAGGTGTTAGTTGGAGTCATTGTCATGTAAGATGAAGCCACGAGCAAACCAAAGCTCCGGGAGCAGAAGCTCTGAGAAAGCGGTGAAGAGGGCGGGAAAGAAATATAGAAGAAAACTACCTACGAGATGGCGGAGATGAAAGGGCATATGGTGCTGGGAGAGGAACACACAAGTGCTCCAGTGCCATTACCCGGCCTGAGTCCCACCCCCAGGGATGTGGACTCAACAGGTCTTTGGTGGAGTCTGTGGATCTGCATTTTAGCCAGTGCCGCAGGGTATCCTCAGGTTAGGGAATGTCAGAGCTCTGTTGGTGAGGTCACCTTTCACTCATCTTGCCAAGCAAGATTCAGTCCCAGCCAAATTGTAGATATTCACACTAAATGTAGTATCACCTCTGTCTCAGACCTTCATGCTTCTGCATATGATATTCTTCTTGCCTGGAACTCCTCTTCCTTTTTCTCACACTGGTAAAAACCTCCTAGTCCTTGCAGACATAACTCAAACATCATAATTTGAGTTCTTGCCTGTCCCCCTCCAATTTCCACCACTCTGCTAGGGTCCTTGCTAAATTATTCTAGCCCTTGCCCAATTTATTAGCTCCCCTTAGAGAAAATCTTGTTCTTCCTCTTCTCCTGTTCTCTCTCTTCTTACCTTTACCAAATTCAAAAGTCCAAATTCCAAATTCCAAGAGTCTGCTATCTGCCCCCATCTTCTGGATTTCTCAGAAACATTTTGGCACTGGTCATTAGCACTCGGTCTTCTCACATCTGACATTTCATTATGAAAAATATTGAAAAAAGATGATAAGTTGAGGGAGCAATACAGTGAACCCCCCCATATACTTTTCCTAGATTGAATAATTTTTAACATATTTTGCTGTATTTCCTCTATGTTTATAAATATGTTTTTCTCCTTTAATTTTTACTGAACCATTTGAAAGTTGTAGATATATATTACTTTATCTATAAATACTTTAGAATATATTTCTAAACTATGGGCTTGTTTTCCTATATAACCTCACTTTTTTGATATGCTTTTTCCCTATTTTCTTCATTTTTCTCCTGCATCAGTGGCAATTCCTTCCTAATCTCCTTTACTAGATCTTCCTCCTTTTCCTTGACCCCTACATGTGGCTGTGCTCCCAAGCTCAGCCCTTGTTTCTCTTCATTTCCTTAAAATGTCTTTAGTTTCTCTTATTCCATCCCATTTCATTTAAATACCACCTACAGTCTGTAGGCTTCAAAACTTGAATTTCCAGTCCAGTCTTCTCATGTTTGAACCTCAGATATGTTTATGTAACTGTTACTCAGTATCTTTAATATAAAATAGGCATATCAAATTTAACGTGGCTAAAGAAAAACGCTTCATTTCTCTCTTATCCATATCTTGCCCTATGCAGTAAAGAATTTAACCTTGGCCAAAGAGAGGTTTGGCCTTGCCCTCAGTTTCGGGGAGGTAAATCTAAGCCCTTAGTGTGACATGCCTATAGGAATGTCTTGCCTTTGGACCTTGGATCAGGGTAGTCATAACAATATGATTTGGGGTGGGAGCTGGCCACACCAGAAGGACCAACAGTGTGACTTGAGGGGAGAGAGTTTGGGTCCCGAAATATCAGTACATCTCTGGAGAGGCTAGTACTGAGGTCAGCCACTTGGGCAGTCAGTCATGCCTACGTGGTGGGTGGAGCTCCAATTAATACTATGAACACTGAGGCTTGAGTGAATTTCCCTGGTTGGCAACACTACGTGTGTATTTTCACACTGGATGCTGGCAAATTAATGCTGTCTGACTCCACAGGAGCTACCTGATAACTCTATGTTTGGTACTTTTTTGGACTTCATGCTATATGCATTTTCCTGTAACCTATTTCTCTCTGTATCCCTTCACTGCAATAAACCATAACCATGAGCATAGCAACCTTCAGTGATTTCTGTGAATTATGGAAACTTCTAGTGAATCATGGAACCACAAGGTGGTCTTGCAGTTGGTATCAGAAGTGGAGGTAGTCTTGTATGGGCTGGTCTCTCCAACTTTTCAGTTGGCTGAATTTTCACATTCCCTTAATCAGTTATTATCTCTTTAGTGTTGAGTAAGCTACTTAAGTTCACTCTGCTTTCTTCTCCATAGCTATAAAATAGGTAAAATTATAGTACCTATCTCATAGGGTTGTTATTGAATGGTTCAAATGTTGAGCACAAGTGTCCAAATAAATTAATCAATGTAAATTCAGTCGGATAGTTCGTGACAGTGTTGATAGTTGTAATATTACTGTCTTCACACTATCATTGCCGTCCTGATCAAGGCCACCGTTACCTGTCACTTAGATTACCGAAAAGCTCTAACTGCTGCTGCTTCCACGACCCACACCTACAGGTGACTCTATGCAGTACCTAAAGTGAGCTTTTTCAAGCACATTGTTTTTCTTAAACTGCCCAAATGGTCTTGTATCAAACTTAGAATAAGGTCCAAAGATCTCATTAGTTCCACTGCCTCCTCGGCCCCTGCCCATCTCTGCAGTGTTTTCTGCTACTACACGTGCTCAGTATGCTTCAGCCAGACATCCTCTGTGTGGTGACCTCTGCCCCCAACACTGTTTTTTCAGATCTGCCTGTAACTTGACTCTGAACATTTTCAGGGGTCCACCCCAGTATTGCCCATTAAGGGGTTTCCACTGAGCACTTTATCTAAAATAGTATTCCCTCCCAACAGCACTCTGAATTTCTTATATTCTTCAAAATCCTTATCGGTTTCTGAATGTAAATAGTCTAAGGTTTATTTATTATATCTTTTCCTCACTGGAATGTAAGCTCTGTGAAGGTGTGGATTTTAGCTGCTTTTTTTGGCAAGCGGTAACTGGAACATTCAAGATGCTCAGTAAGTATTATACCAGAAGGCAGGGAGATGTGTTGTGTTCACCAGGAAAATTCTAGCATCAGACACAGCCTGGCACACAGTAGGACTCAGTTAATATTCTTTGACCGAAGGCAGTAGTAGCTTGAATGTTCTTTACAGAAGGATAAAAAAAATTAGTTGTTCCCAGAATTTACTCTTAAGCTTTCTTTTCCTGGAAGGCTAAAATGGGATTCCCACTCTTCTACAGTCTTTTGAGAAAAAAAAGTAGCACTTATGAAATTATCGTAGTGCTCTTCAAGTGCCACCTCTCTTTTTTCTGTCCTTGAATGGAGTATTTACACTGGTAAATCAGTGCAGCTATATAAAGACTCTAAAAATTATCACTAAAAAATGGAAAAATCATAAAAAATGAAACCTGTTCACCCACTGTTTTGAAGAATTCCAGTTTCCACATAAAACTGTGCAAATTACATGTTCTCTTCTTCTGTTGATCTAAGTGTGTGTTTATGTGTGTGCATATAATGTGCATATATATGAGATTTTATGGTGCCCCCACCATGTAGCTAAAAATGTACCTAAGTGAAGTAGTTATGTGAGAGCAGTAATGGGAAGGCAGAATCTTTCCCTCTTATACTGCAGCATCTCCTACTCGGTGTATTGAAGCCACAATGGGCCTGCTCATTGTTGCAATCAGAACCAGCCGCCCTAGCAGGAATATCAGGGGAAGGTTTTCTTTGAATTATGGGGAAGGGAGTTTCCTCTGTCACGGCTCATTGCCTTTTATTTAGAAGAAGCAGGCATTACTTTTAGGGAAAGGTCTATAGCTTCCTATTTGTAAGCAAAACCTTCCAGTAGTTACAATCATGGCATTTGGTTTCATTCCGGTAAGTGGATTTATTAGGAGAAAGAGAAAAGGAGGGAGTTGGAGGAGGAGAATCTTAATGCAGAAGTTAAGCTTGAAAATGCCTGGGAAATGGGAAGTAAGGGGCACCAATAAAGCCATTACTAGTGTGCCAGTGTGATGCCCAGATCCTCCAGGTGTCTGACTCTTAGGTTAATTTGTCAGGATGTCAGATGCTCTTCCTGTAGTGGAGGCAGCACTGGTATGGACTCATGAGACCTGGATTCTTATTTTGATTTACTAATATTCTTACTTAGGGAAAGCCTCTTAACTTCTTGAGGCTTTTATATATGGATTATGAGCTATATTTATGATTATGAGATTATGAGTAAATATACTCATATTTTCCCATTTACCTCACTGAGTTGCAAAGGATTGCAAGCAAGAAGATACATATAGAGATATTCTGCTATAAAGTACTCTGAATTGCAATAATATAAAGTATTCTAAAGCATTTCATCTTAGTGCCAAACTTAGTATTCTAAGCAGTAAGATACTAGCAATTAGCAGAGTGCCTGAGATATAGAAAGCACACAGAAAATGTTAGATGGTATTATGATGGTGATTCTATTATTCTTCATTAGGAGTAGACCATCCCCCCCTTTGGCATATTTTGGTACCAGGCAGCAGTTAAACAAAAAGACAACAAAAAATTGTCTTGTCCCTGTGAAAGCATAATTCAAATAAGTGTCTGCTTAAGCTATGTGCAATATCTTTTCTCTCTCTCTTTTAATTCCTTTCTGCTCTCCTCCTACAAGCATTCATTGCCTAGCACTGTGCTAGGCTGTCATATAAAGATAAAGTGTGTCTTGCTGTCAAGAGGCTTAAAGTCCAGTAGAGAGGCAAGTAAATAAATAAATGCCGTCAGGTTTTTGGGTGCTATGCTAGGCGTGTGAGCATGCCACAAAGACACACATTGGATTTTGTGCAACTTGCTTATCTCCAGGAAAGGAATAGCACCCTTAGGTTTGCTTTTATGTGTAGAATTCATCTATATTTTATGACTCTTGGTTTATTTTAAGCTTTCTGTCATTTTCAGAATAGTTTGGCACTGACACTCAGCTTGAAAGTCAAAGGTTTAATTCAGTCATCAAGGTATTCAGAATAGACTCTTCCTGATGCCAAAGATCCAATCAAGACTCCAAGCCAGCTCAAACAAAATAAGGAATGTACTGGTTCACAAACTGGGAAGTCCGATTGTGTAGACTTGAGGCATGGCTAGCTGCCAGGGCGTACACTGTTTTCTCCTCTTTTTTCTCTTTCTCTTCCTATCAGCTTCCCTTCCCTTTGTGTGTTGTCTTTGTTCTGTTCTGTTGAAGGGGGTCTTCCTTTGTGCACCCAGGGAAAATATCCCTGAATAGTCCCAGATTCCCATTCTTTTCATTTAACAATCACAGAGGAGAAACAATTTTTATCTTTCAGTTTCATAATTGAATTTGGGAAGGAATGTGGATTCGTCTTCCTTTAGCCACGTGCTCACCTTAGTTGTCCCAGGGGGAATGTGGCAGTAGGCTTAACTAGGCCTGGCTTAATGTACTTCCCCACTGTCTAGTGGGTGAAGGATCAGGGTGTTAACTGTGACCGATATCCTCATTAGAATACTTTGGAATAGGGTAATATTCCAAATAGAACAACTTTGTTCTGCAAAGGAAGGGCTACTGGGTCAAAGCAGCATATGTGCCCCTGACAAGGACGTCTCTGTGATATGATGGAGACAGACATGCTGTAATGGGTATCCGCTAAATAACCTGCTTGTGCCTTTACTCCTCCTAGGAGCATCTTCATCATCTCATACGGGAACTTCTCCCTCACTCCAGCCCTGTGGTTAGCAGGAGAGCTGCATTTTCCTACAGATTGCACCCACTTGGCTGCAGTTGACTGGTCTCATCTGGGCACTTGACTTAAACCTGGCCAGTCAGAGACCTTTCCTGGGTTTCTGTACAGGGGGTTAGTGAGAGCATGGTAGTTACTCAGTGATGGCAGATTTAACAAAATGTCAAAATGGAAATGTGTTGCTGTGTTCCTCCTACGTGGAGGAAGTTGGTCCATAGTTGGTTCATAGTTTGAATAAAGCTGATACACAGGAAAACACAGATCAGTCAGCTAGTGGTGGAGATTAATTAATCACTTGATTCCTGATCCTTACTACCACGAGCCCTTGCCATGTTCCGCAATTGTGACTCTAACATGAGTAGCGGCATCCAATAGAAATGTAGTGTGAGCCACATTTGGACGTTTAAATTTCCTAGTAGATACGTAAAGGACCTTAAAAAAGTAAAAAGACACAGATGAATTTAAGTTTTACACTCTATCTAGTTTAACCCCAAACAACCAAAATATTATCATTTCAAATTATAATCAACATAAAGTATAATTGATATATTTTACATTCCTTTTCTCATACTAAGTCTTGAAAACTTGGTGTGCATTTTACCCTTGTAGCACATCTCCGTCTGGGTGAGTCACGTTTTAGGTGTTCAGTAGCCATAGGGACGGCACGGCTACTGTATGGGACAGTGAAACCCTAAAGCCATAAAGCCAGAGAAACGTGGGACAAGAGAGAGAATCCACCTCGAGGATGCTTCCTAAGAGACTCCAATCAGATATTTACATTCTTTGACATCCTTCCTGTTGATAAATAGATCATCTACCAACTATCCATAAAGTAACTCTTTGTCTTTGAGATAAAAGTGATGTTGATTCTCTCTCCATTCTTCCTTTATATTCTAAAGCTGAAGAACTTTTTTGTTGTTTTGTTACTTAAACTGCTTTACATCCTCAACAGCACTTAACTTAAAATTTTCTCCATTACCCTAGTGCCATTAAATAAATTTTAGAAAATGATAAAAATGATCCTAAGTACATGAGAAGTTTTCTTTTTGTAATTGAAAAATACACTGAAGGTAATATTTTTTCCTTTTCAGTGGTGAAGATTTGAGGGTACTTTACATACGACAGTTCAGCCCTTTAATATTTTTTGCATATGCTAAATTTAATTGTTTCTTATAACAGTTCATTAAAATGTGGAGTTGCAGTTAAGAAAAGTATTAAAAGTTGTTTTTGTTCCCTTTTCCTCTTAAATGGAAAGATAATCTTAGTTTATATTGCCTCATGCCATGGCAAGCAAGCATTTGTAATGATGGCTTGTATTTTGATACCTTGAAAAGGATGTACTTGTAGCTTAATAGTCACATTCACTCATTTCTTTCTTATCATAATAATTCCTGGAATCAGATTTTAAGGCAAAGTGTGATGACAGTTTAGTTCATTTATTCATTCATTAGGAGAAAAAATAGGCTTATTATCCATAGGTAACTTCCTGAGGAAGTGTCTTTCCTTTTTGCTTATTTCTGTAACTCAAATGCCTAGAGCAGTGCCTAACCCAAGACATTTGATAAATATTTGTTGAATGAATACACTAGTTACTGTAAATAAAAGGCTCATTTTAAAATGCAAAGGGCAAATAAGATTAATTTTGTGCACATACTCTGTGCTAGGCTCTGTGTAAAATTTGTAATATGCATTACAAATATAACTTACCAAAACCCTGTGAAACATGTATTGTCATCATTTTACAGATAAGAAAACCAAGACAAAGAGAAGTTAATGTTTCTTGAACTCACATAATTAAATTGTAGAACTGGGATAGACTTCAGAGTCATGTGATTCCAAACTCTTCTCTTAATCATGCATTTGTTTCCTAGAGCTGTTGTACAAAATACCACCAACTGAGAGACTTAAAACAACAGAATTTATTCTCATAGTTCTGAGGGCTAGAAATTCAAAGTCAAGGGCCACGCTCCCTCTGAAACATAAGAGGAACATCCTTGCTTGTCTTATCTAGCATCTGGCATTTGCTGGCAATGCTTGGCATTTTTTATCTTACAGATACATCATTCTAGGCTCTGCTTCCACTGTCAATGGTGCTCTTCACCCTGTGTATCTCTCTCTTCTTCTTATAAGGACGCCAGTCATATTGAATTCCGGGACTACCCGCCTTCAGTATGACCGCATCTTAGCTAATTACATTTGCAACAACACTGTTTTCAAATAAGGTCTTGCTTTGAGGTCCTGCCATTTAGGATTTCAGTATCTCTTTTTGGGGAGACACAATTCTACCATAACAACTACTATACTTGATATTTGTAAAGTACAGGTATTTATTAAGCACTTAGGAAGCCCAACGCACTGGGTTTGTTTATTGATACAGGAATACATAAAGGTAAAATGCACTTTTCCTTTAATCTGGTTAGGAGGAAAACATGTATCCCATGAAGATAAGCATCAAGGATAGGGAGTTTTAGACATGTGAGTTTGACGTGACAGCGTACTCTGAGAAGAAGTATCTTGTGAAGTCCAGAAATAAAGCTCTAGATCTTCTAGGAGAAATGAAGGCTGGAAACAGATTAATATTAAGTGCACAGAAGGGAGGGTGAAGCAATGAGAGTTGGTGGTAACTCTGATGGTCAAAGTCAAAGGAGGGCTGGCCTTGGGTCAAGAAAATCAAAGCAGAAGTCACTTAGAGAGGAGCACGGCCAAGGCTCAGAAGAGTTCCCATATGGCAAGTGCCATGAGAGAGCAACAGGGAACAGGAGGAGAGAAGGCCACTGTATATGAGAAGTAGAATGTTCGGGAAACTTGTGAGTAGGCAGTTTCAGTGGAGTGGCAGGGGCAGAAATGTGTTGCAGTTTGAGTTTAAATTGATGTGGACAAAAAGCTAGATTTTGAAGACCACTAGGTAATGGAATTATTAAGGGAGTCTGGGCTTCCTCATAAAGGGCTGCTAGGTGATTTTTGGTGCTAGAGAAGAGCAGTATGGCTTTCCAAACTCCCAACGGTGTACTGATTAATCAGTTTGTCAAATGTTAATTGAGTGCCTATTATGTGCCAGGCATTCTTCTCATTATTCCCAGCAGAGAATAAGGAAGGCATGATTCGTGCCACTATAGTACTTCTGTTACGGTGGGAGAGACGGACAGTGAGCAAGCAGCTGAATATAGATGTGACGTAATTTTCATACTGATAGACTGATGAAGAAAAATAGAGTGTGAAGATGGAGAGTGACAGTGGAGATGATGGGGAGCTAATGAACTAAGATTTAAAATTTCCGATTAGTAGTTAATGCAACATATACATTTAGTTCTGGCTCTGTCATGCACTCGATATTATGGAAAATACTGGCCAAGTTCAGAAAGCTGATTGTGTAATTCTGGCCAGTTTGTTTACATGTTTTTTCTGCATCTCATGGGGGAAATGAAGGAATTGAGTAGGAACTGAGGTCTGTGGTCCCTCCCATTTCTGTTATCACTGAATCATAGTATTGCAACGATTCATCTTATTTTCGTATCAATCACATCAGTACCTCTATCCTCTAGTCCAAAAGTATTATGAAACTAATCAATGCTGATGGTTTGTGATATACTAATTGCCATGCTTTAAGTATAAGTGATTATCATCTTGAATATATAAGAATCTAGGGTGAGAAGGAGAGTTGAATTTTAACACTATAGGTTATAAGCTGTGGCAAAGGTAATGAAAGAATAAAAATAAAAGGGAAGCAACTCCTTATAAAAGGCATTTATTGAATGTTTTCAGTGGGTTAAGAAAGAGTGATACACTGACTAAAACAATGGCTGGCTGTTGACAAGTGTGGAGATAATACTCATTTTAAACTCATCTCTTAAACATTATAAAGGTGTCTTTGTCTAAGAAAAGAATTACAGTGTCATTTCATTTCAAACGTCTGTGGATTTCTGATTCTGGAGAATTATTTTGAAATCAGGAACATTTGTTTCGGAAAACCAGGCTAGCAGCTGCTCTAAGAAAAAAATCATTACTTGGTTTTTACGTCTAAGGAGTGATAAGTGACACCCAAATATTCCATTTTGCATGGCCTCATGGTTTAAAGTTCTGATATAAATTGAAGGCTTGAAAATACCATCTCCAGCATGGCTGGTGGTGCTCCAATGGAGAGGCGAGATGGCCAACTGCTCTGTCCTGGTGAATTCAGCAGAGAAGATAGAGTGGGACAGCGTGCTGGACAACCCCGCCTCCACCCCCAAGTCCTCCAAAAGAGCATATTTCCACATGACAGTGCCAGGAAAATGAGGTCAATATGCATCTAAATAAATTATAAAAGGCCCTTGCTGTGCAGTAGGCAGCCAAGCCTGGAGGAGCCACGCTGGGGTCTGAGTTAGCACCAAACCGCCGGCTCTGTAGGAGAACCGCTGTCCCTTCTTTGCTGAGGAAGAAAAGAGGAGGCTGCTGCTGTTCTTCCACTGCCATCTTTGCTGACAAGATTTAGAGTGACGGTGGCCTGTGGCTTCATCAGTTGAGAAAGGCATAGTAAACTGGCAGCTGCTCTCATGGCAAGCGTGTGTCCTTCCTTGCCTGACTCCTTTTGGAAAAGAACAAGAGAATGTAGGATAATGTGTGCCTTATTCTCTGACTTAGATGGTCAAATGCATCTTCTCTGTTGACCTGTTGATTATGTGGGCTGTGCCTCCCTTGACCGCCTGCGTCTGTAGTGATAGGCATCGTAACAACAGAACACACAGCCATGACTGCAAGCGCTCTTTCACATAGCTGGGGCTTCACAGTTCCAAGTGCCAAACCGATTGCATTTGACTTTGTAGTAAGGTTTTATGTGTAATCATGACAGATGTTCAGGGAGATTATCCTTTCCCATCTCCACCCTACTTCCCTGCAACTAGCTCATGTATGACTTGCTCTAAAATAGCCTCTCTTTATAAATAAGATGAAGCTTGAGGCCATCAACAGTACAAAGTCAACATTCTGCTTCTCAGGCATTTGTTTTCCCAGCAGAAGGTGCTCCTTTCTTTTAGGCCAGTCGCAGGCTGCCTGGCAAGTTCTGCTTGGCTTTTTATGCCAAAAGCTACCTGATGCCATCCGGAGGCAACTTCAAAGCTACTTTATGTTGTAACAGAACTTTAAGAACTTGTCGCCTATAACAATCGCATTCTGAAGATTTTTTTGATGTGTATTTACTTTGTCGCTAATCTCCCTTCAGGGGTTTAAAAGTGAACAGGCATAATAAAATGCCTCTTGCTGTTTCACTTCAAATTTAAGGATTGACTGCACCGCATGCCTTCTCTAGACTTACTTGGTTATCTCCAACTAAAGATCCCCCCCCCCTCCAAAGTTCTCAATTCGAAGTGGTGGTAGAAGGGCTTTCTGTTTGCTGCAGGCATTTATCAGTCAAATTGTGACACCTTGTAACACCATTTAATGTCAGATGAACTTCTCCAAGACTAGAAAAAATGTCAAAGAACAAGAACATAAGTATCTGGAAAATTTTTCAAATCAGGGAGTTAGAGATCTCTTTGGACTGGTAGATATTAAATCTGGGCTAGTAAATAATGCCTCTAATCTTTTGTTCTATTTTGTATTGTTTCTCATTCCTCTTAAAAACTTTACTATTCCCTGTCATTTTCTCACTAGTTGTTTGCATTTTCTAAGTTAAGAAAAAGGCATGCTGGGGCTGTATCTAGAAGGCACACACATTTAAAATTTTTCCCATGCAGACATATTTAATATAGTAAGGAAAAAAAGCAGGGCATTGAAAAAGAAGGAAAGCTTTCATAGTTTCAGTGTAGTACTTACAGTGCACTGGAAGCTAATTAAGAGAATCTCATTGCCTCTGCAGGCAGTCACTTAAATACAGTGGTCAGCAGAACAGGGAGTGTAGGATAGGACCCTCATCAATAGTCTTAGCTCCATCTCCCATGAAGGAGCCTAGTTGCCATTCAAGTGCCACACTGTATAAGTTCCTAAACCCTGAGTGGGGTCCCTAAACACTCAGCTTGGAAATTTACAATTGTATGGGACAATGAAGTCATTCAAGTCAGCCTTTCTCATTTCAACAGCAAGGCAGGAAGCCGAAAAGAATGAAGGATTTGTACAAAGTCACAAAACAACTAGAAGGTAGATTTCAAACTTCCTTGAAAATTACTTCTTCCCCCAGGTGCCAAAGGAAATGATTCCCACAAGACTGTTTTGTTTTTGTTTCTTGAAGACCTCAGTACCATGTCACATCACATTTGACATTTTCTGAACTGGTACATTTTTTGGGTGAAACATGAGATCCATACAAATGCATTTTCATTGATCATTTATTTCTCCATGAAATCCCTTTACTTTCTTAGTGTTACCTTTGTTCATAAATTCAGCATGGTTCTAATAAGTTCAAGCCATCAGTTTTAGATTGACTTCTGAGTAGATGTACTGAAGCCACTACTCTAAGAAGACGGTATCTTTCCAGGGCTTTGAGAGACACAGAAAGATTAGATGCTGTGTACCCTATCCTCAAGGAGCTTATAGTTAAGTTTGGGAAATGAGAAATTTATGGGAAAATAATTAAGCAATAATCCAAGATGACATATTACACTATGTTGGGAAGGCTTCATGGAAGAGATGAGCTTCGGGTAGAGTGTGAAGAAAATGTGCAAACGGATGGGCTGTGCTCATCTGTTATATAGCCAGATAACTAAGGCACTTCTTGTTTTCAGTTGTGAGTGGATTGGTGGTTAGTCTTTTGGGTTATTTGCATGCTACCCTGGACCCCATAATCACTGTTCTTAAATGGAAGATAAAGGGCCAACTCAGGTCTCTCCACAGCTTTCCAAAGAGCAGGGGACTGTGCTGGAAGTCTGTCTTCTGTCAGTTTTAGCTTTGCATTTGCAGTGTTTCACTTCCAATGTCTGGGGCTACACTCTGGAACAGCAGTGTGGCTGGGAGCAGGGGAGCTGAGAGGAGCTTAGGTGGAGGGTCCGAGCATAAAGACAAGTTTTTCCTTGCCAGCAGTTAGCAGAAGAAGGCATTTTGACCCCTTAATTAGGAAATTAATGTCTGTTTCTTAAAAGGTCCCTCCTGTAACTTTAGCAGCTTTCACTGCTTGTGCATCTGGAGACACCCAAAAAAAATCAGCCAAAGAGCAGAGGAGTACATCTAGCATAATAGGGCTTATTTATAAGTTAGTAACAGAGAACCTGAGCTATCACAAAGCCAGTAAAAAGTTATCCTATTTGGGAATTCTAATAAAATACTCACCTGGTTAATCTCCAACATTTCTAGGGGAAAATGCAGTGAGTTTGGACCCTGAAGGCGACAGCTTCCTGGCTTTAGTTTGTTAGCAGAATTAGGCTTGCTAGCCACTGCTTTTCACTGAGAAGTCTGAAATAGATAAGAGCTTGTTTTTTTTTTTTTCTATCTGAGGTGTTTTTTCTCTTCTTCTTCTCAATTGCTCTCCTGGGAGAAAATTGAGTGTATGACAGGGAAGACAAGCATGATACCTCTCATAATCCAGGCTTATGTTCTCAAGAGACTGACCTTGATATATAAGGTCACTCATCGAGTTTGTTTATTTGACCACGTTCCCCCAGACTTAAATGCCTCCATTAATCAACACTAAGCTTCTCTATACTGAGTCTGTGGAACTCATTAAGATGAGAACTTTTTAACTTAAAAAAAAATAAAAATTCCCGGGTGTCTCTATAATCCTTGGAGAAATAGCAGATCTATTGCTGGCCAATAACATATCCACTGACAACTGAGTTTTATTTTCGTCCCCTATTTTAGGATTACTGATGGGGATTGAGGTGAGAAGGAAAGGACTGACTCAGAAACGTATTAATTTAAAGCAGCTAGTGTTCTTCAGGAGTTTAAGGCAAGGGTACAGTTCATTCTTTGTTCATTGCCACACTCAGCCCGTGTGCTCCTAGTATGTTCCAGAAACTTGGCACCTGGGCTATCACTGAACAAAATTGCCGCTGTTGACAAAGAGTTACCAGTAGGGGAGGATGAGGTCAACATGTAAATAGACAATTATATTGGAGCTTGATGAAGGTCACAGTAAGGATACGCTTAGGAGCATCTAACTCCGTGTGTAAGGTATGACTTTCTGTTCTGAAAAGGAATGGAGACAAAGCCAAAGGAGCCTGCAAATGACTCATCTGACTGTGAACCTTGAACTAGCTCTCTAGAGCGCGCGGGGTCCACATCCTGTACCAGCTGTGCTGGGAGAAGTGCAGGCGGGTTCCCGGGATGAAACGGTGAACGGGGTGAGGAGGAAAGGCCTGATGCACCCTCTTGGGCTACCAGGATGTTATTTTCTTAGGCCACCGTTTCTTTCCATAGCTGTGTAGTTTAATTTTATTTGGTTTTCAAAATAAAATGAATTTGAAATTGGTTTTTTGATGTCACAGCACATATGGAAGAAAATATCAGTCATCCATCCGTTCCTTATTTATTGAGCATCTACCATGCACACTGGGGCTTTAAAATGAGGTAAAATACAGATACTGTCTGGTACTATGGACATATTTTGATTCTTAAAACAATGATACATGATAATATGTATGTATTTATGTATTCCTAAATATATGGTTTTGAGAATGATAGTTTTTTGATGTGTCAACTTTAGCAGCTAAACTAGGCTAAACTGTGGGGACTAAGCCATTTTGTAGCACACACCCACCTTCTTCCAGTGATTCCGTCAAACGCTGATCTAGGTGCTCCATGAAAGGAGGTTGCAGGTGTAATAAAAATTCCTAATGAATAGACCTTAAACTGTGAGATTATCCTTGGTAGGCCAGACCTAATCAGATACGCCCTTAAAAGGGACAGGACTCTTCACGGCAGAGGATATTCCCAACAGCAGCTGGGTCCCCAGTTGCTGTCCCTGTGCTGGATCTGCCTGTCCTGCCAGCCTGTGACGGCAGCTTTCCTGTCTGTGCCTGTGGGGTTCCAGCTCGCGTTTGCTCTTCTGTTTCTAACTGCCTGCTTATGCATAAACCAAATTCCTTGTAATGCATCTCTGTCTGTCTCTTTATATATATGTATATACATATGTCTATAAGCATGTGAATATATATCTATATAGATATATGTATGCATATCTATCTGTGTATGTGTGTATCTCTTACTGTTTCTATTTCTATGGTTGAAATTTGCCTGCTACACTGAGATTTTAAAATAATACTGTGACCTAATTTAACATGTATTTTATGCTCAGGACAATTACCATTGCTTGTGAAATTGGGAAGATATTTTTCATAAATCTATGCATAAATCACCCAAATATATTTCATGAGGTCTGGTTGGCCCCCGTTTCATCATCTTTGCTGAAATTGTGAATGGCATCTGGCCACAGGGTGAATTACCCATGTGATTGCCCTGCTCATGCTCACAGCTTTTTCTGGCTCCGTTCTAGAATGCTCGTCTTTCCAGCTGGCTGGATGGGAAAGCAGCACCATGCCAGGCTCTGCTGGAACATTTTAAAACAACATTGCATATAACTTAATTAAGTAGGGATGACTGAAGACTTAATGCCTTCACTGGCTAGCATCAAGTCTAAGCTGAACCCAGAAGCTTCATCTTTTTATTTTTAAAGTGGAGAAAAATAAAATTTATAGAAAATTTTGGACTCTTTGTTGCAATCCTTTTGTTTCCATCAAAATATGGAGAATTCTTCAAACTTGATTCAATTTTTGTAACTGTTCATTTTTCATTGTGAAAGAAGTATATATTAAAAAATATATAAAGTATAAGAAGGGAATTAAGAACTACCCATAATCCTACCACAGGGACGTGTGGTTGTGACCACACGTTTGCAGTCTTTTCTGTGCATATGTAAATCATCCTTCCCCTGCTTTGCTGTGACTACTGCAAAGTCTTCTTTGATTCCCTTGGTAAAATGGGTTCTGCTCATTTCAGTCAAAGGAAGGCCCTGGTGGGCAGGTGGGAGGAAGGAGAGATTGAGGCTTTTTCTTGCTATCCTTCTCTGTCAAAGGGTCAGTGTCCCTGGCAATGGTTCTAGGTCACTTTCAAGAGCCCTGTCCTCTGTGGTGGTCTCACAGGGCAGCCCCTGCTTGTATTATAGCTCTACTTAAATGGTCCTCTGTTAAGGTCTGGTAACAGCATCTCCCTTTTAAAAATCTCTCCCAGCCTTAGGTGTGATAGTTGACTGCCAGATGTGGCTCTTAGCTGGTTTGATCATTTTTCCTTAGCTTTTCAGTTCTTCCAGTGTGTTAAATAATTAGTACCTACGAATGAAATTCTTCTATTAGACAGCCTGACAAGGGCACCCATTTGTTGGCAGTCTGTTGATAAATCCACTCATTAATGTATTGTGAATGCTTTTCTCTGGCCGTCTGTTGTAAGGCCTATGTAATATTTTTATCATCTTTACTGAAGAATAATTTATGTACAATACATTCACCCATTTTAAGTGTACAACATGAGTTCTGACAAATGGACAGACACGTCACCACCACCACACTCATGATATAAGACATTCCCATCACCCAAGTTCCTTGTGCTCTTGTACCCCAACCAGAAGTTTATGCGCATTCTAGATGTTTCACGTTTTTGCGACTACTTAGTATTATTGTCAGTCTTTGTAATCTGCCCATTTTAGTAGGTATGTGTTGTTATATTGTTGGGTATTAACTTTCATTTCCCTCGTAATGATGTTGGACAGCTCTACGTGTTTATCTGTCATCTGTGTACCTTCTTTGGTGAAGTGGCTATTCAAATATCATGCTTCCTTCAAATAGAGCTACTTATTTTCTGACTAAATTGTAGTAGTCAGTGTTACATTTTGTGCACAGCTCTTTTATCATACCTGTTTTGCAGATATTTTCTCCCACTTGGTAGCTTGCATTTTTATCTCTTTAATATTATGTTTGAAGAGCAACATTTCAATGTTTTGATAACAATCCTCTTTTGATGACTGTATGGTATTCCATTCTAGGCATATGCCATAGTGGATGATCACACTTTCTGTTTCCACAACTTTGCTGCTATAACCACAAGGTTTTGCTCATCTTTCTATTTATATCTTGTGTGAGTTAATTGTCATCTTACTTGGGAAAGTACTGTAAAGATTCAGGATTGTTGCATTTTTATCTGGTACACAATTAAATATTTTTTAACTCAGTGGGCTTTCTTTATATTTTAATTTCCCACTGGAGGCACAGAGAAAACAGCCCCTCAGTCTCAGTTATTTTTTTCCTAAGGTAAAACATTCTGTTTCTTCTTCTCTCTCTCCCTTTTAAACTGAGGTCTTGGGATGCCTGTTAAAAGTATTAAATACTATGAAAATATTTTTACAAAAATTTTCTAAACCCCGCAAAATCCTGCTAATGCCTCTGGGTGAATGGATGTGGTCAATGTGGCATACACACTTATTTAATTAAATGGCAGTAAAAGGTTAAATAGTTACAAGTGCCACAGGACCGACAGAATGAGAGGGAAGATGACAGAAAACGAGGCATTGCAACAGCTGCGTGTTGTTTTCTTTTTTAGACATTGAGATCCCATGGAGAGGTAGCCGCTGGTCAGCAGGGTGCCGGAAGCAGCCCTATGGGTTTCAGAGGGAGTCTTATTGATGAGAAATGAGCTGATTTCCTTTGCAGAACCTTAGAACCTAAGAATTAGCAAGTGGCAGGGGCTTTTGTAGGCCTGCTTGCAGGGTGCTTCTAGCTGGGCATACAACCACATCAGACGACAAAAGGGAGATTTTATCCTCAGAGGACTGACAGACCCCTGAGAACAGACCCAGAATATTGTACTTTGGATATTCTTTTAGCAGAAAAGACAGCTTTGCAAACACTGCTGTTAAGTTCCTCCTCCCAGCATCTTCGACGTGTATTTGTCAGTGCTCCAGGTTAAAAGTGGGTGAATGACCCTATCCTCACCATCTAACTTCCAGGGGAACAAATGAAATAAAATGAAAATCTTTTGGTGCATCTTAAGTTTGGTTACTTAAATATACACTGCTTATAGTAAAATGACAGTAAAATTAATTTAATGTATTCCTGATTTATGCATCATTTTTATGATTTTCGTAAGTCACAGGTCCTAATACGAGGTTCATTCAAGTCATTTGGGTTAGTGGCTTTAGACTTGATTTCTGTAACATCTGTGATGTTATAGACTTTTAGATTTGTACTGTCCCTTGACCGTGATATGTGCTAACATTTAGTTTAATGTAGAGTATGTGACTGAATCTTAGCAGTCACCCATCATTTTCTCATGGCAGGAAGAAAGAGTAGCTTATATATTTGAAGTTCTTGAATTGCAGAAATCAATAGTGTGATTCCTTTCTTAGATATGGAGTGAAACAGGTGTGAGAATCTCATGTGTGGACAAATGATGGAGCTGGTTATATTAACCTTTTCAACAAGACATTTGGGACAGGCAGTTAATCTATGAAGCCATCAACTGGAAAAAAGACATCAAACCTTACTGCTGTATTGAAGAACTGTCTCAAATGATATATATGTATATATATATTTGGGGGGTAGGAAGGAGAACTATGATTCCTTTTGAAAATTAAAACAGTAGTATCTTAAACTCACTTGTGAAAAGTGGCCTAAATGTTCTTCCTCTTTGAAGGGAGTGTTTTCTCTACTGTGTCTGTTGTGGCTGGATACAGTTCCTAAATTAGGTATTCAACCACAAGAATATAGTAACTGTGGGAATCTGTAGAACTGGCTGCTTATAACCTTTTTTTTATGAGAGTTGGTGTTTGTTACCAGTTATCGGAAAACTTAGGTAGGAAATTAGCTTTGCATCTGATCAAATGAAAGTCCCGACTTTCATGCTGCTTATTCCTTATTTCAAGACCTCTAGATCATACTGACCTGAAGGAAAGTTCCATATCAAAAGAGAGGGGACTATTCTGAACTGTTTTTTTTCTAAAGTTTAGGGCAGCTATTGTATTGTGATAAGAAGATGAAGAAATAGAATCAAAGCAATGTTTTCATTGGGATTATAATGACTAAGGAAAACCTTTTCAGTGGAGCAGGAAAAGAAACTTTATTGTTTAACAAAGAAAGCAAATACTTTGCTGGAGTAAAAAAAGACAGAGAAGCAGTCAAGAAAGTGCTGGAGGTACTCTGAAAGGAGGTTGGAGGAAAATGTTGAAAATCTCAAAATGATGAGAAGTGCAATGTAGTTCAGAAGACTACATTAAAAGCTGACTAAAAGGTTTGATGGGACCGTGGATTCTGGCCTTCATTTTCCCACGTCTCCGGTACGTGCAGTATCGCCTACTCCTGGATGGATGGTGATACAAATCAAAGTGATTCAGAAAGATGGAGAATCCAGACTGTCTTAATTTAGAGATGTTCAAGTTGAGCCACAGACTTCTCTCTGTGGATTCCTTCCTTCCTACAGGCTTGTTTTCTAGGTGAAAGGAATATTCAGGACCGTTTTCTTGTATCTGAAACCTGACTGTTGTTTCTGCCACTGGAATGTTACAGTCTGCGCCTCCTTAAGCTCTGGGGCATATGGAGGTGGCAGGATTCCCAGAAGAACCCTTACAGGTTAGTGTTGGCAAACCTCAAAGCAAAAGTGGAATATGGGCTTGCTGTGAATTGAGAAGTACATCTGGGGACATAAATGGACAGTTTTTAATTGGCAAGCTCAATATTCAAATAAAATTTTAATACTATTTGCCAAATTTGGTTCATGAATAGAGATAGTTATATTAAAATATTAGGACCTACGTGATTTTGTACAGTAGCTGTTTTCCAGACTATTTTAAGGTCTGATAATGTTGTTACTTTACAAAGATGGTGATTTCTTTGTACTAAAACTTGGGGATGATCTCTAGGACAGAGCTGCTTAACTCCAGACCTATGCCTTTTCTGTCCTGGGAAATAACTAAGGAAGGAAGTCTTGACTGGACTGCACTGGGATTCATGCTAGGCTTTTATTTAAAAAAAATCATTTCTTTCGAGCTGATAGCCAGTTCTGGGTCTTAGTGGAGCATCTGGGGAGACCAATTGTCTCTTATAATCTCCTTGTTTGGTCTAACATCCCCTGAAAGAATTGATAGCTTTTAGTACTGGGGGATGCACCATTGACTCAACTTTCCTGCTTTTCTCTCTTAATTTCCTCCTTTTCCCTCCTTGCATGGCCTAGATTCACAGCAAATATGAAGGAGAATTAGTAAAGTGGTATAGGTCTAATAATACAGAGGCCAAAAGGAGATTTAATATTCAAAATGAATTGGTATGAACGCAGAAAGACAAAAACATATGAACCCTTAGCATCTATAGTACTTGCTTTGCTAATCATTTGATATTTCCTACTTAAGATAAAATTATAAAATAGCCTAGAGTGCCCATATATGGCAAAGTATTCTTATAGTTGGTTCTTTCATTTATTGCCTCAACAATTTATTTTTATCAAGTAACTTCTATATCTTCTACATCTTTCCCATGTGAATCTAACTTCTCAAATATACAAGGTCAGAAACCATGGCCTCTTTAAAGCATAATATTAGTATTTTGGCAATATTGGAAGTCATGGAATATCAAAAGATAACATGGATGTGGAGATATGAGAAACTTCATTCTGTAATCTTTTTGTATCCTGAGAGCCTAGGCCACAGAGTAGACTAATGAGGGGAAAATAAGGAGAGCAGTGTAAGAATGGAGCTCATGAATTTTTAGGGAAGGTTTAATTTCCTTCTTCCAGGTTGTACCAAGGCATTGTTTCAGTGGTCCTAGTGGAGTTCAAGTAGGTGCAATAGTTTCTAAGTTTCCAGTGGGGGGTAGAGGGGTGGGGGTAAATATCATTTTATTAGTTCTATGTTATCTGGTTCTGTATGGGACCACAGTTACTGAAATGATTGGCTCTTAGTACACTAGCACTGTAGAGACATATTTTTGAGAGGGGTAGGGATTTGTATTGTTTTAATAATACTCCTATGGCCCCAGAATTAACCTTGACCAGGAGCAGCCCTTCAGAGGCAATGAATTCTCTGAGTTCTGGTGCTACCTGAGATTGCTGTGTATTGATATTTACTCATGCTTTCAGTAGAATAAGAATCAAAGTTACAGTGTTTTCCTATTTTCAGAGTCACCATGTAAATCAACAGGAACAGTTACTGGGGGACGCAGAAAGTCCTTCAATACAACCCAACAAACACAAAACATGTTTTGTTTGGGATCAGTAAGATGTATTTCCTCCTATTGTTCTTTCATCTAACTTGCCGCCTCTTGAAATTTTACTATAGTTTTTATTTTTTAAAAGAGACACCTGTCAGTGTATTTAAGCATGGGCCTATGTGCCCCAAAATGCCTTTAATATTTTTGAGAGAACAGGTCTTGGAACCAAAATTCATGTGCTGTAGCTTCATGTCAAAACAGTAAATGAACCTTTTAATATTTGCTAATAACTGTCAGTGTAAAAAAAAACGTGACACTACATGTTGAAGTGTCTCAGAATTACACAAGAACCTATTACAGTTCAAAGACAAAGGAAACCATAGTTGGAGCAGTACTAATACTTATACAGCCAAAATACAATGCATCATGTCCTACTTTTTAATTTATTATGAGAGCTCTTCTGTCACTGTCTTCAATAGGCTGCACCTTTTTCATGTTTGCAACATATAAGAATGGTGCCATTTTTTTCTCTAACAGACAGTAAAATGTCACCAGTAAATCATTGCCTTCATCACCTCAAATAACTCAAAGCTTGAGCTTGCCTGTCAAAATGCAGGAGACAATTCGCATGATTACAAATAGGCTTATCATCACCAATCTCAGGAAACAGTGGGTAGTGCCAAACAGACAAGCATACCAAACTCATTTCAGACTTGGAGAGGAATTGGCTTTCACCAAGTTGAACGTGTCCCTTGGAAATGATGCCCTCTATTTTTCTCATAGTGATCATAGAGGTAAACTGAGACATCTACAGTCTCCAAACCAGCCTTTCCTGTGATCAAATATGCATATTTCTTAGAAATCTTGGCATTCCCTCTGTGTACAGAAAGGAACAGAATTATGTGGACACCCTGGGTTCTCTTCTAGCCAACCACTGGCCCAGCCATAGTCATTCATTGTCTTCATTCGTATGCCATATGACAAAAGCTGATGGGAACAGTGCTGTATCTAGTTCCTTCTACTGTATGTTAATTCTCTCTAAGCCAGGATGTTGCTAACTGTGCCAAGCACATATCTCTTGTTTGGTTACTTTGCATAATTTCTTCAGTTAAATGTTTAAGTGACTCTTGGAGTGGATTTATATACCTGTTTGGAATAGTTGCTGACTTTTCCATTGGTCAATGTGCCCTTACATCTGCATGAGAAGCCAAAAGCAATTAGTATCCCGGCTGAGTTCAGATTATAGCAAATGATATAAGCATATGGCCAAATATCCCTTTTATGCCAGATTCTACTTACTAGTTTTCACTTCTAGAGTCAATAAAGAAATCAATTCTGTCAGAAAAGGAAATTCAATAAGAAAATCCTTTACTATATAACTGTAATTATACATGAGCGGTTTCTTTTGTAAAAGAAAAAAGAACATAAATATAGTAACTCTCTTATAGATCATTCAACAGAACATGAAATAGCTATGCAAACACAAATGACTGTATTTTCATTATTCCTTACATAGAAACTCACAAGGGAGGGGTTTGAACATTCTTTTGTTCCTGACTAAATCATTGTGATATGTCATCATGCTAGTTTATACACAGAAAAGAAAAGCATTGTAAATATATTGGATAAAGCAATAATTGAAAAACTGGATGCTTTTCCACCAACACATTGATTCAATCATTAAAGCTCCCATCTGTGAGCTGGTTTAGAAAATATTGAACTGAGATGCCCCCCAATGTCTTTGGCACTGGAGAAGCTACACTCTCACTGTCCAGGTTACCTGTCCAGGTTACCTGTTTAATGACCTTATTATCAGTATTTTCTTTGTGTGAATTCTGCTTGAACATACCCAGGTATTGTTGACTTTGTATGAAAAACAGAGAATTGTTTGCTAGAAAGTGGGTCTGTCTACATTTCACTAGTTTTATTATTCTTCCAAAGCTGTTTTGCTCTTGATGTACAACTTAAAATTATTAAAATGCTGTGCTTTGGTTGAAATCCAAATCATTAATGTGAAAAGTGATTATTTCATTTATATAATAATTAAATGAATGGATTTAATATGTTAAGTAAGGTGTTGGATTTTTGTGGAATTAAATCCCAGTGACTTTAACCTTAGCATTCTTATTCAAGCTAAGAGAGTTAATTAGCCTGTTTGTTAGCACTTTCTTCGCCCTTGTGTAACCCTTCGATGCATGGACATTCCCAGACTGCCAAAAATGCTTTCCACAGGGAGGGGGAGAGCCTGGTGGCCATTAAACATGAACACAGACTCAGATGCTCACTTTCACAGATACAGTTGGGCAAATCTCATTTAAACAAAAATCTCTGAGTCAAAATCTCATTATAAATAAGCTGGTAACAAAAATGAAGAAAATGAAAAAAGTTAAGCTTAGAATCAGATTTTAGTATATTAAAATTATGTTATTACATGGTAAAACTATCAGGCTGGGTGGGTTAATTCACTCCCTTTTCACTCCCTTGTGTCCTCTTTTTTGGAGGCGATCCAGCTTGGGTTAATGTTAACATAACTAAGTTCCTGAATTGTGGTGGAGGATCCATTAGTCCAGGGTAAGGGGGCTGGTGAACCTATTAAGTTGTGTGGTTCTTGAACATTTTTTTCTGGTGACAAAATCGAGATTTCATCAAGTTATCTAAAGAGCTCATATCCCAAAGAGTTGAGAACCTGCGTTCAGTGGCAATAAAAGAATAAAATCACTAGCCAATGTCCAATGCCCCATTTGGAAAGTGAACCCTTTGTGAAAGAGTGCATTGTAGTCTCTCATTACATGTTTTTTTGAATTTCTGCTCATCTAGGGGCACAACTGGTCCCAGTATCTTGAACTAGAAACTGGGAAGTCATCACTGCTATTCTTTGCCTAGTCACTTCCAACCTCCAGTCCACCAGTCATGTTTTGTGGATTCAGCACCATACAAAGCTTTTAAAATTTGCAATTTCTGTCTTCAGACGTCCCCATAATTTCTCACTGAGATTGTAGTATTTGCTTCCAGATGGATCTCTGCATGCATTCCAGGACAAGTGATTTTTCCAATGTACAGATCAGATTAAATAACACCCCTTGCTGTTGAAAAGCTCTATGCCCTTCCACCTAACAGAGATATTACCAAGTGACACAAATGCAAAAATTCTCATGATGTAACGTATGTCATAAAGAGTGGAAAACGTTTTGTGTTTTCATTTTTCTTCCTGTTATCACTTCAAAACTTAATTCTGGCAATAGAATGGCCTATCTTTCAATGTGCCATGCTTTCTAATTGACAATGCAATATGGAAACAGATGAAAAAATTTTATCATATGGGAAATAGCCAAATAGCTAATTTGGGCTGCTGGAACACGATTGTTCCCTGTCAGAACTTTCCAGAGGAGATGATGTTTAGTTGAGATCTTAAGAGGATCCTATGAAAGGAAAAAGAGTGTTTTAAGCAGACGAAAAACATGTAACACTTAATCACACTATTGCCTGGAAAAAGTCTTTCTCCCACACTAGGCCAGAATTTTTTGGAGTTAGGGACAGTGTCATATTAATTTTTTAATATATACTCATGGAGTTTTGGCTATTTGTGGTAGATTAGGTAAAAATGACATAAACCTTTATGCCTCCCTATATTCACACACTTTGCAATGTGACTTGGCAGTACTTCTCTTTAGAGGCAGAGTCTGCTGCGTGACCTGGGCTGGTCCAGTGACTCCCTTTTGCTCAATATAGTGTGGCTGAAATGATGTGGGAGCTTGGCACTTAGGCCTCAGGAGATTTCAAACTGCAGCTTCTCTCTTCAATCCTTAACCAGCTTCCCTTTGAATAAGCCTAAACTAGCTTGCTGAAAGTGAGAAATGACTGGATCAGAAATGAATCTTCCCAGTTAAGGCCATTCTAAGCCAATTAGCCTTCAGCTGACCTGCCTAAAACAGAAGAACCACCCAGCTGAGCCCAGCTCAAATTGCCAACCCACAGAATTGTGAGCTAAATAAAATTATTGACTTTTTAAAGTTATTAGGTTTGGGGATGGTTTGTTAGGCATTCAGAGCTAACTTATGTACCATTTAAACTTGTAAAGCAAAATCAATCTCGAGAAATAAATGTTATGTTTAGAAGTATGAAATATTACTGAATTGACTGAATTAATTATTTCATTAGTGCCTTGCTGGATTTAAAAGTATAATCTTCCAACTTGGAGATGGGAATTTAGTTGGTTATTAGAAAGACTGTCTTTCTTTTTCCCTGTAGAACATTTCATATCCAGCCTTTCTTTTTATGCTCAGTATCAGCCAGTGGTGCCCTGGATAATAAGGGTTTGATAAATTTTGATTAAGCATTTTGACAGTATTAAATATCTAGAACCATTTTAAAGAGCACAATTTCAGTATAGAAAATCTATTATTAAATCCTAAATCCAAGCATCTCAGCAAAAATAATTTTATTTAGTAATTTATATACCTGCATCCTTTTGTTAATTCATTCTTAATTAATTAACCAACCATTTAAGTAAATAAGCATTTGCTATGAGCTGGGTATAGTGCTAGAAATGAAGATAAGTGTCCTTTTACAAAGCTTATCACTTATTTTGGGTGTCTCACATATGACCTTGAATTATGAATTATAAAATATGACCTTGAGCCTTAAACTATCAACTGTAATTCCATGCAGAATAGAGAAGGGCCTAGCAACAGAGGTGAAAGCAGCAAGTGAAGAGAAATATTAGTAATCTGACAGAAGAGACTGAGAAAGACTTTATGGAATAATCTTGTTTCTAAACTACACTTTAAATAACTAATGACATTTTCATAAGAAAAGAAGGTTGAAAAAGGCATTCTTTGCTGGTAACAAAAATAAAAACACAGAGGCTTGATGACTTGGGATGGGTGAACTTCAAGGGTTGAGGGACTGAGGGGTGACAGTAAATGATCATTTATTATATATTGACCAATTTCATGGTTTTAAAAAGTAAATGTGAGATGAATTAGAGACAACAGTGTAACCACCTTTTTAAAAGAAGACTGACTTTTAAAGAAAGGGGAAGAAAAGTAGAGCATTGACCTACCTCGAGGGTAAAAAAATTTTTTTTAATTAAAGAAAGATTTTACAGCATGTTTGTTGCTGAAAACAATGGCCCTGTACATGGGGAAAGACTGTGGAGGCAATTATGAAAGGCAGACCTATAGAAGAGAAGTTCCGTATTGATGAGAGAGGGTGGGATCTAGAATACCACTTGGAGTTTCTCTTTCAAGGAGTTGGGAGCAGTTCTTCCATCAATAAGGGAAAGAAATAAGAGTTGAGGTCTCAGAATAAGAAAGGTTGGTAGAGGGAAGAAGCTCTGTGATGGTATTTTAGAGAAATCTGGTCATCAGATCAATTTATATTTTTGAGCCTTTGCTCAATGGTAGGGTGACTGTTCTCTCCTGCAACACTCAGTGGAGAAGTATTGTAGAGTGAGAATTCAGTAGCATCAGTTGTACATGAAATATGACAAGCCTCCTAATAATGCCACTCCTGCAATTCAGAATGGCTTCCCATGCCCCCTGCTTTAATTCAGGCCCTGCCTCTAGTCATTACTAACCTACTTCTACCTTTAAGACCACAGTGATTTTTATAAAGTGTACCTTTTCAATCACTTTATTATTAAAAATTTTCATTATAGTCTTCTCCCATAATAGCAAATTAAATTTGCCTACAGTGATATCCAAAGCCATTCTCTGCCACCTTTTCCACATCATCTATCACATTTTCATCACTCTGACTTATGTGAAAATCAGGCTGATATACGTAGGGTCTCCCCAATATCTCATGCCATTTTATGCTTCTGTGTACTTGCCATATGCTTGCCTCTGTCAGTAATAAGAGGCATCCCTTTATCTGTAGGTTGAACTCCTCATTCTGGATCATGTCAAATGGTATCTCTTCTGGGGAGTCTTTCTTGGCAAAGTTAAACAGTTTTCCCATTGTGCTCCCATAGTACTTTGTCTCAATTGTGTGGCTCTGAAAGGCAGATTTGGTCCTCTTTCATCTATATATCTCTACATCTAACAGAGTGCTCAGAAAAAACTGATCAATGCATAATCCACTGAATGAGAGAATTTGGTGTGTTGGTGTTTCTAGGTGGGCAATGGAGTATATACACAAAGATGCTATTGAGCTTGATAATGAACACACATGGAGATTCAGGTTTGGGGGATGGGAAGAGGAATGATAAATATGACTAAAACAGGTTAGGGGTTTGAGTAGCCAAGGACCATGGAGAGAATGGGAAGACATCCCATGTTAGACAAAGGGGATATACCCATGATGCTTGCGACAATCACGCAGTACTGTGTCTTTGTTTCTTCTCACTAGCTGTAAGCTTGTAAGATTTCACTGAACATTGTACAGATTTTCAACAGTGTAGCTAGCTTAATATTGTCTTAGCTCTATCTGCTCAGAGATGGATTTGTATTTCACCTGGGAAATATATAATGAATATATGCATAATTAACATAAACTCTACTTGAGGAGTGGAGTGGAAACATTTTCATGGACAACCATCTGCCTTCTTGGGGATGTTTATAGTTATTTTATTCTATATCTGAAATCTAGCTTTACCTTTACATAGATGTAGCTTCAAGTAACTAATTTAATTCATTTATGTTCAACTTGACTCTGTTTACAGTAGTGTATCCATGTCTCTCTTTTTCATTATTATCAGAATTATGGGATCCTGAAGGCTAGGAACACCAAAGAGTTCTAGGGGGAAGGGATCAAAGTGACCAGCTAGTTTATTTCTTATCTAGGCTTTAAACTTGAGGGATCAAGAAGTATGGGTCCAATGCAGCTTGCTGTATGCATTGGGGCTAGGGGTCAAAAACATGAGTGCTCTTAAAAGTGTCAGTATGCCTGTGTGCCCTCTGTACTTGCAGTTGGGTTAGTTGATAGGAGAGTTAGGGATTCTAATGACTGCCATAATCTGGCAGAGTAAGGCAAATACATGCAACAGGGGACTGGAATTTGGGAAGCAGGCTCTCTTGGGAACCTCAGACCAGGGGAACGAATGTAAATTTTATAGACAATGTTCCACATGGAGGGAACATATCTCCTGTGTTGGAAAAGTGATAGGCAGGAACTCATATTGGCAGGGATGGGAGTTCATTTTCTGTGCCAGGACAGACTTTGCAAGAGCAGCTGCATGTCTGCTGGGTAACATCCTACATGGAACAAGGAAGAATCTAATCTTGGAAAGGATGGAAATATGTTTTACAGGCCAGAGAAGGCTCACAGCAAAGCCAGCTAACTTCCATTGTCCTATATTTGGACCTGCTGACTGGCATGCCTTTAAAACCCTGGATTGTCTTCTGTTTTCCAGACTTTTAACCAGGGATGGGAAGAGGGCATATTTTTTCAGTGTTTATTATGGGAATCCAAATTTGGGCATCCAGAATGTCAACTACCACGGGTTTTTATTATAAAGGGAGTTTTCTTGACTTACTTATCACCAAAGTATATATTTTTTACAACTCACAGTACAAAGTGGACTTGAAGAACCAAAGTTTGTGATTCCTTGGTGCTGGTCAAACCCAGTTCCTAGAGCCTGAGAGAACTGGTGAAAGCTTTCTTGACCTCTGAGGATGGTTATTTTCATATGAACAGAATATCATTGATGGATTTTGAAAGATCTCTGGATTTGAAAGAATTCAGGAAGAAACAGGATCCGTGAAAAAAATGATGATTGAAGTCAATACATGAACTGTGGGGAAGTGAAAGCAGAGTCAGCAGACATTCAGACTCAGAAAATGGGGCTCTTGCTACTCTGACTTGAATGGTTTAAACTTCACAAAGCCCAGCTGAAGGAGGAAGAGGATGCCTGAGTGAACCCAGAGGAAGCAGGGGCCGATTCTGGTGTAGCTGGAAAAGAACTTAAACCAGCAATATATACATTTCCATCAAAATTGGAAAAATTGCTCCCTTCCTAGTAAATCTCCAAGCTGAGCAAGGCAGGGGTTGGGAGAGCAGTTGGAGTGGCATGCACTTTTCACGTGGTCCTCCGGTGGCACCAACTGAGAAAGAAAGAAGAGCGGAATGCTGGGTTCAAAGCCTGTGGGGAGGACTTCCACTTAGACGTGGGCATAAGGGGAGACTTTCCTTTGGTAATTGGGAATGACAAGCTGAACACATTTCTGATCAAGGGTTTTGGATACGGGAGTGGCAGAATCAGCCTGACTTTGTATTCTGGTGGAGAAATACTGAAAGAAGAGCCAAAGATTGGGATCACAGAGAATATAAGGGCCTTGATTTTAGAGGATTACATGTTATAATGTGGTGATCATACCCGTTCACAGGAGAGAAGGAGAGTTCAGAACAGAGACTTCTCAGTCCTGCTCTGGAAAGCCTTCCTGGAATGGCGCCATTAGGCTGTACGCAATGGTACTGTAGGGCTCGTACATAACCCATGCACGCAAATGATAGCATTCTGCATATGTGACTGTGATCTCTCACAGGCAGCAAACAAAATGTGAGGTTTCTTGGTCCAGACTTTTAGATAATAGAACTATGCTCAAATTGCAGGCTGCCAAACTGATGGTGTAGCTCTGAGATTTTGTGTTTCTGAATCTTACGGGTGTTATTGTTATGTATTTTGACTGCTCCTGGGAACTCTGAACAGCTTGTGCGCAGTTTGGAGGAGTCCTTCGTAGCTTGCAATGGAATTGTTCAAGGTTGCAATTGTCTCCGGCAGCAGTTACTCAAGAAGAGATCCAGACTCTCTCCTGGAACTTGGGTAAAACCCCTCAAACTGGGATGGAGGCACAGAAGGAGAAAATTTGCTCCACAGGTATTTGCCTGCCTTGGGCCAGGCATTGTTCTGTGTGCTCACAGTCAAGATCTTTGTCCCTTGGAACTTTGTTCTAGTGGAATGTGACAAACAATGAATATGGTAAGAAGAAATATGTGTAGGGAATAAAAGAAGAGTAGGGAAAGGGGGATGAGGGTGCCCAGGTGAGGCTCTGGGCGCAGTTTGCTATGTTGAGCAGGGCGTTATGAGTAGGTGTCATTTAGGAAATGACATTCAAGCAATGACTTGAAGAAGTGAGGGGTTTTGCCTTCTGGAGAAGAACTGGGCTGGGTGAGCCTTCCTGAGAAAGGTGCGTAGTGTGTTAGAGTCCTGAGAAGCCGTGATGGCAGAACTGGAGGGGCAGAGGAAGAGAGTTGCAGGAAATGAGATCTGGAAGGTACTGAGGAATACTGAAAGCAACTGTAAGGATTTGGGGTTTTAGTTGAATGAAATAGGGAGATACGTGAGAGATTTGAGTGAAGAGATGACATGACCTGACATAAAAGGATTATTCTTGAGTTTGTCTTGCTGAGTTTGTGTGTAGGGGAGGGTAAAGGAGGGAGGCTGTCCAGTGTGGTAGCAGCGGAGGGGTGAGGAGTGGCTGGATTTGGGACATATTTTGAAGGCAGAATAACAGGATCTGCTGATAAACTGACAGGCAGTGTGAGAAAAAAATGGAAATTTTTGGCATGAGCCATTGGAAAGAAGGAATGATCATCTACTGATGTGGAAAGGATGTGGGAGTAGTAGATTTGGAGCAGGGGGATGATAAAGAATTTAGTTATGAAAATCCTGTGTGTTAAATGCTTTTACCCATTTCTGACACTCCCTTGTATTTCTATAAATAGGGCAAGGGAAATTTATCTTGTTGAACATTAATTTCTATGTGGGAACAATGAGAACAATGGATTAGAAAAAGGGGGAGGATTTGTGGTATTCTAGGATGGGGTATATTGGCATATTTTATAAAGATGATGTTGTGTCTCTTGGATTAAGTTGTTACCTCTCAGCCACACTATAACTTTGTTTAATCAACTTGATTCAATTAAAATTGAGCTAGAAATAAACAAAGAATGTTTGACTTGGAGGACGGGTAAGCTTAGGGAGAACCTGGAAAGCAAATTAAAACTTTTCTCTCAGGAAACATTTCTACAGATTTGTGGTTCTAAACAGCATCTTGTTGGTTCCAGGAACAGTGGGGATGATTGGAACAGTAACCTTGCACATTACTGTAAAGGCTTTTGTGTTATGACACCCATCTCCTTCCTTAAAGAGATCAGGAAGACCTGTGGCTTATAACTTGAAGCCTGCACAGCTGAATAAAAAATGCCAAATATGAAGGAGTGTCAATGAAGAATCATTTCTGGGCTGTAAGACGAAGGAGAGGAGCTTGCTTTGGGAGCGGCAACGATAGTACAAGTCCTGGGATTGTTATGAAACACCTTTTTTGGTGCTTAACATATTCCCTTAAAGTCCCATACAGTTTGTATGGCAAAATGGCTTTGGCCTCCTCCAACTGGGAGAAATAGCCCTGCCCATTGGAAGGCTCAGTGCGCAGGGAAGTAGAACACCAAGGAAAGGAGGCTTTGTCTGGTTGTGGTTTAAGGGGACTTCTCTCCTTAAATGCATTCCCCTACTGCCAGATACCTGGGTAAGCGACGAGACTCATGTACAGTCCTGCCGTGATCATTAGTCAGAGATCCCAACACTAAATCTACTTCAAAGGACACCCAAATGAACAATCACTGTACCCTTCATATTAGCCAGAAGTTTTAGTAATAGAATAGAATAAAGGATCAACAATATAATGCATTAAAATATTCTGCATAAGAAAATTTAATTTTATTTCTTTGCAGATTATAGAATGTATAAATACACTAATCTATCTTACTGTTAAGGTAATGAATGCACCCTTGGACTAGAAACACACAAGGTCTCAAATTAACTATATTAGGACAAAAGAATCTTCAATGTTAAATCAGATGTAATCTCTTATTCAGCTCATAGTGGCTAACTATGTTTCTTCTTAAACCTCCTTATCTGATTTTTTTCTCCCATCAGCATTTTGGAGGTAATAATACACATAAGTCTAGCCATAGGACTCTTGCTATCATGATTTAAAGGGACACAGTTAAAAGACCTCCTACATGGCTTTGAAATGGTAATATTAAATACATTTGAGGGCTACGTCAGTCATTAGCCATAGATAATCAACTATGCTTCCCTTGGTGACTAGCTATATTCCAGACTGTTTGGAAGACTCAGAACTCCCTGTAAATAAAAGTAAGATTATGTTCATTTCAAAGACCAGAGTTGAAAAGAAGACTCCACGGGTGGTCTGTCACCCACTAGCTTGCACATGTGACTGTGTAAAAATAACTTTCTGAGGGCAAAGATCGATGGCTTTCCTTAAAGGAGAACATAGGGACTCAATAACTAATTAGCTTATGTCTCTCTGTTCCTGTAATTGCAAACCATGCTGGAATCAACTTCCTGAAAGTGTGAAACAGCTATTACTGTACACGGCTTGCTTTTACCACCACACTCTATTTTTACTCTTGGGATGTTTCTTTTCTATGGACCTAGTTCAGCCAAACATTTATATAAGAATTCTCTCTTATATCCAAAATATAAATATAACATCCTTCTCTAGGGTGAAACTAACACTTTTAAGAAGAATACAAGGAAAAGGTTCAGGTTAATGAGCTGAATGTTGGAAGTCAGGAGCTCTAGACTCTTCTTTTTATCTTCAAAAACTGTGCCAAGTCTCATTCTGGAATAGACAACTTATAATTTAGGTCCTTTTTTGGTTTACCTGCAAAATGGCACAATTCAATATATATCTCTATTTACAACCCAAACGCATTGGAAGGATATATGCAAATGAATTGATTTAGAGATCGAATCTTGTTTTATCATAAGCAACATTTTAAAATAGACAGCTGAGTAGAGTAAGATAGCTACGTAAAGACAAACTTGTCTTTTCATAAAACTTCATCACAACTGGTAAAAAAAGTCGAAAAAAAAAAACCTCAGCCCGTTAATTTGATCTACTTAATACTGAATGATTTTCAATAAATTCCCAAGTTGCATTGATTACTGATAGCAATAGGGTATTGTCTTGCCCTGCGTGTTCGCTGTTGGCTGGCAGTGTGTAAAAGTAAGGCCACTGTTGATTGTGGCCATTGTCGCCAAAGCTTGTGGGCCCACAGTGATCTGCGACTACCACACCTGCATGACTCTCATTCTTCAGGTCTTGAGTATCCTGTCCTGAGACAGGGCTTTGTTGATATCACCCTACCCGAAGAAGCCCTCTCTCTGTCTAGCACTTTCTTAAAATCATTTGTTTCATTCCTTTAGAACATTTACATGCTTTTTAATTATCTTCATTTTAAAATGCTCTTTGGGGTTCTTGTCTGTTTTCCTCCTCCAGAATGGAAGCGCCTTGAGGATCTGCTCATCTTGTCTAGCAACATCTAGCTCAATCCTGGGCACACGGGAGGCAGTAAATAATTGCTAAATGTATGGATTAATGAAGAAAGAAGACAGAGCACTGTCCAGGTCAGTCAATTGGGTCAGTAATTGATTAACTGTATGCTGGGGTGATGGGGTAATGCAAAGAATTATATGTCCTGCAATAATGGTTTTTAGTTATAGAAATCAGGCACTTGTAAGCACACTTAGTTGTACAAGTATCATCCTATAAACTAGGGGTGCAAAAAATACCTTCATCATTCCATACTTGATTTCTATTTTGAGAACTAATTCAGCTCTCGAAACAATTAAAGCCATTTGGCATCACTCCAAGTGAGTTAGATTTCATTTCAGGTGGCTGACATGAATGACAAATCTTCAGTGGTTTTATTAGTACACCAGTCATCATGCAGCCACAATTGCCCAGGTGGCTATCACCCACTATCTGACCTATCCTGGCCAGATAAGGTACTCTTTGTTTCTGTCCTGAAAGTTTGTTCCTCAGTCCCATGTCTCTAATCTGGCTCATAGGAGTAGAAGAAGACAGAACGGAAGCCAAGTAATTTTTAATGGTTTGAAACAAGAACCATTTATTTGTTCCCAATTCTGTAGGCCAACAATTTAGGCAAAGCTCAGCCAAGATGGTTTCATCTCTGCTCCACGTGGTGTTGGCTGGACTCATTTGTGTGTTTGTGGTTATTTGGCAGCTAGGCTGTGCCTGGGCTGGCTTGTTCTGAATGGCTTCACTCATAAGTCTGATAGATGCTTGGAGCTATCAGCCAAGGCACCCTATTCTTCTCCATGTGATCTCTCCCCATGGCTGCTGAGCAGTCTGTTTGCATTGCATTTGCTAATGTGCCATTGGCCAAAGAAGGTCGCATAGCTAAGCTCGGAATCATTGAGGGTGGGGATTACACCAGTGTGTGGACACCAGGAAATGTGGGTCCTTAAGGAAACAAGCCAGATGATGTTTGCAGGCAAGAACAGACTAGGAGCTATCTCCTTTACAAATACTGTTATGTCTTCAAATATGATTAAGACAAACCAGCCCAGAGATCACATAATTAGAATGGAGAGGCACAAGGAGTCCTGGTTTTGTGTCGGCGCTTTCATGTCTGAGGCAGTGTTCCCTGCTAACTTGTTGTTAGAATCATCAGTGTGAAATCCAAGGCGGAATAAAAAAGCTTGTTAAGTAAATCTTTGCTATAAAAAAGTGATGCCACCCAATATTGGAAACAACTCACATTCATTCTGAGGAACAAAGAACACATCAGGAATTAAAGAAGCATTTGTGGCTACTTAGAAAATCATTAGCTTAGCAAATCTTTCTTATGTAATTGGTATTTGAGGCAGCTTAGTGGAAAGGGATGCTATTTTGCTTTTATTAAGCATCAAATATTTAATGCATTCCTAT
This sequence comes from Phataginus tricuspis, assembly GCA_029783875.1. Taxonomy (NCBI): domain Eukaryota; kingdom Metazoa; phylum Chordata; class Mammalia; order Pholidota; family Manidae; genus Phataginus; species Phataginus tricuspis. The sequence continues at coordinate 31,123,464 of JAQQAC010022866.1, read as the reverse complement.
AACACGTTTTGAGAAAAATCACCCTTATCCAATAGGCAATCTTGACTGCCATGCTATCAAACTTTACTGCTCATTTTGCAGTCACGAGAGTTCGTAGTTTTAATGAAACAGGAAATATTCTGAATAGCATAGCAATTTTTATTGAAACTTTATAGTATTCTAAAATGATTAAGTAACAATAATTAATTTAATATTCATTTCTTATTGTAAAATAAGGATAGTTATTATCATCATGCTGTGTAAGATAAAATGGGTTGCTTTATTTAGAACCAAGTCACGAAGTAGAGCACACATTATACAAAACCGCTTCCTTCATCTGGCCCCTGCTCACTCTCAGTGGACTAGTGTTCTCTCAGAGTGCAAAGCCCAGGTAGTGCCTGCATGCCACTGGAAGTCTTATGGATGAGATTAATTTTGTGAAATAACAAAGTGAAACCAAACCTCTAGAGGGCGAAAACAGCAGCTGCTGAGTGCATCTTTCAGTGACGGGCAAAACTGAGTTAGATGACAAGATAACAATATCTAGTCTAATTTAACCATCCAGGCACCATAATTTTAACCATATCTTAGCATAGGAGAGAGAAGAGCAACGAACGCTTAATGCGAATACTTGCTAAGTGCCAGGAACTGCTCCCATTGCTTCATACATATTATTTCCTTTAGACATTGGACAACTAACTCTGTGTTTGCCAGCTGACGCACGGTACTGTTGACTAAGTGATAAAAGGTTCTTAGAATTTTTTTTCTTCCATATTGTAGTAGAACTGACAGCAAAAAGATGAAGAGAAATGGAAAATGAAAGGGGAAGGAAAATGATTTTTATATTGCTTTCCCTCCAGTGTCCTCCATCATTTATTATTTATTAATACGATTTTGGGTTTCCTTAAAGTGTATCTGTCCACTACATAGCTTGCTTTATATAAGCAGACCATGGGATGAAATAAATACTTAATCTTCTAATTTTGCTTCTTCATGGTCATTGTCAAAATTATTTATATGTGAAATATACAGCTTGATAACAGGGTTCCTTTGGAACCCTGCGTGTTATACCCTTAGCAAATGGGCCTTTGGGTAATTTCCAGTTTGGGGCTCTTACAATAGTGCTGCTATGAATATTCTATTGTATATTTTTTGAAGAGTATATGTTTTTGTTTAGGATATGCTAGATCAGAGGATGTACCAAATGATTGACTTTGGTTGACACAGTCAAATAATTTTCCAAAGTGGTTGAATCACTTGCGTTTCACCCTCAGATATGAGAGTCCTGGTTGCTTGACATTCTCACTAACATTTACACATGGTTTCTCTTTATCATTCAGTCATTCTCCTATATGTGCAATGGTGCTACATTATGCCTTTAATTCTCCTTTGCCTCATGGCTGATGGAATAATCAACTTTTCATACGTTTCCTGGCTATTTGTCTTCACTTGGTTGGAATTTTTAAAGGGCACTTTTTATTTGTGTAAAGGGAAGGTGCCTGTGGTAATTTTTCCTGATAGGCCCAGCCAGAAAAAAAACCCAGAGCCTTTTTTCTTAATCTGGCCATTTGTTCATATCTGGCAAATTAACTTAACAACAGGATCAGGTCCCGTGATTGGCTCTGCACTATTCTATTTACACGGGGTTTGTAATAGGTTGTCTAGTTTTCTTTTTTTAGAGTAAGATTATGCCCTGAATATTTTCTGCAATGTTTTCCATGTGATAGTATAAATCTATTTAATTCTATTTAATGATTGAATAGTATTCAGTATTTGACTTTAGAGGACTTATTATGCAACCAGTCCCTTCTCAGGGAACATGAATGTCATTTATATTTTTTCATTATCATCCGTAGTTCTTCAATGAACGCCATTGTTTCCTATGGGTAAATACCTAAACATGGTTGTCTCTGGGTCAAAGCTGATGCACGTTTAACATTGTAATCGGTAGTGATGAGACGTGCTCCAAAAAGGTGGCACCAAGGTAATAAAGTGGAGAATTCTCTGTAAAATGATTAGATTACCTTTATATATATGTAAATATAGTTCTGCATTTCTAAGGAGAATTTTTGTTTTTCTGACACTCAGAACCACAAGGCAGATGGCATAGATGGTAACTCTTTTGCCTCTCCTCCTCTTGTTTATACTTACAAGCTACCTTCTAGTTCCTTTATACACAAGCACATTCATTTTTAGATGATTCAGGTGTATTTTTGAAGGAATTCATTTCATCGTCACTGCCCCGCATTTTAGTTCTTCCAAAGGTCATGGCTTTTCAACAGCCTCCCTCACTGTTGAGGGACAAACAAATACATGTGTTGGGAAAAGTAAAATCTATTCCTATTTTGCCTTCCAAGATTGATATTAAGTGTTTCAAGTTCTCAAAATCTTTCACAAAACATGGCATGGAATCACATCTTGGAGTTCTGTGTTTGGAGACATGATGTAGGTACTTCATTCACTTTAAAACAGATGCCACTAGATTATCAAAGAGGGGATACACCTAAGACTTTTTAGGAAATAATTATCACATGCGGGCGTGGATTAAAAAAAAGATGGGATGAGTAGAGAGCACGGTGGGTGTGTGTGGGGGATGAGAATTAGGAAACCTGGGTTTTGGTTTCATTATGGTCCTAGTGAAGTGCTCACTTCTCTTTGTGATATGGTGGGGGTCGCCTTTGATCACTTTTCTGGTTCCTTTGTCTTTGACCTGTTCTGCACAGCACAATTTTATGTGAGTCTTTTCTTACTGTGCTGGTGTTCAGAATGAAAATATTCCCATTGAGGTCCGTGAAAGGGCATGTGGACAGGGGTCCAGAGGAAAATCTGAGGTATGCAAGCACTACTTTTGCTAACCACCTAACATTTTTGATTGTCTATTGAAAACAGCATTTTTACAGAGAATTGGGAACTACATCAAACACTCCCAACTGGTAGTTGAATTCATAGGAAATGTAAAGCTTAATTCAGCAATGAAATTTGTCTGTCAAAATGACATCCTAACAACTCCACACTTACATCTTAATTTGTCATTTGAAGGCCACCCATTCCTTGTCATTTTTAAGCTGACTTGATACAAACTTTTAAACCTCAGCAAATATAAAAATATAAACATTAAAAAAAGCGTAAAAGTGGTCTCTTAAAATTGTCAATTCAGATTTTAAAATGTGTCTGAAACACTTTAAAAGAAAGAATCCTCCCTTTGGCACTCTATCATTTATAATCTTGAGATCTCTAACTATTCTTGCAGAGGTAAACTTGCATGCTACTTTTGCGTGTGTCTCACCAGCACACATAGAAATCAAAGTCCTGAGTGAATTACCAGACCTAGAGGTGATTATTTTTGCCATTGAATTATAAAACATTCCATTTTCAAAAAGTGGAAAAATCTCTACTCGTGCAGATAAGTTTACCTCATTTAAATTGTTATTTTCATGATTGAAGCTAACCCAGTAGAGAGTAAGAAAGGGTGCCCTTGAGTGTACAAGTAATGTGAGCACAGCATGCTACGTACTATTGTTTTAAACAAAGCCCTATATTGGTAAAATGTGCAAATTTTTCATATTACCCAGAAAAATGACATTGTATCTACTCAAAATTTGTATATAAAAACAGGAACCCTAAAATCTGAATATATCTCTTTAAGAAGCTATGTCACAAAGAGCCTTTTTAAGAAAGTGATAACCTTTGGGAAAAGCAGAATTAATACCATAATAATAAGCTCACTGAGCATGAATAAGTGAAAGGCGGCCAGTGTGAATTAATAGATGTATCAAAATGCTTCATCCTTGAAAGGAACCGCCCTTTGCTTTGCTTTCGAGAGAGAGAGCATGGTAGAGGGTCTAGAACATCTGACAAGTCGTGGGAGATATAAATTCTGGTCCTGGCATTGGTACCTACAATTTGCTTCACCTTAGAAAAGTACTTTTTGTGGGTCTAGGTTTTCTTATTTGTAAAATGAGGCACTGGATGGTTCTTGAAATCCCTGCAGTCTTCTAATGCTCTGGTTCCAAGACTCAACCGAACAAATTCTGTAGTGCAAAAACCACTAGCTGGCAGCAGTTGATGCACCTTTGGGAACAACTGTGATAGTCCCTCTCGCTCACTTATTCATCAACTATTATTAGTTGCTTAATGTATTCCAGTTGCACTCTAGGGTTTGGGAATAGAAGATGAATAGAATACAGTCTCTGGCCCCAAGAAACATACGGTCTACTAGAAGTTGGCCACATAATAAAAGAGCACTATGAAGTGTTACAGACACTCTGTTAAAACTCTGTACACAACATGTGGTGTTCAGGGGGCACATGTGAGAGAGAAATTAGTGCTACCATTTGGTTAGATATGGGGGAGCTGACAGGAAAAACTGGAGAGGAGGAAACTGAGTGATCTCTTAAAATACGAGACCACTAGAGGGATGGTTGTCGTAGGGAGCAGGCAAGAGTGGGGAGTCAAAGACTGAAGTGGAACAGTTATTTACTTACAGTAAATAACAGTTTTGGGCTCAGGGAACATACACATTTGGTGAATTAAATTACTCTTTGTGTATCAACACCAAGCAATTATGATTGCTAATTAATATGGTGGTCACCTCTGAGATACAGGAAGATGTTCACAATGCAGAAGGAAGTACGTTGTCCTTTTGAGGGAATTTTAAAAGGGAGCTTTGTAAATTTGTAGTTAACTGCATTTATGTTTTTCTCTTCTCTTGTGCATGTAATGGATCAAAACATAAAGTAGACAGGCACTCCTATTACATGTTATTCTAAAAAAAGAAGAAAATAGGTTGCTTATTGCAAAGCTCTGCCTTTGTACACACACACACACACACACACACACACACACACATAAAAATATATATACCAAAAAGTATGTTTTCTCAAATAATAATCTCAACAGATTATGAGATTATGACTAGCAGGTTAATGTTTGTTATTTAACAGCCCAAAGTAGAAACCAGGCACTAACGCCACAGCCAGCTGCTCACTAACCCCTGTAATGTATGGGTTATTGGTATTGCATCATGAACATATATAATGGCCTAACAGTTTTATATGCCATGCCTATTGTGTCTACTTTATGGAGATAGTCCTTATATCTCTACAGAGACTATACTTCTACAAAAATATTGGAAATGATAATAATATACTCATTATTCTTTTTTTATTGGTGTTGATCATTCTGATGAGTAGATATTTGAATGTGGCATGTGCCCTAATATCAGGGCTCCAGTCTTACCCGTGAGTAGTTCAGTCTTGGGCTATAGATGACGGAAATACATGTCTGTCTTCCAGACCAGATTGTCAGTTCCTCTGATGGTAATGACCTAGTTAGGCTGATTTTTCTTTTTATTATGTATTCTGCCCTCTGCTCCTTTGTCTTCTCAGAGATTGATGGAAGGCTTTAGATATCCATAAGATGATCTACCCCAGTGTTTGCTAAAGCAGTAGCACAAATACACAGCTGCTGATACCTCTGTGTGAAACAAATTAGTGGTTCATATTCTTGACATTGGTATATGAGTTTTAATAACTGGCAAATTAGCTTGAAGCTAGCCAACCTTGAATTTGAATCTGGTTCTGCCCTATGAGGGATGGTAAAGTAGAAGCATATTGTTTATTAGGGGTCTGTTTATGTTGGATGCATGTTATCCAAACATGGTCTCTCATTGAATCTTTGCAACAACCACAAAGAGCATGCCAAATAATCCTGTTCACAGGTGGGGGAACTAGGGCACAGGTGTGTTAATTCCCAGGTTCCCCGGGCTGGTAATTGTTGCAGCCAGATGCATTCATAGACATTTTTCCAAAGCTTGTGCTCTGCTCCTATTTCATAAGCCACAATTCCTGTGTGTCTCTGGATAAGTCATCAACATCTCTGAGTCTCTGTTTTCCCATTTCTAAAAATGAGGGTGTAATGGTTAATTTTGTGTCTCAATTTGGCTAGGCTGTAGCTTCCATCTGTTTGGTGAAATGCCAGTCCAGATGATGCTGTGAAGGTATTTTAAAGATGTGACTAATATTTCAATCAGCATATTCTGAGCAAAGCAGATTACCCTCTGTAAGGTGGGTAGGCCTTATTCAGTCATTTGAAGGCCCTAAGAGAAAAAAAAAATGACTGAGTTAGAAGAGGAAGGGATTTTGCTTCCAGATGGCAACACAGAAATTCTGCTTGAGTTTCTAGCCTTTAGACTCAAAATTTCAGACAATATCAATTTGCCAGATTTTCCAGCTTGCTAGCATGCCTTTCAGATGTCAAATTTCCTAAGCCAGACAATCACACGAGCCATTTAATAAGATAAATCTCTATCTCTCCATCTCTCTCTGTCTCTGTCTCTTACTCTGCTTCTCTCTCTCTCTCTATATGTGTATATACACATATGTATAATATATATGTATATGTTCTATTGGTTTTGTTTCTCTGGAGGACACCAACTAACACAGAGGTTACTAATACTTATTTCATGGGTAAAGAAATAAATATTAAGTGAGTTGATTCAAGTAAAAACACCTAGCATTACCCAGCACTCAGTAGAGTTTTATTATCTGTTTCTCTCCTACTTTTCATCTCTTTCCCTGCTGTCCTCTTCCGTGGTTTTCATATATTTGTTTCTCCTTTGTTTTTCCTTTCCCTTGCAATAAAGCAGGTTCTTTAATGCATAAAAATTAATATCTTTTGAAATTTACTAACTGTATCAGCACCAATATTCTATTAAAAGTAGAGTGATGTGACATGACTGTTTGTGCCTACAGTGACATTTACATGTTGGCTTTCACAAGTGAGTAATGATAATCCATATACACCACGTGGCTGTGAGTAATTGCTCCCTTCTGAAGATAAAGGTTAGAACAGTCTGTAGTCATAAGTTATTCGCTATGTGTGTACAGTTTCAGAATATATTTCCCACAGTGTTGTTCTGTCTCTATTTTCATTTAGATATTCCTCATTTTTATGCAACACAGATTTTACATTGGAAAGCATTTTATTATTGATTTCTTCATTGGATAAGTAGAATGGTGAATTTGACACTCAATTCACTTTTCTTTCCATGGCAAATTAGAAAACACTGGAGTTATGAAGTCTCAATATACATCCTGAGATGTGTCTGGGATTATAAGATGAGAGAGTTCTAGGGAGAGAGGGAGCGAGAGGGAGAAACAAAAAAGAGAGGAGGGAGAGAGAGATTTAAGAGAGCAGCAGGAAGGTTCTTTTAAGACTTGAACTCTTACCAGCATCTAATGAGTGATACGTGAGATTTAATGTACAAGAAATAAGACTCGATTCAAAATGCTCTTGGGAAAGTGGTGCCAGACCAAATTCACACTAAGATGTCAAATGGAAGCTCCTTTAGGGCAGTGTCCTGATTGCTATGGTAATTTTAACTGCTAGCACATAATAGGTGCTTAATAAATATTTTGATTAGCTAGAGTATATTATGGGGTCTGAATTTGATGAGTTAGATAGGAGTGCAGATGTAGTAGAAGTATGGTGGCAGAGATAGAGAAATTGATGGTGTAGAAGGGGGGCAAAGAAAACAGTAAGACCTGCTTTGTAGTAGAATAAACAGACTTCACGCATTTTATCATTCTGCCAAGAATGGATCAGGACCTTGTCAAGCTTATCCTCTCCATTTAGCTCTTAGGTATGTACTGTGTTGATGAGTCAGCTGGCCAGCCAGCTACGCTGCCAGTCACAGCTGAACTGGAGCAGCTCTGTGTTCAGCCCAGGAGGCAGGCAACCTGTCGGGATGCAAGGCGTCCAGTGACCAGGCACTGTGACTTGCCTGGGCTGAGGTCTTGCTCTCTCCAGCAAATACAACTTCCTTCTGGTGCTCCCTGATGCAGTGCTGTCCTGAAGTAGTTAATGCAGCTTCCATAAGGGGCCTAATTTAGAACCTGGCAACAGCTTAGTCACTAGGAGAAATATGGCTCATTGCATGCCAGGTGATATAAATTAAAGTTAATGTTAGATGTGATGAAATGTCCTTTTAGATATTATGTATAATTTTGAGTATTAGGAAGTCCCAGGAGGCTATATTTTTTTAGAAACCAGTCTACAAGATTTCCCCTTATATTTCTTTTTTAAAATAAAGCACCAGGAAAAGGTTATATGAATAACCATAGTTTTTGCATAGCAGGTAGACTAGAGATATAAAAAATTATTAATAATAGAATGTTTAAATATCTATCACATTCCAAATTCCACAAGCCAAAACTAACAGCCAAAAGGCTAACCTATGTTATATAAAAAGCTCACACTTTTTTTGATTAAAAAATAAACAGTGGAACTCCCCCAGGACTTGCTTAAAGAGGAGATATAGCTAGCATGCTTTTGGAAAAATATCGTACTAAGCTACAAAGAAAATAAATTGAAAGCCTCTATGAAATTACCTCATATTCCAGCTTTGTGAGCCTGGATGAATTATTTAATCTCCTTTCTTCAGAGTTTTTATCTGTTAAATGGGGTAAAAGTATGGCACAGGGATACTACTGATGCCGGGGTTCTTGTTTGTGGAGTCGAAGAATGAACTTAGCAAACACCCAAGGTAGGAGAGCCAGGGAGAGGCTTTTATTGAGAGATACAGTGAGAGGACAGAGCTTCTGGCTCACACCAGGAGGGGACAAGAGAGTCCATGGTGGTGCATTGTCTAGGCAGTTGAGGATTTTTGGGAATGTGAAAAAAAAGGCTTTGGGGTGTGGACTTGTTAAGTTGTCCCTGAATATTAAAGATTAACTTAACACAAGAAATTTACTGCTCTGATTTCCCCCTGGGATACCGGCGTCTTGGTCTGGGAGCATATCAAACAGGGCTACCTGCCCAGCCCTCAAGGTGGGCTGAGTTATTGTCTGTTTGCTAAAGAGTAAGTTAAGAATCTTACTTCTTAACTTCCTGGGTGTTAAAATGTAATCTTATATTTAAGATGGAATCCTTCTTGCCTTTTACTGTGTTGTTTATGGCTGGGTCTGCATGCTAAATTAGTTGCCCAGTTTGCAAATCACCTCATCAGATCTGAAGGAGGAAAGACAGCACATAGGCCTGGGCTTTTTAGCATGCTAAAGTGAATCTTACACATGATTACAAAAGATTAGCATAATAAAAACATGTGCTACTCTTTTTTTATCTGGGGAATATTAGCTGATCTTACTGAAGAATGACTCTAGAGCTTAATGTTTAACACAGAGTTTTGGTAGTGGGTTTCCTTGCATGTAGTTACATTGCTCTGACTATAAATATCCTGCCTTGCTTTTTCCAGAGGCCCTCACCCTACTCTAACTATATCCATGGTCCCTGTCTCACTATGAGTGTATAATGCGTGTTTATGCATGTATTAATGGTACATGAAAACTGCTGAAGCATTACCTGGCTCACAGTGCGACTCAATATACTTATTTGTTGATGTTATTTAACATCCCAACATTTTAAAAAGTGATAAAACTATAAGCTGAAAAACATGCTTTGAAATGTACAACTCTCAGTGTGAATGAGAATAACATTTTTGGAAATGAATATGAATATATGGTTTAAGAATTGTAAACTATTATATTCTTCATGCAGTAATTCCATTTAAAGATTATTCTAAGGGGGAAAAATCAGAGAATTATAACTGCACAATTTATATATCTCTCACTACAAAGCTTAAAAATGGGTTTTTATGAAGGAATATTATGTAGTAATGATAAATAATAAAGATAAAGATTATTCAGCCAGCCCCCCAAAAATTAGTATGCTAAAGGCAATAATGCAAATATAATATAAAATGGTTCCTGTAACAAAGAAAATGTTTTATAATTTTTCATTTTCAGTAGTTTTTTTCCATCATTCTGGTTCTAGGATACAGGGCAAGGTAAATGCCTCCTTAGGAAGGAAAAGGAAATAACATGGAGAACAGCAAAGGAAACTGGTTTGTTAAGGAAAGGAAAGAAATGAGGCCATCCTGTCACTTCCTTCCCCCATACCCTAAGCTGAAATCTTGGAGGGAGTGGGTGTTATTATTTACAATGATGGGGAATTCAAAAGCCAAGAGTCTTTTGTGTCCTGCTTTCCATGGGCAACTTGGGGTGGTGTATAAAGGGGAAGTCTGCCATGCCTTATAATCTTGTGGCAACATGATGCAGACCCAGCGGGATGAAAAGTGGTGGTTCAGTAAGCTTTGGCCGAGAGGCACAGTTGTGAATTAGAACTCCTAAACCACCATTGGCATCCATTGGCATGGAATGTGTTCAGAAATGAGAGAATGAACATTATGCACTGTAGGAGAATAAGAAAGTAGCTAAGATAAGAACCTCTCACGAAAGGTTTGCCTTGAAATGTAGATGATAGTGACACATGACACTTTGGAGTTCAGTTCATCCAGGAGCTACTTAAAAACTGTAACTAAGACCCAAAAGGGTAAGAGCTATGGTGGTACAAAAATAGGGGAAGGTTGCCATACTCAGTCTGGGGCAAAAGAACAAATCACAGAAGCATCCCTACTTGCTCAGTGGACACCAGTGTAAGGGGCATTTGGTAAACAGAATAATGGCCCTCCTAAAGCTGTCCATGTCCTAATCCCTGGACTCTGGACCTTAGATGGGATAAAAAGACACTGCAGGTGTGACCATATTAAGGATCTTAGGATGGAAGTTATCCTGGTGAGCCTAGTGTAATCACAAGGACCCTTATAAAGGTGAAAAAGAGGCAGGAGTGTCAGAGTAGGAGAAGTGCTGATGGAAGCAGAGGTCAGTAATGGGTCATGAGCCAGGGAGTATGGGAAACTTCTAGAAGTTGGAAAAGGCAAGGAAACGGCTTCTCCTTTAGAGCTTCCAGAAGGAATATAGCCTTGCCAGAACTTTGATTTTAGGACTTCTGACATATAGAACTGTAAAACAACACAGCTACATTATTTCAAGCCATTGTTTGTGATAACCTGGTAGAGCAGCAATAGGAAACTAATACAGGGCCCAAGGAATAAACCAGGTCAGCCTTCCTTCACCAGAGACCAGCAGGGATCCATATGATACCATGTAGACTCCAAATCCAGAGTGCCCCATGATCACGTGAGCTCACTGCCCGCCCCCCAGCCCCAACTCCAACTGCCATATTGGAGAGCAGTGGGGTGGTGGAGGTGTGCGTGAGGGGCATCTTAAAGTCAGAGTCCTTACCTGGAAGATAATGACTTACAAGCCATATAGTTCTCATAATTGTCAACTTTACATTTTTCTTCCTTCTACTTATTTGGAGGAGGCTCATAGGAAAGTAGATGAGTTGTGGAATTAAGCTGAGCGAGAGAGGTAGCTACTCTGCTGTGGACCTCTGCAAGTAACAATAACATAACACCGACTGAACTGGCATCATATGCCAGTGACCACCCCAAGCACTTTGCATACATTATCTAGTTGAATGCTCAGAGTAATACGAGGAGAAAGGTTCTATTAGCACCTTCATTTTCACAGAGGCAGAAACCGAGGTATCAAGAAACGAACAATTTCCCAAAGGTTTTGTGGTTTTTAAGCAGCTAAGTCAAAATCCGTGCACAAGTCTGAAGGGAAATACAGGAAAATGAAAACAGTTTGATTTATTTTATTGGCAGGATTGCAGATTTGTTCTTTTTGTTTTAATTTTTGTGAATGGCAAAATAAAGCCATGATCACACATTTTTTTTTTTGATATTGGCAATTTCCAGTCTATGAACAAGTTGTATTCCAAAATTACTAGCTAGGGGAGTTGGACAAGCATGTGGTTTGTAGATAGACACTGTTGTATTTGAATCTCTACTCCAGCACTTATTAGAAATGGTAAACGGGGCAACTTAACCTCTCTGAGTTTCAATTTTCTTATTTATGAAATGAGGATAATAACTATTGAAAGCCTTTTTAAAGTACAGTCCCTGAAATGTAGTCACTCAACAAATATTCTTTCCTTCCCCCAACAAAAGCTTTATTTTGATAGTTTTCAGAACCGACAGCCTAGTTTCCCATTTAAAACAATAAAAATCTAGGAGGTTAAAACTGCAGACCAGCCAACAAATTTGTGTCACTCACAATTTACTGGACGTATTATACCAGGAGTGCTGTTTCAACTGTTTGAACCCATCAGGCCTAATATTGCTTCTACAGGGAAATGAAATCTGAGTTAATCCTGGGTATGTATGACAGTATGTGCTGTCAGACCCCAGAAGTGAGAACTGCCTTCTGCCCTCCTTCCCCGCTACCTCCAGCCTTGGCAATGAGAAATCCATTAATAATGTTGAACACATCCAGCCAGTGGTTAGTACGGAGTGAACATGGGGATTGCGGGGGAGGGTAGGACAGAGATTTTTTTAAAAAAAGGTTGGGTAGATATTACTGGGCAATTTTCCCCAATTCTCTGTAGCTGCTCTAGAGAAGATAAGCATTCTCTGGTGGTCTAAACAAAACGAAAGCATCTCTGCTCCCGTCAGTGCGTTCTCAGGCCTTAGAAGTGACTCTGTTTCTCTCTTACTGGCACATTGAAATCATTCATAAAATACAACACCTACTGTGGATTCTTGGGCACAGGGTAAAGTTCAAAGGCTTTTCCCAAGCTTGCAGTCCAGAGCTATCTATGCGCTTATCTGTGCAGAATCCACTCTGTGGCTAAGCAAACATCACGGTTTGGCAACGTGGATATAAATAATTAATCAGATGTTATTTAACAATGAGTATTTTTATGCATGTAATACCCCAAAGCTTCTCTGTTTTAAATGATGTTAAAAATGTGTTAAGAGGGTAGAAAAAAGGAAGAAATAATCAAGTGAATAAATAAATGCATTGAATCATAAGGCCAGTGATGAAACTGGGCAAAATTAAAAGGCATGAGAAAAGGAAGACGCAGACTGTTAGATGTGATCTGAAAAGAGATAGAGGGTTGATGGAGCGCTCATCAATCACGCTATCTCAAGCAGTCCTCCAGAAATGAATTCCAAATATCTCTACCCTGAGGTCATTGCCATGAATTCATAAAAGAAAGAAGGTAAACAGAGCATTCTGTTACATTAAACACACACACACACACACACACACACACGCACACACACAATGTTCTCACTCCCCTGCCACCAACTGATCCATAAAGATCTGTTACTTCTCAAAAATCCAAGGTTGACATCATCATATGAGTTTTTCTCATTTCTCTTTTCCTAACTAGAGAGCCAAGTCCTTCTATTTGTTCTCTTGCCTTTATCATTGTGATTACATGCCTTCAACGGAACGACTTATTCATGTGAAACTGTGAGGCAGAGAGTGAAGAATATCCCATTTTTCATGTTTCTCATCTTCAGTGAAAACATAGCAAAAGTAACAAAGACAAGACTAATACAAACAACACTAGGCAGGTAGCTGTCATCATCTGAGAGATCAGTGCTCTCTACCATTCTTTGCTCAAAGCATCATTTCAGACTATTGCTTTAGTAAATCCTGGACAGCTGGCATTTGGGTTGACTACATAATAGGTTAAGGACCACAGCTGTGGAATTACAGCATTAGAATTTAACAGATTTAACACACAAAGTAATCAGCAGCTGGGGTCCATGAATTGTGGGTGAAACTTGTTCTGTGCGTACATCCAGGCCCTGAATGTTGGATGGGAAGGAGCAATCCTGTATCAAGAAGATTAGCACCTAGAGGTTAAATGAAAAATTTCAGTGAGTCCTGGATTAACACTAAGCCTCAGAGTTAACAGCTTGACATAATGCTGCAATTTTCCACCTACATCACACAGCTCCTACCAACTGCACAGCTGACCCCGAAGCCCAGGGGATCTTCAGCCCACAGCCAGATCCTCATAAGAATCTTCGCCTTCACATACCTGCTTTGTTTGGGGTAAATATGAGGACAGCCACAAGAAACTAGGTTTGGAAGTACTGAAGGGAGATTCTAAAGAAAGGAGGGCGTATTTATTCTTCTTTTATGGCTCTTCAGCCACAAGATCATTTTTATGCTGCAAAAAAATGGTATAATAATTTGGGGAGAAATTTACTCTCAAAACATTGTGCAGGTGTTTTAGTTAACCAAGAAATGATGACTAAATATGGGGAAGAGAGTGTGTCAGGACTGCAACTTTGAATTTCTTTTTCTCAAGGAATTACATCTCTGAGCCCCTGAGCAGAGGTTAGGGGTGAGTGTGCATAATTTGCAAGCATGTGGTAGGAATTCAGAAATCCCCTGGCTGCTTTATGTGCATGGCATCAAACATCTGGATATTTGGTTATTGTCTTGGATCCCTTTTTGCTCTATTTTGTGGTTTCTGAATATAGGCATTGAGTCAAGTTCCCAGAAAATATAGGATAAAATAGGCAAATAATAATGCCTCCAGGAGTCTAACTTAAAGGGGGGAGATTAATGATTCTTGAGAGTCTGCAGTAGGAAGACTGTGAAGGCATCTTCACATTCTTTCCTTAGCCACTTTGGAATCCTTATGAGCTCACAGAGCTCTCTTACTACTGGAGGGTCATGTTTGTTGGGTGGAAAACATAGCAGTGGAAAATAGCCCACTCAGCTGTTTTAAATGGGTTTCAAATTCACAAAGCCACCTCGGCATTGAAATGGAATATTTTTCTCCATCAAGCCTTTTACTGTCCTCGCCTTTCGTAATGGTTTCATTTATGTTAGAAATAAAGGGATAGGGGAAATGACAAATGACCATCAGAGACATGGCTGATTAAGGAAATAAAGACAAAGATGTAACAGCAGCAAAGCTTTTATATTTGAGTGTCGTTGCAGAAGAAGTAGGATTTCCAGAATGTTCCTGGATTAATTGTTAAGCACTTTGTGCCAGGCTGACCCATGGCATTCCATGTGGAATTCTCCACAGCTCCAGGCAGGCATGTGGAGGTGACACAGAGTTGCCTAGAAAAGCCTTCAATTTTGACCTGGATGTTGGGAGGAAACCCTGAGACCTTGGCACATGGCACTGAGTGTTACGTCCCCACCGCTGCCAGTGAGAAAAGTGATGGGGGAGATCAGTTTGGGAGATAAACAGTGTGAAGGGATGGAGCCTAAGGAACTTAAGCTGAAACCATACTGCATTTCTTACTCTTACCACTATCACTTTTATCTCCTTTATTATGCCTTCACTCTACAGGACTGAATATTTTCTTTAATAATGGTAGTAATAACAGGGAGGCAGTGAATGATATGGGCCCTGAAAACTTCACATAAGAAACTTCTCAAAATCTCCTCTGTCATCAAGACAGGGTCAAATCACACCAAAGCATTTTGCTAGAAAAACAAGTTAGAAGAAACTATGGTTCTTTACACTCCTTCAGATAGGGTTTTCTTGGGATTTCTGTTCAAGGGCTGGTTCTGGTCAGGCTCACCTGCAGGCCTGCCGGGGAGGCACGTGTAAGGAGAATGGAGGTCTAGAAGGCACAGAGGTGGCATTAATAACTGTAAGTAGGACTGTTAGAAATGTGCAGGCAGGTAAAAACTTTTATTTGTACTGTACCTATTTTAGCATCTGGTATTTGAAGATGCATTTAGGAATTAAGATTTAAAGCACTCAAAAAAAGCACCTCCAAAAGATCCATGTGGGTAAATTAAATTCCAAAGTTCTGCAACAAAATATTCTGATCATTAATGTTACCAACTGAGGAAAAATTCAGCATAATTCCTTAAGCCAAAAGATTGAGCAAAAGTTGCCGCTCCAGTTTCCCCAACTTCACTAAAAGTGTAATATATTGAGCACAGCCTGCTGTCATAGTGTTACTACATCAATTCTCCGGCCAATTAGTCTCCTGAAACATGACCAAACTAGCGTATTTTTTTTCCTCTTCTTGCACCTCCTGGAATATCTTGAATGCTGCTGGACAGATACTGTTTTTTTACCTGCAGATTCTATTAATAAGTGTGATTAATGTAAAACAAAATAATTTATTTGGGTTTCAGAAATGCACAATCACCTTCCCTTCTGAATTCAAATGGGATTCCCTTATGAGTCCCTTTTGATCTTGAGGTTAGCAAACTTAGGTGATGGGTGGTGTTTGTTAGGATTTCTTGTGACATGATAGAATAAGATGTTGCAGTGGAACTATTTCTGACTCAGTGTTTACTGGGATACCCATACAATACCAAAGTGGGCGTCAGACATGCCCTCCAGATGGAGAATTCACAAATGAAGTTATAAAGAGTATGTTCTATGATTCTTAGATCCCTCAACCAGATTCAGGATGTAAGAATTGGTCAGGGTAGAAAGAGGAAAAGATTTGCAGAGATTTCTTTGTATAGGCAGTGTTCTGATACCAGGCTCCCCTTCTCCATCTAGGAAGAGGCCTCCCGTGGAACCTGTGTGTTCCTGTGGTTTGAAGACATGCAGGGCTGGGCTGTTACTCCTGTGCCTACAGGGAAGAGGTGGCTGCCTACGTTCTCCTACTTTCCTGGTGTCTGTCAAGGCAAGGTTTAAGGAGGTGTTTTTCATGGACCAGGTGCAGGTAAAGAAAAGCAAGGGATAGGTGGCTTGGCCTTGGGCCCAATAAAATAGTACCAATTGGAGGGACAGAGGGCTCCCAACAACAAGAATCTGGAACTAAATGCTGGATCCTTTGGGGTTGAGGAAGGACTCACAAGTTGGCTCTTAGCATCTACCAGGGTCAAACGAACTGAAATCTGGGAGGCCGAACATTAGCTGCCCAAACAGCCTGCATTGGGGCTGCCGTGTCCCCTTGTAACTGCAGAGCTAGGGTTGCACACAGCCTGTGTTCCGTGGTATCAATAAGGTCTTTGCAGCTCTTCTTAATCCTTCCTCCCCCTGCTCCTAGTTATAAGAAACACACTAGCAGACTGGGATGGGTGATTACAGAATCACAAGGCAGAGAAATCAAGAAGAACGCCTTTACTGGAACATTCTACAAATGTCCATCAGTTGGTTGTTCAAGCCTTCTATATCCTCGAGATGTCTTTGCCTACTTGTTCTATCAGTTACTGCGAGAGGGTTTTGAAATCTCTGTATTATAGAATTGTCTGTTTCTCTTTGTTGTACTATCATTTTTAGCTTCATGTATTTTTCAAGCTCTGTTATTAGGTGCAAAGTGCTTAAGATTTTTAAGTTCTCTTGATGAACTGACATTTTTTTATCACTATGAAATAAACTTGTTTATCCCTGGTTTAAAAGAAGAAGAAGACCATTATATCTCAGGCTTTAGCTTGAGGCAGGGGTAAATTGCCAAGAGAGGACTGTTGCCCATAAATTAGTTTTTCCTTATTTTAATTTTTTTAATGAGACTGGTCATTCTAATTTCTGAATAAGATTGTATTTGCAATGGATCTTAGTGTGTCTATTACCTAAGCCTGAGCGGCAAGTTCATCAGCCCGCTGGGACTTGATTCCTGGGACAGCTGAAGGTTAGCCACATTGAATGCCGTTTGTAAGGGTGATGGGAGATAACAATAAAGCTGCGTTTCGATTGTGTCAGGAGTTACAATGCCTACAATATCTAAAGACTTGTGTGAGCATTTGTCTGGTTGTTTTGTGCTAATCCTTCTGGAATCCTGCTTCGGAAGACACTGGCCCGCTTAGTTCCAACTGGATCAGGTCAGGTCAGCGCCACAAGGTGCCATACGAGCGCCTGAGCCAGCAGAAAAAAAACTAATACTGATCTTGTCTGTTCGAAATTCTGATATTCTGTTCATAATGGATTTTTTGCATCAATTATAATTTTAAAAACTACATAATACCATTTACCTTGAGTGAGGGTTTTGATCTCTGGTTACATTTTGTGCTTGATATGAGTGTCTTGGTTCCATCCTAGTCCTGATCCTATTTAGGAGGATTTCAGTTTTGCAGGGAAGAAAACTTGGTTCCTATTATTTGGAGTATCCACCTTTTTCTCTCCCTTCCTCCCACTGTACCATTTTGCTGCCAGACATTTTGACTGTTCTGGTTTCTTCTGGAGACCTACACTTTGCAGTCCATCCACAAATGACTCTCTGGGCATCGACCCCAGTAAGTGACTTCAGTGTTGCTGCTTGGTTATGTTATCATTATAGATGTGGCCAAAAGGTAATAGAAGTTTTTTTTTTCTCTAGTAATATAAGTGTTTTAACCTAATGTTCTAAACCAGGGGTTGGCAGGCTTTTTCTGTGAAGGGCCAGAAAGGAAATATTTTAGGATTTGCAGGGCGTGGAGTCTCTATTGCAACTCATCAGCTCTGCCTCTGTAGCACCAGAGACGGTATGAGGATAAATTGGTGTGACTGTTCCAATAAAACTTTATTTACAAGAATAGGGGAAGGCTTGGCCCATAGGTCCTAGTTTTAAAACCCCTGTTCTAAGCTGTGAGACTTAGTCATTCCCCACTTCTTTTCTTCCTTTAGAGACAATTTAAAAAGGAGTAAGAGCATTTAGGATAATTGCTTTTAGAGATCTTTATGCTGTTAAGATTTTTTTTTATTATGTGAGCATCGATTTAGCCTGGTTTTTAAAAGTTAATCTCTTTATGATATGTAAACTTTCATCAGGTACTAAATGGGCCACGTAGTTTAGGGCCAGACTATATATGTAGACTATATAAACAAATCCTTAAAACAACTGCACAATTGTTATTCTCATTTTAAAGATGATATCATGAGGGTCAGAAGTCAAGCAACTTGCCTAAAGCCACAGAATCAGTGTCCAGTAGATCTTAGATGTTATGCAAGTCTCTCCACTTTCCAAGCCACTATGGCCTTGCATCTCTCCGTTGGAGATGGATATTCCGTCCTCCTGGTGGAACAAACACACAGTGTAGCTAAGTTAGAATCAGTTTTGGACTAACCCGTAAGAAGAAAACCAGGAAGGTATGGCCTTTAAGGCTAAAAAACCACCCAGGAATGGGGTTAGCAAACAGGGGGCAGTTATTTTGATGACCTCAGGTTGAGGCTTATTGACTGAGAATGGGGTTTGATTCTATATGTAGCTTAAGGAGCTCCAATTGGGATTTAGGCATTTCTTTCCTGTTGAAGTTGGTATCTCTTTTCGTACTTAACTATGAAGGTGAGTGACAGTCATTTCTTACTGTAGTGTTCCCTGAGGTGACTTCTTCTTATCTTTTCTGATTTTCTTACATCCTTTGGTGGAGAGTGACTTGGAAGTATTTCTGGGGCTTAGGTTTGCACGATCAATCTTAAGCGTTATTGGAGTGGTAAGAACTAAGGGAAGCTAAAGGGATATGTATTTGGTCTCTGTATTCAGAGAAACAACATGCACACACATTTATTACACACACAAGTGTGTGTGTGTAAGTATAGTCACCTGTTCTTTGGCGAGTATTCTGATTCGCTTAAATCTGTAAACCTGCCCTTTTGGAATTATTGTAAGCTTTTCACTTTTCAAAATAGTAGATATAGTCACCTCTAAACTTTTTTATTTTAAAATGGCTTCATGATTTAGTGAACTATTAATTATGAGGATGACATATACGTTTAAGCTTCAACTAAAATAAAATAACCAGACTTGATCAGTTTTGTTCTGTGTCTAACGTGAGAAAGTCAGCAGAGAGCCAGGTGTATATGGCCCTGACCTGCGGGCATATACCTAAATGCAGGCATTGTTTCCCATTTTCTTGGAGTAAAACTGCTTGGCTTTGTGTCATGTAGAAAAAGGAGAAAAGTTTTCACTTTTTAACAGGTTGCTGTAATATTAAACTGCTATACGTCTATTTGCAGAAACCCTGAAGGTTCAGGAAAATGAATTTGTGAGAGTAATTGGGGTAAGATTTCTGAAAATAAAAATATTGGTCAAATATAAGCTCCTAAATAAAAGAAAGCCCAGAGCAGTGAATACTAAAGAGAGCCGGCGAAGGCCCGAGGGTGACCTTTCTAGCTAGTTGACTCTGTGATGTGCCAGCTAAACTTTTAAACCTCTCCAGTGGCAGGGTAGATCCTGCAAAAACGGATCATTGATTGCATCAAAATGAATATCTTAAAATGTTCATTTTTATGTTTCAGCATTATACAGCTACTTCGTTAAACACAAAGCAAAACACCATCTAAAAATTAGTTTAGGAGCAGCCAGGATATTTTGTGAATGTGTTTGACCCTGCTTGTGCCAACATGTCAAAGCCTTTTATTGTTTCATTTTTCTTTAAAACACTTTTTGTTGATGCTACCTTTTCATCTCTGATGCCTACCTAATTGCGTACCCATTTTCCTTTTAAAAGTCTTGCAACTAGTAGCAAAGCAGTGTCCAAAGAAGCCTGAGGAAATTAAAGATGCTCAAGATATGTCTCGATATTTTACGAATTTATATCCAGCATTTTCCAGATTCAAATACTTGCCTTTTCTTCTCTCTCTCACTGGACTCTCCTAAGAACAAATAGGAAACATGAGGGAGTTGATAAAACCCCATTGCAATAATCCTTTCTTTCCTTTCAGGAAAAAGATTTTGCAGATTACTAGGAATTGGTCAAGTTTTATTGTATCTTAGATTTCTTTAAAAATTAATGGCAGATCGCTTAGAATGGTATAGCAAAATGTTCTTCATAAGCACTTGCCAATCTCTAGAGAGGGACAGCCTCCATCTGCTTTTGTCATATGCTGAGTCTTCCTGCCCCCAGCATCTTCTTACCTCTTACATTTCCTATGATAAGGCTCTCCCAAGTCTCTGTGTGACCGGTGACCTCATTTACTTTAAATATGTTCCTTGGAGGAACCAACTACTTCACTTGCTCTCGGTTATTATCACATCTAAATTGATTCATTTAACAGCTATATGTAATCTATACAGAGACCCTGAGCCAATGGGAAACAGAAAAGACATGTTGTAGTGGAGCAGCAGGTCTTGACAAAGAGAGCATGTAATAAGGCAGGTGCAGGAGAAGCTTGGTGGGAGCAGCAAAGGAGCTGGGAGTTTGAAGAGTGGGGGTATTTGTGTATGTGTGCATTTGAGTTATAACTTCTGTGTATTTTGTTTATGTTATAAAGGTGTCTTAGGAGACTTCTTTCCACCATCTGTACACAGGCTTAAAGTGTTTGCATGCTCACAGAGGACTGATGAGTCCCTGGATTTAGAATTGGTGGCAAGAGAGCCAGTTAGCTAGACTCTACCTTTGCTGACATCATCAAATGGTCTTGATGGCTTTTTCCTGAGGTGACAGCCCTGCAAATGCGGCACTTCTCCCTCTGGCCTTGATTAATTAGGCTTTGTGTTAAGAACTGTGAACACAAGGAAGACCGAAAGCTTACAACCCTCCCTGCTGGGGCTGAGGACCCAAATCTGGGCGTTAATTCGCAGGCAGCATGCAGGAGGCCACAGAGGAGGAGGCAGGGAGGTCAACAACTAGGTTCTGAAATGAAGCAATATACAGGTCGGGTTTTTTCTTGGTCCATAAACAGGATATCTTGGGATCCTCATTTATTCTGGGGCCAAAGTCCCAGGCAAACTCTGCAGAGGCCAAAATGAACCAAGCATGGTGGTCAGAGATGGAACAGGAATTGCTTTCAGCCTCCATACTCCCACCTCTTCCCTCTGACCCTCGGGCTCTCCTCTGCTGCTGAGCTCCCTCTCAGCCCTGTAACACCTCTCTCTCCTTCTCCCTCTCACCTGAATATCTTACTCATTCAGCCACACTAGGACTGTGCTTACTGAAAATAATATGTGGCAGGCAGTGCTCCAGGTATCGGGGAGGAAACAGATAACTTAGTCTCAAAAAAATCAGTCATATTTTTTGTCCTCGAGCTGGCCGTGTATCTACAGCTCTGATTTCCCCTTAACTGTTACTCTCAATATTTTTCTTGAGCCCTAAATTTGTTGAAAGAGCAGTATGCACCTACTGTCTACTTCTTTGACTAGTATGTATATCTCAAGCCAACCCATTTAATTCCAACATAAGCGTAGTTAATAAAGTCACAAATGACCAACTAGATTCCAAATCCAGTGGTCAGTTTTCAGCTAATGCACACCTGGCTTCTGCACCACCCTTGACACTACTGGTTACCCTTTCCTCCTGAAACTCTGCTGGTCTGGGGTCTCCTCTCTTCACCCCACTTCTCAATTTTATTTGTTTTTCTCTCTGCCCTTTTACCGTTTATGTACTCCAGGGTATGTTATTGTCCTTCTTTGACTTACAGATCCTTCCTGGATGACCCCACTTCCCTCAAAGTCCATATAAGGATAATTATTAGTACATAATAATTTCCCTTTATTGAGTTCATACTCCATCCCAGGTGACATATGTTAATTACAGTATGTAGTTTTACTGTATTCATATATTCAAGCTATTCTTTCAGAAACATTGGAAATGCAACAATATTTTCTCTGCTTCAGAATTGAGGAAGCCGAGTCTCAGGGAATGAATGATGTATTCAAAGCCACATAGTTGGTGAGTGGCAGGGCTGGAACTCAGGGTCATCTCTTCTGTTTACAAAGCCCGTCCTCTTTCCACCATGACTGGTATATATTCTCTACTTTAAAATCTACTTCTGTGTTTTTGGTTGCCTCCTATATTTACTCTTTCAATTAAACAGACATTTGTGGGATGCCCTAAGTGTCAGCCTCTGGGCTAGGCACAGAACATAGAAGAGACCCATTTCTCGTTAGGGCCTTCATTTCCACAAGTAACTAAATTGCATTGTGTTCAAAAGGAAAGTTATCTTTTCCCTTTAGTAGCCAAATCTGCAGTTGTGTTATATGTCCTGTGTCAGAGCCTCTCAGTCCTGGTTCCACATCAGCCTCACCTGTGATATGTATAAAAAGTGCCTGTTTTTTACCCCACTCCTACTATTTCATAATGTCTAGGGATGAGGCAGGGGCCTCCATATTTTTATAAATCTCCACAGGGGATTTTGACATAGAGACAGGTTAGAGAAGCATTTTCACTTCTCAAATCATGGCATGATCCAATTCCTTGGAGTTGCTCTAAGAACTTGTTTAACCTCCTCCCCATATTCAATTAATCCCAACATTCTGCAGATGCCACTTCTCAACTGACTCTTGAAGACATTACCTTCAATTACTCATCCTTCTTCTAGATACTGAAACAGCTTTTTAACAAATCTTTCTGCCTCCCATCTGAATAGATCTATACTCCCACCAGAGTGATATTTTGAGAACTAATATTCAATGATGCTTTTACTCAGCTCAAAACCTTCCATGGTACCGTACCGGTCGCCTGTGGCACAACCCAAAACCTGTGGCCAGGTGTATAAAGCCTTCAACAATGTATCCATTCCTATTACATTTTTGCAGCCTCGTTCCATTTCTGGCCTCAACTTCTGCACCAGTCCTTACTGGACCTCAGTGTAAGTGTTTGCTTATTTAATGAGTAAACAGAATAATGGATTTAGGATCTAGCTACACAAACTATGCTATTGTTTTCCACATATACAAGATAGTATGCAATTGTTAACACAAGTAACAAATACATGACTGCTTTTGGAAGCATTTCAAACTACCTCATTTGCTAGGGGAAATGGTTTCCTTTATAGCCAGGGGGTAGTACTATTCTAGATTTTAGAATTCATTGATGTTTAATGTGATGTATTCAGGTTCCAACACAGACAGGGTGATAAGAACAATTATCCCTCCTACTTCCTACACAGACTGGGTTAGCAACTATATCTGTATTAGTGACTTACTTTTCTAAGACTAGAATAAAAGAAACGCTGCATTTTGGGCATTTAAAAAAATGAATATATGTGCCTTCTCCCTTGTGCTGTCTGCTTCCTGAAGACAGAACTTGTGCTCTTTTATTCACGCTGCAACTCTTCCATCCATAAACAGTGCCCAGCACATAGGAGGTGTTTAGAAATATTTTGACTGCCTGTCTGATTTGCATTTATATAAAATATTTCAAAAGAAGCTTCTATTGTCCTCCACTTCATAGTAATGCTGATGCATATAAAGCAGGCTAATTGTATCTTTGAGATTTTGCCTGAGTGACTCATACAAAATTCCCAGCTATGGCTCCATTGCTCTATTCACAACTTTGGAAGGCAGGTGATGAATGAAAAGATTCCCACTGATTTAAGAAAGTTTAATAAATGTCTATTTTACATCACTTAGGAGTAAGTCCTGAGTTTGTAGATTACTGTAGCATGCTCTAAGCATTTGAATATTGATTCAATGGGCCTAGAATATTCTCTCCAGTAATGACTTAAAGCTCCATGGCTCATAGGAAGACACATAGAAATGTGACACATTCATTCAATTGTGAGGTATCCTATAAAAGAGGGAAGTAGTTCCTTCTAATGTCAACTGAAGCAACTGGTCTGTACCCTGATGCAAGTGATCCGCTACCTTTCTCATTATCTTTGCTTGCCAAACTCAGGAAGTTATTAATGGACATAAAATGATCCAGTCCTTTTAAAAATCCAGCCACTCTACTCATCTCATGACCTCTTGCTGCAGAGAATTCCATATACCCAGCTAATGAAGTATTACCTATTATTAGATCTAAATTTACTGCCTACTAATTTCATTGAGTGTCTCTCTGTTCTCATATTACAGCAGAGGGTAAAGAGAAGAACTCATTCATTTTCACTGTGTCCTTCATCCTTTGGAATCCCTTACAGCATTTCCTTCCTTATTTTCATGCTTAAAAATTTATTGGTTTGCATTTTGAGGAGGGAGGATTATTAGTGTGCTTTAAATAGTTGAAATGTAATAACAAAAGCCCTTTCCCATGTTTATTTCTGGAAAAGCTAACAAAAAACAATTCTGTGTTGATTTGGATTTATTTCCAAATTTGGATTTGAATAGTTATTGCGGTGGATCAGCATGCTGACTTACTGGTTTTTACTTCTGTCTTGGACAATGCCTCTTCTGTCTTCTGGCAGGTTGTCCAATACCATTAGGGGTCTCTGGTTATGTTTCATTGTTCATTCCATGTCTTTTTTTCCTAGTAAAATTCTGGCTGCCTATAAATGACTGTGATGCTTCTTTTTGTTGTTTATTTGTAGAGCAAACAGATAGAATGGCCTTTCAATTTAGAAAGGTGTAGGTAGAAAAGTTCTATAGCTTTGTACAGAGAAAGAAGGCAAAGACTTGTGATTGAAACATACTTGAATTTTAACCACAGCATCTAAAGCATCCATTATGGTGAATCTGGTAGAACAAACAACTGGATAATGTGTTACCTTCCTAAAATACGGGGACCAAAGAGTGTATGGGGTCCCTTGGTGACATACTACTATCTTGTATTTAAAATAATTAATTTTTATAACATATATATTTTACTGTTATATGTCACTTTATATTTTACTCTTGCTCAATCCTCTGTAAAGGCACAGAGGGCCTGGAGTACAGGAAAGACTGGACCTCCAGCTCTAATTCTATTCTATTTGTAAATCTCTCATCCCTAGAAAATGCTAGGCTTTCTAGAGATTATATTGCTGTGAACTCTAAATACCACAATCCAGCCGAAGTCGTATGAGATTTGAAGAAAATAGTTCATTTTGCTGAAGTCACAATTTCTTTGTATCATCAGCAACAGGAACTTATCTTCCTTCTCTACACATTTCTGAAATTGTAACCCATATAATGTTGACCATTAGCCATGTGTCCCACCACTGTTGTCTAAAAGGCATGCCATTGTTCTCCTCGAATGGGGTCCATTCTCTGAATGGGAGAAGCCATCAGTTCAGGGGAATGCTGAGCATATAGAGTGAATGCAACTGAGCGGAGAGCACAGCCAGAGAAACCTGGTTAAAGAGATAGAGCTGCAGGATTAAGCAGCCCTGACAGAACTAATGAGAAACAACTAAGATCCATTTGTAATTTCAGTTCCTGCTTTGAAACAAGGGACAAATGCCCTAGCATACAGCAGGTCACATGGATAAGAGCAAAGATGGATCCTGGAATTAGGTTTCAGCTCAAGGCTGTCAGGCAAGTATTCAGTTGGTGACACCTTCTTAGGAGGCCTCTGGATTTGCTTGGTCGTGGGTGCCCAATCTGCACTTCCCCAGCTTTCCAGTGTCATAATAAAACTCTTGCTACCTGAAGTTCTTTGAAAGGCTTCTGTGAACTTGGTCAATCCCTTGCTGCTAAGTTGTTTGATACTGACAGTGAGATGCTGCAACAACAATGACCTGAAATAATTGGCAGTTACTTAGCAGTTGGACAAGCAGTAAAGAAACTGATGTGGGAAGCTGAAAAGACTGCGGTACATGTTATGCAAAATATTAAAGAATATACTATCACCCATTATATATTGAAAGGTAGACTTTGAACCTTTCCAGTTTATAACATTACTGGAAGAGTAGTGATACTTGCAACTTTATACAAGTTGTACAGTTGTGCACTAGCTGAACTGGCAAGCTGCAGGTAAGAATGATATAGATTGCAAGCAGACACAAAAAGAGAGCTCCAGAGATTCAGGGTCTTGGATTTCGGGAAATCAGACTGCTTGTAGAAATCTTCTAAAAGGCTTTGGGTGATAAAGTTTCAGCCAAACTTCTCAGCTGACTCAGGTGGCTCAGGGGAAGACCAAGTTAAAGATGTGGCACTTTTTCTCATATAACCCCAGGAGTGTCACTACTACATTAAGAACCATGTTTAGAAAGAATTTTGGTTGTCATTACTAGCACATGGAATTGGCTGTAGATGAAAGGATTAGAGGCCTACTATGTTATTGAATTATGTTGACAAAGAAGCCATGAGTCTTTACTAGTAGGACTTGCATTCAACACTTAAAACAACTGTTGGGCCTCCAGCTTTCCATGAACAGGAGACAGTCTTCAAAGGCTGTGAACAGCCCTCAAGTACAGCCCCCATTTCTCCACACTCTGGATGTTGCCAGTGAGGATAATGAATAAAGAAGAGCCTCTGAGATTATGAGCTAGAAACCACTGAGAACAATGGCCCAGGATGTCTCTCCTGGAAAACAGAATCAAGCCTACCTGTATCAGGAAACTGTCCCCTGGTGGGGGTGCAGAGACTTCACAAATTGTGCCAAAGGTATATAGAAATTTCCAAGAAATAATGACTGCTTTGTGTCCATATTCTGTTCCTTTGGATGAATTTGTCCTTGCTCTGGCATTTTATATACTGGGAGATGATATTGGGAGTCTAAATCTTCCATTTTAACCCAAACAATTGCCAGGTTTTGAGGAGCCACACCTAGACCATAAGAAGGCTAATCCAAGTTGTTCCGACATCCTGGACTCCAGGCTGGCTGCAATGACTAGATGGACTTTCTTCCTTGGGGAGTGGGGTTGAGTGAGTTCCATAAATGGGAAATTAAGTGAAAATGTCTGAGAATTTTCTATATGGGAAGACTATGGCAGGAACAATCTGATATGTCATCACAAACATTTCCTCTTCTTTTTTTGTCAATTTCTTTCATTAAAGGTTTCCCATGAAAAAACAATGTGGTTACTACATTCACCCATATTATCGTGTCCCCCACATATCCCACTGCAGTCATTGTCCGTCAGTACAGTAAGATGCCACAGAGTCACTATTTGCCTTCTCTGTGCTACACTGTCTTCCCCATGATCCCCCCCCACACCATGTGTGTCAATCCCTTTCTCCCTCCCAACCTACCTCTCCCTCCCTTACCCCTCTCCTTTGGTGACCACTAGTCCCTTCTTGGAGTCTATGAGTCTGTTGCTGCACAAACTTTCCTCTTAATAGGCAGTGAAAAAAACTAGATTTCCAAGTTTCCTTATTCATAGTTTGGGGCTATGGAACTGAGTTCTGGCTAATGGAATATGCTTCAAAGATACACGAGCCAAGAAATCCTCTAGCTTTTCTTGTAAAGCCACAGTGGATACTGGTACCATAAGATGGAGAGATCTGAGTCATATACTTATTGCCAGGATCCTAGATTAACCTTTACTGTGCTGTGCCTCTGAGCTTGTCCTACCTTGAGTCATATACCATCCAACTAAAGCTATATACTTTCTACTTTGGACATAACCTAATTTCATCATTTTGTCTTGAATAAAATATGCAATTTGAGCTAAGGGTTTATCACTTTGGGCATATCTGCCCTGTTGGCCTAATCATATTACAATTATGGCACATGCACATCTTTGCATGAATATTACCATTGTCATTTTCTCATTATTTTAAATAAAATATCAGCAAAAATTAGTAGACTATTGAAGTGATCGCTCAAACCACTGTAGAGATAAAGTGCAACTTAAATTGTTGGCTGGCGTGAAAGGCTGAGTGAATACTCACTAGCAAACAGACATAGAAAAAAACAATTCAACTCTTCAAAGTTAAAGGATATTGTTTAAAGGTGTCAAAGTGTGAAACGGGTATAGATGGCAAGTACCTCAACACTATAAAGGCTATATATGACAAACCCACAGCTAACATCATACTTAATAGCGAGAAACTGAAAGCTTTTCATCTAAGATCGGGAACAAGACAGGGCTACCCACTCTCTCCACTGTTATTCAACATAGTACTGGAGGTCCTAGCCACGGCAATCAGACAAAACAAAGACATACAAGGCATCCAGATTGGTAAAGAAGAAGTCAAATTGTCACTATTTGCAGATGACATGATACTGTCCAGAAAAAACCCTAAAGACTCCACTCCAAAACTACTAGAACTAATATCTGAATTGAGCAAAGTTGCAGGATACAAAATTAACACACAGAAATCTGTTGCTTTCCTATACACTAACGATGAACTAACAGAAAGAGAAATCAGAAAAACAATTCCATTCACAATTGCATCAAAAAGAATAAAATACCTAGGAATAAACCTAACGAAGGAAGTGAAAGACCTGTATTCTGAAAACTACAATACACTCCTAGGAGAAATTAAACAAGACACTAACAAATGGAAATGCATCCCATGCTCTTGGCTAGGAAGAATAAATATTGTGAAAATGGTTATCCTACCTAAAGCAATCTACAGATTCAACGCAATCCCTATCAAACTACCAACAGCTTTCTTCAATGAACTGGAACAAATAATTCTAAAATTCATATGGAACCAGAAAAGACCCCGAATAGCCAAAGCAATCCTGAGAAGGAGGAATCAAACAGGGGGAATTACGCTCCCTGACTTCAAGCTCTACTACAAAGCCACAGTAATCAAGACAATTTGGTACTGGCACAAAAACAGACCCACAGACCAGTGGAACAGAATAGAAAATCCAAACATTAACCCAAACATCTACAGTCAATTAATATTTGATAAAGGAGCCTTGGATATACAATGGGGAGATGACAGCCTCTTCAGCAGCTGGTGTTGGAAAAACTGGACAGCTACATGTAAGAGAATGAAACTGGACTACGGTCTAACCCCATATACAAAAGTAAACTCAAGGTGGATCAAAGACCTGAATGTAAGTCATGAAACCATAAAACTCTGAAAAAAAACATAGCAAAAATCTCTTGGACATAAACATGAGCGACTTCTTCATGAACATATCCCCCCGGGCAAGGGAAACAAAAGCAAAAATGAACAAATGGGACTATATCAAGTTGAAAAGCTTCTGTCCAGCAAAGGACACCATTAGTAGAACAAAAAGACATCCTACAATATGGGAAAATATATTCATAAACGATGTATCTGATAAGGGATTGACATCCAAAATATATAAAGAACTCACGCACCTTAACAAACAAAAAGCAAATAACCCAATTAAGAAATGGGCAGAGGACATGAATAGACACTTCTCTAAAGAAGAAATTCAGATGGCCAACAGGCACATGAAAAGATGCTCCACATCGCTAATCATCAGAGAAATGCAGATTAAAACCACAATGAGATATCACCTCACACCAGTGAGGATGGCCAACATCTGAAACACAAACAACAACAAATGTTGGCGAGGATGTGGAGAAAAGGGAACCCTCCTACACTGCTGGTGAGAGTGCAAATTAGTTCAACCATTGTGGAAAGCAGTATGGAGGTTCCTCAAAAAACTCAAAATAGAAATGCCATTTGACCCAGGAATCCCACTCCTAGGAATTTACCCTAAGAATGCAGCAGCCCAGTTTCAAAAAGACAGATGCACCCCTATGTTTATTGCAGCACTATTTACAATAGCCAAGAAATGGAAGCAACCTAAGTGTCCATCAGTAGATGAATGGATTAAGAAGACATGGTACATATACACAATGGAATATTATTCAGCCATAAGAAGAAAACAAATCCTACCATTTGCAACAACATGGATGGAGCTAGAGGGTATTATGCTCAGTGAAATAAGCCAAGCCGAAAAAGACAAGTATCAAATGATTTCACTCATATGTGGAGTATAAGAACAAAGAAAAAAACTGAAGGAACAAAACAGCAGCAGACTCACAGAACCAAAAAATGGACTAATAGTTACCAAAGGGAAAGGGACTGGGGAAGAAGGGTGGGAAGGGAGGGATAAGAGGGTAAAAGGGGCATTATGATTAGCAGACGTAAGGTGGGGGGGGGGGCACAGGGAGGGCTGTACAACTCAGAGAAGACAAGTAGTGATTCTCATCTCACTATGCTGATGGACAATGACTGTAATAGGGTTGGTGGGGGGGACCTGATGAAGGGGGTAGTTTAATCACCATAATATTGCACATGTAATTGTAGGTTAATGATACCAAATAAATCGTAAAAAAAAAAAAAGGTGTCAAAGAGTGGTTTTACAGAAAAACAAGAATTGCCCCCAAAAAAAGTCTTATATTAACTGTATTCCAGAGAGTGACATCAGTAATTTTCCTCAAAATATTTTTTAACTTTCTGGAAGGCTTGGTTTTAAAAACCTCCCAGAGTATTGCTGTATATAAAAAACTCAAATTGTATAGTTCAGTACTGTCCAATAGAACTTTCTGCAGTGATGGAAATGTTTTATAGTTGTGCTGTGCAGTAAGATAGCCATTAATCCCACGTGGCTACGGAACAATTGAAATGTGGGTAGGACAACTGCAGAGCTAAGTTTTTTATTTTATTTAATATTTAATAATTTAAATCTAAACATTCTCCTCTGACTAGTGGCTATGAATAGGACAGTGTAGGCAAAGGACTTAGCTGCCCATTACAGTTGCGTCGGCACTCAGAATGGGAAAAACCAGGCAAAATAGATAAACATCTTACTGACGCTTACTTCTTTCTGGCTATGTACACATTATACAAGGTCAACTTTAATAGCTGCTTTTCAAATTGTGTTAATCAAGACAAGAAGATATGAGTGAAGATTTTTTTTAATAGAATAAAAGTTGTAGATTAACTCACACACACACCCCACACATAGTTTACAGAATGATAAGAAACACCTTTATTTTACAACATTTAATAATTAAAGAATAATAATTTAGAAGCCTAAGAATAATCTCAATTGGTGAAGGAATAGAAAATGATCAAGGTAAACACAGACAAATCATCCGGTCATTGACTAATCAATCCATTTTGTGGAGAGTATTACAGCCTTTCCTTTAACAAGAATCAGAATAGCTGCTCTCCCATGAGGATGGGAACATTAAGTATTGCAGAAGCTCTGACTATTAAAGAGCTTCTGTCCTATTGATTTATACCCTCCTTCAGCTTCTTTTCCCCACGAGGGGCCATTTGAAATATATGATGTTGGAACCAACCAGTCAGAAGAGAAGAGTGAACGGTCATCACTGTCACTCAGCTATTTTATAGGCACCTGAGACTTGACCTCATAAGGGGCAAACTAACAGCCCAGTTCTAGTCTAACTTCCCTGGAGTTTTTTTTTCAATAAGCTATAAAGAGAAGCAGTAATACACATATTCTTAAAGGTTATAGGAAAATCACACGTAGGAAAAGGGCTGGAGCAGGGTCAATGTTACTTCTATTTAGAGCCTAGCATTTTCTTGCCAATGATTTTCCTTCTCTGTGAACAGGAGTCTGGCAGATGGAAACCAGGAAAAACAATTTCCTTTCCCTACAATTTGTTTCCCTCCTGCCTGAAAAATCTCTAACAGGTTTTTCAGCTAATGGGGAAAGCAAATTTGCCTTCTGCTGTGAGTGGGCCTTTCTGTATTCCACTTAGCTCTTGTGCTCTTTCCACTTGTTCTGAGTCCTCAGGGGTGGATGCTGCTTTTCTTCTCCTCCAGGAACTCTTTGCATAAAGATGACCTCTTCCTGAACTATGGAAGACCCACTAAAAGACCATTCTTTGGGTAAAATACTCTTTCTGTTTTGATTAAGATGCAGGCACATTTACTTTGGGAAAATAAAACAACCGGAGAATTAGTTATCACGTTTAAAATTTAGTCTAGGGTTTTTAAGAGAATATCTCACTCTCACAAGGTGTTAAAATAAAAATGAAATATTATAGAGGAGCTCTGAACTATAAAAATAGAACATCAAGTTCGTATGTTTCTAACTGCCCCCTTTTACCGATGGTGGAAACTGACACAGAGAGCAGATAAGTACCCAAGGCCAAGTACAGAAAAGGAATGCTTTTGTGAAATCAGTTTTCAGGAGATAGGCACCGAATTCCTCATTTTCTACCTTCATTGTGTAAACAGAGGACTGTTCTTGCTGGGTCTTTATCATTGCATCTCTACATGGGCCAACCATGATCGAGGGTATCCCATGTCTGAGTGTGCTGGGATAGACGATGTTCAAGGAATATCATTGACTGCATGAAAATTTGTGAGAGAGAATTTCTACATCTTTATAGTGGAAGGCTTTCTAGGACATCTTATTTTCTATCAAAGTTCTCTATATAGATTGATGAATACACATTTATTAATATTCCCTCAGATGCCTTTGGTTGAATTTTGGTACAATTAAAAACAAACAAAAACCCAAAGCAATTTAACCATTCATCCTTATATCCATTTTTTTTTAATGATTGATCAAGGCCCTATGTAACCATTCGTTTAGACACAACAGTTGCCTGGGGGAAGCCTATCTACTGACTCTGTTTTATTGCATCCAGGCCAATAGGATATGATAGTGAAATACTTCCTGAATGTCTCTAGTTGGAGGAATTTCCAGAATTGGCCAACTCTAAGTGGATTGCTGCATATGACTGAACCTGAAGAGGTTTTGTTGTTATGTGGTAGAATAGAATACTCAGAATATTCAAAACAGGGCATGGAAATGGTGGATGTAGCCTATTAACAAGTTAAAAAAAGAAAAACATCTAAAAGGTCACATCTATGAATTTAAGAGGACAAGTTACAGAATCTATTTAAATGCTTAAATAGAGCTCGCAGCTAGATGGCCAAGTTGTGTTCTGAGCTGCAAGATTGTTACACATCTTTTCTTACAGCATTATAGAAATGGGTCTGGCAGACAATCTAAGGACTTTAGTGAGTGCCAATAGCCCAGATACCCACAGAGCTACACCTAAAAGTGCCAAGAGAAAAAATCCATTCATCCAGCAATTGCTGTATCTGTTGCGAATTAATTTACTTGAATAAATTCCCATTCCCCAGAAAACAAACTCAGAGAGGATAC
Organism: Phataginus tricuspis; assembly: GCA_029783875.1. Taxonomy (NCBI): domain Eukaryota; kingdom Metazoa; phylum Chordata; class Mammalia; order Pholidota; family Manidae; genus Phataginus; species Phataginus tricuspis. The sequence continues at coordinate 31,090,195 of JAQQAC010022866.1, read as the reverse complement.
ATACCCTGCCGATGATCCCAGTAAAGTGTGTTTTACAGATGGGAGATTAATACGACCAAATGTTTGATGGCACTTTCTTTTTTTTTTTTTTTAAAAGAGTTCTTCTCACTAATAAAATATAGCTGTGAAAAAGAAAAGCTAACAGCCAATGGTTGTTCTAGTACAGGAAAGAGCATTTTAGAAAGAGAACAGCATACCATTGCTCCTGATTTGGGGTGTGTGCTGACATGTCATGACTCCTGATTCTGGGGTGGGGGGGGGTGCCGTGATGGACATACGGGGGAGGGGGATGAAAATAAGAACAGTTCCAATGAAGAGTAGATGAAGGCTGCTATTAAGTAGCCCTTCTTCGCAGACTCCCCAATTCAGAGGCACACATATTTTTATCTAGTAAAAGTCTGAGTTCACAAGTGCTCTTCTTTCTCTCTATTCATGAAAGTATCCATTTTTACCTTCAAATCAATTGTTGCTTAATGCTAATTACTCCAATGTGATTTAATTTCTCCTAGCACCTGTGATGACTCTGTTGAGCAAGAGGGTTCGGGGGACTGAGCAGACAGAAAGGTGGGAATATCAAAAATAGACAGTGACGGGCAGGTGATCTGTGCCCATGGGACACCAGCAGCCAGGCAGTGAGCAAGGAGCACAGAAAATAAGGTGGAAGAAGCCAAAGGAATCTGCACCCTTGTGGCTGATGTGGCAGGAACGCTTTCCCTGAACGCTGCCCGCAACTCCTTCGACAAATTGGTAATACTCAGTCAAGCAGATAATGTTGACAGCTCTATGAAAAGAACATATTCATAAAATGATAGGGTTAAAGGATTATGTAATAAATGGAATATTTTTTAAAGATATACATTTAAACTAACTGAAGCCAAAGTTAGTTTAAAATAATGATAGTTCACATGGTTTCAGACAAATTTGATTTTTAGAATAAGCTTTAATAACTGGTGTTTTATTACTTTTAAGTGTAGACAGTAACTAGAACTAGGCTTGTTATTAACATATCAAGTGCCCATTAAGGGTGAGATCACTTCTCTGGAAAGAGGCAGGGCCCATACCTTGTCCTGCTCCTGGCAGTGCTTCTCTGCCTCCCATGTTCCCCAAGGCTCATGTCCTCAACAGCCAGGGGGAGGGTTGGGGGCCATATGGACTAATCTGATCCTGCCTAGTTGACATTCAGTGAAGTCCATGCCCCCGGGGTCATTGCTCAGTCCTTTTATCTGATATCCACATGTACCTTCCCTGACTCCATCTCCCATCCCGACCTTCTGAACCCCTTTCACATTTGCCCTCTGAAAACCCCCCATATCCTCAGTCTCTGCTGTGCTTGTTTCCTTCCCCTTCTTGTTTTAATGGAAGTCTGGCTCTTCCTTGTGCTTTACGATGAAGACCTTGCAAGCTGTAGCCATTTTCTCTCCCAAATACCACGTGCTACCGAGTGTGAAGATGAGACAGGTGCCTTCTTCGATTCCCATTGACAATAGCAAACCATGTGTTCTCCCTGGAAACATCCAGGTTTAATCTCATGTCTATATATTATCCCTCCCTCATGCGTCTACTCCCATCTTCAGTCCATCAATCCTACCCGCTTTCTACAATCATTCACCCATCTCGTATCTTCACTTCTTTTTTTACTCGCCTTAAATAGTATGCTCAATCCTTGTAATTACTCTTGCATACACTCTCATCTGCCTTGCCCTTCCTTCACCTTGTAATTGGCCAACTCCCTTGACTAACCCTAACCCTTCCGCTACTCTGCCCAGCACAGGAGCAGTCAAACGTTGCTGGAGAAAAATCACATGCCCTGTTCTCAACCAACTAGCCTCAGTGGGGCCCTGAATGCCGCCTGACAGTCATGCTGTATTTCCGTCATTACTACGTGGTTCACACTTTCACTCTGTTAGATGGCCAATGACATCTTCCCTCTTGGCTAACTTTTTCACTCTGTACCAATGTACATACACTCTGCTGTCTCCGCCAGATCCTGAAAGTAACTGGTCATGTTCCCAACTAGACTAGCCCTTCTTTTGCACTACCTGCCTCCTTATCTACTCAAAGATATCCCTCCAGCAATTCTCATTTCTCTCTCCTGCATCAGTAATTCTTTCCTTCTCTATTGAATAATTTCCATCAGTTTACAACATGCTATTATTTCTCCAGTCTTAAAAAATATTTAAATCCTCCTTTGACCCTACTTTCGTCTCTTGCTGCTTATCCCATTTCACTCATTCCTTTTATGACAACTCCTGGAATGGATTTCTCTATTAGCTGACTCCAATTTCTCTCTTCTCCTCTCCATTTCAATTAGGCCATCATTCTACCACTTCATTGGAACCACTTTTATCAAAAATTGACCCTTGAAGATCACTGTTGGATGGTCTTCACATTGCTAAATCCACTGATTGAATCTGTCTTCATCTGACTTGTCCTCAGAAGCATTTAATACAGTGCATGTCTCTCTTCTTGAATCACATCCTTCACACTGCTTCTAAAACATCACAGTCTCCTAATTTTTCTCACATTCTTTGCCTGTTCTTTCTCTGCCTTTTTCTTTTCTTCCCATTTTCTATTTATTTTGATCTCTAATGATGGAGTCCCTCTAGATTTAGTCCTTGGGTATGTTCTCTTTCCTGAATATTTAGGCATCATAACCACTTGGATATCTAATAGACAGCTTAAACTTAATCTGTCAAAGATGGGCTCTTGATAGTTCACCTTCATCCTGACCCTAACCTGCTTCTTCCAGAGTCTCAGTTAATTATAATTTCACTTAAGCTCCTTCCACAGTCTCAGTTAATTATTATTCCACTTAGGCCAAAAATCTTGGAGTTATCTTTGCCTTTTCTTCTCTCACACTCATTATGAAGTCCATGGGCAAATTATACTGGCTCTACCTTCACAGTCTATCCAGTGACCACTCACCCTCATTCATGACAACATTATCGCTCACCCAGATGATTCCAAAACCCTCCTCACTGGTTTCCCTCCCCCTCTGCAGAGCAGGCAGTGGTCCTGCTGAAAACATACAGCAGAGCTTCTCTCTCCTCTGATGGAATCCCTGGAAGGACTCTTCTCTTACTAAAGATGACTTGAAAGCTGTTTTTGCCTCAGGGCACTGCATAGCCTGGCCCTGCCTTAGCTCTCTGCCCTCCTCTCTCCTCACCCATTTACCTCCAGCTCTGCTGGCCTCCTTGCTATTCTTTTTTGTTGGCCAAGAACCCAGCAATGGCGCATAATAAGTATTAAAGAAGTAAATATCAGATGAATCAATCGGATGAGAAACACAGCCAACAAAGAAATCATCAGAGCTTGGAGTTGAATTATAAACTGTCTTGGCCCCAAATTTATGTTCTTCCCATGCTGTGAGTGACACTACTTTTATTTCTAGAAGATGACTCTGAGTTGGTTGCTTTAAAATAATTACCAAGAACAGGTTTCTTATCTTAGGAATCTTAAGAAACATTCTTTCCTGAGTTTATGTATAAACCATCAAAAGGCAGAAATTTAAATTCTTTTTCCATGAATATGTCTATCAAACATCTTGACCCATTAAGACATGGTTGACTATTTGTGTTTATTTCTCATAGGATAGTGTTGAACTGTATCTTACTCCTTATGAGTACTGACAGCAATTATCTTGTTTATTATGACTTTCTTCACTTAGAAAAGAAAATAGGTTTGCTACCATTATGAACTCCTTATAGATTTTGGTTCCAAGAAAACCTTTTGAACTTACAATAGATTTTGAATTCATGAATTCCAAAATGAATTTATGGTTTTTGGATAACTTGCCCTAGAGATGGAGAAAGGAAAGAGTGATCCTAGCACAGAAAAACACATTAACCAGTCAGTAAATAAGTACTGATTCTTCCTACTGCTGTCAGCTCAGAAAAGGTTCGTCAGAGGGCTGCTTTCGAGCCCTCGTATTCATAAATTCTCCTTGGAATTAGAGGACACAGGGCCTTTTTATGGTTAAACAGGTTACAGCCAAGAAAAGGGACACATATACAATAGGAGTGTGTCTCTCAAAGATCAGATGCAATTTCTTTTGGATCTAATTTTCCTTTTTCTTCTTTCCAACTTCCTTCCCTTTCTGCAATGACTTCCCCACAAAAGCAGTTCTTTGGAGAGGCTGCTTCGGATTCCTAGCTGTGTTGTGACTCAGGGCACAACAGGAGCCGCTTTTCTCTCCCAGCTGATAATTTTATCGGGAGACCTGGTGCGAAAAGCATTCCTCAGCGCCAAGCCCCCTGCTGCTGAAGGACCCAGCCTCTGAGATAAACGATGGGGTTATTGTGTTCTCCTGGAGTGCTTGTTGGGTCACGTGGTGTCTTTCTTTAAAGAAGAGGCTCTCCGTGGTTGTTTTGAACAATACAAGAACATGCTCAGGGGCCAATGAGGAAATTTGTAGGGAAACAATTTATTATTTTAAATGGTATTTTTAAAAGGGATAATTGGCCTTTTTCTGATCTTTCTTGAGGAAACTGCACTTCCATTTCTCCTACAGACTAATTCAAGATAAGTGAATTTGCAAGTTTACTGCAACTCATTCCCTTTGGAAGCTTCCTGGCTTTAAAGATGCCTGTTCCAGGAGAATTACAAGCTTCAGAGTTCTAGAGGGTACAACCAATAAAAAGGACGGCAGTGTGGTGACTAGAGTCCGGGACCCGAATGCAGATTCCCAAACCACACAGTAGCTTCGGGGATACTTCCCAGACCTCATTTTGGAGATGGCTGTGCAGACAGACCGTCACTGCCCGATGTGGACTTAGGCATGAGGCTTATGCTCTCTCTCCTCAGGCTGTGGGCAGAGGCAGACAGGTGCAATAGGTGTCTTCATTTTTCACTTTTGTGTTTAATTGCATTAAATGATTACGTCTCCTGTTTGATTTAATATTTTATCCAAAAGGTTTTTGGCTGTTTGAGTGGCATTGACCTGTGTAGCCTAAAGAAAAGAAAGAAGGAAGGAAGGAAGGGAGGAAACTAAAAAACTGTGATGATCACCAAAGGGAAACATATTTTATAAATTAAAATTAATAACCCGTTGTAACGTAAGTCTTTTTTGGGGGGAAGCTGTTTCTCCATTGTATAACTAAATTCTTAATATCCAAGCCATTATCTCCTCCAGTGATGTCAAGTTTGGGGACATCAGGATCACGTGGGGGTGTAAGGCTAGGACACGGCTAACTGGGTCCCACCCTTAGGTTTCTGGGCAAGATAGGTCTAAGATGGAGCCTGAGAATGTGCATTTCTGGGAAGTTCCCAGGAGATGCTAATACTACTATTCCTGTGCCCACACTTTGAGAACCACTGATCTAATATACTGTGCAAACTTTCTCCCTCCTGGGATGTTTATCATAAATTGATTGAAGGGTGATATAAAGTCTTTGACCAACTCTTTGAGATGCACTGAGGTTCTTCCTCTCAACAGTTTATAAGCCCATGATCTTTAACTGCAATTAATATTTAACATGTAATTAATAACTAATTGATTTAGAAAGATATTAAAGAAATGGGAAATTGGAAACATGGAATAAAGCAGTGTTTTCCCAGACTTGAGTAACATATGGGTCCAGTTAAGTTTTTTCTTATAATAATGCTAGTTCATATGATAAGAAACCGGGTGGAAGCTTGATATGCTTATGTAGCTTATAAATCTATAATTTATAAATAAACTGTAATTTATATTGCTAAAAAACAAAATTCAGCTGAATAAATTTGAAGTTCTAATTGGCTTCATTCAGTGATTCATGAATTGGCCGGCTTCCCATCTAGCAGATAGAAAGGAGTTCCAAATAGCTGTACAAAGTGGAAGACTTTTTAGGCAGAAGGGAAAAAGGGTGGATTGTTTTCAGCAAGGTCGCTTTCCTTTAGGGAACATAAGGGGTCTGTCAGGCAGATTACCTCACTGGTGCTGACCAGGACATGCGACAAACCTGACCACTTGGGATGACATTCCTGGGAGAGGCCAAAACTACAGTTAGGTTAGGTATTAAGTCTTGGTTTGCTGATGTGAGGCTGAGCACAGACTCCATTTTGGGCCTCTTGTTTCTTTTTAACAATATGTAAATATTAACATATAAATGAATACACAATTTATATGACACAAGTAAGCATGAACACATATAATAATACAGAATTATATTATGATATTATTTGAACTCAAGTTTAACTCAAAAGTATAAAGACAAATTAGCAACTTTAACGATGTGACTGATAATGCTATTTTGAGGAAATTAAAGCGATACTTGCTTTGGGACTCTGGTGGGATCTTTCTTCAGCGTGTTGTACCACTGCAAGTGTGCGGGAAGACACATTTTCCACTCTTTTCTTTTAAAAACTGAGAGGTGTTCATTCGCAGTGTAACATGCCGTGATTTGGCCTTTCGTTGATTTTATCATGTCATTTGCTTCTTAGGTCTGCTTGGTTTTGTTTTGTTCTGTTATTTCTCTAAGCTCTCAGCTATCAGAACAGTATTATCTAGTGCAATGTAAGCATCCATTCACTCAAAAGTATTAGTTGGGGAGTGCCTGTTCTGTTTCTTTGAGGCACTGTCCTATAGGTATGGGAGAAAACCCCCCAGATGCCCTCATGTCCTCCTCCTGCAGGTGCTTAGTGGTGGAGGTATAGGCGGTGGTGGAAGAGGTGAAGACCAGGGTGGAAACGTGGATCATGTGGACTCTCATAAAGGGAGGTAAGGAAATCCCAAAGGCAGTGGGAAATATTTGCAGGAATTTGTTTAAGGAACTTATTTTTTTTAAAGAAAAAATATGGCTACCCCATGGAGAATGAGCTGTAAAGGAGGAAGATTGAAATGCAGATGTGGACCACTAGGACTATGGCAGTGTTTCATTTTAACTTTCTCATCCAAGAGATATACAACCTACCATATATAAACTTATCAGATGGGTAAGGAGAATGCACATTCCCACCATTTTTTTTTTTAGAACAAAAGACATTACAAATATCATAGAGAACTCTGAAGCACCTCAGTGGGTCCTCAGTTTCTGCATAACACTGTTTTAGAAGAGCCTGTACAGGCTTTGAAGTCAGACATTGTTCAAACATTGCCTGGCCACGTAAGCAAGCTTAACCTTGCAGGGCCTCTGTCCTCCAACATGGCACTAATAATGTCTCTAAACTTGGGGGATGTGGGGAGTCAGGTGCATAGAGTCATTGCCCTGAGACATGGGTTAGTCACATATATTTACATATATTTAAATAAAGGTGTCAGATAAAAATGTAACACAAAACAGAAGTAGGTTAAACACTTCACAATGAAGAGGACCAGGGCAGTTATAATTATCACAGGTGAGAAAAGAAAACCAGGGAACAGACTGGGTCAGAACAAAGGTATTTTACTCTGTCTTGGCTTCTTTCTACTTGAGCTTTTCAAGCACGTTATTAGAAGGGATACTCTCACTAAGGGGGAGAAAGGCCTTTCCAACTCTCTGAGAAGAATTGGTTGATTTCTCTGTAGTTATTCTTGCTTTGTAGTTGGGAAATTTTCAGTGAAGGGGTTACTCCATTGCTGTAATTTCCATACTGAACTCCAAGTCAGGGCCACGCTTGCCTCATCAGTGGACCACTGGATTCCAGTGGAATTATAATGGTAGTAGTTTCATAACCATTTGTTAAATATCTGTGCTGCTGACTTCCATTTGCCTTTAAATTATGCCATGATTCTAATGATATAATGCCCTTCTCTGAAGAATGCTTAAAAAGAGACATCTCCCAAGAGCCCTGTGAGATGCGAACACCCTGGTCACTTTTCAGAGAAAAGGGGTGGGAAACAAGTTAAGAGAGGAGGTGAAATTGAAACTAAATCTAGATTCTTTTAATGCTCTATGTCTCTGATAAAAATTTCCAATAAAAAAGCAATTGCAGAATATATATTTGCAGAGAAACAAAGAATTCTTATTTTGTCCAAACAACACCAGGTTTGTTCAGTTGCTTCACTGTCCTTGCAATTACTTTTGTGATGACAATGAATAAACTTAACTTCTTCACCAAATATGCTTAAGGATAATTTCACACCCCAGTGAAATGCAGCTGCTTCTGCTCTGGCCAGTTTAACAGCTCAGAGCAAAAACACATGGGAGCATCAGAAAAGAAGCAAGGCAGACTATTTCAATTTGAAAACATGGCATCAAGAATATTGTGTGTTATCTCTACATTCAGACATTTTTTTTTTCCCACTGAACAGTTCCAAAGGGACAAGAAATCCTAGTTGTGGTGTGTTTAGCAAAATGTTTCTAATAGCTTTCTAAATGAGTTGGGCTTTTCCAGATGATGATACATTTTGCCCAGAGTCTTTCTCCCTTTTAATTTTTAAATTCAGGTATGTTTTGAATGTGTTTCCATATCATTTGTAGTTAGCCTATCAAGCTGTACTATTCCAAGAGTTAATTGATGTTGGAGAAGTCCTATACATTTTTTATAAGACATGTTAAACATTTCTCTTTGAACCATAAAGTTGCATCTTTGCCATCTCTAAATGGAAATTAGTCTGTAAAAATAACATAGAGTTCCTAAATGCAAAATCACCAAGAGAGAAATAAAGTGTCTCAAAATCTTTTCCCATCCGGTATAAGGATACCCATCTACAAAGAGCCTGAGAATGCTCCACTCTTTAATAACCTCCAGAAACAAATGAAATTTTGTGAAAGGATATTATCACAGTATTGGGGCAAACAACCAGTCACCTGATGGTTCTGTCAGAAGATCAAAGTAAAGTAAAATAAAAGGAGGAGTTATTGTGAATGGTTGTGAAATGGTTATTCAATATCAGGCATATATTTGTCTCATCCAACCAACTTTGTCAATGGAATCGTACACTTTTGAGGTAGCATATTCTTTTTTGCATAAAAGGATTTAAACTCAGGGGCTAATTTCCAGTTTTTTAGTCCCCTCTTCTTAATGACTTCCTTCCATGCAAGAAACTATCCTCTGTTTCTTACTGATGCATTTAGAAATTTAAAACCTTGGATCACCTACACCAGGGCTTATTCTTGATATTTTTAAGGAACAAAGGTCTGCCATTAGTGTACAGACCCAAAGCTTTGAATGAAAGGGATTAACCTTTTTCACTGATCAACATGTGGACTTTGCAAGTGGACCAGCCCGCCCGATCTAGGACAAGTCCTGACAGGTGAAAATCCAGAGAGCGGTACCTGCCATGGGAATGGGGACAAGCTAAGAAAGTGAGAGGGCATAACAAGCCTACTCACAGTCAGAGGAGTCCTTTCAGTGGTGGTCAAATCTGGTTTTTAGTTCTGGCACTCAGTCCAGTCTTCAAATTTTTTTTTTAGAAAATCAGATACAAGAGTCATGGTTCTGGTTGAAGAAGGGGATCGGAGCTGGGGCAGAAGTCTTCTCTGTTGAGTTCTTTCTCTTGCCCTTCAGTGACTGCTCCTAGCCACCCCTGCATTCTTGAGGGGTTAGTTTGACAACCAAGGTGGCGATGCCAACCCTCTCATTTTATAGGCAAAGAAACCTGAGGCAACAGAAATGCATCGATTTTTATCTTTGTGGCACTAATGAATATTTTTGGCAGGAACTAAGGTCTTTTTATTGCACTATGTTAGCAGTCGACACATTTTCCATAAAGGTCCAGATAGGAACCATTTAGACTTCATATGATCTCTGTGAGGACTACTCTACTGCTGCAGTGAGAAGGAAGACATAGGCCATATGTAAGCAAACAGATTGGCTGAGTTCCAATAAAATGGTATTTATGGAAACTGAAGTATGAATTTTATATAATTTTCATGTGTTACAAGATATATTCTTATATTCTTTTTTAGCCATTCAAAAAATAAAGATCATTCTCAGCTCCTAGAACTATACAGAAATAACAGCAGACAGTATAAGACTTACAGGCCACGGTTTGCCAAGTCCTGCACTATACCACCTCTTGGCCCAACTTAAAGAGGACTTAACGTGCCCTATCTTAAAGTAGTTCAGGCTATTTGGTGGGGGGGGTTCATGGATGTATCATTTCCTGTCTGTTGATGTCTCCCACTCAACCACTTTGCTGCCCTGATCTGTATATTCTCTGCATTTTCTTCCCCACCCACATCTTATTTCTCAATAGTTTTACTTGAGGGTTCAGAGCAGTTTACTGAAAAGTTAACTTTAGGAGTTGCATGACTGTTTTGCCACGGAGCGTGTGAATATATAGACTCAGTCAGGATCAGAGCTACACTTAGTTTGATTTCCTGTCCTCACCCAAGCCTTCCAATTTCTGTGACACTGCTGGATGAGGAGACCTGGTTTCCCACCCCGTCAGTGCTCACGGTGCTCTTGAAGGACACGGTCCTCTGCACTTTCTCAGCTATTGTTCTCCTGAGCTGAAGTTTTCTAAAAAGATGGGGGTTAACAGAAGCGGCAACATTTTTAATAACACTAAAAAAATAATAACTAACATTCATTCAGCTACCATTGTGAGATACAATATGAGACAATAGGGGTATAGAATCTGTCAGCAGACCTCCTGGGATAACCCCAGCCCTGCCACTTACTAGCTGTGTGACATTGTGCAAGTTAATTGCCTCTGCCTCAGTTTCCTTATCTATAAAACGGTGATGACAATAACAGTACATACTTTACAGAGTTATAGAACTGGGTGGTCTAATCTACATAAAACTCTTTAAACAATGCCTGATAAATGGTAAGTGCCGTATAAAAAAAGTGGTGTTATTATTATGGTTAGATATAATTTCAAAGTCACTTTTCTCATGTTCCCTCCCAATTCTTCTATTCCTTCACTCTAGAAGTAGGCACTATTTGCTGATCAGTATTTTAAAATCTAGACATCGTCTATGTATATGGTGAAAATAATAGTTAAAAATTATTAAACACTTACCATAGAAATCGCTCATTAAAGTCTTTCAGTACAATGAATAATTAAATTTTATAATAATCCTCTGAGATATATACTATTACTTGTATTTAAAGATGAAGGAACAGAGACATTATTGTAGCTTGCCCAAGGTCACATACCTGGGAAGTGGTAGAGTCACTCCTGAAAGCAAAATACTTAAGAGTCAAACCTGAATAGGTGGAGGTTGAAAGTTTGATGATCATGTAACTGAAGTTCAAGTGTCAGGTGAATGCAGGCTTTGACAGTTCCTGGGACATTAAATCTGAGAGTCATCTCTTGAAACCCGAAAGAGTGAAGTTTAGGGAATGACAAGAAAGTCCTGCTTACATAGTGGGCAGGAAAGCCATGGAACTTACTGCCTCTAGAGACTGTAGAGGCTTGTAGATGCTTCAGGAAGACAGAATAAAGATGTTTAAGATTCCTAACCTGGTCAGGTAAGATTGCTTTTTGGGGGAATGGTAATAATGTGTCCCTGCCACAAACATTACTTGCTACTTCTCTAGGTTAAAGAATGACAATTGCAATAAAATATGACAGAATAGTAATTTAAAAATATTTGTTCTTAGTAAGTTTTATGTTGCTTTTTTTTTCTTTTTAAAATTTTCTCCCCCTTGGTTACACTCAAATGCGAGGCCGTCAAGCAGCAGGATGGGGGAAGGCACTGGGATGTTGTATCCCAGCTTAAGAGACTCTGGTGTACTAACCCTGGTTGGGGACACTTTGTTCTCATGTCACCCACAGCTCTCCTTAGCAAGAGCCAACCTCAGAAGATTGACAGTTAACTCAGGGTCAGAAGGATTGTTTTGGGAGCCTCTACAAAAATTTAAACACCCTTGTGGAATGGAGCAACTTCAGGCATCTTAAACAATCATGGGTTTGAAATCTAGGGGCACACTAATGTATTATTTGGCTCAAAATGTTTCCCACTATTTTCTTGGCATTCATCAAGACTGCAACTTCAAAAGACATTAATTAATTGCTGACAGTTTTACCAGCATGCAGTGGGAAAAAAATGAATACACAAAAGCTAAAATAATTTTGGCTAAACAATTGTTGAAAAATACGTGGATATAAGGTATAAAGCATTTCATTATAGAGTTTTCAAACATTCACAAGGGTTTATACATATTTTGGCCTACAAAAGCATACTTTTCTTATTTTCCTCTGGGGCCCATTTGTCTTCTCTATTATTAAGGTCAGGTAAAGATAATGTCTTGATATAATAACTGGTTCTGGGTTAGTCATTTTGGTGAGTTCGCTTGCTACATAAACCTGTTTTCATTTTGTGGTTTCTACTTTAATGAATGATGTCCCTGGAGCTGGAGACTCAGAATCAACTTAGAAGTATCCACAATTCACCAGCTCAACACTGGCAGGTTGATTCTACCTCAGAAATACATATTTAATAGCTCCGTAGTCACTGACCTTACCAAAAGCCTGATTATTACAATAGTTTTTAAGGACAGCCTCCATGCCACTTCTTTTTGAAAGCCTTCCTTAAGTCTTCAAGGTAGAATTAGTTACTCCATCTGTACTTTTCTGGCATGTCTTTTTTCTTTTTTATAGTTAAAGATACAAACAGACATTGGAAATAGGAGTTTGAATCTTAGCTGTGTCACTTACCATGGACAGGCAGGTACTTCCGCTTCTCTGAGCCTCAAAACCTATCTGTAAAATATAACATCATGAGAATTTGTGAAGATGAAATGAGCTAGCATAGTGGTAAGCATGGTATAGGTGATCAATAAATACAGTTCTTTTCCCCGATATTCACTACCACCTCCGCCAGCTAGGATATAAATGATCACAGGTGGGTGTGTGATTGTGTGATGGTGTGTGTATATGTGCTTCTTGTGTGAGCTTCTTGAAGACAGGTGCTTCCCAGTACAAGTGAGTCTTAATAAACATTTGTTGAACTGAATTGAGTCCTAAGTCCTATGTTGCTCATTCAATTACAATATTAACAGTGTGGTTTCAAGAAAATCATTATCTTTTCATTTAAATAAATAAGTCAAAGCTATATCTGTTAAAATAATCAGTTAAAGAAAAATGAGTAAAAACATTGAAAACAGTAACAGTATTAGGTTCCTTTTTCTTAAGTCAGATGTTTGACATCATAGAAACCATATATGTATGTGTGTGTAACTGTAAAGCTAAGCTTTTTAAGGATAGGTATTTCATATTGAAAAATATGAACCTTAATGTTAAAATTATAACTCAAGGTTTTCAGAGCCCAGATCCATTAATATTAGAACTGAGTGGTGGAATCTAATGTCAGGAACTAATGGCTCCATAATATAAGGAACATTTTTTTAATTAAAGTAAAATCTGCAGCCTATTTGTGATCGGTACTTTAATGGTTACCACCCAGGAAGGAGAGGCAGCACGAGTTAAGAGAGCCCATTTTAGCTTAATTGAACTATTCCAGTCCGAGCCAGTTTACTTCAATAGGGCAAAGCCAGCTTTATGTGCACTTTAAAGAGAATCCCGGACCGGCTGTCATCACTTCCTGAGGACCAGGGCCTTTTCCTGTGACCGTGTCCCTTTCTCAGTAGGTCCTCAACAGAAACATAGTCCCTTAAGGGCCAGTGTCACATTCTCCCGTGCTACTTACTGTGTCTTGTTCAGGCTGCATATTCCCTGAGTCCAAAAGCCACCTAACAAAATCATTGCCTTTCTTTGTGTCTTTTGGTTACTTCATCCTTACAGCATGAACAGCACATTTCTGCTGTCACCTGAATTTTATTAAACCCGTATCTTTTTCTCTAACTGTCCATGAATCCCACACAGATCAGTGCATTGCCATATGATTTCCAATTTCTAGGCAAGACAAACCAATTTGTGTCTCTTATAATCAAGAGCATCTTACAATAATTGATTACCCATTATGTATTTTGGCAAATTTTTATTCTGATAACATTTCATACTTACAGAAGAGTTGCAAGAATAATAAGAGGAATTCTCATTTACCTTTTCCTCAAATTCAATAGCAGTTGTTACTTTTTGTTTTGTTTGTTCTATATCTATATGTAGATACACAGTCAATATATATCTCTATATCATCTATCTATTATTATCATCTATAATCTACCTATCTATAGTGGATTCTTGTTATCCTTAGTGGTTATATTCTATAAAGCTGCTATGAATACTGAATTAGGGAATACTGAATCATTGCTCTTGGGGTAAATAATAGGATTTGGGTCCTATGAGTGTCTGGATGCAAATATTTTTTATTGAATGAACAACACATAACTCTATTTTATGTGTGTTTCTGTTGAAAGTCACCTTATTTAATATATAAATAATAAATATTATTTAAAACATTTATTGATTTATTACCAACATAATCAATAATATTGATTCATTAACATTGAACTTCAACAGCACTATAACTCATGCCAGAAGGAAGCTTATTGGATGCACATATTTTTTGCTGTAAGGCACATCACGGCTTTCTAGAGCTTAGGAATTCTAGACAGCACTTCTGCACTGCAATCGGGGTCATTTTAAACATCAAAACCACCAAGAAAATACACACAAAAATTCAAACAAAAGTGGCACTGAGAAGACCATGAAAAGCACACCTGTTTGTAGTATGAGAGCTGAAACAGGAAGGCTGAGTGTGTCCTCCTTTACCCTCAGCTGGGAACACGCATGTCAGGAGACTCAAATATTTTGCTGCCCTGCCCATGTCTGCAAATGATCACTAAAGCACTGTGAGTATTGATTTCAGGGTTACAAATAAATCAGTGTGATCAGTAGGTAAATTCACAAATATGGATAAGGAAGATGGGCTGCATATGTATTTGATCCATGTATTTATGTATCCATATCTTTTTCTGAGCCATGTGAAAGTAAATTGGAGACTAATCTAGCCATAAATGTGTTTTTTTCCTAGAAGCAAAGACATACTCTCACATAATCACAGCACAATGATCAATGTCAGGAAACTTAATAGTGATGATAGTGAATATTCCATATTCAGATTTCATCAGCTGCTGCAATAATGTCCTTGAGAGCTCGTTCCCGTTTCCCCTGGTCTGGAGTTCAGTGTCGGATGATGCATTTCCTTTAGCTGTCATGTCTCTAGCCTCCTTGATCTGAAACAGTTCCTTATTCTTTTTTTTTTGCCTCTTTTGACTTCATATTTTTAAGTAGCTCTGAGCAGTTACTTTGTAGAATGTTTCTCTAGTTGGGCTCCTTTGGTTTTTCTTCATAATGAGGTGGGCATGAGGCATTGTTAGTAGAACCATCAAAGAAATGATCTGTGTCTTCTCAATGCACAATATTTGAGGTACACGCTATTGTGGTCTGTCACTTGATTAAGGTGATGTGTATTGTTTTTCTACCATTTTATCCCTTTGAAATAAATAAGCAGTTTAAGGGGGTGGGGATACTGTGTTTCTCATCAGACTTGCACCCACTCGTTTAAGCATCTTTCTATATTTCTTAGTTTTACTGAAAGGAAGAGCTTGCCCTTTGCCCTTCTTCCTCATCTACTTATCTTTATGGTACAGGAAGATATTCTAGGCTTCCCCCCCAAAATCCATACTTTCTTTTAGTGGAGGGTGGTCTTTAGAAATCAAGATTAGGTGCTAGGTATGTTCAGTACTGCTAGTCACTGCTACTAGGTCTCGTCCTCAGATAGTCTAGGAAATATATGTATGTGGGTGTATATGTACCCATACACACCCATGTTCACATACATGTAAACGTCAGATATAAAGACATCCATATCTATATGAACACATTATATATGTATGTGCACAAATATGTATAGAAGTGTATACTGATCTCTAATTCCATCCCAGCACTGCCGAGTACATTCTAGTCTTCTCTCTTCCCATATTTGTAGCTTCTTTCTCCAGCAGTGAGAAACCTAGCTTTCATTATCCTTGCTATAGTTACACTTTTGCTCAAACTAGAGTATATGGAATATAGTTTTAAAATTGCTAACTCATACCACTGTGAAAAAAAAGAAAACCTACAAACTAGAATGCCTATCTGTTTATAGTGTGTTAGGTTAAATATATCTACAGTGAAATGCACACAACTCAAGTATACAATTCAATGAATTTTGATGAAGGTACCAATGCTCCTTGTTCTTTCCGAAGGTAAGTCAGCTGTCATTCACATTATTGTTCCCCTGTGTATCTTTCTTTTCTCTCTTTGTTTTCTGGCTGCTTGCAGTTTGACTATGAAAAGTCTGACTATGGTTTTCTTTGTGTTTTTCTTGCTTGTGCTTTGCTGATCTTCTTTAATCTGTGGCTTTATGTTTCAACAAATTTGAGAAATTTTCTGTCATTATTTCACTCATATATATTTTTCTGCACCATTCTCTCTTTTCTCTGCTTCTGTGACTCGTGTTAGACTGCTTGGTTTTGCTCTCCATGTCACTGAAATTCTGTTTTTTTTCTAATTCAGATTAGATAGTCTCTACTGATCTGTCTTTAAATTCACTAATCCAATCTCTTCTATTTCCTGTCTTCCCCTAATTTCATCCACTGATTTTTAAAAATTTGATATTATACTACAGAGTTCCCATTTTTTATAGTTTTTATTTCTCCACTGAAATTGTCCATTTTTTGTTTTACATTTCCCTTTGAGTTCTTGAACATATTTTTGATAAAATAGCTGTTTTATATTCTGACATCTCTGTATATTTCAGTTGTTTCACTTCACTGTGGATCATATTCTTCTGTTTTGCTTGTCTACTAATTTTTGTTTATAAATGGAACATTGTCAAACACTCTAGAGACTAAATTTTGCTATCTTCCCCTGAAGAATGTTTATTATTGTTTAATCAGGAATTAATCTGGCTGGACTGAAACTCTGAATGCCAGCTCACTTACAGTTGGCAGCAGCTAAACTCTCTGTCAATCTTTCACCTCCTGCTAGACATTCAAGAGGTCTGAGGTGTTTGTAGATGAAGGGGGCGGGGTCAGCCAAGGATTTGGGCAGATTTTAAATGCAGAATTTTGAACTTACTCATATTGTGGCTTTTTCCTTTCCAGGGTTTCCTTTAACATATTTGAGTTACTATGGCAGCTCTGCCAGTAAGATACAGGATTCTTCAGGTCCAGACATCCCATACTGTGGAACTTCCCTTAGTTAAAAAGGTGAATAAATGCAAACCTACCAAGTGCATTTTCCCATTTCAAAGGTTGACTTTTCCAGTTTCTTTCTGCTTCTGACCACTTTTTTCTCAATTTTCTCCAGTGTTTATCATTTTATCTGCTGGAATTTTTATCCATTACAAGCTTCTTACTATGCCATCAACAGAAGCAAAACTCCACTAACTTTTAATGAAATAATATTTAATGTTGTTTCCTAATTCTAAAAATGGATCTTCCTTGTAGAAAATTGGACAATATAGTGGAAGATAATTTTTAAAACAGCTATTATAAGCATTTTGAAATGCATTATTATAGTTTTCTCTTTCCCATTTTCTCACACCCATACACTCACACACACAATAGCAGTATATATTTACTACCTTGTATCCTGATTTTTTCAATTATCCCATCATGAATGTTTACATTTTATTTAACTGTTAATGTTGAACAGTTAGATTGATGCTAGTTTTCATTCTGTTATGTAGGGCTGTGAAACACACCTTATGCATTAATCTCTATGGTATGTTGGACTATTTCATTAAGATTGACTTCCAGAAAATAAGGGTACTACAGCAAAAGTACAAATATTTAAGGATTCTTGTCCTCGTCTGTCTACCAGAAAGATTTTTTTTAACCAACTTATATTTAAATTGATTGTGTATGAGAGGTTTAACCTGCATTACTAGTGAAATGAAATGTGTTTACTGGTAAACTATAATTGTTTCTCAAACTATTATGTATTTTACCAATTTTTCTGTTTGGGTGCTCTCCTTTTCTTATTGATTTGTAAGAGCTCTTTATGTCTGATAAGATCTACTGCATGCCAAACATGAGCAAATGAAACATTGTGATGAACAAAATCATATATAGTTTCTGCCTCTCAAATTTTGTACACCAAGGATTATATGAACTTTTGTCTATTCCTTAGCTTTTGTGAAAAATATTTTTTATCAATGTAGTCCATGAATTTGGTAACAAATCAAGTAATATAGAAATACTAGTTATACTTCCCTCCTTACTCCCAGATCTATTTTTCAGAGGCAGCCTCTTCTGGTGCTTGGGTCCATGGGTCAAGAAAACATGCTTGTTTTTCTCTTTCCTTCAGTTAGAAACACAAGACAATATCTAATAATCTGTAATGTGAAAATAAAGATGTAAATAATTTGTACTATTGTCTTCTTTCTCCTTTCTCTTTTCAGAGTTTCAGATTTACAGAATTTTTAGTTTTCTGTTATCTTTGTAATTTAAAATAAGAAGCTTCTACCTGTATTTTTTGTTGCATAAAATTTAAAAGTATAATCTCATTTTGCAATATGAAGATATTCTCCTTTCTTTTTTCACCATTTGTCTCATATCAATGTGAAATGAATTCTGTTCTTTTCTACATTCAGATGTTTAAAATTGTGCCACATTTAATTTGCATCATATTTTAAAATGTTTTAAAAAGTATTTTCACTTATATCTTGGGGAGCCTTCTGATTCTTAACAACTGCATAGTATTTTATTGAATGGCTATTCATAAGTGCCCTATATGTAAATGTTTACATTCTTTCCAATCTTTTGCTATCATAAGTTGAAATATATGAAATAACTAGTTTTAGATAAAAGTAATGGAATATTAGCATTTTCATAAATATCACTGTAATATAAGAAGTGCTGTCTTTAGAATATATTCCCAGAAGTGTAATTTTGTTAAATTTTGCCAAATTTCCTCCTACCACTCTGTATAAGCATTTCTATTTTCTCCCAGCTTTACTAACATTTCTTGCTGCAATTTTGCAGTTTTGCCAGTTTGAAAGGTGAAAAATGGCTTCTAATTTTAGTTATAATTTGCATTTCTATTACTATGAATGATGTTGAGTATACTTTCATATTTTTAGAGGCCATTTTTATTTCCTTTTTTGCTGAACTATATTCAAGTCTTTTAAACACTTTTTTATTGAAATATATTTGACATAGCATTATATT
Organism: Phataginus tricuspis; assembly: GCA_029783875.1. NCBI lineage: Eukaryota > Metazoa > Chordata > Mammalia > Pholidota > Manidae > Phataginus > Phataginus tricuspis. The sequence goes on along the minus strand of JAQQAC010022866.1, from coordinate 31,071,220 downwards.
AAGATGTATGTGTTGATTTGATATATTAATATTCTGTGTTATAATTGCCATTTTGGGGATAGCACTTCTATCATATCACATAATTATCACTTCTATTTAGGGGGTTAGAATAATTAAGATCTTGTCTCTTGCCAGTTTTAAATATTACAATACAATAATATTGTTTATAGTCACTATACTTTGCATTAGATTGCTAAGACTTCATTACTACTAACTGCAAGTTTGTAGGTTTAAACAACATTTTTCTTATTCCCCCACTCCCAACTCCTGGTAATCACCATTTTTATTCTCTGTTCCCCTGGGTTTGTTCTACTGTTTCCTATCTCAGACATCTTCCTATCCTGCATCTGGATACTGTCTGCTGACTCAGAGGTCCAAAACCCCATGACTGAGCAAGGGTGTAAAGGTGGAAATCCAAGGCAAAATTCTCAACAATTAGTTCTAACCATTAACAATGGAACAAAATGCACATCAGTATTAAGACTCTGAATAGGATCATACACTTGACCCATGGAAAAAAATGTAATTTTCCATACAAAATATTGAGCACAAAGTGGATGTAGAACAGAAGACACTGGACAAGTTTTGAAGTTGAATTTAACAATTTAAATGGGCAGAGGAGTAGCAAGCATATAGCATCGCTTATAAGTGGTGCTGAGAATTTCAGGCTCTGCTGCCTGTGGCTGCCTCTGGTGAGAACTATTTGTTAACATGGCTCGTATTGGTGTCAGGCAACCAGAGGGCTCCTCTCAGATGTCAATTCCTCTAATGAAGGAAGAGAGGAACACGCACTAGATTTCTGTATTGACTTTTGAGGAACTACTGCAACTCTCCAGGTGCCAACCTATAAATAGTTTTGAAAACAGGGTTGAGAGTCTTTTTCATATTGATGCTTTTAATCTATTCACACCGTTATCATCCCAGTAAATAGGGCAAAACTTCAGTAACAGAGCATGTTTTTGATGGTAATAGTCTAAAATCTAACTTTATTATATATCTTTATACGGTTTTGTGTGGAAAGTTGGAGAGGATTGCCATGACTGATAAAAATCTTGACTTCGAAATCTTTGATTTATACAGATTCTTTCCATAACAATTACACGATTTTTAAAAATTAAACTACCCTTCTTTGCCAAGATGATAGCTGTCTTTTTCAGTCTGTCTTATAATTTATTTCTAAAATGCCTGTCTTCATAATATGCTGATCATTAGAGTAATGCATATTTGATGAAAAAGGGTAATAAATAACATTTCTAAGTCTATTTCTAGGCACTGATTGATGTACATATTGTTTTTTCTGCTGTGTTTAATGGCCATGTCTTGTTTTTTCTAGTTTTTTAGTGGCACCTGCTGAGGAGTAAATGAGAACTGACCTGTTTTGAAATTCTCTTATAAAATTCTCATCTTGTTACTTTTGCTTCTGGGGAGGGAATTTGGCACACATATTGTCATTCATTTGCAAATGCAGAGTCACCCACTTCAAAGCCTGTTCACTCTCAGGAGGACACAGTCTATCACATAAGATCAAGGGTACTTTTTATAGCCTCACAAACATCTCTCTTTATGTACATACATAAAAGGAGCTGATAAGAATAGAGTTTCTCTCACTGGGAGAAGTCCCCTAAGTAAAAATACCCAGTTCTATGAAATTTATTGATCATAAAGGGGAAGTGCTCTCACAAAAGTGCCACTAAGTGACTTGGGCTCTATTGATACATAACACATATATGGCTCTGCACTGCTGAGAACCTCTCTTGTGCACTCTTTGGGAAAAACCAGTTCAGACAAATTCTTAATGAGCACTTACCATTCTTCTATCAGTTTCAGATAGCCACTTGGCTGTTTGCCCAGGGATATTAAACCCCCAGGAAAAGGACAAGGCTTTGCCTGGGGTCTTTCTGCCTGTGCTGTTATTATAGTGTACATGAAGCCCTGAGGACAAACCCCTTCTCACCCTTGGGCTCTGTTCCCACTGGGTCCACGCCACAGGTCATTGTGACCACTGGCAAGATTATGTCGGCAAAGTGGAAAATTTAGCAGTTGCAGGAACTGTCTGACTCAATTTTCTTTTCTTTTTTTCTCTTTCTAGCACAAACTGGTCACGTTTTTTCCCTATAGGAGTAGTCTGTAAATTCAAGTGTTGCACATTTGTTGAGTTTGTTTCTCCCTTTCCTGCTGACTTGCTTTTTTAAAAAAATTATTGTATGTCAAATAAGTGAGCATTGGCCTCTATGCCCAGGAAGGAACTAAAAGGATAGACGAGGGAGAAAAAGAGTTAAAGCTCATGGAGATAGATAGTAAGAATTATGTATAAATTAAATCTGAGAAACAGTCACCTATATACGGGATTTAACGGGTCATCTCGACGTCACTTCAAATTCTAAAATATCTGAAAGCTGCCAAGAATTTCCTACTTTAGTTGATTGCCAACAGTGAGATAGGCAGGTAAGCTTTTTAATTTTTTCCTTTTGGAAGGATGTTCACATTCTTAATTCTTACTTAATCCCTGTATTAGATAAAGAACATACTTTGATGAATATGATGTTGAATATTATTCTGGAACCCTTCCATGAAATTGTTTCCAACAAGAGTTCATAAGCATCTCTGCTGTCCCTTTGACTATTCACTATTCTCCTATTTTTGTTACTTTTGCATCTTTGACCTACAAAACTCTAGAGAGCACAGATCCCAAGGACACTTTTTTTTTACATTAGTCATCCTAAGGTATAAATGGTATAAAACAGTCAGATTCACTCTTCACTTGCCTGAGTGAATTTATCTACTCATTTATTTGCTAACCTTTTCTCAACCATTGTCAAATTATCGAACTAATCTCTCAACCAATCAGATTAAAAATTATAATTCACTATTACTCTATGTCCAGTACTAGATGATGTGGTGAATTTCAGAAATGTCTAACATTGTTCTGGTTTTTGATAGGTACCTTACCATGTTTGATTCTCTGTAAATCCTGTGTCGTATTGGAGAGTCACAGCTACCAGACCTATTCACATTCCTAAACTATGCCCTCAGAGGAATAGAAACATGAATGAATAACTAAGCACTTCGGCTCAATGGCTGTTTAAAAAATCAGGGTTTTAGTATTTTTAAACTATGCCATTAGCATATAACTTATAGCTATTGGTCATTCGATGTGTACCTGTAAATGATCTTGTAAATGATAGTAAAGATGAGGCTGGGCATTTAAAACTGGTAGGTGTTTTTTTTTTTTTGCTTACGTAATGTGAAGTTTAATAAATTGTTAATCCGATTACACAGGAAGAGAAGATAGAGATTTTGGAAAAGTTCGGTATCTTTTTTTGTTTTAAATAGTTAGAAAAGGCAAATTTAAATGCCTTGACACTTGAGGTTTAAGGTTTCCAGTTGGTTATTCCAGGGCCTTGGAGACATCATTTTGACTGAAATGAATTTGGCAACACAACCTAAATTGATGTCCTCAATAATAAGTATTTTGATCATATAAGATGCCATACTATTGCTGTATTATTGTTAAATTAGAACTACTGCCTAGAAAAGAATAGTTATATCTGCTTACATGTATAACATCTATACATATATATATATATTCCTACATATAATGTATATGCATGTCTAAAATGAAATTTTATAGAACAGTTCCCATGGGGTGGCCCACTGAAGTCATCCCATAGGCTTATACAATAGAATTGGAAAACAACGGACATGATTGTCACAATGTCAGTCTCAGACACTAATTCAAGCAGGTGTTTCCTTTCTATCTTAAAAATGTGTTTTTGTTGTGGTTACACTTCAATCATCACTGTCATTTCCATTGAGATCTTGAGAGAAGTATTGCTTTTCATTAACCTTTGTCATTAGATCTTGGCACCTGACCTAACTGTGTGAACTATGATATTTGAATATGAAATATGAACATTTAGGTATATCCATGTGTATGAAAGTTATCATCTTTCTGGTCATAAAGTACATCTCTCAGGACTGCACTACTACATACAAGTATTAAATAATCTGGGATAAGCAATGTAGAGGAAGAACAGAATCCCATCCAACTTGTACTCATCATCTTGGATAGTAACTGTCTTAAGTGGTAAAAAATTACTAGCAGTGCTTTCTAAAGCCATTAGGAGTTTGCTGCACCCTGGAGTGCTGTGAGCCATAAAAGCAGAGTGGAGATAAACACACCCTGGGGTGTCATAAGCTGTGGAGCACAGATGTGTTCACCCATATTATGATAACCATGGCTTAGAGAAATACTGTTTTTAGTAAAAGAAGAAAAAGAAAGAAAATACATCTTCGTATTCAATAAAAATCTAGCAATTCAATCACTTTTTAAGCATGTGGGGCAACTGGACAGGGAATTTTTACATAGATACACCTTTTCCTTTAGAAGTTATTTTCAATATTGCAAAAGATCCTTTTAAAGTGAATGTACATTACATACAATGATTGAAGCAAACCAAACTTTATCCTTAGCACTAGGTCTTTAAAAAAGTTACCTGGTTAATAAATATTGCCACATTGCCAGACTTCAATTACTTTCTGCTTATAGAGGAAAAGAAAGAACAGAATTCCAATACATTTTTCTCATTATGGAATTGATGCAGCCTAATATTTCTAGAACAAAAACAAAACCACAAAGCTCCAGTAGGCATTTGCCTTTTGGTGCAGTTTATCATTCGGATCAAAAGTATGAATCTATTTTATCATTGTTATTGTAAATAAAGATACCTGCTATTATTGCAAGCAAAAAATAAGGTGGATCTCAAAATAAGGGAGATTCAGATGGTAGTGGCTCCTAATTCTGATCAGTCTTGAATATTCTGATGTTAGAGTAGGTTTCTACAGATAGTATATATTGGAATTTGTTTCTCCTTTAGGTTCTATTTTTCCTGAAGTGAGATGGTAATGACTTTAGTAGATCTGATTTTGGATTTTTCTTAAGAGAAATAGATGTGATGGGACTCAACTTACAAGGCCTGTAGAGAATCTAGGAGCTCCAAAGAGGGGAGAGCAATGTAATAACTACAGCATAAGGGTGGAAAGAAGATTTCCAAATATCTGGAAAATCCCTATTTTCTCCAAAATATACTTACATAAAAGTACATTATCAGAGCCTCATAAAGGAAATGAAAACACAACTTACCAAAGTTGAAAGTAGTATTTAAAGGGAAATCTATAGCAATGAATGCATACATTAGAAAATAGGAAATGTTTAAAATCAGTGGCCTAACTTCCACCCTACTAAAGTAGAAAAGGAAGAGCAAATTAAATCTAAAGCAGGAAAAAAAAAGTTAGAGCAGAGATCAAGAAATCAAAAATAGGAAATCAATAGAGAATATCAATGAAACCAAAAGCTGATTCTTTGAAAAAAATTAATAAAATTGATAAGGCTAACTTAAGAAAAAAACAATGTTCTCAAATGACTAATATTAGAAATAGAAGAGACATCACTACAGATCTTGTGGATTTTGAAAGGGTAATAATACTATGAATAACTCTGTGCCTACTAATTTGATAAACTAGATGAAATGGACCAATTACTTGAAACACAATCTACCACAATTCACACGAGAAGAAATAGATGATCTGCATAGGCCTGTAATGTATTAAGAAGTTGAATAATAGTTAATAATTACCCAAGCAGAATGTACTAAGCCCATCTGAGTTTACTGGTGAATTCTACCAAACATTTAAGGGGAAATTGTACCAATTTTTTTGCAGTCTTTTCGAGAAGATAGAAGTAGAGGAAATACTTCCTAACTCATGTGGCTAGCATTACCTTAATACCAAAATCAGACAAAAATGTTACAAGAAGACTACAGACCAATACCTTTCATGAAATAGTTGCAAAAATTCTCAACAAAGTGTTAGAAAATGAAATCTTGCAATGTATAAAAAAATTCCATACCAGGACCAAGTGGGATTTATAGTAGAAATGCAAGGCTGGTTCAACATTTGAAAATCAATTCATATAATCCATCACATCAACAGGTTTAAGGAAAAAAAAAATCACAAAATCATATCAATAGGTGTAGAAAAGCATCTGGCAAAATGCATACCCATTCAGGAATAGTGGGAAACTTCCTCAACTTAATAAAGAATATCTGCAGAAAACCTACAACTAATACCATGCTTAAATGGTGAGAAACCAGAAGCTTTTCCACTAAGATCAGGAACAAGGCATCTTACCATTCCTTAACAACATATGAGAAGTCCTAGCTAGTGCAATAAGACAATGAAATAAAAAAGGTGTACTGATTGGGAAGGAAGAAATGAAACTGCCTTTGTTCACATGATATGATTATCTGTGTAGAAAATCTGAAATAATTTACAAAGAACTAGAATAATCAATTACATCAACGTTTTGGGATACAAGGTTACTATACAAAAATAATTTGCTTTTCTATATAATGGGCAACTGGGATTTATTGAAAGCAGCTAATCTGAAAAGGCTACATATTGTGTGATCTAATTGTATGACATAATGAAAAGGCAAAACTATGGAAATAGTAAAATGTCAGTGATTTCTAGGGGTTGGTGGGGAAGGAAGGATGAATAGGAGGGGCACAGAGGAGTTTTAGGGCAGTGAAACTACTCTGCATGATAATATAAAGGTGGATCTATGTCGTTATATATTCCTCCAAACTCACAGAATGTACACCACCATAGTGAACCCTAACGTAAACTATGGACTTCGGGGGTTAATGATGTGTCAGTGTAGGTTCATTATTGTAACAAATGTACAATGGTGGGGGATGTTGAAAATAGGGAGGCTATGCCTGTGTGTGGGCAAGGTATATAAGGGAAATATCTATACCTTCTTCTCAATTTTGTTTTGAACCTAAAACTGCTTCTAAAATATTGTCTTTAAGAGATTAAAAAAAATGAGTTGTCAATTTTTTCTCACAGTCTGTTAGAAGATTCACTTTAGGGAGATCTGGGGGCTATTTTGTATTATTACTATAATATGGTATTGAGGCTCTGGTATAGACAATCAGGAGATCTAAAGTAAAGGCAGGAGAATATTGACACTGTTGGTCAGGCTCGTATAGTTCCTGTCTCTTTGCTTTAAGCAGTGCATGTGTGAGTGAGGAGTGGTGCTAAGGGGGCAGGTGGGGTAGGTCAACCAAAGTAACACGTGAATACTGCAATACTAACGATAAGTAAATAAAATTAAATATTGATTTTTAAAATGAGAATTAGCTTTTAAAAGGCCAAGTGTTTCTGTTTTAAATGTCTATCAAAAGCAAGTTTTTAAGTGTGGTTTTGAGGAGATACTTCACTAAATGTTTTCCAGGAAAAAGGGGTGTAGTATATTGGAGATGGTAAAGAAACTCTGTAGTGTGTTAGAAAAGTTAGTTTTAACCTGACTCAAATACTAAATATCTCTGAAGCTTTGGCTAATTTACAGTATCCATCTGTGCCATGAGTTTTTCAGCCAAAAGGTGGAGAGAAATTTACTTATCATATGTAGTTATTGTGATGGTTGACTAAAACATTTTCTGAGAATGAAGCACCTTCACATATGCCATTATTTGAATCTGAACCTTCCTGAAATTCGAATATTATTGGATCCAAGCCAAAACTGAGAATGTGCGTCGTCTGCTGGTAACTGTTAGCACTTAAGACACATGGTCCTTAGGCCTTAAATTTTGAGGAGTAAGTAGGTAAGCATCTATTTGAATGTCAAAACTGTAGGTGGCCTTAGAGATTATCCCATACAGAGAATATTTTATGTCTTCATTTTTATAGTGAATTGCGTAAGTGAGCTTTTAGCCAATGGGAGAGTCAAAACATAAAGCCAACTTTTTGACTCAAGTTTTGGACAGATAAAAAGCAACCGAGGCAGCAGAACATCACTGCCAGAAGCCGAGATAGTTGCAGACAATCTCTTCTGCACTCGTAGATGTCTTTTTCTACTATTTGCATAGAGCATTGGCCTGTTAGCCAAGGTAAACTCACGAAGATGTTAAATAATGGATTTTACCATTTTACCTTGTGACTGCTGTACTGCATTAAATTTTCCCTTTTTGCTGTCCCTCTTTCTACCATCAAAACTACTGGGAGGGTAGGGAATAATATGACCTAAAGAATCCAGTTTTCCAGTCAGCACTTAACTATGTCCAGACTGTGTACCAGGTATTGGTGATGCAAGTATGAAGTTACAGATGCCGTACTCAACAGTCTAGAAGGGAGTCAGACTAATGAGTCACTTACCATAGATTGAAGAGTTGTGATGGGAGAAATGAGGTTGAGCATTTTCCGTATATTGGTTAATTACAAATAAGGCTGAGCATTTTTTCATGTATTAATCGATGAATTGAGTGGAATAACTTTTGTGAAATACCTGTTGTATCTTTTTTTTCTCATTTTGAAGTTGTGTTTTTGTCTTCATCTTAATAATTTGTCAAATTTATTTTCCAATATATTCTGGAAACTAGGTTTTCACCATAGTAGGTTGAATGGTGGCTTCCCAAAAGATACATCTATCTGGAACCTGTAAATATGACCCTATTTGGAGAAAGGGCTTTTGTTGATATAATTAAGGATCTCAACATGAGATTCTATTGGGTGGGCCGTAAATTCCATGGCAAGTATTCTTATAAGATAAGAGAAGGGGAGAGGACAGGAGAGAAGGCCAGGTAAATATAGAAGCAGGGATTCGAGCGATAAAGTCACAAGCCAGGGGATGCCTGGAGTCACTAGAAGCTGAAAGAGGCAGGAAGCATTCTTCCCTAAAGCCTTTGTAGGAACTACTGTCCTACCATCACTTAATTTCAGATTTCTGGTCAGTCTCTAGAACTATGAGAGAATAAATCTCTATTGGTTTAAGCCACCAAGTGTGTGGTAATTTGTTATAGCAGATCTCGAAACTAATACAGCCATAGTTATGTGAATAATCACACTTCTGTTCCTTCCCAATTCTTCTATATTGTTTCTATTTATTTCTTTATGCTCCATCATAAGAAACTCCCAGCATAAGATTTTATTCACTACATGGCATATCTCAGTGTTACCTAAATAGAAAGGGAAAATCTATGGTAAATATTATATTACTTTATATTATTTTATTATATTACATAATATATATTATATATTATACTGTTTTATCTTACATTTCACCATGCAAATATCATTGTAATGATTGTCCAGAACAAAATGGCAATTAGTGTCCTGCTTATAAGACATGTAGAAATGTGAGATCCATATCTTCCAGCAGTCACCCAATACATGTCTATTTATTCATACAGCAAAATGTTATTGAGCATTAGTTATTCCATAGAGTAAATGCCCTCAGCCAGTGAGCTTACAATAATGACCTTGACTTGAGTGGCTAGACCTGTGCGGTGCATCAGTGAAAATGTTTTGAAAAATGAAAGTTTAAAAAGATTCAGAGCACTTTCAGAGGTGTGGTTGAGGAAGAGATACAGTGTCAGAAGTCTTTTGACATTGTTAATGGCAGCACAGTTTGGGAAGTCTGACTGCAATCTGTGAATAGCACTAAGAGTAGCCACTCCTAGTTCCAGGGGCATAACCCCTATGCTAACTATGCCTATATTCTTAACTAATGCTTATGTATTGGGTTGTCTTCCAGGCCTCACCTTCAGTATCTCAAGAAAGCTTACCACTGCTAACTCCTTCCCAAGGATTTATTTTACTACTTTCTTTAATAAATTAAGACATTTAATTAATGATTCTTGAGCTTAAGGCATTGTCCTTTGTGCTTTGAGGATATGACAATGTGTGAGGCATAATTACTCCCCATAGTAACTCACAGTTTAGTCAGTAATGTCAGATACCCCCTTATCTTTTTATTCATCATTTATACACTGAATCACTCAACAAACATTTATTGAGTTCTACCTGTGTGCCAGACACTGTTGTACGGCACTGACAATGTAACCATGGTGGTGGTTCCTGTCTGGTGGGTAGGGCCTTCAGAAAGACTTTGAGAAGGGGCTTTTTTTTTTTTTTTCCCTGGAGCTTACAGTCTAAAGAGAGTGGGTGGAAAATGAGCATGGAAACACATGCCTGCATAAGGTTAGTTCGGGGAATGTGAAGTGTTATGAAAAAAGTAAAATTCAATCATGGGATAGAGAACGACGGTAGGGCGGGGAGGAAGGATAAGACAGGTGGATTGGGCTGACTTGCTTGTGGATGTGATCAACGAACATCTCATTGTGAGCCACAGTCTGCCTTGAATTGCTTGTTATTTTTTCATTTTTACATCATTGATACTGAACAAAGCAACATCTGGGTAGATGTTTCACGAGGAGGTGGCACATGAGTTGAATGTTTACAGTGAGAGAATGAAAGAAATAGAAGCTCTTGGGAATATCCATTCATCATCCTCAGCCCACTCTAACCCGCCTCTCACTCAGAGAACTTCTAGCTTGAGAGCTTTATTCCTGAGTTCAGAGCTTTCACATTTTATATCACAAAGGTTTCTAAGGTCATCATCCTGTGGTTATAAGGTCACAAAATAAAGTATAAAAAATAAAAATCAATCTTTAAAATGAAAATACAGAGTCACTAACAAGCAGAATGAGGTGTTAAGTGTGAACCTTCCGGAGGGCAACATTTTACATTTTCTTTCAGTAACTTCTTTAATGCTTCAGAGTGTCTCACGTGGATGAGTCAGACTACTATCTAACTAACAGTTTTTACCCACCTGGAAGTTTTAAGACTAAATGGAAGATGCTGCTTGGGTGTGCTGGAGCCCTGCTCCTTCTTCGGTCAGATTCACTGTAGCCAAAGTATAGCCAGACTTGATCAAATTGAGATTTTGTCTTCTCAAACCTCTGCTAAGTTATTAATTTTAGTGGAATTTTTAGCATCAGTTGAAGACATAATTTGGATCTCCGGCGTAGATGTTATTTCAAGAAGATTCTCACTGATAAGTTCAGATCTGTTGGTGTTTCATATTATCAGGACAGGATTGAAGAGGCATTAGACATAGTTCCTCAAATCAAAACTGAGACATATGATTATGCTGTTGAAGAATATTTTCAGTTTCTTTTGGATATCTCAAATGAAAACACAGGTGGTGTTCATACAGCAAACCAAAAACACTTCTAAAGGTTGTCGGCATTGTAAATGTGTTGCTATCTTATCCAGAGACAAAGAAAATTTCATGAGGTAGTCATGGTGAAAATATCAAATTTTATGGTTTGGCACAGACTAATAAGCAAATAATATTAAGACTGTGCAAACTCTTTTTCAATAACTTGGGCGATTATCAAAGATTACATAGGGCATGTTTAGCAAAAGAACAAAAAGTAATAAATATGAACATGATCTGTGAGCTATGCCTCATTAATTCTTTACACACCAGTGAAACTGTAGTAAAGCAAGAAATATTCATTGTATAATAACCAGGGACTTGTGTAGTTTTTAAAATACTATTTTCATTAATAATTTAAGAGAATAAATGAAATTGCTATTTCAATAAAGTGAATTGGCATTGCCTGAATTTGGCACTTAAAATACTGTCGTATAGTGAAGAATTAATCTTACCCAAAGAAAGGTCTAGCCTTTGCTCTAGGCTACTGAGAGGTGATCTCTAGGCTCCTGACATGGCCTGTCTGATAGGAGTATTTTTGTTTGGCTGGAGGCTTTGGTCAGTGAAGAAACTAGCAATGTGATTTATGATGGAGGCGTTGAGCCATGTTGTATCACTTCTGATGTCCAGAGGAGCTAGAGACTAAAGGTATTAGCCTGACCTTTGGGAAGGTTGGAGACTGACGGTCAGCCATGCTGGCAGTATGTGATCAAGCCCCTCTGTCCACCAAAGGCTCTGGGTAGCTTCCCTAGTTGGCAGCGTTCCATGTGTATTGTCACACATCATAGCTGGGAGGAGGTAAGGTCATCCGTAAGTCCATGGAAAGAAGACAATCGGAAGTTCCTTATTTGGACCCCTCCAGGATTCTGCCTTATGTGTCTCTTCCTTTGGCTGACTTTAACTAATTTTTTTCCCCTGCAATAAACCATAACCACAGAGTATAAGAGATTTCATTACTTTTGTGAGTTCTTCTAATGAATTACTAAATTTGAGGGTGTTTTTCAGAGAGCCTCCCTGCCCCTGCCAACTAGCCATTGGTGTCAAAAGTGAAGGCAGTCTTGTGGGAACTGTTTCCCAGATGTTGCAATTCGACTAACTGTGGGTAACTGCATAAGACCAAATAAGCAATACTGGAACAACCAGAGAAATAAGATAAAATCAAATATACACACACTCTTGCATATGCATACAAATGTGTATATATATATGTGTTAATTTAGAGATTGTACAGTTGACATTTTTGCTTGCTCCAAATCCCTTCCCCATTTTTCTGATAACAAAATTCCTCTTTCCTACTGATTACATATTATGTACCCACTCACCTTCCACACCCAAGGTAGTCACATGACCCAGGCTGGGTTAATCAGAGTCCTCCCTGAGACCCTATCTCCTAGAATATAAACCAATAATTTTATTCTCCCCATTGTCAACATCACCAAAATGGTACATTTTTTACCAAGGATGAAATTACACTGATACATTATAATAACCTGACATCCATAATTTATATCAGAGTTCACTCTTGATAGTGTACATTCTGTAGGTTTGGGCAAATGTATAATGGCATATATCCATTATTATAATATCATACAGAGTATTGTCACTGTCCTAAAAATTCTCTGTGTTCTGCCTATTCAGTCTCCCCCTTCACCCCTGACAACCAATAATCTTTTTTTGTCTCCATAGTTTTGCGTTTTCCAAACTGCAACAACTTGGAATCATACAGCATTTATCTCTCTGACATTGGCTTCTTACACTTAGAAATTTGTTTAAGGTTCTTCCATGTATTTTAATGGCTTGATAGCTCATTTCTCTTTAGTACTGAATAATACTCAATTGTACTGATATGCCACAGCTAATTTATACATTCACTTTACTGAAAAATATCTGGGTTGCTTCTAATAAAGCATGTTTTGGTAATAATGAGTAAAGCTGCTATAAACATTGATGTATAAGTTTTTATGTTGGTATAAGTTTTCAAGTCCTTTGGGTAAATACCAAGGAGCATGATTTCTGGATCATATGGTACAAGAATGCTTAGCTTTTATTTTTTTGGAAGCCACTAAACTGACTTCCAAAGTAGTTGTGCCATTTTGCATTCATACCAGTAATGTATGAGAGTTTGTCGCTCCACATCCCTGTCAGCATTTGGTGTAGTCAGTTTCTGGATTTTGGCCATTCTATTAGGTGTGCAGTAGTATCTCATTTTTTTAAATTTGCATTTCCCTGATGATATATGATGTGCAGTATCTTTTCATATGCTTATTTACCATCTGCATATCTTCTTTGGTAAGGGAGGTATCTGTTATGGCCTTGATCCCATAATTTTTAATTGGGTAGTTTGTTTTCTTTTTCTTGAGTTTTAGGATTTCTTTGTATATTTTGAATAACAGTCCTTTATCAGATGTGACTTTTCAAACATTTTCTCTCAGACTGGCTTGTTTTCTTGTCCTCTTGACAGTATCTTTTGCAGAGCAGACATTTGCAATTTTAATGAAGTCCAACTTTATTTCAGTTATTTCTTTCATGGATCTCTGGTGTTATATAAAAAAAGTCACCCACATACCAAAGATCACGTATGTTTTCTCTTTTGTTATTTTCTGGAAGTTTTATAGTTTTGCATTTTTACATTTAGTTCTACGATCCAGTTGGAGATAATTTTGGGGAAGGGTGTAATTTCCGTGTTTAGATTCGGTTTTTTTCACATTGAGTTTCGGTCGCTCCAGCACCATTTGTTAAAGGTACTATCTTTCTCAATTGTATTGCTTTTGCTCCTTTGTCAAAGGTCAGTAGACTCTATTTATGGGGTCTATTTCTGGGCTATCTATTGCATTCTATAGATTTGTTTATTCTTTCAACAAACCCACTGTCTTGATTCCTATATATTTATAATAAATCTTGAAGTCGGGTAGCTTCAGTCCTCCCAACTTTGTTCTCCCTCAGTGTTGTTTTGGCTCTTCTGGATATTTTGTTTCACCATATAAACTTTAGAAAAAGTTTAGTGATATTCATAAAATAACTTACTGTGATTTTGATTGGGATTGTGTTGAATATATAGATCAAGATGGGAGAACTGACAAATTAATGATATTGATTCTTCCTGTCCATGAACATGGAGTGTCTCTCCATTTATTTAGTTGATTTCATTCATCAGAATTTTATTGTTTTCCTTATATAAATCTTGTTCATATTTTGTTAGATTTATATCTAAGTATTTCAGTTGGAGAATGTTAATGTAAATGGCATTATGTTTTTATTTCAAAATTTACTTGCTCATTGTTTATATATGAAAGCATTTGACTTTTGTATATTACCCTTGTATCATGCAACCTTGCTATAATCTTATAAATTATTATTATTATATTATATATGTTATATTATATATGTGTATATTATAATCTTATAAACTTATTATTAGTTTCAGGGGTTTTTTTGGGGGAGGGAAGTCAATTTTTTCAGATTTTCTATGTACAAAGATCATGTCACCTGCAAACAAAACGAGTTTTATGTCTTCCTTCTGAGTCAGTATACCTTTTATTTCCTTTTTTTCCCTTACTGAATTGGCAAGGACTTCCAGGACGATGATATAAAGAAATGGCTTTCCTTGAATCTGATCTTATCAGGAAAGCTTCAAATTTCTCACCATTAAATATGTTAGCTGTAGGTTTTTGTAGTTAGTCTTTATCAAGTTCAGAAAGTTCCCATTTATTCCTAGTTTACTGACAGTGTTTATTGGGAGTGAGTGCTGGATTTTGTCAAAGGTGTTTTCTGCTTCTATTGATATGATTGTGTGTGTGTTCATAGAACACTTATTTTGAGGGATTTAGTAAATAAAGCAAAGCCTTTTCCTCATTCTAGTAGAGGCAGTGATGCCACAAGGGGGAATTTCTGGGTGACTTTAGTCTTTTTCAACTATAATATCTTCCCAGAAATTTTCCCCAGATAATGAAAACACATGTGCCCTTGTCATACAAAAACAGCTTTAAGAGTTTTTCTAGTACACTAATGTCCGTTCGTCATTCCCCTAAGCTTGTCCTATAAAGAAATTCTGAAGCTACCTGTGAGTAATGGAAACAAGACATTTTCACAAATGTTCTAAGGTTTGATTTTTTTCCCTTGAATTATACTTGAAAGCGGCACAGTCATGCAAAAAGTGATTTTTTTCCTAGAGGTATTAGGACGTTTGATGGGGTGGCAAACTTCTAATTGAGTCTTCAAGAATCAGTATGAATTTGGAGGCATGGGAAGTTAGACAGAGAGAACTAAAGCCATGGAGATAGGAAAGTGTCAGTCATATCTGAGGCAGACAGTGATTATGAATTTGGAATGTTAACAGGCACATGGGCTGTTAACATGTGCCATGGTAGTCGGACAATTGAGTTAAGACCAAGTTAGGATGGACACTGAATGTCAGACTGAGAAATTTATGATTCTTTAGGGAGTGTGGATTGGTTCAAACATTTTCAGTACAGTGATGACATGATCAGAACTGTGCTTTAGGAAGATTAATTTTGCAATACTTAACAGAATGAAAGTGACAAAAGACAGCACATAAGGGTATCTTTATCATGTCTGTTAATATATCTTTTAAATTCCTTTTTGAAAAAATGTCACATAGCAACCATGAGAACTGTAACTACACTTTGAAGATGTGATTCCTTAGTAATGATATTCACTTCCCATTTTCTCTACTGATGAATGATGGAAGGCAGCTATCTGACAGTGGGAAGAATCACTAAATAGAGTCAACATGAAATTCAATTAATTAAGAAGGCAAAGGCTTCTGTTATATGCATCATCACAATAGCCTCTGGTTTTATGTTACCAGCAACAATAATATTAGACAGGGAGGAAGGAAAAGGAGAAGAGAAAGTAGAATGAGAGGAGAGAGGGAGGGAGAAGAGAGGAAAAAAGAGGGGAGGAGAAAAGAGGAGGAATTACATCAAATTAATCTAATGGTAAAATCTTAGAACGTTTACTTAGATAAAAATTCTCCCTTATATTTTCTATCAAAGTAATAATTCAGAAGCTCTTGCATATCAGTGTAAAATCTGAGGTAATCACTAGTTCTCAGCTTTCTGGAGGCAGGGCAGGATTATACCTCCTCGCCCCTTTAGGTTGGGTAGGGCTGTGTGACTGGTGGGGACATGAGTTCTCAATGGAAGTCGTGTGTGTCACTTCTGAGCTGGGACATCCAGTTGCTGATATGTGATCCTCCATCCTCCGGAGCTCTCTGTCTTTCTGGCACAGGTGGGGGCTGTTCCTTCAGCCTGCTTCTCTGAGGCATAGTTTTTTTTCACCAAGTCACGTTTGCATCCGCAATATATGAGAACATTGGCCTAACTGCACCCTCTACAATACTAACTTAATATTTTTCTGGTTTGATAATTTGATGAGGAAAAATATACCATCTTGTTGCATTAAACTTTTAAATTTATTTTATTGTGTTTGGAGAGCCTGAATAAACACTAGATATCATAATAAGAATTTGTAACTTTTCAAGTAACTTTTTGGTAAAGTAATACATATCCTTGATAACAACATAATACAGATATTTTTATGATGAGTAGGAACTATTTCCTGAGGCTTAATATCCTAAACTTAGTCATTACTCTTCAGAGGAAGCATCTTTTTAAAATCGCTTCTATTTTCGATTTTGTTTAGGTCATTTCCACAGCCCACTATTTAAAAATAATATTTATTTATTGTTTTATTAACTTTAGTGATTCCTAGATTATAATATAAAGTCAGGATTTAGCTCACTTACACTGGTCCATCCTCCCCTCTCCTTTTTCCAATGTTTGATAGGTATATTTTGCTATTATTCTCCTGTTCAGTTTTGTAAATTTACATAGTCAGCTTAAATCTTTCTTTAATGGCCCACAGATAATATTCCAGTTATCTATCATTGCATAAAAGTCATCCCAAAAGGTAATAGCATACCATAATTTTATTTATCTCACAGATTCTACTATTAGAAATTCTGCCACCGCCCAGTAGGGAAAACTTGCTTCTGCTTCACAGTGTCTGGGACTTCAGTTGAAGAGACTCAAACACTAATGAGTCTCAGGTGGCTGATCTCATTTTGGGTTTCTGTGGTGACTGCAGTAATAAAGTTGCTGGAGATGGAGTCATTTCAAAGGCTTCATCATGCACATCTCTGAAAGTTGATCCTTGCTGATGGTGGGACCTCAGCTGGAACTGTCAGCCAGAGGATCTAGTCATAGTTTTTCCTGTAGCTTGGGCTTCCTCACAAGATGGCAGCTTCAGATTACTTGGACTTCTTATATGGTGGCTCAGGGCTCCAAAGCTGAGTGCCCAAAGAAAATGAGAAGAAAGCTGTGTGCCCTTTTCTGTCCTTGCCTTGGAAATTACTCAGTTCCACATCTGTCTTTTCTCTTGGTTTAAGTGGGAGTCACTATGGTTAGCCCAGAATCAAGGATAGGATAGGGGACATAGATCCCACCTCTTGATTGGAGGAGTGTCAAATAGTTTGCAAGTATTTTTTAAAACATCCACAATGACCTTATAAATATTGTTCAAGGCCAGCTTAAATAATATGTTGGGATTTCATTTCTTTCTCTCTATGTGTACTGTTAGAACCACGGGGCCACAAAGAAGGTCAGTTGGATTTTCCTCTGTTTCACTCCATCAAATGCTTAAAATAATGGTATTTTATTTTGCTTTGTATTTTATATTTGAACTATGAGTCTCTTGCATAGCTCTCTCTTTCTCTCTTTCTCTTAAATTTCTAACTGTACTTTTTGTCTTCCATAATTTGCCTTTATTTTCTCATTTTTTCCCCCAATGTCTCAGTAATACCTTCTAGTTACTGAAGCCTTTATTTTTTTTTCTTGGATGTCTTCCTCCTAGAGTTCTCTGGTGTGTGTGTGTACCGACTGGGCAGGCCCTCTCCTGACCTGGTATAGCCCTCATGCTGGCATTCTCATTCACTGCTCTCCCACTACACTTCCAGTTTTCTTGGTTTATTCTTGGAGCTCATCTTCTAAGAAAGGGTGTCTATGAGGTAATTTTTCTGAGATCGTATATGATGTAAATATATGCTTTCCTTGTTAAACAATATTTTGGTTGGATAGATAATATAATAGGTCAAGGAGAAGTTTCCTCTCATAATTTTAAAGGAATGTCTATATTGCCTTTTAGAACCCAATGCTGGTGAATTTTAGAATTCTGATGTTAGTCTCATTAACATTATTTGTTGGTGGCCTGTGATTCCTTTCTCAGCTTTCTTGAGTATTTCCCCCTATTTGGAATTTTTTTTTAGAATTTATATTTATTCTTGGTTTATTCAGTTTCATAAACAAGCATCTAGATGTAGGATTCCTTAATTTGTTGTACATATCATGTAATGGGGCTTTTCAATATGAAGACTGGTATCCTTTAGTTCTGGGAAATTCTTTATAATGTTTTTGGTAAATTTTATTTTACTTCCTCTCTCCTATTTTTATAAGAAACCTAATTATTAGAACTTGGGACTCAAAATGTCTTGGCTTTTTCTTCATATTTTCCATTTCCCTGCCCCTATTGGACTTTAAAAATCTCTAAAAAAATACTATCTCCTTCTTCAATCGTTCCTTTTTCATTGCATCCTGTTCTTATTCTACTGTTATAACTTTTCAAAACATTTTTTTCTTTTCTTTTGCTATTATTAATATACAATTACATGAGCAACATTATGGTTACTAGACCCCCCCCTATTATCAAGTCCCCACCACATACCCCATTGCAGTCACTGTCCATCAGTGTAGAAGGATGTTATAGAATCACTACTTGTCTTCTCTGTGTTATACTGCCTTCCCCATATCCCCGCACCCTAGCCCCACCCCCGCAACATTATGTGTGCTAACTGTAATAGCCCTTTTTCACCCTTATCCCTCCCTTCCCACCACTCTTCCCCAGTCCCTTTCCCTTTGGTAACTGTTAGTCCATTCTTGGGTTCTGTGAGTCTGCTGCAGTTTTGTTCCTTCAGTTTTTTCTTTGTTCTTATACTCCACATATGAGTGAAATCATTTGATACTTGTCTTTTTCTGCCTGGCTTATTTCACTGAGCATAATATCCTCAAGCTCCATCCATGTTGTTGCACATGGGAGAATTTGTTTTCTTCTTATGGCTGAATAATATTCCATTGTGTATATATACCACATCTTCTTTATCCATTCATCTACTAATGGACACTTAGGTTGCTTCCATTTCTTGGCTATTGTAAATAGTGCTGCGATAAACATAGAGGTGCATATGTCTTTTTCAAACTGGACTGCCGCATTTTTAGGATAAATTCCTAGGAGTGGAATTCCTGGGTCAAATGGTATTTCTATTTTGAGTTTTTTGAAGAACCTCCATACTGCTTTCCACAATGGCTGTACTAATTTGCATTCCCACCAGCAGTGTAGGAGGGTCCCCCTTTCTCCACATCCTCGCCAACATTTGTTGTTGTTTGTGTTTTGGATGTTGGCCATCCTCACTGGTGTGAGGTGATATCTCATTGTGGTTTTAATTTGCATTTCTCTGATGACAGTGATGTGGAGCATCTTTTCATGTGCCTATTGGCCATCTGAATTTCTTCTTTGGAGAAGTTTCTGTTCAGCTCCTCTGCCCATTTTTTAATTGGCTTATTTGCTTTTTGTTTGTTGAGGTGTGTGAGATCTTTATATAATTTAGATGTCAACCCCTGATCAGATATGTCATTTATGAATATATTCTCCCATACTGTAGGAAGTCTTTTGTTCTACTGATGGTGTTCCTTGCTGTACAGAAGCTTTTTAGTTTGATATAGTCCCATTCGTTCATTTTGGCTTTTGTTTCCCTTGCCTGGGGAGATATGTTCATGAAAAAGTTGCTCATGTTTATATCCAAGAGATTTTTGCCTATGTTTTTTTCTAAGAGTTCTATGGTTTCATGACTTACATTCAGGTCTTTGATCCATTTTGAGTTTACTTTTGTGTATGGGGTTAGACAGTAATCCAGTTTCATTCTCTTACATGTAGCTGTCCAGTTTTTCCAACACCAGCTGCTGAAGAGGCTGTCATTTCCCCATTGTATATCCATGGCTCCTTTATCGTATATTAATTGACCATATATGCTTGGATTTATATCTAGACTCTCTATTCTGTTCCACTGTTCTTTGGGCCTGTTCTTGTGCCAGTACCAAATTGTCTTGATTACTGTGGCTTTGTAGTAGAGCTTGAAGTCAGGGAGCGTAATTTCCCCTGCTTTATTCTTCCTTCTCAGGATTGCTTTGGCTATTTGGGGTCTTCTGTAGTCCATATGAATTTTAGAACTATTTGTTCTAGTTCATTGAAGAATGCTGTAGGTATTTTGGTAGGGATTGCATTGAATCTGTAGATTGCTTTAGGCAGGATGGCCATTTTTACAATATTAATTCTTCCTAGCCAAGAGCATGGGATGAATTTCCATTTTTTAGTGTCCTCTTTAATTTCTCCTAAGAGTGTCTTGTAGTTTTCAGGGTATAGGTCTTTCACTTCCTTGGTTAGGTTTATTCCTAGGTATTTTATTCATTTGGATGTGATTGTGAATGGAATTGTTTTCCTGATTTCTCTTGCTGCTAGTTCATCATTGGTGTATACGAATGCAACAGATTTCTATGTATTAATTTTGTATCCCACAACTTTGCTGAATGCAGATATTAGATCTAGTAGTTTTGGAGCGGATTCTTTAGGGTTTTTTATGTACAGTATCATGTTGTCTGAAAACAGGGACAGTTTGAGTTATTCCTTGCCAGTCTGGATGCCTTTTATTTCTTTGTGTTGTCTGATTGCCATGGCTAGGACCTCCAGAACTATGTTGAATAGAAGTGGGGGGAAGTGGGCATCCTTGTCTTGTTCCTGATCTTAAAGGAAAAGCCTTCAGCTTCTTGCTGTTAAGTATAATGTTGGCTGTGGGTTTGTCATATATGGCCTTTATTATGTTGAGGTACTTGCCCTCTATATCCATTTTCTTGAGAGTTTTTATCATGAATGAATTTTGAATATTGTCAAATGCTTTTTCAGCATCTATGGATTTGATCATGTGGTTTTTGTCCTTCTTTTTGTTGAAGTAGTGGATGATGTTGATGGATTTTCAAATGTTGTACCATCCTTGCCTCCCTGGGATGAATCCCACTTGATCATGATGGATAATCTTTTTGATGTATTTTCATATTCGGTTTGCTAATATTTTGTTGAGCATTTTTGCATTTATGTTCATCAGGGATATTGGTCTGTAATTTTCTTTTTCTGTGGTGTCTTTGCCTGGTTTTGGTATTAGAGTGATGTTCATCTCATAGAATGAGTTTGGGAGTATTCCCTCCTCTTCTAATTTTGGAAAACACTTGTGAGGATGGGTATTAGGTCTTCACTAAATGTTTGATAAAATTCAGCAGTGAAACCATCTTGTCCAGGGGTTTTGTTCTTAGGTAGTTTTTTGATTACCAATTCAATTTCTTTGCTGGTAATTGGTCTATTCAGATTTTCTGTTTCTTCCTGGGTCAGCCTTGGAAGGTTGTATTTTGCTAGAAAGTTGTCCATTTCTTCTAGGTTATCCAGTTTGTTACCATAGAATTTTTCATAGTATTCTCTCATAATTCTTTGTATTTCTGTGGTGTCCATAGTGATTTTTCTTTCTCATTTCTGATTCTGTTTATGTGACTAGACTCTCTTTTTTTCTTGGTAAGTCTGGCTAGGGGTTCATCTATTTTGTTTATTTTCTCAAAGAACCAGCTGCTGCTTTCATTGTTTCTTTCTATTGTTTTATTCTTCTCAATTTTATTTATTTCTGCTTTAATGTTTATTATGTCCCTCCTTCTACTGACTTTGGGCCTCATTTGTTCTTCCTTTTCTAGTTTTCATTAATTGTGAGTTTAGACTGTTCATTTGGGATTGTTCTTCTTTCCTGAGGTAGGCCCGTATTGCAATATATTTCCCTCTTAGCATGGTCTTCGCTGCATACCACATATTTTGTGGTATTGAATTATTGTTGTCATTTGTCTCCATATATTGCTTGATCTCTGTTTTTATTTGGTCATTGATCCATTGATTATTTAGGAGCATGTTATTAAGCCTCCATATGTTTGTGGGCTTTTTCATTTTCTTTGTGTAATTTATTTCTAGTTTCATACCTTTGTGATCTGAGAAGCTGGTTGGTACAATTTCAATCTTTTTTAATTTACTGAGGTTCTTTTTGTGGCCTAATATATGATCAATTCTTGAAAATGTTCCGTGTGCACTTGAGAAGAATGTGTATCCTGTTGCTTTTGGATGGAGTGTTCTGTAGATGTCCGTTAGGTCCATCTCTTCTAATATGTTGTTCAGTGGCTCTGTCTCTTAACTTATTTTCTGTCTGGTTGTTCTGTCCTTTGGAGTGAGTAGTATGTTGAAGTCTCCTAAAATGAATGCATTGCATTCTATTTCCCACTGTAACTCTGTTAGTATTTGTTTCACATATGTAGGTGATCCTGTGTTGGGTGCATAGATATTTATTATAGTTATATCCTCTTGTTGAACTGACCCTTTTATCATTATGTAATGGCCTTCTTTGTCTCTTGTGACTTTCTTTGTTTTGAAGTCTATTTTTTCTGATACAAGTACTGTAACTCCTGCTTTTTTCTCACTGTTAGTTGCATGAAACATCTTTTTCCATCCCTTCACTTTCAGTCTGTGTATGTCTTTGGATTTGAAGTGAGTCTCTTGTAGGCAGCATATAGATGCGTCTTGGTTTTTTTTGTCCATTCAGTAACTCTGTGTCTTTTGATTGGTGCATTCAGACCATTTACATTTAGGGTGATTATCGATAGGTACATACTTATTACCATTGCAGGCTTTACATTCATGGTTACCAAAGGTTCAAGGGCAATTTAACTTACTTTGAATACTATTACAAATATAACCTAAAGGTCCTTTTTTTTTCCTCCTTTTTCTTCCTTCTCCATTCTTTATATGTTATGAATCATGTTCTGTACTCTTTGTCTTCCCTTGGGTGACATCTTTTTAGTGTTAGGAATACTTCCATCTACAGAGGTCCTTCCGAAATTCACTGTAGAAGTCATTTGTGTGAGGTAAATTCTCTCAGCTTTTACTTATCTGTAAATTGTTTAATCCCTTTTTCAAATTTAAATGATAATCTTGCCGGGTAAAGTATTCTTGGTTCAAGGCCCTTCTGCTTCATTGCATTAAATATATCATGCCACTCCCTTCTGGCCTGTAAGGTTTCTGTTGAGAAGTCTGATGATAGCCTGATGGGTTTTCTTTTGTATGTGATGTTTTTTTCTCTCTCTAGCTGCTTTTGAAAGGCTGTCTTTATTGTTGATCTTTGCCATTTTAATTATTATATGTCTTGATGTTGTCTTCCTTGGGTTCCTTGTGTTGGGGGATCTGTGCACCTCCATGGCCTGAGAGACTATCTCCTTCCCCAGATTGGGGAAGTTTTCAGCAATTACGTCCTCAAAGACACTTTCTATCCATTTTTCTCTCTCTTCTTCTTTTGGTACCCCTATAATGCGAATATTGTTGCATCTGGATTGGTCACACAGTTCTCTCAATATTCTTTCATTCTTAGAGATCCTTTTTTTCTCTCTGTGCCTCAGCTTCTTTGTATTCCTCTTCCCTAATTTCTATTCCATTTACTATCTCTTCTACTACATCTAATCTGCTTTTAAATCCCTCCATTGTATGTTGCATTTCAGATATGAAATTTATTAATGATTGAATCTCCAACTTAAATTTGTTCCTGAGTTCCTGAATATTTTTCTGTACCTCCATAAGCATGTTTATAATTTTTATTTTGAACTCTCTTTCAGGAAGATTTGGCCCTCTTTCTGGGGCTTGTGAGATTTTGGTCTGAACCATGTTCTTTTGTCATTTCATATTTCTGTGTGGTGCCCACTAGTGCACATAAACTACAGTCTCTGGAGCTGCTCAGCCCCCAGAGTGATGTTGGAGGTCATAGGGGAGTGGAGCTGGTGCCTGGGGGGAGGAAATATCTGTTTCCTGATTCCTGTCTGCGGTGCCTGTCTCCAGTGTCATAGCCAGTGGGCCAAGCACACACATGTAAACCTCTGTGCTTTGCCTCTCTAGCTGTTCTAGGTGGGGCTTCCCTCTGGCTGGCCTGACGCATGTGCAGTGACTGCCGGTTTGCAAGCAGGTGCCTGCAGGCCAGTAGAAAGGCTTGGCAGGCTGTGTGTCACAGTTGGGGGCCTCAGAGCTGAGTAGGCAGCCAGGGGGATGGAGCACCTGAAGCTCCCCAAAGTTATCAACCAGCTGGGCAGAGCGCACCCAGGTAACCTTGTCCAGCTCTCCCTTCTCCTGCACAGCAAGCTCCATGCAAACCCCTCCCCTTCAGCAGCCCTCTGACTGCTAGGAAGCCTCTCAGACTGCCTGCCTTTCCTCTGACGCACAGCGGCTGGGTGTGGATCCTGTCCTTCACAAATGGCTGAAATGTCAATTTCTCAAGCACTCCGCCTGTCTGAGCTCCCCAACATCCAGAGTACCACACACTATAGGATTCTGCTCACAAAGCAGATCTCCAGGGCTAGGTGTTCAGCAGTCCCAGGCTTCTACCCCCTCCCCAGCTCCATTTCTCTTCCTCCCGCCGGTGAGCTTGTGTGGGGGAAGGGCTTGGGTCCCACCAGATTAAGCCTTTCCTATATTACCCTGTTTTGTGAGGTCTGCTCTGTTCGTGAGGTCTGTTTGCAGTCTGGTTCAGCCTTCTTTGTTGTTGCTGATTTAAGGTCAGTTGTATTAATTAACTATATTTTTGTACTGTTTGTGGTTTTGGGAGGAGCTCTCCGTCTCACATCTCATGCTGCCATCTTGCAAGTCCTCTCAAAATATTTGTAAAGAAAATTAAAGTGGGTTTTTTTTTTAGTTCTGTTCTTTGGATTATTTCTGTTTCACTTCTTGTTATGCCCCTTCCCCCATTTATTTGGTCTTTGTTTCTCATACTACTTACTTTGTCCATATGGCTGGTGATCTTTGGGTATCTATATACATTTTTAAATTACCAGAGTTCCTTCTGCTATTATATAAATGAATATAAGTGAAATTTCTCTATTGTATAGCAGTTCTGACTTGGAGCTCTAGGTGACAAGAGAGGTGTGGTGTGAACTAGCTAACTGCCATTTGAGGTGAGCCAACAGAGATAAGTAGCCAGCCCACTGAACCTCCAAATGCCATAAAGGGAATGGATTTCTGTGGATCCAGTGCTCAAATTGTATGTCTTAATTTTCTCTAGATATTTCATCCAAGTCCATTATAGCAGAGCAAGCCCTGTGCTGTAGCAGGATAAATAAAGCCCACCTTTGTTCTATGGGCTGGTTAAAGAAACATGGACAAGGGTGCTAATTGACGGAGCCGTGCCTTATATCTCATATGCAGACTTTCAGTGAACTCTCACCCTCCCACTGTTCTGGGTTCCACTTTTCACTTCAGAACTTAACCTTCCCTGTTGACTCTTAGTTTAATTTCCCACCAGTGGGATTCTAGGCAGCAGGGTTTACCCCCATATTCTCAGTAGTCTTCTTATAGTGTATTATGAGCTACAGAATTATTTGTCTTTTTCATCTGTCCACATTTTCCCATCCACATTCTTCTGGATATTTATAAGAATCTTTCCTTCATTGGTGACCATACCTCCTCTGTTTTCTTAGCAGTTACAGGTTTATTCCCTTTAAATACATTTTTTTATTTACATTTTCTTTCATTTCGGAGGGTCTTCAAAGACTTGAGAGTCAAACGTCTATGCCCAATCTTCAATCCTGAATCAAAAGCTTGTAACTAACATTGTTTTAAACTACAGAAAGGATTTTAATTCCATAGACATTTATGGGAAATAAATGGGCTCCTTTCCTGATGCGAACCTGATTGTGTCTGTAACAGGCAAGGAACAGAAGCCACCTGTTTCACAACAGTCTCTTAATGGCTCATCTGCAGTCCCTGTTAACCACACTGTAAAAACTGTTTTGTCTCCAAAAGCAAGGGTTCTTCATCAGCTATAGCAATGTGCCCTTCAAGAATTAAATCACTGTCAAAGACCACATATGGATTCTGACACCACCATACATATTTCTTTGGAATATATCTGTCTTGTCAATGGGTTTCAGCCCCGGGCAAGTTTGCTATGGATTCAATGTGACCAAAGAAATTGACAGCAAAACTGTTCTTGGGGTGAAAGGGTTATACCCAACTTTATTTCCAGGTGGCATGTCAGTCACTAAATTCCCGTTCACTCAGAGTGAGTCTGTATGCAGCAAGCTGGTCTCTGCCTCTGGGCTCCTCTGTTTGCACAGCCATCCTCTGGGCCTCTGTCCTCTGCTCTGCTCTCCTAGAGCCTTGCAGCCCTACCACCTTGTTGTGCCCAGAGCACTGGGTGGAGCTCTTTATATAGAGTCAACAGCCATGTATTGCCCACAGGTGTGCAGTGAGCTAATCAACCAGGGCCAGGTGAGAATCCTGGCCGCAGGAACTCTCATTTTATCCTCACTCCACCCCTCCAGGATTCTCTCCTCTCAATCTATGTGCTCTTAGTCCTGTGCAATGGTCCTTGTGCAAGGAAGCTCAAACATTGTTCCCCAGCCTCTCCAGCAAAAAGTCTTGCAGACACACAGGCCAGACTCGTGGCTCTGTCTCTGACCTCTGCCTCTTTAGTCTTAATGGCCTGAACTGCTGCACTGGTTTCAGTTGTTGCCATAGCTCCAGTAAGATCCTATTTGGCTTCCCATCTAATTTCCTTCCATCTACTCCTGCCTGTATCAGATCAACCCACATCTGGGTCCCTGTAACCCTCCCGGGGCCCCTCAAATTCCTCCTGTGAGTAACAGGTCTTATTTCTTTCTGGGTTCTCATTGCTTCAGCTACTGTATGTGTCACCTCACATTTTGTAATCGCTGCCACAAGGTGGGCTGCACTGTCAGGGAAGACAGCTTTCCCATCTGATCCGGAAAGAACAATTCCATCCACTCCTAAGTCCCACAGCCACTGGCTCAGCCTGAGTTTAAGGTGACCATAGAGTGCTACACGACCTGGGGAGGGGGCTGCTCCTCTCCTTGGGGAACTTTCAGCTTCTGGGTCTTTATTTTCTTTACAACCACTGGGCACCCTTTCAATACAGGAGGAGCCAGTGCCTCCAGCACGACCCCTTCATCCTTCCCCAGCTCCTCCACTTCTGGGGCTGATGGCACCTTTCTCTCCACTCTCCCAAGTGCCTCTTCTGCTACAGTGCCTTCAACCATGCTAGCTCAGTCTTCAGAAGCTCTCTTACCTTCACCTCAGTGCTTCGCAGCTGATGTTCTCGTGCTGCCTCTGCCTGTGCTTCCCTCAGGAGTTCATCTTTTTCCTTGATGGCTCTTCCTCCTTCAGAACACCTGGCAGTGCTGCTCTCGTCTCCAGTGGCACCTTTCTGCTGGCCCTCTAGTGCTGCCTCCTCTCGCATCAAGACCATCCCCTTCCTCAGGGAATCCACAGAAGTTTGCAGCTCGCATTCTCATGCTACCTTTTCTTGGGTCTCTTCTGTAGACTTCTTTAATACTGTGAGAAGCAGCCAGCCCACAGTCCCTGCTGCCTCACAGGCACTCTGCTTCTCAAAGGATCTACTTATTTTATCAAGGGTCACCCCTACAGCCTCTGGTGTCACCTCCACTTGCCTCCAGTCCTGGGGTGGGGCCCTGTCATCTAGGAGGCAAGCCACCTCAGACCACATACCCACTGGGGGACAATCCACTGTCTCCCCATTCACAGGGGCAGCCCGCTGAAGCACCCCTCCCATAAGGGCAGCCTGTCTTTTTCCTTGGTCAACAATGAACCCTGCTGACTTTCACCAGTCTTGCCAATGGGTTGGCTATGGGTTCAATGTGACCAATGAAGTTGACAGCAAAATTGGTCTTGGGGTGAAAGGGTTATACCCAACTTTATTTCCAGGTGACAGGTCAGTCACTAAAATCCCATTCACTCAGAGTGAGTCTGTGTGCAGCAAGCCAGTCTCTGCCTCTGGGCTTCCTCTGTCTGCACAGCTGTCCTCTGGGCCCCTCTACACAGTCGTCCCACACAGCCATCCTCTGGGCCTCTCTGCACAGTCGTCCCACACAGCCATCCTCTGGGCCTCTCTGCACAGTCGTCCCACACAGCCATCCTCTGGGCCTCTCTGCACAGTCGTCCCACACAGCCATCCTCTGGGCCTCTGTCCTCGGCGCTGCCACCACTCCAGCCTCTGCTCTCCTGCAGCCTTGCAGCCCTGCCACCCTGTCATGCCCAGAGCACTGGGTGGAGCTCTTTATAGAGAGTCAACAGCCATGTATTGCCCACAGGTGTGCAGTGAGCTAATCAACCAGGGCCAGGTGAGAATCCTGGCCACAGGAACTCTCATTTTATGCACAATATCTCAGTAGGAAAAGTCTATAGGTCATAGAAATTGAATATAAATATAGAGGAAGACGGGTTGATTTTTGTATAGGGAGATGAAAGGCATTTCACTTGGGCAAGGCAAACCAAGTGAACAATTCTTTGCATAATGTAATATTAGGTGCTCCAGGGAGACCTCTGCTGGAGTTTTGACTGATGTCCAAATTTCCAGCATCATTTGATTATCATTTGATACCCCTGTGAACAGTGGCATAGGGTTTTATTAGTTGTTTGTACCTCAGTGTGGATGAAGGAAGTGAAAGCAAGTTTCTGTAATGATGTGTAAACATGAAGGCATGGAACCCTCAGAGGGAATGGAAGTACTCCTCCTAAACGAGGAGGAGAGACGGAGGGTCAGCTGCGGAGGGCAGTGGAGGTAAACTCCGCCTCTTCAAGTGCCTGCATGTCAAGTGTCCAGCCCAGGGCTGTCTTCTTGATCTACAGAGTATATTCAGTTGGATATATCAGAAAAATAAGGAAGGAACTTTTAAAGTAAATGAAAATCAGATATTTTCTTGTGAAGTGCCAAGAATTATTTGTGTTAAAAAGTAGTCTTTATACCCAAGCAGCATTTCACTTATTACTCAATTTAAACTCTAAGATGCCTTTATGACACTCACCATTGCATTATTAATGCATAAAACCAGCAATAATGTTGGAGAGAAGTTGACTTATGAAAACGGGGTCTCTATCTGGGAGACACCTGGCATGACACAAAGAAATTCCTCCCTATAAATTAGAACACCCCGTTCATCATCTCTCTCTCTCTCATCAATGTCCATTTTATTTCTTCTTTCTCCTCCAATCCCAAATGCTCCTCCTTCACTCTCATTCTCAGCCAACCATTTTCCTTTCTATTTCACCGAGGAAATAAAATCAATCAAAAGTTTCACGTTTGCACAACACATCTCCGCACTGACCAGCATCAGGCCACGAACTGCTCTCTCGCGAATTATCAAGATGCTTCTCTTTAAAGCCAATCCCACTGTCTGGGACATTAGCTCCTGCTTGCTCTCCCGTCTCTCCTTATCATCAGCTTTTCCCTCTCTTCGGGACCATTCCTGATACGTCAAACCTGCCCTTATTTCTGCCATCTTTAAACAAACCAAACAAAAAACCTTCCCGAAGCCACTGGGCTTGCCAGCTGCCTACCCATTTCTTTCTCCTGTTTGGAGCGGAAATCACCAACTGCTCCAGTTTCTCTCCTCTCACTCTCTTCTAAGTCCTCAATATTCAGTCTTTTGCCTCAGTTTTTATTTACCAGGATTGCACACGTCAACAAGTCCAGTGTCCCCCATGATGCTCAAGCCAATGGTCAGTCTTCATTCCTCATCTTACTTGAATCTGAAGCAGGATTTGCCGCAGCGATAACCCTCGTCCTCCTTACGCTCCTCTCATTTTGCTTTCTGGACACCACGCTCCCTTGGTTTTCCTCCTAACCTCCTCGTTGCCTATTCTCAGTTTCCTTTATTAGTTCTCCATCTTTTCTACAAGCCCTCAACATTAGGTTCCCCCCCAAAAGCAAAGCGTGAAACGAGGACTTGCCTGCATGTAGTTATTTTTATCAAGTGATTCCAAAGAGAATCATTCCGAGATAAAGGTGAACTGAGAAACATGAATCAGGGGAGTAGTTTAAGTCAAATGATGGTTGATTTATTGAGCTGATAATCGCTGTTGAGATAGCTGGAGCGTGTCCCTCTAGGGGCTTTCTGAGAAGCCATATAAAGTGAACCTAGTAAGAGTCCAACCAAGGTACTGATGGAGGGGAGTATTATTATATCCTGCTTGTCAAGGTCTCCCCCATGGTGGTTAACTGCACCTCAGAACTTTCCGGCATGGACATACACTGGAAAGGCCAAGTGAGGTACCACAGGCTCCCAGGCAGTGGGCACAAAGGAATTCCAAGGGGAAAAAACCAAAAGATATACAGTGCAGCTGAGATGAGGTCTGCCACACTGAGCTGCGCCTGTACGGCCGCTGACTGCTGCAGCAGGGAGGGGGAGAAAAGGGAGGCCGAGAGGGTGTATTCAGGGTGTGAAAGATCTTCAACAAACACATGGAGCTTGTCCTTGGGTTGCTTCTCTTTTCTGTGTTTGCTCATCACTTGGATGAAACTTACCCTGTCTCCTGGTTTTAAATACCCACCCTACACTAACAGCTCCCAAGTTTGCATCTCTCAACTGAGGTTTCTTCTATATTCAACAGCCTGAGAGATAGCCACATATTCAATAGCCCTAACAAATCCTAACATGTCCCAAACAATATTTCTAACCTTTTTCACACTGGCTCCACCCACTTCAGGAAGAGTACACCACGTTTCACCATCTGCATGGCTACCACCTTGGTTCAAGTGGCCATCATCTCTGACCTGGACCACAGCCATTGTGTCCTAACTGTCTCACTGCTTCTCTTTCTTCTTTTCTAGGCTCTTTAGGCACTTCTCAACAGACCAGCCAGACAGATACTGTTAAAATAAAACTCATTCCACATCACTCCCTTGCTCAGTTCCCTCCAGAGGTTCTGTCTCACTCACTAAGACCATGCATGAACTATTGGGTCCTACAGGACCCGGACCCCACCAGCCTCTCAGGCCTCATCTTCTGCCCTCATCTCTCTCACTCTGCTCTACCCACCAGGACTTCTTGTGGTCCCACAAATGCTCCAGGAGCACTCCAGCCTGGAATCATTTGAGTTAATATTTCTTTTGCCTGTAGTGTTTGATTCTCAGATATCCTCAAGGTTAATTCCCTCACCCCCTACTCTTCACTGATGTCTGTATGGATCCACATATTTATGATTGCAAACTTCCTCTCTCCCCATTGCTCTTTAAACTTTATGTTTCACTTTTCCTTTTCTTTTCTATAGTACTTAGAACCATTTAACATAGAATATAATTTTTTATTTTGTCTCTTCTTTTTTTTCTGTCTGTCCTATTAGAATGTACATTCCGTGAGACCGATATCCTTGCCCATTTTGTTCACTTGTCATCTCAAACATCTGTAACAGTGTCATTTGACAGTCACATTTGACAAATAAATGAGTGGATGATCTGACATCTCTTAGGTCTGCTACAACTTGTGTGACCTTCATCAACTAAGGATTTTTATTGAGTTTAAGCATCTTTTAGAAATCAGTATAAAATATATGAACTGACATTACTAAGATATTACAACTGTAAAATTTTAGCTATCTAAAATAAGACCAAGCTTGGTAAGAGTTTCTTTTTTTCTGAAATTATGAAAATTAGTGAAAGAATGTATTTCTGAATTTTATATTTGGCTTGGAATTTATACTTTAGTGAACTGAAAAAAAGTGAACTAATTTATTTTTGTATAACTGAGAAATGAAATCTGCCTCTTTGCTACAAAGTAAGGTTTGAATAAAGGTTCTAGGCTACTTTGCAGAAAACAAGATCTACTTTGTAAAATGCAATTTAAAAATAAAATACCTTTTTAGGTGTTAGGAGCAATTTGCCAGTATCTTCTGCTGACTTTTAGCAATAAACAGTAATGAACTGAGATAAATTTATCTCGTATATCAAATTTAGGATTACACTCGTGAATACTTCCAAAATGCCTAAGGGCAAAGAAAAAAATATTTTCATGAGTTTTGAGATGCTTTATAAAGTTTACCTGTGTTTCTTTCTATGTTCTCTCAATAAATTTTCATCTCATTATAATTTCCACAAAAATACTTCTTTTTCTGAATACAGCTGCTTCTACGAAAAGAAACTGAACATGGTAAAAAGGGAGGCATTGCAAAATTCAGTTCACCTGTTATCCAATCTGATAATTTCTGATAAGTTTAGGAGTACTGTGAGTATTTATACACATTGACTCATTACAGTAAGCTGCTCTTTTGCTGTGTTCTTTTTAAAATATGTCTAAGGGAATTCTTGAATTTGAGGAAAAAATGAAATTCCTGATCAAATTCTCAAATAAAAAAATAAATACCACATTCATGTCAAGACTAATGTTTCTAAGAATTGTTTTCTTGTGTAGTTTAGGGATATTGATTAGTTAAATTATTTTTTCAGCCTTGGCTTGTTCACCAAGAGTCATATTGTGGGCCAGGCCTAGTTTACTACTTTAGCCAATACCACTGTAGACAAAGACATTTCTCACTTATATATTAAAGAAAATACACCTTGTGCAGAACTGACTCTCTGCTAAGTGTGACTTCTGAAGTAAATTTATATACTCATGATCTAGGAATATAGTATTTTTAATGATACTACATTAGAGAATGTTTCTTGAAAGCGTCATTTTAGAGAAAAAGAAAAATAGAGACTGAGCCTTTACCATGAAAGGGTGGAAATTATTTTTAAACTTATAGCAAAATTGAAAAAAATTAATGAATTTTAATGGAATTGAATAGAGACTATAAAACAAGAAAACCAATATTGTTAACCACTCTGAAGAGGCTTTGGATAATGTAAAAGGAGTTGGTTGAACTCTGCTGGTTTATAAAATATCCCTTTGTTTGAAATAAAACACACTGAAACAAAACAAAAACACATCTAAAAGCTGTGTTAACTGTGTTAACTGTACATCGGAATACCCCCCTAGAATATTATAGCTGCAGTGTACCAAGTGCCATCATAATGATTCAACATAGATAATACTATTTATAAAGTCTTTATTCATCATTAGTGAATATCTTCCTGGGAGAATATGGCTCCAAATACTTTATGTCTGCGGAGCTTCTCATAAGGATGGATCTTTGAAAGCTTGATACATTTCTCATTTGGATACTCCACATAGAATAAAATCATGCATTTATAATTCCCTACTGTACCACCTTACTGTTAGAGCAGGCTTTATGAATTTCCCAGAATGTTTTAGACCTCAGATCTTGCACTGTAAGGCTTAAACCTCATGCACTATGGTGGAGTAGCAATTCTAATATCTCTTCATTTTAACTCCATATAGGATAATGCTAAAAGAAAAAAATAATCTAATGCTCCTGGTGACTATGAATATGTTCAAACAGATTTGAAACTCAATATACTATGTTTTTCTTGGCGAACTAGTTTTAATAAAATTATGTGAAGTGCTAACCTAAATATTTTACAAAACATATGCTGATGCTTATTTGTTGTAAATAAAGTATGAAACTAATTAATAGTGGGCTTGTTGCATTTAGATTTTGCATTAAGGCACTTCCAAAATGGGCTTTTGAAATACTTAGGTATTTAAGGCAGACTAGTAGGGCACCAAAAGCGCACATAAATGATACATTTGTGTAACGTGGTTTGTTATCTCTGGTTCAATGTGAGAGTAGCTATTCTTTCAAGAGGCTTTTTATAGTTTGTTTCTTCTAGAGATCTCTAATGATAAATTAGTTAATTTATTGTTAAAATAAAAAGGGTATACATATGCTAGCAGAAAATATGTTTGTCCTTTGAAAGTCAGAAAAACATTCTTCTAATTAAAATAACTTGAAAAATTGGACTAAAACTGGTTTTCTCAATGGAGTATTGCTTTTCTTATATTCTGTTAAAGTAGGGTAGCCTTGGGGAGTTTTTAATTCACCTCAAGGAAGCTATGTTGTCAGGTATTTTAACCCTTATGACATCACATTCCAAAATTCTGTATGTCGAAGAAGAGTTTGGGAGGGTTTTCTTTTTCATTGTTGCTTCTTCCCATTAATCTGACATTCAGCACTGTTTTTGCATCTTTATGAAGATCCATAGTTGGTCCAGTCTCAGGCCGTTGCTCTTCCTTTTGTATCTGTGAGCTCTGACTTCACAAAATGTACTGCATAATAAAAAAGGGAAGGTTTATCTGTATAAAAGTCTACTTTTGGCAAATCCACATCTAGGAAAGAATATTGCTGGTATAATTTTTTTTTTAATCCCTCACTGTCTGGATTCTAGTGACTTTTGATTTAGAAAGTGTTTCATGACTGCCTGGCAACCATTAACACTGGAAGATAATAAGTAAAATGCAGAAGTTTATCTCTTTTTTATTTTGTTTTTAATTGTTTGAAAATTACTGTCCAGATAGCATTCTTGCTTGGGAGGAAAAAAAGTCAATAATCTATGGCATATGTCAGATTTTCCTGCAGGAAAGGAAAGCATTTGTCTACTGACCTTTAGTCCTTTCCTACTGTTTACTTTATTTTAGTTTTCTTGTAGAAGAAAAATGAGGGATCTCTAATAATTGGCCAGTTTCTGTAAACTCTGCTTCCTAGATATCCCACTATCTTGGCCATGCAATGTTAAAACACAGAAAGAAACCCAAACTTGCAAAATGTTATTTAATGGGTACAAAACAATAACTTATTCAGACGAAATGCACTAGGCTTACTAGAAACTGGTACCCAGGGAACCAAAAAGCTCAAGAATTAAGGCTGATACTTAACGGGTCTATATTGTATCTCATTTCTACTTTTTCATATCTGCCAGTCAGCCTAGTATTCATTTATTATTTATTTACTCACTCATCCATTTACCAAATATTTGTATACCACCATTATCATTGCTCTTAGTTGGGTGCTAGTTAGGAATTAAGTCATGAACAAGAAAGAATAAACATTAAATGATTCACTAAAGACATTGTGCATGTTTATAGGGGTCATATGCTAGATGAGCAAATAGCAAGGCTGCTAAAACTAGTTTGGATTACCAGAGAAAAGACCTTAGAGAGCCCTGAAAGCCAAGTTAAGAGGTTTAGCTTCTTTCTAGGGGCACATTGCCATTTCTTTGCTATTGATCATGAAAAATCATTTAGTTCCTAGTCTTTAAGATCTTTACTTTCAAGAACCACAAATTTCTATATTTTCCTAGTCTTAAAATTCTCAGGAAAGGGCATGATCGGTTACTAACAACTCAGTGGATTGAATCCCCTTGATTCAATCAGCTGTGATTGCATAAGCATAGGGGAAAGAATGAATTACAAGTATTCGTGTGGAATATAAATGGCTACCCAAGTCTACCTCTCTAGCAGTGATGTATGTAAAAGCCGGGTCTAAGAGAATGAATTAGAAATGGGTCCACATCATTACATGCAACTACCACACCTTCCTTGAGAACTTGTCCAACTTGTTTCTCATCCACTGATGAAACTCCTGTGTTGAGACAGCTTGGCCTTTAAAAATAGATCATCAGAGTATTTTGGTCCAGTGTTTGGTATCTGAGGGCAATTATTTTAATACATTTCATATGAAATTATTTCAAAGACTAGAAATGATGTTTCTAAAACATCATCCCAAATGTCTCCCACGCATTCAACTAAACATAGTGAAAACTCTACTAGTCTTAGATCCCAACCCAGAGACAAAAAGTAATTATGGAGCCTCCATCCTTGGATTTCAATGACCTGGTTACTTATTAGAAGCAAGGAAGTAAGTGGGTAGCTGAAGATTGGGACTTGAGAAATAGAGTCAGTTTGCTTGCAATCGTTAATTTATGTGTCAGCTCGACCAAGGAGTGCACAGACATTCGGTCAAACGTTATTCTGAGTGTGTCTGTGAGGGTGTTTCTGGATGAGATTAACACTTGAATCAGTAGACTAAGTAAAGCAAATGCCCATCCCTAATGTGGGTAGCATCATCTAAGTCATTAAAGGCCTGTGTAGAACAAAATCCTCACCCATGAACTCCTCCTCCTCGTTGCCTTCCAGCTGGGACATCAATTTTTTTTTTCTGCCTTCACACTTGAACTGAAATGTTGGCTCTTCGTGGTTCTTGGATTTGCCGGTGCTCATACACGGTCGATTGGCTCTCCTGGGTCTCCAGCTTACTGACCGTAGATCTTGAAATGTAGACTCCAGAATCACAGGAGT
Organism: Phataginus tricuspis; assembly: GCA_029783875.1. Lineage (NCBI taxonomy): Eukaryota > Metazoa > Chordata > Mammalia > Pholidota > Manidae > Phataginus > Phataginus tricuspis. The sequence goes on along the minus strand of JAQQAC010022866.1, from coordinate 31,034,965 downwards.
CAATTCGTTGTAATGAATCTCTGTCTTTGTCTCTCTCTTGTGTGCATGCATGTGTGTGCACAAAGCTATTGATGTGGTTCAGGACAAGTCTTTCCAAAATGTGCCACGCGAGCTTAAGGCAATCAAGACCCTTCAGGCTCAAGAGAAACTTTTTTCCCCTCCCTTAACTACCTAGGAGAATCTAAATTGGGGGTGTTTTCCAGAATGAGAGTTATTAAGAGATAAATTTTATCTGAATGACCTGCGTGTGTGGTAAGCGAACATTGAATTACCAAACACCTGCTCTCCTTCTCACTGCCCTATGCACTGCTCTCCTCCTCTTCAGGCCCCTATCCCATTCCTTAGCTCGAGATGGCATTTATACCTCATTTTACCTTTCTGTTTTTGAACCTCTCATACATGTGGAGTTTGCATACATATCTAATTAAGTTTTATTTTCTCCTGTCCTGTTGATGAATCAGACTGAGATTAACCTATGTGTGTGTTATTTTAGTCCAGTTTTTTTAAACTCGAATACCGATAAAGATTGGATTCTAACTCTGTTGTGATCCATCAATACTTTGCCTCTTGGATTTGTAACATCATTGAATGGTCTCCACACCCAAAATATGGCAACAAACAAGGCTCATTACAGGTGGATTGTTTTTCTTTCCTGTTGATATCCCTGGGTCTTCAGATAGTACCTGAAGCTTAGTGACGATCCAACAAGCATTTTGTTCAGTATGTTTTGTGTTATGCACCGTGGGAAGTGCTGGAAGGTAGGCTTGTGCAAAGGGACATGATTTCTGCCATGTAGAGACGAGGAATGAGGGAGATTATAAAATCTCAAATACTTATTCTATTTCTGGAACTATGCTAAGTGCTTTAATATCATTTCATTTAATCCAGACAACAATTCTGTGAACTTTGACACTTAAAAAGATAGTTGTTTTCTATTTCTCCATTTGTGATTTCAGAAGAGGAGGTGGTAGAATCTATATTTGTTTATACAAAACTACATACCACTGTTGTATTTTCAACAGATGTAGTTATTGTATTATTTGGAAATCTTTTAGAGTTTTAAAAAGATAAGAGCATATTAGGAAAGACCTCTAGTATCATTCAATAATGCTATATAATTAAAAAGACAAGGACACTGAAATCCCAACTGAATAGGGTGTGACCTATGCAACTTATTAAAAAGAGAATACATCAACATTTGACAAATTTTCTTTAAAAATAATGTGGTTAGTTGTTTGTGGAAAAAGGCATTTTTGATAAACTTCAACTTTCTTTTCTTTCTTTTTTCTTCTCCAACTGGTAGTTTTAGGCTTGCTTGTTTACTTTGTAAAAATAACGAGAAATGTAGATTGCATAGGATTATTATTTTTAAAGAGAATACTTTTTTTCAACAAATGCAAAATATTTTTTCTCTTGCAAAACACCTTTAGGTAAACCGATTCTAAGCATCGGCAGCATGCTAGTTTTGTTTTTAGTGTATGAAGAAAATGACAATGAAGTTGAAATTCGAGTAATTTCACTGAGAAAATTTACTTAAAGCTTTTCTCTTTGATGTGGAGATAGTGACAGTTTTCCTGTTGGAGAGTAGCTGACTTCCACAGTAGCATCTGATGTTTAGAATTGCAGGAGATTTTGGTTAGTCACATTTAAATTTTTAATTATATCCTCCCAGGTATTTAAAATGTTGCTTTATTCCAGCAAATCCTCCCAGGGTTTGTTTTAAAAAAGCAAATGTTCTCTATTCTGTGAATGTATTTTTTGTTGTTCTTGTCGTGGACCTTTGATTTTTAAAATATAAAGCATAGTTTTTAACAAAGAACATATAGACCACATAATTGCAGCAACAGAGGTGGAATCCAGTGTTCAACTGACATGGTGAATGGATCCATCAAATTTCTTAGACTATGTCATGGAGCTTTTGAGTATCTCAAAAGCATTCCTTTGAAACTATCAGACAGCTATTTGATAGGATTTTCTTATTTGTTAAAACTCACAAGTTCTGTTTTTCTCAGCATGCAGTGTTGACTACAATGCGCAATGTTGACTGGCCTTTATTTAGATAAGCTGGAAGAGCATGAGTTTTCCTTGGGAAGCCATGCACATGAAAAATTAATTGAGGAAACCAACTGATTTCTCCTCTCCCAGCCTCAGTTCAAATGACTCAGGTGTAATACAGTGCAGTGGAGAAAAATAAAGCTATGCAAAGCCCTGCATTAAACAGTTGCTACTCACAGAATGAGTGTTGATTATTAAATCATCAAGAAAATTAAAAAAAAAAATCTCTCTCCTGTAGTCTATTGTTTTACTGACATATCTGGAGCTGAAGCGACTGGTTTCAAAATTCTGCATCATTTTCTTCTCAGTGTGAACTTGTTTCCCGAAAAGTTGTTTTCTCAGGAATAACATTGGTCATCCTAACAAGTTGAATGGCAATTTTCAAGCACAAGGATTTTCCAAACAATAGCTTCTTTGCTTTAAAGTGATATGAGGCAATAAATGTCTAAGAATCATGATATTTTGGATGAATTAGGTAGTGTTTTTTCTCTTTTATACATAGCTTATGCTCTGTTAATCATCAAAATGATGTTTTTGTCAAAAACCATTGAACAATTCATGGAATCCTTTACTGTATTCAAAATTATATTCCCTTTTGTGGAGTTATTCACATTGTTTATTGAGCCTAAAAATTGTTTTTAATCATCTGAAACATGGAAGGTCTATCTGTCTGTAATCATGGCAGCTCTGCATTTTTAACCAAGATCCAAATAAGATCTATTATCTCCTCTAACTTTGTTTTATGGAGTTTATTTGAACAGCATATACTTGGATAATCTACTACCTGAATTAGGCAAACTTGTTCTCTCATTTTATTGAGTTTGCTTTTTAACTCTGTTTTATTATCATATCATAGCTTTATTTTTCAAGTCTCTGGAGATTGAAGCTAATTTTCCATTCAAAATATTATTTATGCCATAATCAGTCAGTCTGTGCTTCCTGATGGTTAATGGATAATACATTTCAAATGAACTTAATATTTGGAGAAGCCGAAAAGTTTTCCTTCTTCCTTTCTAGGTTCTTTGGCTGGTTTAATTGTTGCTGGGAAGCTGCATCTGGGGAGGTCTCTCCCCACACACCCAGTGAAATCTCAACCTGGACAGTGGCGGGCACTTGACTCTGAATGAGAAAGAATTCTCAAGCAGATTGAAATAGCGTAGTTAAGAAAGGAATTCATTAAAATGAGATTAGCAGGGAATGGCAGCTACCTTTCAGGCAGCAGAGAGGAAGGAAAAGCAGAGGGAGGAAAGGGAAGTTCACTGAACTTGTGCTCAGCGTAGGACAGATCCCTTGCCAACTCCTAAAGCCAGGATCACCTGGCATCCAGTGTTTGCTTGGATCTTCATGGCATGGGAACTAAGCCCCTACCACCCCAGGATTTGGGGGAGTCACAGAGCACCGGATAGAGTGATATTATGTTCTGAGAACTTCCCAAAGGCAAAGAATGGAGATTTTCAGGCAGACTACTAAAGAGGATGATTGTACAGCTGCCGTCCTGTCTGGGTCACTGAGGCAGTAGGAACTTGCAAGCCCAAATCAGGGCTTTCAGTAGCCCTCCCTACTTCTCTGGAATAGAACAGAGAGGGTGAAGACTGGTGCTTAAGTCTGGAAAACAGAATGAAATAATGAAGTGATAAAGATGCTTACCACTGGAAGAGCAAAGAGATAAAATGCAGTACAGTAAGTTGAGCAGTGAGAAGGCTTCATTTAAAAAGTACACACTCAAAGAAAAGGGAGTGTGGGCAACCTCAGAAAGGAGGTGCACTTAAGGGCTGAGGATTCTGTCTTTTAAGTCTTTCAAGAATGAAGCAAAGGACAGCAGGGGAGGGGTGGTATAGGCTTGACATGTGGTCTTATGATGTATTTCTCCAGTGAGAGACATGTCACCATTCACAGTCAGTCCTCTCATGGTTGTCCCATGTCCCTGCCCTACTTCATAATGAAAAAATTGATATAATTCAAATTAACAGGAGAAAAACAAACAAAAGTTTAATAACATCAAAACCTGCGGTATACATGGTAGAGAGCCAGGCAAACTGAATAGCTGCAAAATGAAGTCATGACCTTAAAGACCATCTTTAGCTAAAGACAAAAGAAGGTTTTGGGGGTGGTAAGTCAGTTTGGGGAGTTTACCAGGAAGGCACAGTAAACAAGGGTAAGGTTGTTACACAGACTGAAGTCAAGGCACAATAAACAAGGGTAAGGTTGTTATATAGACTGAAGTCCAAGCCTTCTCCATTGATAAGCATTTCTAGAGATTTACAGTCATCCCCCTATTGCTGGTACATCCAGAGGACAACCTTACAAATGGACATTTACCTCCTAGATGTAAATGTCTCTTACAAAAGGATAACTTCTACTTGGTTTTCAGAGCTTCTCGTGTATTTGCAGTTTCTTGAAAATAACGAGCTTAAAATAATCAGTATGCCAAAGGGGTATATCTTGGTGTGGTGAAATTTGCTCCTCTTGACATTCAATCCATATTATTTGGATTAGCATATTTGCAATTTCCTAACAATTCAGAAAAAATTATTTTTCTTTGCTTGCTTGGAGTTTGGCTAACTTGACCAATTCAGTCATTTACTATGACTTTCCGTAACACGATTCAGTACCCAACAGTTCAAGACCCAATGCTCCCTTCTCAGAAATGACTCACCAGCCCATTTCAAGGACAGTTTAGGAACCATTAGGAGGGATAATAATTCTTCAGGTAAGGAAGTTAGGACATAAATTAGAATCTGGGTTTGTTTCATTTTTGGAGAGAATGGTCAAGGAAGTCCTCTGCCAGAAAACTAGCTGTTTCTCTACAAAATAACTTGATTTCTGGAGGGAAAATGAATAGAAAATTGGACTGTTCAGAGAGTTGGTTAAAAGGTGAACCTCAGAACCACTCTGCACTCCAAGGGATGCTTTTAGTGCTGCTCCCTGAAGTCAGCTAATGGATTGAGAAAGGGCTGGGAGCAGTTTTCACCAGAGGAGACCTGACGATGGGCAATTGTAGCTGAACCAGTGCCAAGCACCAGCCATTTAAGATGGAGAGGGATATGTGAGGATTCACCCGAGGCATCAAGGGCAGTGGAAGCATCTAAGTCCCTCTTTTTCTCTCCTAGAGAAAAAAAAAGAAAAAAGAAAACAGAAAAATGTGCAGGAGAATAGAGGGAAATATGCAAGGGGAATAAAAGAAAAACACAGCAAAGAGAGATTGATGGAGAGGGGTAACAACTCTATAAGCTATTTCTCAAAGGAAAGCACAACTCAGATAAAATAAGATGGTTGGATGTTAAACATTGTAGAGAAGAATCACATACATGCACGCATATTCCTCTATGACAGGAAGGGACAAGAAAGGAACTAAAGAAGACAAATATAGCACTACTGAGTCACTGACCAAATAATTTCCTGCGTGATTAAGACCTGATTGACGATATGAAACATCTAGTTACATGCTATATTTGTAATATAATATCAAACTATTTGGTTAATGTAGTAAGGGTGTGCAATTTGCAATATTTCCTTTGTAAAAGAAGAAATAGTTGTAATAAGTTTAAAGGGAGGAAATCTACTGGATGTTTCCAAGTTAAGGGCCTTATCTAGGTACAACCTGAGACCTTGCCTCCTCATTCAGACATTTTCTTAATTGAGCTGGTGCAGCACCTTAGAAGGAACATGGGTTTGGACTCGGACAGTCCTGTGTTCTGCTGTATATTTGCTGTGGGACGTAAGGCAAGTTCTTAATCTTTCATGCCTCACTTTCCTTTCCTGTAGTGTGAGGATCATAAACTCTCTGTTATAGGGGATTGTGAGGATCACCGTAGATAACATATAAAATGCTGGACATACAAAAGGTAAAAGAATGGAAGCTTCTATTGTTACAGCTGTTGTTCTAGCTATTGTCTTAGTCCATTTGGGCTGCTTTAACAAAATTCTATGGTTTGGATGGCTTATAAAAATAATAGAAATCTGTTCTCACAGTTCTAAGGGCTGGAGATCAGGTTGTAAGCACGATCGGGTGAAGAGCTCGTCCAGGTTTCAGACTTTTCCTTGTATCCTCCCATGGTCCAAGGTACTAGGGAGTCCTATGGGGTTTCTTTTATAAGGGCACTAATCCCATTCATGAAGGCTCCACTCTCATGACCTAAGCATGTCCCAAGGCCCTAACTCCTAATACCATCATGTTGGCATTTCAACAAATGAATTTTGAGGGGACACAAACATTCAGACCGTAACAGTTTTGTTACAACTACTGAGAAAAAAGATTGTTCAATAATCTGATCATCTAGGAAAGCTCAGAGAAAGTATGTGGAATGCGAGGTAGTTCTTCTAAGTAGGATATAGACTCTTGGAGAAGAGGTTATAAAAAATCTAGCTAGAGAAAGAAGTATTGGAAAGACACCAAAGAAGAATATGTATGGAAAATATCAAGCAGTTTGGTTCATTCGGCCTTTGGGAGGCATGACCATATTGCTCTCTCTGAAATGCATTATGCGTATTTTACAACCAAATGCATTTTGATTGCAGTGCTTACAATAGGTCTGAGGTCTGCATGTTTTATGTTCTTTTGGTAATCTTTCATTCTTAAGAATTTGCTGAAAGCAGTATGTAAATGAAACCTCTTTGTATTGCCAAGGTCTGTCTGTTTCTCATGAGTCAGAGTGAAAATCTACATCAAAATAACACTTGACTTCAAAGGACAATCATTTTTCACGTGTTTGTATCAAGGGACAGTGAATATTTGTGAAGGGCTTCTACATTTATTTCCAAAGACAGCTTATACCTAGTTGAAAGAGCTGCCCAAATCCTCGGCATATATTTGCAAAGCTACAGATGGGCTTGGAACCTTCCAAAATGAAGGTCTTTAGATGAGCATGACTTCTGAATTTCAGGTGGAACAGATCCCCAAAAGGAGACATGGTTTTTCACTAAGTGGGGGAAATTGGCTAAAAGCAAATCTTGGAATTGTGATGCTTTTGTAAATAAGCTGAACTGAAGCAAGGATTTTGAGATGAGATTAATGCCGGCCTTAGCTGGAGTCATTTGTGCTCTTGAGCGTCTGCCGCTGTGAAATCACAACACGCTCTAGTTGAGTGTGTCTCTTTTGCTCTGATCCCTCCTATGTTGGTGCCCAGAGATCCATATGTGCATTTCTGACACCCTCAGAGGTTTTCCAATTTACACATCAGCAAATGACTTAACAATAAGGCTCAGAGAAAACACAATATCTCCATCTGTGGCATGAAGATTATTGTCATTTAAGGGGAAATTGCATGTATTTCCATTTTCAGCAATGCTTGAAAACAGAAAAACGTTAAGTGGCTTCTTTAGTAAAGGCCAATATTTGGTCCATATTTTATCTTGCCAGCTGTTTGTTAGGAGAGCAAAAGATAAGGATGTAGGCCCATGTACATCTTTCACTATTATTTTAGTCAGTCAGGCTGCTATAACAGAATACCATAGATGGGCATGGCTTATTAACAACAGAAATTTATTTCTCACAGTTGTAGGGACTGGAAGTCCATGATCAGGGGACCAGCATAGCCAGGTTCTTGGTGAGCGCCTGTTCCCTGGCTTGCAGATGGCTGTCTTCACTCTGAATACTCACATAGTGGAAGGGGCAAGGGTCCTCTCTGGGATCTCTCTCTTTTTTTTATTTTGGTATCATTAATATACAATCACATGAGCAACATTGTGTTTACCAGTTTCCCGCCATCATCAAGTCCCCACCACATACCCCATTGCAGTCACTGTCCATCAGCGTAATAAGGTGCTATAGAGTTACTACTTGTCTTCTCTGTGTTATACTGCCTTCCCTGTGCCCCCCCCACATGTGCTAATCATTATGCCCCTTTTTCCCCTTCTCCCTCCCTTCCCACCCACCCTCCCCAGTCCCTTTTCCTTTGGCAAATGTTAGTCCGTTCTTGCATTCTGTGAGTCTGCTGCTGTTTTGTTCCTTCAGTTTTTGCTTTGTTCTTATGCTCCACAGATGAGTGAAATCATTTGGTACTTGTCTTTCTCCGCCTGGCTTATTTCACTGAGCATAATACCCTCTAGCTCCATCCATGTTGTTGCAAATGGTAGGATTTGTTTTCTTCTTATGGCTGAATAATATTCCATTGTGTATATGTACCACATCTTCTTGATCCATTCATCTACTGGTGGCCTGGGATCTCTTTTAAAAGGTGCTAACCCCATTCATTGGGGCTCTACCATCATGGCCTAATCATCTACCAAAGGCCCCACCTACTAATACAATCACATTGAGGATTAGGATTTCAACACAGGAATTTTGATGGGACAAAAAGATGTTAAAAACATTAGCACAATTGAAAAATAATACTCATGTTTCAGGTCAGCAAGGGAAGAAATTACTGTCTATAAGGGGACATGGTATAGATTTTTCTTGACTGAATATATCCAACTGAGTTATGATAACGAAATAAGTCATCTGTAGAATCTCATTGTCCATTGACAGATTTTAAGCTTTCAGGAATCAAGAGTTCTGAACTACATGTACATATGCAACAATGCATGGATTAATCTCACACACACAATAGTGAGAGCCCAAGAAAATACGAATTACATGTAAAGCTCAAAAACAGGCAAAAACGAATCCAAGATGTAAGAAGTCAGATGGTGGTTACTCTTGATGGGTGAAGAAGACCGGCAGGGCACACAGAGGGGACTCTGGGGATGCAGATAAAATTCTGTTTCTTGATCCCAATGCTAGCTGTATAGGTATGTTCACTTTAGGACATATCCATCAGGCTATACATTTATGATGTGTGCACCTTTTCATGGGTCGGTTATACTTCAATGAAATTTTAGAAACTTAGGTTCTAAAACTCTCTCTTGAAAAGCCCATCAGCATCTACTTCAGTGGTAAGTCCTACAGCTGTGAAAACATACCAACAGCGATATGGCACGGTGTCTGCTGTGCACTGCATGCCCTTAGCATGCCAGATCCTTGCCTTTCTGTAGGGGGAGTGAACCAAACATATATGTTACTAAAGCAATGAGAAGTAGGAAATCCGACAGTATCCAAGACCAAATAAAACAACTACCAAGCAAGTTTAAGGACCACTTGGGAAATCTTACCACCTTTCTTTGAAGGCAGAATGTTATAATGTTTCTGTTAAGATTTTCACTACAAGAAAGAAAATACACATCTGTACCAGGGGAAGCATAGAATTCCTTCCTAAAATAATGCAATTATATTAAGAACATTAGTGGGGGACAATTTTTCATTCAATCCTATTTTTAGTGTGTAATGAAATGAAAACTTCTTTTTTAACCTAGAAACATTGTATTTAGGGAATTGAAACTGCCCTTTGGAGGCATGGGATATGATTTTATTTGTGGGCTGTCTATTTCTTTACCTAATGGGACCACTTTACAGAGACCGTTATTCACAGATGCTGTGAGAACTGATATATAATTCACTGTGTTATATACGTGTCCAGAGAGTCAAAACCAGATCTCCGTTTGGCATTATGGGAGGATCAAATGTAGTTCGCAGCATAATGCTGATGCTTTTCTACATACAAGGGAATTTCCCAGCATGGTTAAGAGGACCGTCTTTACTGTTGGGCCAGTCTGAGTTCACAGGCTGCCATTTACTGACCAATGAAAGTCACTTGTGTTTTTTCTGAAAACCACCTACCTCCTAGGATTCTTTTTTGTTTTTAAATGAGATAATACTATTTCTGTTTTCAAATGAGAAAGTTTGTAACAGATGACTCCCACATATTAAGTATTTGGCAAGCATTCACCGTAGGGGTAACAGTACTATTACTAATGATGATTATAATTAGATTATAATTATAATTAGATTATAATTATTATATAGTAGTAATAGCTAAAATTTATGTGTAGCAGAATGATTATCAGTGCTCTTTGTACATGGCAATAGTAGTGGTGGCAGTAGCTGTGTACATCTTATTCCAATTTCAGTTGGGGAATTATTTCACCTAACAATCTTATTTAACTCAGTTCTACTTAATTTATATTGACATCTGTATATAAAACACATAAACATAACTTCATAATACTCAGCTCTCTCAATCTTTTCTCAGACCTTCTTTATATAGGGAGGTCTTTATTTTTTTCCATTAACACCGATATACATGTTTAAATGTTCAAATAAAAGTCCCATTTACTTCTTATCTTAGAACTCAACCCTTTCAGCAAACAGTTACGACCTGCCTGTTACATGCTGGCTGTAATCTAAGCCATCGTGAATTATGTGGGCAAGGTGCCCGTTCTCACGAGACTTATGGTCCAGCAGGGGAGAAAGAAAATCACTAACTATATACGATACTTAGTGATTTTGATCATTGTTTTGAGGAGGATACGCAGGGAATTGATGTGGAGCAGCAGACGACAAGCACGACTTTAGACACGGTTATGCCAGGTGTCACTGAGGGGCTGACTCACATTGAAACTGGGAAAGATTACTTCAGGAAGAAGGAACAGTTAGATCAGAGGCCCTTAAGCTGGGACTTGTTTAACATGTCAGAGGGAAAGCAAGGTCACTGGACATGGTGCCAGGCAGAAGAGGGGATGCATGGAAAGAGAAGAGGTGAGAGGAGGAAGGGACAAGGGGTGGTGACATGGCGCTTCCGAGAGTACTGCCAGAGGATTGTGAATACAGGGGCCATGCTGACTTAGTTTTTGAAAACAGCCCTCTGGACGCTAGCTGGGGAATGCCCTGTGAAGCACAAGGATGAAGCAGTAGCCCAGGTGCAAGACAGGAGGTGCTTAGAAGAGGATGGCTCAGTTCAGAGAAGATGATTTTGAATAAAAAGTAGACAACAGTTATCCACCTTTTTATTAATTTGGGTGAGATGGTGATAGTAATGCCGGGTTTCCTGGTTCGGTGGTTAGTAACTGTACTGGTAACTCAGTAGTAACTATAACTATTAGTGACTAGTTACTAGGAACTGTCCACCTGGATGACTTCGTAGATGTTCTTCATTAATCACAAGAGGGGCATGGATGAATCAGCCCAAGTACTTTCCTCTACTAAAGAAAGAATCTCAAATTTATCCTCAACTATGGAAAAAAAAAACATTTTGTGATGAGAAAGAAAATGAAAGCTTAAGAAGGGTTAAATAATAACACTTATTATCCTTTAGGGTAGGGCATAACTCTTTAAAACACCTTCATATGAATAAATTCATTTGACTGACACAAGAATCCTAGGGATAAACCCTGGGGTAAAGGTTACTGAATGTCCCCCCCCCCCATTTTATGGATGAGAAAAGCAAGACTCTGAGAGGATAAGTACTTCCACGAATTTCCACAGCTCGAAAACACCGGGAGTAGGATATAAACATTATTATCTCCTGATTCCTGATACTAAGAGTATTTTCTCTAAATGTTGTGTACCCTGACCCAGGTAGGGTGTGATTCTAGAGGGATTTTCAGAATGTAGTTGTGTTGTGTGGCTTGCATTTCACATTCTTTCTATCCTGCTCCCCATGGTCAAGTCCCAGTCTTTACAGCCTATTATTGCTACCTTTGTTACGGAGAAAAAAATTGGAAACATAAATGCGCACTCATTATAAAATGAGTTCTGATGACCTTTTAGTATTTGTGTGTATGAACTGTAGGCAGCAGGTAAAGATGAAAAGGAATTGGCATTGAGCCTTCTTAATTATTGTTCCTGTCGCAGACCTTTAATATAGCTCTGGCTCTTGCTGACACATCTAAATGAGGTTTACAGAACCTGGAGCTGCGAATTCAGTGCTCATTAACAGAGGATTGGCAGGACTGTGGAGTTTTCCTTTTTGCCCTTTTAAAACATAAATCATCTCAGATCTCAGATTTAGATGTTTTATTTTGCATGTGGATTACCTGCTGATTTAGCATTATTGTAAGGGCGCCCTTCTAAGAAGAGCCTGAAATGAGATCATAGAAGCATGGCAAGAGAGAGAATAGAGGCTGTGTTTGATTAGGTTTTCTGAATTCTCTAAGTCACCACCGTTACGACTAGCACGAGAACTCAATATGCCTTTGTAAATAGTACTATCCAATGAGTGTTAAAAGGCAGCGATTCACATGTCTGGCAAACTCCACCTCTGCAGAGACCACGGTCATCACCATCCTTTCTGGGTGCAGGTCTTTACAATTGGCCTTCTGACCTTTGGGGTCGTCTTCTCATTTTGAACTCACCTATCCATGCCTGCCAGATTTCACTTCTAAAAGGGACAGCCCTGGTAACATAGTATCCCCCAAATTCTCTTGCTGTTGGCCTATTTTACAGTGAATTACATATAAACTCACTTTGCTGCTTAACAGCTTTGCTGTATCAGAACAATAAAGTCAACTATTTAACCTCAAAAGGCAAACATCAAATGAATAGATCTGCTTGGCCTGATGTAATTTGCATATTTAATGAGCATCAAGTTCTGATTTAATAGACTTTTATAAGAACTACTGTGGTGTCCGTGTTTCTGATAAATCAGGAATTTAGGGTTCCTGACAAAAAGAAAGTGACTTATCTCTATTGTGTGGGTAGAGCACAGAATGTGAGGAAGATTGAAGAGGTTTATGACAAGAAACACATAATAAGGAACTGAGTTCCAGGGCAAAGCAAGTGGAATAAGAACGTCATGAATGAGCTAAAAAGTATATGGTAGCAGGTACCTAGCCGGCAGAGTAGACAAACTCTTTAAAATGCAATTGATGAAAAACATGCCCTGGAAATCTTCACTTCAGGCAGTGACTAATCAAGAATTTTCTATAATAAGGGGATTGTCATAAGGAAGCAATTATCCCTCCACAAAAACCATGTGAAATAAAGTGTGTGGAGGACCAGAGAAAGATCAATAGGACTTAGGTTCTAGAAGAAGAGCAGTTTAGAACACAGTAAACAGAAATGATAATTTTTTGACCATGCCCCACTTCCTACATTAACCTGCTCCTCAGTAAGAAATTAGACAGATATTAGAACTGTATGCTGTCGTCACTTTTTGTATATACTTGATGTTTATGTTTACTCTGTAGTCTCTTATTTCAGTCATTCTCATTCTTCTCTAATTCATATCAAATTCTGAGGATAAATACAGATACGGTTATAATAGATTTGTGCTCAAGGTGTATGAAGGCAGAGTGGACCAAGAAAACACACTCACCTTATCAGAGTTTATTTCTATTGAGTGAGCTAGATGTTTCAAATGCATTCTCAATTATATTCCATTTCTTTCTGTCTGATTGATATTATTAGAGACTCCGCATATTTCAATAGTTTGCCATGGTCTCTGGACATGCAGGCCATGTTCTCGCCTTCATCCTTTATTCCAACATGGTGACCAAGAGAATGAGCAAATGAGGAAAATAAGCAAGTCCCTACAAGGGAATAATCCATGGAAGAAGCAGTACTGAATGCAAATTTGCTAATTTGTTCAGTGAATAAACATTTATTAGTGTCTCATATACCATTTACTTTGCTTGCCGGAGACATTTACGTGAATAAAGTTACTGTCTCCAAAAAGTTCAGTCTAGTTGGCAGCTAGATATGTAAGTGAATAATAGAATACAAGGGATAAATGTCATAAAGAAAGATGTACAGGATATTCTGATAATAGATCCATCTGTGGCAGATGGAGGAGGGATTTGTAACACCTTCAGGGATTAAATGACCTTTGAGTCTTAAAGGATAAACTCAGGAAAGGCATTCCGGAATGCAGGCAAGCAACGTGATTGTCTTGCCAATGGGTTTCAGCCCTGGGCAAGTTCTCTATTGATTCAATGTGACCAAAGAAATTGACAGACTGTTCTTGGGGTGAAAGGGTTATACCCAACTTTATTTCCAGGTGGCAGGTCAGTCACTAAAATCCCGTTCACTCAGAGTGAGTCTGTATGCAGCAAGCCGGTCTCTGCCCCTGGGCCCCTTTGTCGGCACAGGCGTCCTCTGGGCCTCTCTGCACAGTTGTCCCACACAACCATCCTCTGGGCCTCTGTCCTTGGTGCTGCCACCACTCCAGCCTCTGCTCTACTCTCCTGTAGCCTTGCAGCCATACCACCGTGTCTCATGCAGAGCACTGGGCGGAGCTCTTTATATAGAGTCAACAGCCATGTACTGCCCACAAGTGTGCAGTGAGCTAATCAACCAGGGCCAGGTGAGAATCCTGGCCACAGGAACTCTCATTTTATCCACAGTGATAAAGTGTACATGCACACACACATTCACACCTATCTGAAACATTATTTGAGGTAGTTGTTCCTCAGAACATTTGCCTCAGGATCATCTGTGCCACATGTTAATCGTGCAAAGTTGCAGATCCTATCAAACTTCCTAGATCTAAGCCATTAGGAGCCAACTTGGAAATGTGCCACAGTAACCACATTCCAGGTGATTTCAGTGTGTACTATCATGAGAAAAACTGTGATAGGAACTTAAAATAGTTCACTGTAACTGGTTCTTGTAGGAAACCTCACAAGTGATATGAACAGTTTATCTTAGGTATATCATATCATCCTGACAGCCAGACAGAAAGTATATTGGAGGTATTTTAAGTTTATGAAAGAATGATTATTATCTAATATAAACTGTGAATATTGATCTGGAAAAGGAAGAATATATTTCAGAGACATCTAGAAAAGAAAATTTGTAAGATGTACTGATAGATTGGATTGGGTAGGAAGAAGAGTATATTGTAGATTCTAGGATGACTCGCAGGAATACAGAATTAAAGAGTGAATTTAAGAGGAGATAATGAGGCTGGGATGCTGATGGTATACACAAGTATTGATTAGCAACAAGCAATCAGATAGATTTCTAAACTTAGGAGAAAGACCTAGCTCTTTGGAAGTTACAGACTTAAAGATGTCAGTTGCCTTGATGGTGTTTTAGAGGGCATATACATCAGGTGAAAGAGAGAGGGTCAGTGGAGCTGTCCAGAGAACTGGCATTCAAACTGTGCCCTGGAAAACCAGGTGGAATGAAAGTGTGCAGCTCAGGGGCCAAAGAGAAGTGGGAGAGAAGGGATGGAGGGAGAAGTGAGCTCCAGCCCTACCCACAGCTCCACTCTCCACAAAAACTAACAATAGCACATTGACCTAGGTAGAACTAGTTATTGGAAAAATATGACTCGTTACTTAACCCTCAATTTTATTTTTGTCTCTAATTGCCCCTTTAAATGTATAAGTGGGGGTATTCATCTCTGGCCTTTTATTGAAGTTTCTAGAGACTGATGACTTTTTAGTTGTAGGTAATAGAGCTCAATTAGTATTTAGTCATAAACATAATCTCAATTATGTAATTACAATATTCATTCCTTGATCTTCAAAATTTAAACTTGGTATATCATCATATCTTCTCTCTTTCCCCAGCAGAGCCTGTTTCGCATTAGAAGCTTGTAGTGGGAAAGGGGACTATGATTGGCTTCTATATCTTTCATCACTGCCTCCCTGACCTCCTCCTTGAGGTCCCATTCTCCCTGGGACTGGCAAGTGGGAAGGAAAGAACGAGAAAAGAGTGGGAAAGTCTTTGGTGGAGCAGTTCCTGGGCAGTCAGGTTCACTCTCTTGTCCTAGGACATGAGGCCTGGCTTCTTCTCTGGTGGAGCACTTCTATGGCACCTTCAGTAGCTTCCCCCTGGGACTCCAATGGCAATGTCCTTAACCTCCATGGGCATAGCTTCATTCCAGGCGGTCCACTGTGCCTCCTTCCTCGGCCCCTCGAATCATCTCCAGCTTCTTGTTCCTGGGTTTCTCCGGGTGGTCCTGCTGGCCAGGACTCAGGGCCCCTCATTCTCATTCGTCCTCTCCAGCGTGTACCACACAGGACCAAAACGCATCCCCAGCCACTTGCCTGCAGCCTCTTCCACTGCCTGGGGCACTGGGGCAGCAGTGCAGTATAGCTCTGCACCTCTATCTCATGCTAGATTCCTCTGGGGGACCCTTTCTTACTGCACTGCCCCCAGAACTGCAAGGGACAAATGGCAACTCTCCAAGTGGTCTCTTTGAAGGTTCCCTCAGCAGGCCTGAGGTGAGGGTGCAGAACCCTGCCAAAGCCTTCCCCCAAAAGGGTTGTTAAGACTGACCTCAAAACTAAGCAACAGGTCTCTCTCTCAAAAATACCTCATCATAATCTGCTGACCTCCTCTTTATGCCCTGCTTATGACTCTCTATTTTATATCCTGGATCTGAGAAAATGGGTAAAAAAATGCAAACTTTTCTTTACTTTCTATTTTTGGTGGCATAGCCTTGGAAGTTCATATCTGTTGTATCTTGATATCTGAATGGTAGCTTCAATTTTCATATCCAGTTAACAGATCATACTAAATTTATTCTAGGGTGTGACAATAATAAGATGAAGGGCAAATAAGATTCTGCGGTCTTGTGCAGTTCCAGATCCTAAAGAACAAGGCAGAATTAGCTTGGCTCAGTGACCCTAACTGAGGGGCTCCCCTAGACCTGGATTCCTATTCAGCCTCTTTGGACTCTGAAGATCTTAAGAGGGATTTAACAAAGATTCCTTTGATCCCTCAGAAGCCCAAGACTGTAATGCCAGGACAGAAAGACCAAGGCATAGAGTTTTGAAGGAATCTTGGAACATGTAGTGTCTGTATGACTTAGCTTCAGTATATCGCCATGTTTTCTCTAAGTGGTTTGGAGGGGGATGAAGGATGGTGTATATTCTTAACAGAAAAAGCATTGATGGCAAGAAGAAAAATCATGTGGAATCCATCATCTTTCTTTTTAAGGACTGGTAGACTTATCCATAACTACATGATTTTTTATATACTTGTTTGTTTTTATATTTCTGTAGGCAATTCTAGAGAATAGCATGACAACACTTTAGATATCATTTTATCATTTTACTTCAGACTTAAGGACAAAAACCTCAGTCAAAAAATGAGGACTCTCCCTATTCCCTTCTTGGCTTACTGATGACCTCTGAGGGGGGTCACAAATGTCATGCACTGTTTAATTTTAAGAGACACTTACTTTTCATTTATCATTGGCATTTTGTAAGGCTAGGTGTTTAAGTTTAAACTGAGTTAGGGACTCCGAGATGATTACTCTGAGGGAATCCTGCACAGATATAATAGTTGTACTCTAATATGAGCCTGAAGCTCTATCCCTAGGTAAAGCTCTCTTAGGAAATACTAGCTTTATGTTTTAAACCTTTTACTTTAAAAATCAGATTAATTAATTCATCAATTTAGGGGGAGTCTTAGCTGATGAAGCCTCATTAATGCCGCTGACGTTGACAGTTATGATTCACTATTTACCATTTTCCCAGACTTGTTCAAAGGAGTTTATATGAATATGTTTCTTTAACCCTTATAACAACCCTATTAACACCCCCATTTTGAAAGTGACGCCCTAAATCATAGAAGGCTGGGTGTTTTGTTCTAGCGCCCTGGAGAAGACGGTTGAAGGCAGGATCCTAACTCAGATGATCGGCTCCCCCAAGCCCCGGCTCTGAACCTCTGAGCCGTTCTGCCTGGTTTTGAAGCAGCCAATTCTATTTCATATTTTCCATCTGATATTCATTATCTGAGTGTAGTGCTTCCTTCAACTTTCATGGTTCTCGTTTTGAGATCAATAACCCACAAACGACAATCATTTTTCTTCTGCTGTGAGCAAGATGAGCCACGGAAGATCACCTCAAGCCTTCCTCCTTCACGCCCAGAAGCGCCGCGCCCCCTGCCGGTGGTCAGGTGGCCTTCCTTCCTCTCTCAGGGACATGCCTGTGGGGCTCAAGAGAAAATTATTCTCCTGGCAGTTTGGCCAGGGCAGCCTCTGGTTCAAATGACTTTCCTCCTTAGCAAACACGTGGGACATTGGACTTTGGACTCACAGTCATAGGTAAATAGTGCCAGTTTCTCTTACCGTACTCTTCTGACGGGCACAATAATTGTAAACCCAAGAAAGCCCATGCAGTTTCATAACTCACAAAATTAAGGGATGATAAACAGGTTTTGAGGTGACTCCTTCTTTTCCTTCTTTGAGTTGTATTCACAGTATAATATGCTTATTAACACCATTGTGACTACCTTGCTCAAATATCATTTCATAGCATAGTATATAAATGTCCTCCTCGATATAATGGATATTCTAATGCCTGTTGATACTACACAGTAATACCCTTTGCTATATTACAAGACAATAATAATACATGCTTGCTCAAACACATTTATGTCATCAGCTGTGATAATTCAGCTGGTACAAAGAGCTGTATGTCAGTGCATGTCTTTTCCCCTTGTTTTTTTTAATCGTCTTCTATGGTTTTGTGCTTCTGTGTTATAATAATAATGACCAGAAAGAAACTTATCTCTCACTATTTAATACACCATAAATTTTCTACAAAATTGATTCCTTGTCAGTCAAGATGATCTGTTGCTTGGTGAGGATTTGTTATCAAAGCAAGCCCCTGTTGTGATTTGCTCAAATTTTGTTTGTAATGAAACCTTCTGTCAGCATGAATTCCAATTTACCAGTGAGTATCTTTCAGTATGGATGTTCTTTTTTTTTCCTTGGAGAACTTATTCATCACTTTCATCCCCTCTCCCCAAAACACAGCAAATATAACCATTTACTAGATGACAGAAAAGACCTCAAGTTAATTTTAGAAAAAGAACACTGTATTTTAAATCACAATAAAACAAAACTGAATGTTAGGATCATTATGAGCAATGAAAAGACAAAACAATAAGAACCCAATCATTTGGAAATTAAAAAACACAACAAAACAGGGCATAGAGTTCTTTCCCATATAACTATTTTGTCCAAAAGAAAACAGAATAGCAATTATGGACCATAAAAATAATGCATACATTCTAGGACTGCCAGAATGACTGTGTGAGGATCTCAGTGGCTGCATTTGACATGAAAATAATTAAACAACAAAAACCATTTCAAGTCTCTGGAAAATGTCATAAGGATGTACAGCAATAACCATGGAGACATGCTTATTCAAGAAAATGAGCTAAACCTCTATGAGAACAGTGGGAGTCCCATTGCACTGGAGCAAAGGCCTCCTCCCTGTCCCTCAGCTCCCTGTTATGGCAGCTCTTCTGGAATGCGTGGCCAAGAAGATGGAGACTCTCTGTCCCCACAACTCCCCGTCTAGGTCTACAGTTCGATCCGAGTAGGGGTTTCACTCATCTCCTCACCTCCACCCCAGCTCCAGATTGTGGAAACTCTCTTCTAAGCAGGCATGGCCAAGAGGGCTGGGCTCCTTCTGCCGCCCTTTCAGCCATCACTGGTAAGGCAAAAGCTCTACCCTGGGCATGGTAGGTCAGGTCAAGAATATTATGCTCTAGTTGCTCCACTCCAGCTTGCTCACAAATTGAAGTTCCATTCTGGGAAGGATAAATTGAGAAGACCAGTAGCACCCCTCCTCCCCCTGGCAAGGATCACCTGTAGCGTGGAGGTATCTAGCTGCTGTGAGACTCTAGCTGCTTTCTCTACCCTCAGCAATAGTGTAGTAGTATAGAGGCTCTACCCAGAGAGATATAGGCCCCAGAAACTGAGATCTCCACAGGTCTGCTTTAGAGACTGACTTTATTTGGAACAGATCATAGCAAAGTTCATGCCAAAGGACACTTTTAAAAACAATGGAGATTTGGTGACGAGCAATTAAGAGGGGTTGGTAGGTCTGTGATATTAGTAGCAATAAGTAAAGGGGCAGACCAAGCAGAAGACTGGCAGAGAACGAGACTAAGATCCCTCTGGGGTGCCACTCATCCCCATAGACCCAGAAGGCTATGCACAGATGGCGGGCTGCAGTCAGGCACAAAGTGGAAAGTGAGGTATTCCAGAAGCTACACACAAATCTGTCATCAGCAAAGGGACTTGAGCCTTATTGACTCAAGGGGGTTAAGAACAACTTGTGACCAAACATTGGCTGAAAAAACATTACTCTGACCCATGGATGACTTCTAAGAAGCCAGACTTAAAAATAAAAGCACACTCGTCTCCGGTGGTCTAGAACACTGTATTCATGCCCAAGGCTGCTCCCCCACAGAAGGGACTGGAGCAATCTGCAAGCTATTAGTCCCTGGCTAAAAATCAGTCAACATCTAAAATCCCTGAATTATGAAAACAGTGTCCAAGCTATACATACATGAGTGGAAAAAAGTAAGAACCTAATTAGGTAAGAGGACCCAAGCACAAAGTCAGACCATTCAGTGATTTCTGTGGACCCATGAGAGAATCTTTGGAAAGCCTAAAGGGTAACAAGGGAAAAAGCCATGAATCAGGACCGTGGAGGCTGCATACTGCAGGAGAAACGGACTTCACAGATTTATTCCTGCAAAGTCACTAAAAACATAAACGCACAACCAATCAAACAGCAGCCACACCAATGAGTCTAAGAAGAAGAGTGATCCGGATCCAGAGTTACTATTCTGCAGTCCCTAAAGCATCAAGTTTTCAACAAAAATTATGAAACATGAAAAGAACTGGTACGACTCATATGTAGGAAATAAAAGGAGGCGATAGAAATTGCCTTTGAGGGGGGCTCTATGTTGGGCTTAGCAAAAACTTCAAAGCAACTATAATAAATAAGTTCACAGAACTAAAGGAAACCATGTTTAAAAAATTAAAGCCAGGTGTGATAAACATGACTCATCACATAGTGAATATTAATAAGCGCAGAGGAATTATAAACAAGGAACAAGTGAATATTCTGGAGTTGAAAAGTATAAGAACTGAAATGAAATATTCACTAGGAAAACTCAACTGTAGATTTGAGCAACCAGAAGAAAGAATCAGCAAGGCTGAGCATAGAGATAATGCAATCTGGAAAATAGAAAAAGCAACTAATGAAGGAAAGTAAACAGACTCAGAAAAATGTGGGGCATCACTGACACCAACAGCACACATAATGGGAATACCAGAGAGAAAAAGGATAAACCATTTGAAGGCATGATGGCTGGAAGCTTCCTAAAATTTATTAAAAACATCAATCTACACATTGAAGAAACTCAACAAACTCTAATATATTGACAATAACAGTACAGTGGAGCAGGGTGGACTGAAGCTGTCTACGGGTAAGGAAATGACACCAGATGGTAATGTAAACAAACAGGAAAATGAAAAGAATCAAAAATGGTAATTAAGAAAATTTATTTTTAAATATTACTTATGTGCTCCTTTCTTCTCTAACTTCTTTAAAAACACAATATTTCATAAATAATTATAACATTATATAATTGGGTTTATAACATACAGAGATATAATATGCATAATAATATAGGTTCAAAAAAGTAAAAAAATGAGAGAATGGAGTTACCAGCAGTAAAGTTTCTATATCTTACTGGGACATTTAAATAACAAAAAATTGAAGGGGGAATAAATATTTTTTACAAATGGTGCTAGGACAACTAGATACCCACATGAAAAGAATAGAATGGGACCTCTACTTCACATCATACAATTAACTCATAATGAATCAAAAACATAAATGTAAAGAGTTAAATTTATATAAATTTGAATAAAAGCATAGAAGTAAATTTTTATGACTTAAATTAGGCAATGGTTTTTTACATATGAAGCCATATAGATAAATTGGAGTTCATAAAATTTAGACATTTTCTGCCTCAAATCACGCTGTGAAGAAACTGAAAAGATAATATGCAGAATTAGATAGAATATTTGCAAATAATATATTTCATTCAGGATATATACAGAACTCTTAAAATTCAACAGTCAACCGACAAGTCACTCAATGAAAAATGGGCAAATGATTTAAATAGACATTTCACCAAAGAAGATATACAAGGACATGTGAGCACATGAAAAGATGCTCAACATCATTAGTCATTAGGGAAATGCAGCTTAAAATCCCAATTAGATTCCACTTCACATCCACTGTAATAGCTATAATGAAAAGGACAGACACTGACACATGTGGAGACAAAATAACAGAAGATGTGGAGAAATTGGAACCCTCATATATTGCTGGGGGAAATATAAAATGGTGCAGCCACTTTTGAAAATAATTTGGCAGTTCTTCAAAATGTTAAATACATTTTGAATTACTATATGATCCAGCAATACCACTTCTAGATAGGAACCCAAGATAAATGAAAACACATATCCACACAAAACTTTTACACGATTGTCCACAACAGCATTATTCATAACAGCCAAAAAGTGTAAACAACTCAAATGCTCATCAACTGATAAATGGATTTTTTTTTAAAGTGGCTTATTCATGCAATGGATAATTTCAGCCATAAAAAAGAATGAGGTAGTGATACAGGCTACCACATGGATAAAAGTTGAAAATGGTATGTAACTGAAAGAAGCCAGGTAGAAGATCGCCTATTTTATGATTCCATTCGTATGAAATAGGCAGAGTAGTCAAGTGTATATATAAGGAAAATAGCTTTGTGATAGCCTGGATTGGGTGGGGCATTAAGTGATGAGATGTAGGGAGGAAAAAGGGGGGCAGCTGCTCAGTGGTACAGGGTTTCTTTCGATTTGATGAAAGTGTTCAAATATTTGATTACGGGGACCGTTGCAAACTCAGTAAATATACTAAAAACTATTTAATTGTACATTTTTAATGGGTAAATTATGTAGTATATAAATTACATTTTAATAAGGCTAGTAAAATGCCAGGCACAAAAATAGCAAATATGTAATGATTTTTGTATGTCATTGAACATATTAATTAGAAACCTATCTATCACATATAATAATAATAGCTGTCCTTGGGTGTTCCTGACAGAGAGTGATTTTTAAAAAAAAATTTCTGTTTTCCGAATTTTTTACATTGTATAGGAATTACATTAACATAACTTTAAGAAAAAAGTAAAATAAATAAAATAATAACTTTGAGAACATTTTTTCAAGAAAATAACAAAAATGATTACATTTTCAGGTGTTTTTGAGAACAGAGGCCTTGTTAAATTTTGTGGTTTCCCTTTAAATTGTAGTAAGTGTATGATTTGGTTCTGTTAAAAAATTTGATTTTCTCTCTCTCTAGAAATGGGGAGAGTGCCTCACTAGTGAGAACAGGCCACCATTCCTTGGTCCGCAGCCCACTCCAGGCTTAGATAAAGGATCAGGTAGTCATAGTGTTTGGGGCCCAAAGTGAAGCCAACATGCACACCTCCACACTCAGGACAACTTTAAACAAGATTTTGCATTTGACTATGTGGGTCTCTTAGAAGGCGTTAAGCTCCAGTTGAGATAGAATAGATGGGGTTGGTACTTTTCTGTGAGCATTGGCAAAGAAAGAAAATGCCCTACTCCCACAGCTGGAGTAGGGAAAGCTGAATCTGTTGGTGTCTCTAGGTCTTGGGAGTCTGAATTCAGAACCATTCTATGAGTGCTTTTTAAGAGTCTGCTGCCTTGGGGGAATGGCTAGGTGAAAATGGAAGGATCTAGAAATAAGGGAATAGCAATCTGGGAATGAGGAAGCATGCTTGAACACTTTGAGCTCTGAGCCGAGCTATTGTTTATTATTAAAGGTAATCTAGAGGCCAGGGCGGTAAGGCACCTCACAATATGGCCCTGCAGCAGCTCTCAGCCCATATTTACCAGCAATATTGGAGACAGTCTGAACTATGGCAAAAGAAGTTTAATTTAGGCATCAGCGCTCTCTCTCTTGACTATGAAAATTCAACCAACTCTTGCCTACATTGGAATGGATATCAGCAGGAGTGTGTTTGGGGAAGAAAATGCACGCAGTAGAGTTGCTCATTAAGGAGATAACAGGACATACCAGCTAGTCTGGCAGGCAGGAACTCAGCAGTTTTGATTTGGAGAAATAAAAAACATTATAAAATTGTACCTGGTGTTCTGGACAATGCACATGGGCTACATAAACCTGGTCCCTATATATTTTGAATGTGGCATATTTCGTCTTGTGATTGATATGGTATGGTGTGAGCTTACTACAAGTTCAGTTGGGAAGAGGCAAATTGAAGCAGGAAAAGTGGTGTTGTGAGAATATTATTTTATAATCAAATAATTTATATGCCCCTCTTTTTTTCCTACAAAAAGTAATTAGACTAAATGCAATGTGGTATGCTGGATCAGTTCCTCAAACAGAAGAACAGCATTATTGGGAGAACTGGTGAAATCCAAACAAAGTCTGGAGTTTAGTGAATAATGATGTACTGATGTTTCTCAGTTTTGACAAATGTATTACGGTACGCTGTTAATGATACGAGAAATTAGGCGAGGGGTGTACAGGAACTCTCTGTACTGTCATTGCAACTTTTCTATATATCTAAAATAACTCCAAAATGAAAAGTTGATTAAAAAAGTAATTATGACTCACATGTTATCTTCAGCACACTGTTCTTAAAAATTTCCAGCTGAGAATTGTGAAAGTTTTAGTGAAGTGCCAATTCATGTGAGATTTTAACAACACAACAGACTCAAGATTTTGGCGCATGGTTTATACAAGTGTTCAGTATGGTTGCTGCTTATTCTGAGGAAAACTTAGGATGCTTTAATATTTCCTCTCATTGATTCAGCTGGGACTACAGAGGACTGCTACAACTAAATCGATGAAAGAAAGGAAATCCATCAGTTAACCTTGTTAACTTTGACACTGTCAATCACAAATAACTCATATTCCTTCTTTACAATTTACTTGGGATTCGTTTTTCGACTGGAAATTTCTCCTTATATTCTTTCTGTGTGTGTTTTTAAGCAATATTAATTTTGAAGTAATTTCACTGTAAGTTTTAGTTTAGCAGCCAATTAAAGCAGGCAGAAAAGAATACCTGGCAAAGAATTCTGTCCTGTACTTGCTGGTGTGGTTTTCCTAAGTCATAAACCCAGTTGTACTTTCAGGATGAAATTTCTAACCTTCATTCTTCCAGTTTATCTACTCTGGAGGTGAACAAATGCCTCATAAAACAACCCAATGGTACAATTATTACTTTAGTATTAGAGGGACACCAGAAAGTGCTAAAATTCTACATTAGATACAACATTTTATTGTGACTATAAACTCACTGTGGCCTTTAGGTATTTGCTATAGTGTTAGTAATGATTCATTTTTGGCATTTGCCAAGAAATGGAAGGATGCTTTACGGTCACTTTTGATAAAGTTAAAATAAGGAGATTAAGAGACAAGTTTAGGGTAAATTGTCTGAAAAATAATGGTACATCAAATCTCCAGTGCCACACTTCAATAAAGTGCTGGCAGCTTAACAAGTTTCATGGCAAAATATGCTGTCCCAAGTTAAATACTACTGTCTATAATTTTCAAAGTGTATAGTGATACCCCAAGTACTCTTCATAATAGGTGAGAATATGCCACAGGCTATCTTTCCATTTTTCTGTATGTACAAATAGCTCACACGATAATTCTAGGTTATATATGATTGTATTGAGCCTGAAAGAAAATCACTAATAGTTGCTATATCTTTTGCTTATTCTAAATTACAAAATTCTTATTTTGAATTAACTTTACCTTTCTATGGAATTTATATTTCAACTATTTTACTCCTGGATAATACAGAAAATCACCTAAGTAGATGATTATTTTGTGAAAAATTGAAATCCTCATTACTCTTGTTGCTTTAATCAAGTGTATTATTTATGTAGAATCCTCACAATTTTTCTGGATTTAAAAAAAATTAACACCACCATAATCCTGTGGTGTATTTTGCATTTTTTTCAATTAACATCAATTAACATTTCTATTTTCACATAGATTTTGTAATTTTAATGGATAGATAATATTACATTAAGTGAGATGCTATGCCAGAATTGATTGAACTGTTCATCTACTGTAGAACATTTTATGTCTTTCAACATTGTGGCTAACATTGCAATTGGCATCTTTATGCAACTGTTTTGTGGTATATTTTTAATATTAGTTCTCCAGAAGTGATATCATGGCCTTAAGTTCTCAAGATACATTTCCAATTTGTTCTCTAACATGTTTTATCATTTGCTATGCCACTTGCATACACAGACATTTAAATGAAACATTCCATATATGTTAACAGGACTCATGGTTTCATTGGAGTCCCCCAGAATACCATTTGGATGCAGAATTTGGATACATTCATTATATTTTTATTATAGAAAGTGATGTACTTATTTTATTTTCCTTTGAAAGAGATAGACTTTATCTGCCTAGGATATGAGAAACCTTTTCCTTTTGCTTTTCCAGATTTTAAGAATTGTACTATTACCAGATTGTCCATTTAATACCAGTATTTGACAATACTATATTTTGTTACCTATTTTTATATTCTTTTTATATAACCTCTCTGTTTTTCTTCCTAGGTGAAATCAAGTCTGTTCCAATGTTTATAGTACTCTTAGGTCATCAGCTTATTCATATATTTTATTTAAAAAGTGTCATCTCAAGAATTTTTCTGCTAATATAGTTTTTATTTGCTTATGTGAAGCTGTATAGTGACATGCTAAATAATGGTAAACATTGTCACATAATTAGTTGTAAGGAATCAATTCAATTAAAGCATATTATAATCATAAAACATTCAGGACTACTCTTCTTAGTATTGGTGATAGCAATTATAGAAATTGGGAGTGTTCAGGTAGTCTGATCTTTGAAAATTATAATGGTTAGATTTGTTTCCATTATTATTAGATAATAATACATTGATACTGATTAGTGAGCTGTGTGAACAGTGCAATGATTTAGAAAAAAGTATGACAAGACCAAATAAACAAAAGGATCTATTTTAATTAGAATAATATAATCATTGATACACTCTCAAGGTGTACTTGCTTTCATTTCACTGACTTTCTTCTGTCTCATCATTTTTATGTTAATTGGGATGACCTTATTCATAGAGAAAATAACATGGGAGGAGGAGGGTAGATTTCTGCTCTCTATTATCAAGCTGGATATTGTGGAGAATATTACCCAATCATTTCTTTGTATATAAATTGCCAGTTCTAAAATTCCATTAATCATATGATGAGGAGTAAACATCAGTATGAATCTGTCAGCCATGGACAAAAATTGGAGATGGGCAAAGGTTCACCATTTTCTTGATGGACACAAAAATATCAGTACAAGACAACTTTCTCCGTGGAGTGATTTTGAGGGTATGTTCAGGTGTAATTAACCAGAGTATTATTCTTTTATCCTTGGATTGCATAGGTACTATGTTAATCAAATTTAAAGTTACCTATGCAATCACTAATTATGTTCACTTTGCTTATTTGATAACAAGAAGGAAGACACATGTATGCCCTAAGTGGTTTAATCCTCAACTTTTATACACTGGACAGGATTCTGGGGAGCGGGTACAATCAAAGGCATTTCTTAGAGAAATTAAGCTACTTCTTACCCTCAAATTAATGATGGCTCTAATAAATCCAGAAACTTCCTTCTTACAAAGCAACTGTGTGCAATAAACAACTAAACTTCATAAGTCATTTGAGATTGAACTGTCCATGGTAGAAATTGTTTGACAACCACTCCTTCCTGTGAACCCCCCCTCGCGGTATTTCTATATGTTTTCTACATAAGTCTGTCTTCAGGAAGTCTGTCTCTTAGGGCAAAATGAGTTGTGTGTTAATTTTCTGCTAAAACACTTGCTTTCTCAGTGGTGACCTTTAGTATTACTGCTTTTCAGTTTTCTGTGGGGTTCCAGACCACAGAAAACTGAGTTTGGGTTCAGAAATGTGAGTCCCACCCTGTATTAATATTTATTTGGTTAATTTCTTTATTTGTTCAGCACACTTTATTGAGTAATTAATATATGCCATGTTGATGATGGTGGGTGGGGTGGGTTAGACAAGTTTGTGAAATTTTCCCAGATGAAGCCAGAGCCTGTGATGAGTCCTTGTCAGAATTCCTCCCATGAGTAAGACAGGCAGCTGGAAGTAAAGACTACAGGGCTTGTCTAGTTATTAGTAGGTCTGAGAGCAACCCTGTAAATTTTCTATGGCACAAAAGAATATTAAGAATTTCTGGGTCACTGAGAATGATTTAGAGTAAGTACCTCGGTTTCCTCATCAGTAAAGAGACAATTGATGTGAGAAATGAGTAGCAAAAAGACAGAGAATACTTAGAGCTTAGAATAGTGTCTGTCATAATAGTAAGTGATCGATTTGTGTAGAATTGGGAGAAAATGGACTGAAATCTACCCTAGCAACATACGACTATGGGTGTTGCAAATGCCAGAATAGAAAAAATCATAGGAAAGATTATAAACTAACAGCAAGCCTGCATATAAGTTATAAATACATCTGTACATCTTTGTGATATGTGCACATGCATATACAGCTACAGTTCACTTCAAAGATCAAAGGTAGCACTTTGCCAGTGCTTTTTATAGAAAGTCCATAGTGTAGAATCCATTTAATTATATTTAAATAAAAGTCCCTGGAATTGATGCGTTCATTTGATACCACAGCTACTAATTCCATGTAGGTTTCCCAGCTGAGACCCCATCACAATTCTTAAGTCAATTGATACCCTAGCAGAAGGCACAAAAGGGGACTTGCTTGGACTTTATTTAAGTGACCCTCCAACTGATTGGAGAATAATTCCAAGTCACTGTGTTTATTTAATGAATTCCCTCTTCAGAACAGAAGTCTGGATATTGCCCCCTAGGTATGTATCAAATAATCACTGCATATAATTGTATATTCCTATTAAATATCTGTTGAAACATACTGCAAAACTCTCTTAGTTTATAATTTTTCATAAAAAGAAAAATGAGGCAGGCATTTAATCTGTAAGGTCATTTTAGGGGGTTTAAATACTCACAGGTATACAAGTTAGAGAAGGAAAACTGATTTATCATCTAGAATTCCTTATTCTATCTTTTTCAAATATATTATATTAATTTTTGTACATTTCTCAAAATATGAAAACTCAATTACCAGAATGTCTGTAGCCTAATCTTTGTATTTACCAATGTGCTGCATTTGGGGAAGGGAAATGAGATATATTATTTAGGGGTGGGGATCAAGGCTCAGCTACATCGGCATCTGCATAGAATTCTTTGCTCACCATTGTGCAAAGCGAGTCAAGGGACTTTCAGGAGCAGACCTGTCCCTGAATAAAGGCACTGGATGGAATGTGGATGTCATGTTGACGACAAAGTAGATGGTATGACTACACAAGAGCAGGAATTTCTAACTGTCTAATAGTGGAATATTTGGGCAGAAAGGAACTCTGTAGAGGTAGAAAAATATCGAATACCAAAAAGGTGAGTATGGACTTTCCTTGGCAGTAGTGGAATAGAAACTATGGCAGAAATCTTAAGACTTTGAGGAAATACTTTTAGTTTTTATCTAGACTTACTGGTCATTACTGTGGTAAGAGATAGAGGAATATCAGGGGCAAATATCTAATGTGTTGTCTGCAAAGACCTATCTGTATATTGGGTTGTGTTATGCTCACGAATGAGAAAGAGAGCAGCCATTTGAAAAAATAAGATGTTATAAACATGCCACTGGTTGAAGAGGAGGAGATTAATGCAAACCTACTGTTTGCTGTAGGCCTGTGGCTGACAGCATAGTTGTCCACATCACTGTGTGACATTACTTGTAAATTGATGACATTCATGTAATGATCCCACGCAAAAGTAAACTGCTGTTCAGGTAATGCTGCTTGACCAAAATGAAAGAGAATGTACTTCCTCTTACTTAGCAATTTGCCACTTCTTTTTCCCTCCCCATAATTCTAAAAAATTCTCCTGTTTTTGAGTTCTGGAAACAACAAAGTATTAGGTGGCTCTAAAACCTTTTAAATGGTTACTATATTGGTTCTCAATCACTAAAGAAAGCAGTGGGGAGCAAGAAAGGAAAACCAGGGAAAAGAGGGACAAAATGCACATACATTCCATATTCTGCAGCTCTAAGCAGTCAATAAAGATATGGGCATTAATTGTAGAGTTTTGGGGCAATGTACATTTATTTGATACATTTCCTACTTAAAAGAAATTAATGAAAGTATTCCAGAAAATTAGGAAAAGAAGAAAATAAAATTTATCCCTATTCCTGTTACTTCGGTGTTATAGTTTGGTGTCTATAATTGGATTCTTTTTCATGTGTTTATTTATAGTGGGGTCATATGTACATCTTGTTTTATAATTTGACTTTTTGTACCACCTTAATTTACTTTTAAAAAATAGACTTTGTTTTTAGACCAGTTTTAATTTCAGAGCAAAATTCATTACCCTTACTGGAGTTCTATCAGCATCTCATCCTTTAAACGATACATTTTCAAATAATGAGGGCCTCATATTTTATACCAATTTATCTTTCCCTTAAACAATGTCTACAAAAATACTCTGCTATACTACATGTCCCATTTTCTTTTAAATAAACACAACGTATTAATCCTGGCCCTCTGTTGTACAGAATTCCACCTGGATCTGTCACTCACCCTGCATCAACTGAAAATATTTGAGAGTCTTCATTCTGCTGTTTCCCTTCCCCCCCAAAATTCCATGCATAATCCATGGGTAATTCTATAGTACTTTTTTTTTTTATGACTGAATGTATCCCTGATCAGGAAGTAGCAATCACAGAATAATAAGTGTAATTACATCAAGGAGAGCTTTGTTGTTCTGTCTGTGGAGCATGCCTATTGAAACCTGCACCTGCTCCAAATCAGGAAATGCTTTCAAGTTGTCAAATATCAATTGTCAATGACTTCCAATGGAGCTGTCCTGAAAACAGAGTTAATGTGTTTCCTTGAAAAGTTACCTGAATTGGCTTGTCCATGGTTATCCTTAATTGCTTTATAGGGAGGAAGTATACATCATATCACTGAAACAGAAAAATGGAAATGAGGATCTGCATGCTTTAGCAACTTTTCCAGCCTAAATAACAATTATTCTCTTTGAGGGTGGCTGTTTAAAGGAATGTGGGGAAAATGGAAGTTCCTATGGCCAGGATCTTTACCTGACCCTAAACTACTTGTTGATGTAATTTACCTACTACTAGGCTAATGCTTCCACACCTGCAGGCAAGAGCTGTTGTTGACCAGTCACATATAAAGAGGTCCTCCCAATGCTCTGGGTGGAGTCAGAGAAGGAGGGGGATTACGTACCTGCAGACTGCTGGATGCAGACGTGATTCCAGTGCTCGACCCACTGCCGTGAGAATAAAGCCAGGTATAAACTCTTTTACTCCAGAACATTCCTTTGTCATCTCTCAGTCTCAGCAAATCCATAGTGAACTTGCCCAGGGCTGAAACCCTCATTCAAGACAAGGAATAACTTGAATATATTTTTTGTCTTTCTGAATTATTTAACCCCAATATGCTGAGACTGTTAAAATTTGGAATCCTTAGAAGTTGAAAGGCTAAAACCAGAGTTTAGAATAATATTGACTTAATAGATTTAATTTGCCATTGTTAGAGAAGTATAAAATCATGTAATTCAAGGTTATCCCCAAAGAATGTTATGTTGTTGTTCTACAATGAAGTTACTATCTTTCATGTTAAAACATAAGATATATTTCCTATGAAAACTTGATAAAATAACTTCTCACTCCAATCTATGCAAAGACTATAAAATTGTTTTTCAATGTGTCTCTAAATCCTGTTTAATCAGACATTGCCTTTTAATCCACACATAATTATTTTGTCTTATTCACCTGAAATATATTAACATTTGTCATCAGTGATGAAAACAAGTGAGATTTAAATTTGTAAAATGGCTATCAGGTAAACAAGTTGGTGAATAAGGCAATGTTATAGGAATGTCTGCAAAATGACCTTCTCACTAATTTTCTCCACTCTGATCCTTTCCCCTCTTCCACCAACTCATCTTCCCTAACAAAAGCCGCTATTCAGATTGATGGGTACTCTCCACAGAGGGGATGCACCAGGGATGAAGAGCTAAACGATAGAAGGGTTGATGATAAGCAATCAGAAATCCTGCATAATTAAATGATGCTTTGCTGGCTTCAGCTGAGAGCATTTAAAATGAATTTAATGGGCGTTAGAGGTCCTTGATGAGATCTTGTTCGGCTGTGACATTATCCTTAAAGGAAGTCTTCTGTAATGTCTGGAGAAATACCATTTCAGTGATCAGATTGAATTGTAGCTATGATCCTTTTTCTTAGCAGTCAGTTTCAATGTTCTCCTTAGATGGCAAATTGAGGTTCTTAGACATGGGACTGCCTCTGTCTCATAATGGCTTCAGGCATTTTTCGGTTTTCTAGGCTGATTTGAGTTTAAGGGGTCAGAAGTCAGCTTTTAAGAGAATCTTACAATTCAGCATTTATTGGATGCTTACAATGAGGCAGTCATTATTCTAAGGTTTACAGGGTCTAAAACAAATAGAAACATGACTACCTGCAAGTACTTCATACTATGTTGGTAATAAGCAAATACCAATAAAATAAACAATAACAAATTATGTAAAAGTCGGAAATATAATTTGTTCTTTACCCGTGTCAACTTATGTTGGCTTGCCGTCTTCTAGTTGTCATTAAGTTTTAACAGAGAAGTATGCAGATCAAAAGTGACAAATATCCAACTATTTGTGTGTCCATTTGTCTTGTGATCTAGGCTTTGATATATATATATATATATATGTATGTTGGTTTGTTTGAGAAAATGGGGATAGAACTATACTTAAAATCCCAAATGTTGCTGTTTTCAAAACATCTTTACAGGATAATATATGCAGATTCATATTATTATTTTATAATAGCTGCATCATACTTCATTTTATGGTTGTAGTATGATGTGTTAATTTGATATCCTTTCGATAGACATTTAGGCTGATTCTACTTTTCAATAATATTAACATCATTTTATATGTGCAAGGATTTCTGTGGAATGCGAACGGTTACTGGATGCATATGTTTTAGATTTAGAAATATTGCCTAATTGCTCAACAAAATTTTTATGCCAATTTGTACTTCCCCCAGTTACATTTGAAAATACCTGTTCCTCCCACTAAAATGTTGGCTCTTTGAAGGCAGAGCCTTATCCGTATTTTTCCCCATTCCTGGTCTTGTCGCCCGTCACTTGTCTGCAGAGGCTCTCACCGCCCTGCACTGTGCTCCCTGTGCGTCTCTGCACTTCATCACTGCTCGTCCCAACTTGCTCCCACGCTCCAGTCACACTGATTGTGCTTCTAGTTTCTCAAACACACTTGCTCCTCCTTACTTCATACTTTTTGTTCATGTGTGGATTTGGCTTGGAAAGTACTTCCTTCTCCTCTTTGCCCTGCTAACTTCTACTCATCTTTCAGAGTTCAGATCAAATGCTAATTCGCCAAAGGAAAATTCTCCCACCCTAACTGGTGTAGTTCTACTATTACTAACTCCTGTAGCCACAGGAGCCACAATATCTCCACTGTAGCAGTTTTCACTATTTAAAATATATATTTTGTTGTGTGTATGTTTTTTTAAAATGTCTGTCTCCTCTGCTAGCATGTAAGCTCCATGGGGGCAGGGACCATATCTGTTCTGTCCACCAGGAACTCCCATTCTATCGGAGTTTTTTCACCTCTCTCCCTCCCACCGGTCCTGCTCTCGGTCAGGACTACAGCTCTTTGTGTTACAAGCTCTTTCTGTTGCAAGCTCTTTCCGTAACCCTCTGAGGAAGGGAGGGAGAGGGGCTCGCCCCGATAGGCAGAGCAAGGGAGGTAAGCGCCGGCTGTCCGCCCGTTCCCGCAGCCTCCAGCTCTCGGCGGTGCCGCCGCTTGCAGCCGCTCCAGCCTCTGCTGCCGCCGCCGCTGGCTGCTGGCCGCTGGCCACTCGCCGCTGGCCGCTGGCTGCTGGCCGCTGGCCGCTGGTCACTCGCCGCTGGCTGCTTTTTCCCCGGAGACAATCAGACGCGACAGGAAGTTCACTCGATGGGAGAACTCGTTTATTGGGGCTCAGGGCATGGGATATATAGGGTGAAGTCTCCCCCCATCGGTCACCTATGCTAATAAGGTGACTTTACTTTTCTGAATCAGGCACAGAGCTACGCGCATGCGCAGCTGTCTCTGACCGGAGTGGGCGCAGCTAAACCTCAGGGGGCTTTCGGCGGCCACCCCTGCAGCGCGGCTGAGTTCTCAGTGGCCATCTTTGTGGCATGGCTGAGATTCAAAGGCAGTTCTCAGCGGCCACCCTCGTGGCGAGGCTGAGATGCAAAGGCAGTTCGCAGCGGCCACCCTCGTGGCGAGGCTGGATGCAAAGGCAGTTCCCCACACCATTCCTCAACAAACCACCTCATGTATAGTAGGTGACCCATAAATCTTTGCTGAATAAATGCATGTATCCCTGGTGTCTAGTAAAATACCTGGGAACAATAGGTACTCAATGAATTGTGGGGTTTTTTTGGGGTATCATCAATATACAATCACATGAGCAACATTGTGGTTACTAGATTCTCCCCATTATCAAGTCCCCACCACATACCCCATTATGGTCACTGTCCATCAGTGTAGTAAGATGCTATAGAGTCACTACTTGTCTTCTCTGTGCTATACAGCCTTCCCTGTGCTCCCCGCCCCCTACATTATGTGTGCGAATCCTAATGCCCCTTATTCCCCTTCATCCTCCCTTCCCACCCATCCTCCTCAGTCCCTTTCCCTTTGGCAACTGTTAGTCCATTCTTGGGTCTGTGAGTCTGCTGCTCTTTTGTTCCTTCAGTTTTTGCTTTGTTCTTATACTCCACAGATGAGTGAAATCATTTGGTACTTGTCTTTCTCCACCTGGCTTATTTCACTGAGCATAATACCCTCTAGCTCCATCCATGTTGTTGCAAATAGAAGGATTTGTTTTCTTCTTATGGCTGAATAATATTCCATTGTGTATATTTACCACATCTTCTTTATCCATTCATCTACTGATAGACACTTAGGTTGCTTCCATTTCTTGGCTATTGTAAGTAGTGCTACGATAAACATAGGGGTACATATGTCTTTTTGAAATTGGGCTGCTGCATTCTTAGGGTAAATTCCTAGGAGTGGAATTCCTGGGTCAAATGGTATTTCTATTTCTAGTTTTTTGAGGAACCTCCATACTGCTTTCCACAATGGTTGAACTAGTTTACATTCCCACCAGCAGTGTAGGAGGGTTCACCTTTCTCCACATCCTCGCCAGCATTTGTTGTACCAACTGGTATGAGGTGATATCTTATTGTGGTTTTAATTTGGATTTCCCTGGGTAATTAGCAATGTGGAGCATCTTTTCATGTGCCTGTTTGCCATCTGAATTTCTTCTTTGGAGAAGTGTCTGTTCACATCCTCTGCCCATTTTTTAATAGGGTTATTTGCTTTTTGGGTGTTGAGGCATGTGAGTTCTTTATTATAAATTGTTATTCCGTGGAGTATTTTATGGTTTTGCACTTCTGTTCCCACACTAGATATTATATTTTTAAAAATTCATACCAACCTAGCTAAATGAAAATCCTTATTGAGATTTGATTTGCACTTCTTTAATTACAGTGAGATCTATTTTCACAGTTGTTGTTTCATGTTTACTATTGTATTTTATTTCTTTGGAGAATTCCTAATCCTTGTTCTTTGTGCATCTTTTCTTAGGATAAAGAACAGTGTCTGTTCTCCAGTATAGACAAAAACATGAAGGGCGATACAGCTTGTAACTTGGGCTGCTGTGTCTCTGCTGCCTCCTGTAGCAACTAAGGTAGGAGAAGTACCCTCCTTTTCATACCACTGTTACAAAACTTACCAACTCTGCTTCTAACAGGGCTTGACGGCTTTCAAAAAACAGTTCCTTTAGTTTTACTCTCTCGTCCTTTCCTGAGAACTCAGGAACCAGCCTTTTCCATGCCTTTGTCATAACAGTTTTTAATATCTGAAAAGTTTCTAGTTTACTGATCGGTTTGCATATTTATCATTTGTGTATTCCCTCCTCACTAGCCCCCAATAAGAAGGAATTGTTTTGAACTCTATATGTTTCTTGTTCAGTGACTTCTTCACTGGCAGCAACAGTAGCTGGAATATAGTGGGTGATCTGTAATTATCCATTGACCACTTCGGGGGCTGGTCTATCTAAGAAACTTTCCAAGTTACAGGCATCATGATGTTAAAAAGAAAAAGAAAGAAAAAAATCATCTGTCTCTTCCAGTATTGAGAGTTTTGTTCCAGATCTCTGCTTCTTTGTCATCTCTCACATTGGGATGAAATTTTCCCCTGGATGATTCTGTTCTTCAAGCAAACAGAGCCCATCCAGGTACCAGACCCTACCAGGACCCATTTGCAGGCCTATGGAGATCCTGGGAGGCATTACAGTACAGTTAGATGGCTGTGCCCCCAGATGGGTGGCTAACTACCCAGGCTCTGGTTCAGAAGCAGAGTTACATATATGGCTCCACCCCCATCCCAGCTGTATAACCTTGGGCAATTTTTTTTGCTTTCTTATATCTGCTTTTTCCTTGATTGCCTAACTTTCCTCAATTGAACTAAGAGCGCCTGCCATGTATGGTTAGTGTGAGGATTAACAGAGGTAATATATGTAAAGCACTTTGAGCAGCCCCTGACATATAGTAAGTGCTTGATAGATGTTGTTATTACTATATTAGTCCGGGCTCCTAACTAGAGTTATGTGTCTGTCTTCCTCTCTTGAGGTTAACAAGGTATCTGCATATATAAAGGTGGTGGCCAAGGTAGATAGGGTCTGTTTGCAAATTACTGCCCAGGAATTATTATTTTTAAAAGTCCCTTCATGTAAAGTGCCAGACAGTTTTAATTCTGATTTTTTCCCCCCACAAATGCCTGCAGTGGGAATAGGTGTTATCTTATTTCATAGAAAAGTCTGAGGTATAGAAAGGTTACATGATTTGCTCAAGGACATAACAAATGAATGGTGACTGGGAGATAGAAATTATATGACTTCGAGTCCACTGTCCCAGACCAGGCTCATCCTATTTAGATGTTATGTTCGTACTTAATATTGTAGATCCAAATGACCTGGCCTCATCTCGCATTTCCTGTATTGCAGCAGTATGCAGATGGTGGCCATAAAAGGAAGGTTACAAGTCAAATGTTGTATCATGGACAGAAAGACTATAAAATTGAAACATGATCCTTCCTATTATTCCACTTTTATATGAGGCCTAATCTTTCTCTTTACCCACATGAAAATACTATTTATTTGCTTTGTGGAGAAGGCATAGTCTGGTTTGAAATTATTTCTGTCAATTTCAAAATAAAGTTATCAACTATATAAAATAAAAAAAGATCACCTTGGCAACTTCAAAAATAATATAGTATGCTATTATAACAGGTAAAGTTTATACTAGCAGCAATTTATAATAAAACATTAAATCCATATTTATTGCGTGAAAAAATATAAATTGGAACACATTTGTACCCAGTACTTTATAGCCATATACGATATTAGAAGAGAAAGCTGTAATACAGAATGGAACTACAGAAATAGAGAAATATTTCCTAGAGCTGTTTTAGTGACTGACACAAAATAAGCTCCTTTTGTTAAAATTGCGTATGGTATTTCATGACGTGAAACCTGGAGTAG
Organism: Phataginus tricuspis; assembly: GCA_029783875.1. NCBI lineage: Eukaryota > Metazoa > Chordata > Mammalia > Pholidota > Manidae > Phataginus > Phataginus tricuspis. Next base: position 30,997,532 of record JAQQAC010022866.1, on the reverse strand, counting down.
AGACTTAGGGAAAATGGCACTGTATCTAGTGCCTTGGAGTGGAATTAATCAGCCTGGGTTTGGGAAATAGGAACAGACCAGAGCATCTGGCTGTGGAGCCGAGGTGGGGCAGCCGGAAACAAACGTGTGAAGTGGCAAAAAGGGTGATCCTTCCAACAGCAGCAGGAAGGGCAGTGGTCCAAACACCACATGCGGCAGTGAAGACCAGACGATGCACAGAGCCCATAACAGGGTGGCCGTGTTGACTCAGAGGGAGAGACAGGCCGGTGGCCGGCACCACCCCTGAGAGGGTCACCGGGGCAGCTGTGCGAGCAGGGACCGGGTGAAGGGGCACTTGGGTTGAAGCCAGGGTCCCAGCTGTGGAAGGGAGAGATCCCAGCCAATGGCCACAAGGGCCAGTAAGAGGACATCAGATGCACTGTTTGGGTCTCTCTGTATTCTAGAAGAGGGAGGAAATAGTGGAAGAGAAAAATATCAAATGGGAAAAAAAACAGGCCCAACTAGTAGGATAAGATACCCCAGGCTAGCAAAGCCTTGAACCATGTCAGTTCACATAATGACTTTTGCTGTAAATCACACACTACTTCTGTTAATAAAAAGAAAACCCCAATGTTCTGTGACTTCCTGAACACCTGTTCTATGTCAAGGACTTCTTACCTTACACAACTCTCATAAAACCTCTGCTAGGAAATGGTATTACACTCATTATGGAGTTGGGGAAACTGAGTCCCCAAATTATTGTATTAATCTCCCAGGGTCACCCAGGGGAAGCATCCACATTCCAGCAGATCTCATAGCTTTTCCACATGGCTTTACGTCACTGCCGCATAGGAGTCCATGTGTCCCAGCAGTTTAAAATATAGATATGGTCATTAAAGCAAACAGCCAATTTGAAAAGGTAACATTTTATAGAATAAGAGACTGTTAATTTGTCTTGTCTTAAATACACACACACACACACACACACACACACACACACACAGAGACTTTTTTTAACGAAGTGTGTAAGCACTGCTTTGGTTATACCTTTCTTTCTCTCAGGAATGGAAATTGCCGGCAAATTCCTCCTACTACGTGGGAGGGTGCTTACCTGTTAAGGAACTTCCAATAGTGTGTAAAATAAGGCCAAATTCACACTAACTTAAACAGAAAATAGATTTGTTTCTTCAGGTAATGAATAGTCAGTGTATATGTGTGGGGTGTCAGAAGCAGACCTATTCAGAAACTTCAGTCATGTCACCAGAGCCACAGTTCTTCCTTCTGAACGTCTCCCAGCTGTCTTCCTGTGTTCACCTAAGGGTGTGCTACTCTTATGGTAGCAAAATAGATGGAGTAGTTCCAGGCTTTACCTTCTCTACACCCAGAAGATGCTAGTTTCTTCGACCCATCCTTCCTAATAAGAATAATGAGAGACTCGCTGTGATGGCGTAACAAAGGTCGTCAGACAGCCAAATGTGGTTTGCTGGTGGGCGCAGGTCTGGGCACTGTGAACAATTCCCAGAGCTGCAGTGGGTCCCACTCAGCCACGAGCACTGAGAGAGGAAGAGTGTGGACTCCTATATATGGAAACTAGGGTTAGTTACTAACACAGTGAACATTGAATGCTGGGCAGCAAACATCTCTTGAACAGGAAAAAGACATAGGAGACGTAGGGTGAATACCTGAACTTCAGTCAGCACCAGGAATTTAACTTACTCTCTGCGTGTATACCTGGAAGCTACCCTTAGCGTTGCTATAAAGTGATCCATGGGATGAGTTTACTTTATGTTTTTGGTGGACAGAAGACATATTCTTCAACATTTTTCCCCTAAGATATAAATGTAATAGATGAACTTGATGAGTAAATCAAACAGCCTGGCGAGATTAGATGAAAATAGAGGTCTCTCTATTCTCCCTTGTCATCGCTTTGTCTTTCTAAATCCTTATCCCTCTTCCCCAAGGAAACCACTATAATAGACATCCTATACAATTTCAGAAATAAAAATGTATACATCAGTGTGTGCTTTTCTGCCTCTATATTTCCATAATAGAAAAAGAAGAAACATTTTTCAACTAATTCAAGGACGCTAGTACAACCTTCATCCCAAAACAAAAAGAAAAGATACTCTAAAAATGGGAAAGCCCCAGCCCTTTTGAGTATATAGGTGCCAGAAATGTTAAACAAAATTGCAGATTGAATGCAAATACATATTTAAAAAAAGATGATATACCATGAATAAGTGAGTTTATCTCAGGTGCACAAGAACAATTTCTACCAGAAAATCCATCAATGTTATTCTATTCATCACATTAATAAATTAAAAGTGAAAAATCAAATAATCATCCCATCAGCTGGAAAAGACATCTGATAAAATTACTCATACAACACAAAAATTTTAGTAAATTAGAAATAAAAGGGAACTTCCCTAACCTGATAAATATTACATATAGTAAACAAAAACAAGCATCGATCTCTGTTTCTAAGGGTCAAAACATTACCTTTAAAATCAGGAATGAGACAGAAATTCCCATCATGACTTCTAATGGCAATCCTAGACAATGTAGGGAGACAAGACAAAGGAATTAGAGGAATAAGTAATGAAATGGAGGAAATTAGATGTTAAGATTGTTGTCATGAAAACCCAAAAGATTCCCACAATCATTAGAAATTATAGAAAAAAATTCCCCCAAAGGATTAGATATAAAATTAAACTAGTTTAATCTCTATATAGCAGCAACAAAGTACTTAGAAACGATTAAAGAGAAGATATTTACAATAGTATCAGAGAATATCAAACACTTTTAGAATAAGTATAATAAAAGATATGCACGAAATCTATAGGGAAACTATAAAAAATACTTTAAACACAAAAGCCCTAAATAAAGAATTAATCATGATCAGCATAGGAAACACTGAATATGTAAAGATATAAATTCTCACATTGCAATAGACAGTACATTTCCAGTATTTTAGCAATCAAAATCTAAATAGTTTCTTGACTTTGAAAGATGATACTAAAATTTTTATGAAAGAGCAAAGGACCAAGACTAACTAGACTGTTTTTGAAAAAAGAGTAGAAAGTTACCCTATCAGATACCATGATTTACAATGAAGCTATCATTGGTACAGAGATGGACCCATTGACCAGTAGAATAGAGAACCCAGAAACACACCTGCACGTTTATGGGATGTTGAAATACTATAAATGAGGCATTTCATATCAGTGGAAGAATGAAGGACAGTTCAATAAATGGAGCTGGAGAAAAGGTTATGTGAAAAAAGATGACTTTGGATCTCTATGTAATAGACAAGAAACTTCAGAAGGATTAAGGATTTACATGTCAAAAACAAATTTTAGAACTTAATAGAGGCCCTGTATGACTGTTAGCTATACTGTAGTCAAGTCATAAACACACAAAAGATATTATGCGGCAGTCAAAATTAATGAATTAAGCTGACAAACAACAATGTGGATGACCCTAAGAAATCTCTAAAAGAAAAAGTAAGTCCTAAAAGATATCTATAGCATGATGCTTTTTTTATAAAGATTAAAAAAACAAAAACATACATATATAGAATATGTTAGGAAAATTTTTATAGTCTTGCATTTTACCTTTAGTTCTGTGTTCCATTTTGAGTTAATTTTTGTAAAGTGTATAAGTTCTGCTGTGTCTCCCTTCACTTTTTCTTTCCTTTTCTTCTTTTTTTTTTTGCATATGGATGTTCAGTTCTAGCACCATTTGTTGAAGAGAATGCACTTGTTTCCATTGTATTATCTTTGCAACTTTGTTAAGGATCAATATGTGGGTCTTTTTCTGGGCTCTCAGTTCTGTTCAACTGATCTATTTGTCTATTCTATTACCAATACATATTTTATTGATTATTGTAGTAAATAATCAATTACTAGAAAATAAGCTTTCTAGTAAATCTTGAAGTCAGGTGGTGTCAATCCTCCAACTTTGTTTCTTCTTCTATATTGTGGCTATTCACCTCTCCATATAAACTTCAGAATCAGTTTGTCAATATCCACAAAACTAATTGCTAGGATTTTGCTTAGGATTGCATTAACTTGGTGGATCAAGTAGGAAAGAACTCACATCTTGGTAATATTGTTTTCCTATCCATGAACATGGAATATCTCTTCACTTATTTAGTTTTTCTTTGATTTTGTTCATCTGAATTTTGCAGCTTTCCTCACATAGATCTTGAACATATATTGTTAGATTTCATTTTGGGTGGTACTATTGTAACTGGTATTGTGTTTATAAATTCAAATTCCACTTGTTCATTGCTGTATATTGAAAAGCAACTGATTTTTGGATAATGAACTTATGTCTTGCTATAACCCTAATTAGCTTCAGTATTTTTTGGCAGTTCTTTCAACTTTTCTACATAGATGAATATGATCATCTATGAGCAAAGATGGATTTGTTTCTTCCTTCCCCATCCATATACCTTTTATTTCCTTCTCTTGTCTTACTGCATTAGCTAGAACTTCCACTGTGATTTTTGAAAAGGAGTAGTGAGGGGGAACATCCTTGCCTTATACCTCAACTTAGTGGGAAAACTTTAAGTTTATCACTGTTAATTATGACATTAGCTGTAGGTTTTCTGTGGCCACTCTTTATCAAGTTGAGGAAGTTTTCCAGTATTCTTAGTTTATTGAGACTTTTTACCATGAATGGGTGTTGGGTTTTCTCAAATGCTTTTTCTGCATCTGTTGAGATGATCATGTGATTTTTATTTTTCAGCCCATTGATGTGTTGGATTATATTAATTGACTTTTGAATTTTGAACAGCCTTGCTTGCCTGGGATAAATCCCACTTGGCCATGGTGTATAATTCTTTTACTATATTGTTTGATTTGATTTGATAATATTATGTTACACATATACATATATGTAATATATATGATACATAAGCATATATAATTGAATTCACTATTGCTATTTTTATTTTTGAACAAACTATTTGTTAGATCAATTAAGAATAAGAAAAAAATATTTCATTTTACTTTCCTTTAATCCTTCTTTGATGCTCTTCTTTTCTTTATGTAGATCTGAATTTCTGATCTGTTGTTTTCCTTCTCTCTAAGGAAATTATTTTAACATTTCTTTCAAGATAGGTCTTCTGACATTATATGCATTCAATTTTTGTTTGCCTCAGATAGCCTTTATTTCTCCTTCCCTTTTGAAGAATAATTTCATAGGGTACAGAATTCTAGGTTGGGTTTTTTTTTGTCTCAATACTTTGTATATTTTACTCCACTGTTTCCTTGCTTGCATGGTTTCTAAGTTGGATGTAATTCTTATCTTTGTTCCTCTGTGGGTTTTTTTCTCCCACTGGCTTCTTTCAGGATTTGTTTTCTTCTTTGTTTTTATGTAATTTGAAAATGACATCCCTGGGTGTAGGTTTTCTGGAATGAATCCTGTTTTGTGTTTTCTAAGCTTCTCAGATCTGTGTTTTGGTGTCTGACATTAACTTGGAGAAATCTCAGTCATTATTGTTTTGAATATTTTTAAATTTCTTTCTCTCTTTTCCTTCCAATATTTCCATTTTGCATATATTACATCTTTCATAGCTGCCCAACAGTCCTTGGATATTCTGGGGGTTTTTTTTCAGTCTTTATTCTCTTTGCTTTTCAGTTTTGGATGTTTCTATTGAGATAACCTTAAGCTCAGAGATTTTTCCCTTAGCCGTGGCCAGTCTACTAGTAATTCCATCAAAGGCATTGTTCAATTATGTTATGGTATCTTCTATCACTAGCATTTTTTTTTTTGGTACCTTCTTAGGATTTCCACCTTTCTGCTTACATTACCAATCTGTTCTTGCATGCTGTCTACTTTATCTGTTAAGTACCTCAGCATATTAATCACAGTGTTTTATATTTCTGGTCTGATAATTTCAACATCCCTGTGGTATCTGGTTTTGATATTTGCTCCATCTTTTCAAACTGTGTTTTTTGCCCTTAGTATGCTTTTGGTATGATAATATCCCAGCAGGTTAGACTCTGCTTAACTAATTTATCCTGAGATCAGGCCTTATTGAGAAGAATAGAGTAATCTGGTATACTTAAAAATTGTTCCTTTTCCCCTCCCCCTGCTGGAAGCACTAAAGCATTTTTCTTAGATATTTATTGTAAGAATCCAGTCAAGCTTCTGGAGGTGAATCTCACAAAACTGTGGAGCCTCCCTAAGACTAGGTCTTCCTGGGGTTTTTAACTCTCAAGAGTTATCTGCACTGAGCCTCCAGCAACATGCCAATTACAGTTCATGTTTTTCTTCCCTGGCACTGGTTCCTGCAGTTTCCACTCATCAGTCTCTGTTACAGTAAATTTTAGCCTCTACATTTATGAGTAGGTCTCTCAAGTCTTGGGGACAGTGGTTTACTCTGTGTCTTTACCTATTATGTGTCCTGGAAGTGTATTTGGTATTTCAGTCTGTTCATCTTTTTACTTGATGTTAGGATGCTGTGGTAGCTTTTATATATGAACCAGAAACTGGAATTATAATTGTATTAGATTTTTATTGCTACTGTAACAAATTACCACAAACAGTGATTAAAAAAACATATATTTAATATCTTACAGTTCTGGTGGTCATAAATCTGAAATGGGTCTCACTGGACTAAAAGCAAGGTGATGGCAGAGCTGTGTTCCTTTGGTAAGCTCTGGGAACATTCCATTTTGTTACCTTTACCAGCTTCTAGAGGCTATCGGCATTCTTTGGCTTATGGTCCCTTCCTCCATATTCAAAGCCAGCAATGGCTGGTTAAGTCCTCTTATATCACATTACTCTGACACCGACTTTTTTGCCTACCTCTTTCACTTTTAAGGACCCTTGTGATTTCATTGGGGGTGCCCAGCAAAATCCTGAATAATCCCCCTATTTTTTAGTTAACTCATTAATGGCTTCAATTCTATCTGCAACATTAATTATTCCCCCTTGCCATACTATCTTCACAGGTTCTAGGGATTAGGGCCTGGGCATCTTTGGACAGTATTGTCCTGCTCACCACAGCAATTACAAATCTTGTGACTTTTAAGACAGATTTTCAGACAACTAATGATTCCTATATAAATAGCTACTTGCAGTGGTAGAGATCATACTATGTCTTCTGTTGTCTATTAATATTGATATAAAGATGGCCATTCTATTTTAATTCTTCAGCTTTCTAGTCATGAGACAATCACTCTTAATTTACAAAGCAGAATCCACATCTGTGTTTTAATACATCCAGTAGGGTAGCTCCTTAATTATACTAAGGTCTCCAAAATACTTCAAAAACATATTTAATTGGTGGATTTAATTACATTTACTCTCTTGGCCACATTTGTCCAACTTGTCAGATGAGCAACATTTATATATATATGTCTAAATTCACTACTATATGTTCAGATCAGAGGCAAACAGAGGAAAGACTGCTAATACAAAACAAGTATAAAATTTAACTGGCATTCAAGTGAAGTAGATAAAGAGTAAAATATTTTTTATAGTTCTTATTTAAATTTTTTATAAAATGGAATTTATATTTATACTCAACAACTTTTAGGAAAAAAAATTCCATTAGAAATTACATTCTCTCTATTTATACAAGATTGGAATATTTCAAGACATTCATCAGTTATTACCAGAGCAAAATCACATACAACTACCATTTTAAATCAAATTAAAAACAATTTAAAAATTTTACAACTAATAATTAAACAATTACATAAACAATTTAAAATAATAGCTTTTGCAATTTTTTTAACCTGGATATTTTTTTTTCTTGGAATAGCTTACCTATATTCTCTAATAATGGTTGCCATTTACTTAATTTTTTAATGTAATTTTGCTGAAATTACATTTTGATAATTTGCAATGACCTATATTTAACAAATCATAAAATATATAGGCATAGTAGCTTTTATCTCAGCAGATATATATGGCTGATCCCAACTGCTACCGCCTTTTACAAATGCAAGTCAAAGGTGGGTAGAAATAACATTTCAGAGCCCCTTCTTGTTGTGTTAATCTCCAGGCATCCATATTATGTATGTATGCTTTAATATTGGAGTCTCAAGGTCTCAAAAGCTTTAGGGAAAGCATCTTCAGAACCAAATAGAAATGTACTTTATTTTAATTGTCTTCCATTTTAAAACCAAATCCATAACAGGTATTGCAGGACCTGAATGTTTATATAGCATAACCTCTATTTTTATCATGCTCCATTATTTATGTACTCTATTCTGCCAACACAAGTTAATTAACTTGCTTTGTGCTTGGTATACAGGTGTTAGTACCATCACATTTTACTGGTAGACACCTTCAGAAAATGAGTATGTAAACGGTATACCTACACACATTCTGCATACAGATTCTGTTTAACACCACTAAAAGGAAAGCAGAAAGTAAGGCAGAACTTCCCTGAAGAGACGAGAGATGTAAGGAAATGTTTTAACCAGTGTTTGGAACCTAGTTTGTTGAATTTAATTGACTGAACCTGGGTTAGAAAAGCAAATATTGTAAGGTCTGTGGAGGATACAAATATAAATATGATGAAGTTCTATCTCTCTGAGTTTAAAATAAAAAAAGGCAGATGCATTTGTAACTATGATACTGTCAGAATGTTACAGAAGAGGGAAGGGAATATGAGATATTTAAATTTTTTTAAATTAAATATCATTAATATACAATCTTATGTTGGTTTAAAATGTACATCACAGTGGTTCAAGAGTACCCAGGATTCACTTATATTGTGATTGCAAATTATTGTGCCCCTTGTTCCCTTTCCCTCCCTCACACCCACCCCAACCCTTCCTCCTTGGTAACCACTAGTCACTTCTCAGTGTCTATGAGTCTACTGATGTTTTGTTCCTTCTGTTTTGTTTTGTTTTTATATTCTACAAATAAGTAAAATCACATGGTATTTGTATTTCTCCTCCTGGCTTATTTCACTGAGCATAATACCCTCTAGATCCTCCATGTTGTTGTAAATGGTAGTATTGCCTTTCTTTTTATGGCTGAATAATATTCCATTGTATATATGTACCACAGTCTTCTTTATCTATTCATCTATTGATGGACAGATTGCTTCCATATCTTGGCTATTGCAAATAGTGCTGCAATAAACATAGGGGTGCATATGTCTTTTCAAATCAAGGATTTTGTTTTCTTCAGGTAAATTCCTAGGAGTGGAATTATTGGGTCAAATGGTATTTCTATTTTTAGCTTTTTGAGGAACCTCCATACTGCTTTCCAGAGCAGTTGCACCAATTTATATTCCCACCAACAGTGTAGGAGGGTTCCTCTTTCTCCCCATCCTCACCAGCATTTGTTATTTCTTGTCTTTTGGATGTTGGCCATTCTAGCTGGTGTGAACTGATATCTTATTGTGGTTTTAATTTGCATTTTGCCAATGATTAGTGATGTGGAGCATCTTTTCCTGTGCCTGTTGGCCATTTGTATTTCTTCTTTGGAGAAGTGTCTGTTCAGGTCCTCCACCATTTCTTAATTTGGTTATTTGTTTTTTGGGTGTTGAGGTATAAGAGTTCTTTATATATTTTGGATGTCAACCCCTTATCAGATATGTCATTTATGAATATATTCTCCCATACTGTAGTATACCTTTTTGTTATGCTGATGGTGTCCTTTGCTGTAGAAGCTTTTTATTTTGATGTAGTCCCACTTGCTCATTTTTTCCTCTCTGAGGAGATATGCCTAGGAAAAAATTGCTTGCTTATATTCAAGAGATTTTTGCCTATGTTTTCTTCTAAGAGTTTTATGGTTTCATGATTTACATTCAGGCCTTTGATCCATTTTGAGTATACCTTTGTGTATGGAGTTAGACCATAATCCAATTTCATTCTTTTATATGTAGTTGTCCAGTTTTGCCAGTACCAGTTGTTGAAGAGGCTGTCATTTCCCGATCGTATATTGACAGTACTTTTATCATATATTGATTTCCTACATATGTGTGGGTTTATATCTCAGCTGTCTATTCTGTTCCATTGATCTATGGGTCTGTTCTTGTGACATTACTATAGTGCTTTGATTACTGTAGCTTTGTAGTAGAGCTTGAAGTCAGGGAGCATAATACCCACAGCTTTGTTGTTCTTTCTCAGGATTATTTTGGCTATTCAGGTCTTTTGTGATTCTATGTGAATTTTAGAACTATTTTTTCTAGTTCATTGATGAATGCTTTTCATATTTTGATAGGGATTCTATTTTGTGGGGGCCTCAGCTGTTGGTGTTCAGTGGGTGGGCATCTTTCTGTCTATGCTTGCAGTTTGCTTCAGCTGCTGCCTTTGTGATCAGCTCAGGAGTCTCTGTTCAACTCATTGTGTGCAGAGCTGCCCTTTTCCTGGCTTGCAGCAATGGCAGGGCTTTGGGCAGGGTGGCCATTTTGACAATATTAATTTTTCCTATCCATGAGCATGGGATAGATTTCAATTTATTGGTGTCTTCTTTTTCTCTCATGAGTGGCTTGTAGTTTTCAGAGTATAGGTCTTTCACTTCCTTGGTTAGGTATATTCCTAGGTATTTTATTCTTTATGATGCAATTGTAAATGGAGGTGTTCTTCTGATTTCTCTTTCTGCCAATTTGTTGCATCAGATTTCTGTGTATTAATTTTGTATCCTGCAACTTCGCTAAATTCAGTTATTAGTTCCACTAGTTTGTTGGTGGGTTCTTTAGGGTTTTCTATATATAATAATATAATGTAGTCTACAAACAGCTAAGCTTAATTTCTTCTTTAGAGGAAAAGCTTCTTGATTTTTGCTGTTAAGTATGATGGCTGTGGGTTTGTTGTATATGGCCTTTATTATGTTTAGTTACTTACCCTTTATACCCATTTTGTTGGGAGATTTTATAATGAATGGATGTTGAATTTTGTCAAATGCTTTCTTAGCTTCTATTGAGATGATCATGTGGTTTTTATCCTTCTCTTTGTTAATGTAGTATATTATATTGATTAATTTACAAAGTTGTACCATCCTTGTGTCCCTGGAATAAATACCTTTGGTCATTATGGATGATCTTTTTGATGTATTTTTTAATTCAGCTTGCTAATATTTTATTGGGGATTTTTGCATCTATGTTCATCAGGGATATTGGTCTGTAATTTTCTTCATGGTTTTGGTCTCAGAGTTATGCTAGTCTCATAGAATGAGTTTGGAAGTGTTCCCTCCTCTTCTACTTTTTGGAAAACTTTAAGGAGGATGAATATTAGGTCTTCTCTAAATGTTTGATAAAATTCAACTGTGAAGCTGTCAGGACATGGAATTTTATTTTTAGATAGTTTTTGGCACTGCTTCATTTTGTTGCTGGTAATTGGTCTGTTCAGATTTTTTGTTTCCTCCTGAGTCAGTCTTGGAAAGTTGTATTTTTCTAGGAAGTTGTGCATTTCTTCCTGATTGTCCAATTGTTGGCATATAATTTTTCATATATTCTCTAATAATTCTTTGCATTTCTGTGGTATCCATTGTGATTATTCCTTCTTTGTTTCTGATTCTGTTTATGTGTGCACACTCTCTTTTTTTCTTGATACATCTGGCTAGGGGTTTATCTATTTAGTTTGTGTTGTCAAAGAACCAGCTCCTGGTTTCATTGATTTTTTTCTATTGTTTTATTCTTCTCAATTTTATTTGTTTCTGCTCTGATCTTTATTATGTCCCTCCTTCTGCTAACTTTCGGCTTCACTTGTTATTCTTTCTCTAGTTTCTTTAATTGTGATTTTAGACTGTTTATTTGGGATTGTTCTTGTTTTATGAGGTAAGCCTGTATTGCTGTGTACTTCCCTCTTAGAACTGCCTTTGCCACCTCCCACAGATTTTGAGCTATGGCGTTTTCGTTTTCATTTGTCTCTATGTATTGCTTGATTTCTGTTTTAATTTGATCATTGATCCACTGATTATTTAGAAGCATGTTGTTTAGCCTCCATGTGTTTGTGGGCTTTTTTGTTTTGTTTTCTTTGTGTAATTTATTTCTAGTTTCTTACCACTGTGGTCTAAGAAGCTGCTTGATACAATTTCAATCTTTTTAAATTTATTGAGACTCTTCTTGTAGCCTAGTATGTGATCTATTTTGGAGAATGTTCCATGTATACTTGAGAAAAATGTGTATCCTGCTGCTTTTGGGTGGAGTGTTCTATAGATATCTGTTAAGTGCATCTGATCTAATGTGTTGTTCAGTGCCTCTGGTTCCTTATTTATTTTCTTTCTAGTTATCTATTAATGTGAGTGGTGTTTTAAAGTCTTCTAAAATGAATGTGTTGCAATATATTTCCTCCTTTAATTTTGTTAGTATTTGTTTTAGGTTCTCTTATGTTGGGTGCATAGATATGTATAATGTTTATATCTTTTTGTTGGACTGATCCCTTTATCATTATGTAATGACCTCCTTTGTCTCTTGTTACTTTCTTTGTTTTGTTACTAATCCTGCTTTTCTTTCTTCCTTTATTTGCATGAAAAATCTTTTCCTATCCCTTCACTTTTAGTCTGTGTATGTCTTTGGGTCTGAAGTGAGTCTCTTGTAGGCAGCATATAGATGGGTCTTGTTTTGTTATCTATTTTGTAATTCTGTGTGTTTTGATCAGTGCACTCAGTCCATTTACATTTAAGGTGATTATTGATAGATATATACTTACTGGCATTTATTAATTGTTTTCTTGCTATTTTTTATTGCTCCTTTCTATTCCTTTCTTCCTCTCTTATACTATTCTCTTGTTATTGATGGTTTTCTTTAGTATTATAATTTAGTGTTCTTTAGATTTATCTATTTGTTTATTTATATTTTGTTTTTATATTCTTTGTAGGCTTTTTTGGTTACCAAAGGTTCAAGGATACCTTCCTTAATATATAATAGTCTATCTCAAATTGCTGATTACTCTATTTCAAATATAATCTATAATCTAAAAGCACTTTTTTCCCTTCTTCCTCCTCCACATTTTTTGTGTTAGATGTTGTAATCTGTACTTTTTGTGTATCCCTTGACTGATTTTCTGTATATTTGATTTGCTTCTTTTGTTTCATTTTAATTTCTTACTTTCTTGGTAGTTATTTGGTCTACTACCTTTACTGTGGATTTATTTGCACTAGTGAAAGATATTTAGCTTTAGAAGCATTTCCATCTATAGCAGCCCCTTTAACATATCCTGCATGGCTGGCTTAGTGGTGGTGAATTCCATTAATTTTTGTTTATCTGCACATTGTTTAATCCCTGCTTCAAATTTAAATGATAATCTTGTTGGCTAGAGGATTCTTGATTGGAGGTCCTTCTGTTTCAGTACATTAAATTTATTGTGTCACTCTCTTCTGGCTCAGAGTTTCTGCTGAGAAGTCTGATGATAGCCTCATGGGATTTCCTTTATAAGTAATCTTTTTTTTTTCTTGCTGTTTTCAACACTCTCTCTTTATCTGTGATCTTTGCCATTTTAATTATTTTATGTCTTGGTGTTGTCTTCCTTGGGTTCCTTTTGTTAGGGGCTCTCTGAGCTTCTATGACCTGAGTGTTTATTTCCTTCCTCAGATTGGGGGAGTTTTCAACAATTATTTCCTTAAAGAGTCTTCTTATCCCTTGTCTCTCTCTTCTCCTTCTGGTATCCCTATTATGCGAATATTGTTTCATTTAGATTGGTCACATAGCTCTGTTACCATTCTTTCATTCCTAGAGATCCTTTTTTTTTCTGTTCCTCAGCTTTTTTGTTTTCCTCTTCTCTAATTTCCATCTCATTCACTGCCTCCTCTACCTACACTAATCTACTCTTAAATCCCTCCATTTTATGTTTCATTTCAGATACTGTATTATTTAGCTCTGAGTGGCTCTTTTTCAGTCTTATATCTCTTTAGGTTCTCCCTGAGTTCTTGAATACTTTCTGTAAATCCATGAGCATGTTTATGACTTTTATTTTGAAATACTTATCATGAATATTGGTGATATCCATTTCATTTAGCCATTTTTCTGGGGCCCGGTCCTGTAGTTTTGTTTAGAACATATTCCTCTGCCTACTCATTTTGTCAGGGTTTCTGTGTTTCTTACTGTGTATTATATGGCTCTGCCATGCTTCCTGGCCTATTGAGTAATAGCTTTATGAAGAAGGCATCCTATTGTGCCCAGAAGCTCAAGATTCCTTACTCTCTAGTGCCTGGAACTCGTTGTGGGCAGAGCTACCCTTTGCCTGGCTTACAGCAATGGCAGGGCTACAGGGATAATGGGTTGGGTGGGCTGATGTACAGCTCTGCCTAGGCCAGACACACAGCACCAGGCTTGGACACCCACAGGGAGGAAGGACCTCTTGGGTCCTGGCTCCTGTGGGCACCTCCCTGATTGGGCCAAAAAAGATCCAAGGAAGCTGGGAGAGTCTCCCTCTGCCTGCCAGGCAGCAAAGTCTGACATTATTGGTGGGCCTAGTTGCTTGGCTCCCAGCAGCAACCACCAGGAAGAGCCTTGGGGCTGCATTGTCAGCAAGGGGGATGGAGTATCTGGTGCTCCCAAGAAGTTCCAATCTGTTGGGCCAAAGAAGGGCTGGGATGTATCTGCCACCTGCCCTTTCTCCTAAGGAGAGAATTCTGTCCAACCCTCACCCCCTTGGCATCCCTCCACGGCTGGCAAGTCCTTTAAACTGCCACCTCTGCTTTGGGTCTCAGGGCTGGCAGAATGTTCCTGTTCTCCACAATGGCTGGAGTCTAACTTTCCCAGAGTGTTCCACCTGTCCCTGGTGTCCAGTCTGGCTAATTACCAGAACCCAATGTAATGTGGACTTGTCCCAGAGCAGATCTCCAGGGCCAGGTGTGTAGCTCTCCTGGGTTCTTACCCCTTCCCTGTTCCTCTCCTCTATCTCCTGCCTATAGAGTGGGGTTGGGAGAGGGCTTGGGTCCCACTCAATCTTGGATCTGGCACTTTACCCTTTTCTGTATGGTCTTCTTTTCTTCCTCTGGTGTATGTGGTCTGTTCTGCAGTCTTCAGGTCATTTTCAGGCTTAATTGTATTTGCCATATTTTCTTCTTTTATGCATTTTTGGGAGGAAATTTCTGCCTTACCTTCCTACTGTGCCATCTTTTTCTGGAACTCAATTTCAATTTTAATTTCCTATCTTAGACAGGTTGTGATTTGGGGGTATTTTTAATTTTTTTATTTTGAAATAATTACAGACTTATTAGAAGTTGCAAATGTTGCCTGGAGAAATCCTATATACTCATTGCCAAGCTTCCCCCAATGGTTCTATCTTATATAATTAGTACATTAAACAAATCTAAGAAATTGACATTGATAAAATATAATTAATTAGACTACAGACTTCATTGAGTAGTCTTTTAATATGCATAAATGGAGGAAGGAAGAAGAAAACTTTAGGCTGAAGAAATAGCATTTGGTTGAGGATAGATCATGAGAGAGTTGGACTATTCAAGAAATCTGCTGACTTTAACAAATAGGCCAACCCTTCCACTTTAAAATGAATGAATGAGGCCCAGAGAGATTAGACAACTTGCTTATTTCATTTTCTTGCCTTGGTTAGTGACTGAGTTCAGGTATATTTATACACTATACACCTAAGTGCTGGTTTCTAGGATCTTAATCCAGATATATTAATCCCCAAACTATGTTTTCGCAGATGGAATAAACACAGGATTTTTCTTTTGGAAACTCCATCAAGATCCCATTCTGGGCACATTTTTTCCTGAGTCACTAGAGCCTAGTGCAATGTCTGGCACACAGTACATGCTCAATAAATAATTTATTGAATAAATGAACCAATGAATTTCTTTTTTAACCCCTAGAATTTGGAGGAGAGGCAAATCAACAGAGGATAACTGGAGGATAAATCACAATCACAATTAGCCCACTGCAAGGGAAATTCATTACTAAAAGCCAATTTGCAGTTGGGCAAAGTGACAGCTATAAGAAGGAAGTTGGACAGAGAAGCACATCTAATTTGAATTATGATGAATTAGAAATATACACAGGTAATTAGCCCTGTTTCAGCCTTGCTGTGCAGTAAATCTGTAAATAAAGGTGTGAGCATCCAATATGCAAAACAGTATATTCTCCTTTTCTGTACTTTGAACATATGCATGAGACATCCCTTCATAGGGATCATTATCGTTTTTAGCTTAATTCCAAGTTTAAAAACAGAGTCGTTATGGAAATGCTGCTTTTCCTATTGAACAGTTTGTAGGATAGCTTGTTGCCAAATTAAGCTGCACACAGCACTTGTTAACTTAATTAGCAACCTAACGGCTGAACCTCAGCCTGAGAAAATGCATGTTGGGTTGGATGAAAATCACAGTGAAACTATAGCCACTTCAGAGAAGCACAATCCTGCAGATATTTATTTTCTCTAGTCTTTTGGGCTAGAGAAAAACCCGATGGCCTGGGAACATCTTCCACTTCCTACTGCAGTCTGAATAGCATTACCAAGAGACAGCATCTTCCAGGGCTGTTCAACATGCCTTTTTCAGAAAGCTACGTACAGGAGAATTCCCAAAGGGCTAATGGATATACTTGTGCTTCCCTCAATAGCAGAGAAAGCAAACTAATTAATTAGAGGACACATTGAATGAACTCCATTTATCACCAAATGGCCCAAGTGATAAATAGATTATTTAAGAGTTTATTGAAAGCAGGAATCAAGGCATTTGCCAAGGATTCAACCTGGTGTGTCTGTAAATGTCCCTAGATTAGCAGCAGTTCAAGACTTCTTGCTGGAGACAGACGAACATTTTATGTGATAGAAGGTTGTGTTGACTCACCAACAGATCTTAAATTTGTTGTCAGGTTGTCTCTTCTTTAGAGCCTATTGGTGTTCCTCTGGTTCAGGTGTAACCTGGGGCAAATAGTCACCCTGTTTCTGATTCTTGGAAAACAGGCTCAGGTGTGATATGCTGGCGTAATATGGGCACAAGCTTATTCCTGATGTCACTCTGTCATCTCAAAATGCAGAATTTTCTGCCTTCAGACTGCTGTGTACTTTGAGTGAAAATGGTTCACTTTGAATGAGCTATGAGAGAATCAGAGAGGAGAGAGACCTAGAATCAATGAAGGCTATTGTAATTTTGATTATATACTGAGGATATCTATTTGATGAGCTTAGAGATTTATCTAAATAGCGATTTTTAATTTCTTTGATTATTACATATATTGCAGTTTTTTTTCTTAATCCTACCATCCATTTGTGGCATGCCTCCTTGGCCTCTGGCATACAGAAGAAAAACAATAGTACATAAAGAAAAATGGGTTTTGCTGACAGGTCACTTGTTCCCATTTTCTCCCTTATTTTCTTTATGTGAGCCTCTTTTCTCTTGTAACCCGTCATGTCACTGCATTTTGTCAGGGCCTTAGAAGCCCACATTGATTCTTTTCTCACATACAGAAAAAAATGCTGATCTAGCTGCAGTATATTTTGTGCCACTAAACACTTTGGGGAAGGCCTAGTAAATGGGGGACAATTCTATTGTTAAGTTGTTCCTTCAAACTAATTCCAAGATTTGTGTGTGAACCTTAATCTGAGAAAGTCCGCTATTTGTCTTGGAAGTTATATTAGCTGTTATCAAACTAAAGAAAAATGTTCCTAATTATTTGAGGAATTGTTCTATGGTATCTCATTATGGGGAAAACATATTGATTTTGGAATGCAGTACAACCGGGAAAAATGAAAAGACATGTTGGTTCCTGCATAAGGATGACATATCTCATGTCCTCTGTCTCCATTTCATGGCATTTTTTATCCATCTTGATGTAACAGTTGATACTTTACAGATCATCTTTATATGATGTGGCAGCTCAGTGTGAATGCCTAGGTAACAGGGACCGTGTCCCTTTCATCTTATTAATTTAGCACCTCCCACATACCTGGCACTCTAGAACCTGGCGATAGTTTTGTTGAATGGATTAAAAGTTCTCCCACTCTGCGTTTAGCCTGCAAATGGCACTTGATAATATACCGTAAGTCAATTTATTAATTTAATCAGAATGAAGTCTGTGGCTCTGGGGACAGCAATAGCTGATGTGGTTTGCTATGTAACAGGACCTTTGTGGCCTACAGGTGTGCAGTCAAATGGAAGTGGAAATAGCCCATGTCATGGCAACATCCAATTTAGCTTGTGCCTTATTTTAAGGAAGAATTCTAATTTATATCTGGCATGACTTATGGTACCACTAAAATTGTCTAGTTGATATTAGTGACATTATATAATGAAAATTATTATGAATGAAGAGTCAGTGTGGTTGGAGTCCCATAATTCTGCATACGTTAGGTCTGTGATTTTAGGAAAGGTTCTTCAGTTTTTAACTTTCAATATCTTCATAAGTCTAGAAAGAATGTCTTTGTATCTTCTTAGAATACACTTTCTTTTCCATTGTTTGGAATTTCATTTTGATTATAATCTTACTTGTTGTGTGGTTTGAATAGAGAAAAGTGGAATGGAATTATCAGCTGAATGGGAAAAGAAAACACACACAGCACCAAATCCAGTGCACATGCCCTCTTGTGTTTTCCAGATGGGCACCAGGTTATTTCTAAGGAGAGTAATCATGGATGTGTTTGCACACAGCTCTGTGGGAGTCATATGTAACCCTTGGATTAAGTTGATGGGAGCTGTCAACTGCTGAAAGGCTGAATGGTGGTCATTTTGCTCATTAGGTCCCAGCTGAACCATCAGAATGAATGTCTGTCTCAACTGCTGTTTAGTGTCAAAAAATATCTCCTGAGCTGGAAAATGTCAGAGAGCCCTGGCTGAAGGATGTCAGCCTCACTGTTACTTCTCCCCCCAAAAAGAGCAAGTCTGAGCCCCGGGTATGCTTTGAACCAAACCATCTAAATATCCAACCCCCAACATTAGCATCTTTCTGATTAAATACAAAGATACTGTATTAGATCAGCAGGAACTTGTAGCTTTTTATAAGCCAGAAATATGTATTCTTTACAAAGATAATTTCATATAAATGTTAGGAATTTATCAGTTCAGTCAATTTCTGATGCTTTTGAATTTATCTTTTGAATGCCTACTTACATAGATATATCTTCTATAGATTTGAAAAACCGCTGTCCATAAATTTTTTGAGCTAAACCGATTATTAATCTCTTGGTTTTAGCTCCGAACTCACCCTTCTGTGCTCTCCTTCATCTCACAGAAGCTGGGACTCCTCCAAACCATATTTGTGTTTTGCAGTTTCTCCTTGTAAGACTGTCAGGAGGGGTGCAAGAGGGAGACTGCAAAGCTGGAGAAGAAAAAAAATAACTTATTCCTGTTCGTTTCCTGAGTCTTTTTTAAGGTGTATTTTTATTGAGATATAATTGACATAACAATGTGTAAGTTTAAGTTGGACAGTGTGTTGATTTGGTACATTTATATATTACAGTATGATCACCAGCAAGAGTTAACTAGCACCCTATCACATCAAATAATCATTATTTCTTATTTGCGGTGGGAACAGTTAAGATCTAGTCTCTTAGAACTTTGAAGTGTACAATACAGTATTGCCGCCCATCATCATGGCTGTGCATTAGCTCTCCAGGCCTTATTTATCTGCTAGTTGCTCTGTATCCTTAAATAACATCTCCTCACTTCCCCCAGTCTTACTTCTTCACCCCTACAGCAGCAGTTCTTTGGAGAAGCAGTAAATTACTGTATTTTTGGAATTTATGTAACATTTGCATAACCAGCTTCTGAGACCCCATCACCCACCAACCAGTGTCCCCTCCTGAAAGGTCTGCTTTTCAGCTCCCGGGAGCCCCTCTCCCGGAATAGCTTCTCAGCTGTGGGGTATGGTAGCTGTTTCCTTGCAAGCACTACCTCCATCGTGTCTCAGTGCGTCTGGTTTTCTTTTGCCTTTTCAGTTAACATAATTAACAGTTCTTTATACCGACTTAATTCTGTGTATTACATCCTCCCTGTTAAGAGAGCTATTATGGATTCTGTCTCTTCATTAGGCTGTGACTGACACAGACCTATTAGCCATTTATTCTGGCATATCCATTCCTGGGTCCCTTCTTGAAGCTGGTCCTAGAAAATACTCCAAACCATTTTCGGTCCTGTTTTTATGACCTCACAACAAAAAAGGCCTCAGCATTTGCTCTAGTGGGTTTTGGTAAATAGTTCGTGAATACATGTGATGAGTGTCAGTCCCTCAGCAAAAGGTCACGCTTCTTTATGATCAAGGCTCTGAAACCACGCCTCCGAAGGAAAACACTCAGCGTTGACAGCGCGTCCGCACATTTTGCGTTCAGTCATCTTTTGCACGACCTCATTAAATCGTAGGACTTGGAAGGAAAATCGAGAAATCATTTAGTTAATTTGCTTCAGTCAAGACTAAATCTCGATGCTTTCGTACTTTACTTTTTTCTTCAATCTGGACACTAGATATTCGTAAAACGAGTAGATGAAAGAATGCCACAATGTAGGCATTATAATGACTTGAGAAGAAATTTCTTATCTGGATGCAAGACTTCTACTCCCAAATCTATATTCATCTCTAAATTACGTTGATACTATTTCCTTAAGCAAATACACATATTGTTTTGTTTATATTCTTTTGTTTTTATAAACTACACAAATATTTTAACAGATAAGAAAGGAAATACTGTAAAATTGATCTTTTTTTTTAGCATTTTTTTTTACAATTTATTTTATTTTAGTATCATTAACCTACAATTACATGAGCAATATTGTGATGATTAAACTACCCCCTTCATCAGGTCCCCCCCACCAACCCTATTAC
>JAQQAC010022866.1:30920324-30971855 GCA_029783875.1 Phataginus tricuspis | reverse complement strand
GCTCGTAATATTCTCTTATAATTCTTTGTATTTCTGTGGGGTCCGTCGTTATTTTTCCTTTCTCATTTGTGATTCTGTTTATGTGTGTAGATTCTCTTTTTCTCTTAATGAGTCTGGCTAGGGGTTTATCTATTTTGTTTATTTTTTCAAAGAACCAGCTCTTGGTTTCATTGATTTTTTCTATTGTTTTATTCTTCTCAATTTTATTTATTTCTTCTCTGATCTTTATTATATCTCTCCTTCTGGTAACTTTGGGCCTCATTTGTTCTTCTTTTTCCAATTTCAATAATTGTGTCCTTAGACTGTTCATTTGGGAATGTTCTTCCTTCTTTAAATGGGCCTGGATTGCAATATACTTTCCTCTTAGAACTGCCTTTGCCGCATCCCACAGAAGTTGTGGCTTTGTGTTGTTGTTATTAGTCTCCATATATTCTTTGATTTCTGTTTTGATTTGGTCGTTAACCCATTGATTCATTAGGAGAATGTTGTTAAGTCTCCACGTATTTGTGAGCCTTTTTTATTTCTTTCTGAAATTTATTTCTAGTTTTATACCTTTGTGATCTGAGAAGTTGGTTGGTAAGATTTCAATATTTTTGAATTTACTGAGGTTCTTGTTGTGGCCTAGAATGTGGTCTATTCTGGAAAATGTTCCATGTGCACTTGAGAAGAATGTGTATCCTGCTGCTTTTGGGTGCAGAGTTCTGTTAATATCTGTTAGATCCATCTGTTCTAGTGTGTTGTTCAGTGCCTCTGTGTCTTTACTTATCCTCTGCCTGGTTGATCTATCCTTTGGAGTGAGTGGCGTGTTAAAGTCTCCTAGAATAATTGCATTGCTGTCTATTTCCTCCTTCACTTCTGTTAGTATTTGTTTCACATATGCTGATGCTCCTGTGTTGGGTGCATATATATTTATAATGGTTATATCTTCTTGTTAGACTGACCCCTTTATCATTATGTAATGTCCATCTTTATCTCTTGCTACTTTCTTCGTTTTGAAGTCTATTTTATCTGATACAAGTACTGCAACACCTGCTTTTTTCTCTTTGTTGTTTGCTTGAAATATTTTTTTCCATCCCTTCACTTTTAGTCTGTGTATATCTTTGGGTTTGAGGTGAGTCTCTTGTAAGCAGCATATAGATGGGTCTTGCTTTTTTATCCACTCTGTTACTCTGTGTCTTTTGATTGGTGCATTCAGTCCATTTACATTTAGGGTGATTATCGATAGATATGTACTTATTGCCATTGCTGGCTTTAGATTCGTGGTTACCAAAGGTTCAAGGGTTGCTTCTTTACTATCTGAGAATCTAACTTAACTTTCTTGTTAAGTTATTGTGAACGCCGTCTGATGTTTCTTTATCTCTCTGGTCCTATTCTTCGTCCTCCATTCTTTATATATTAGGTGTTTTATTCTTTGCCTTTAGTTGGTATTTAGATGGTCTGCTTTCTTTGCTGTGATTTTATTTTCTCTGGTGACATCTTTTTAGCCTTAGGGGTGTTTCCCTCTAGAGCAGTCCGTTTAAGATATCCTGCAGTGGTGGTTTATGGGAGGCAAACTCTCTCAACTTTCTTTTGTCTTGAAATTGTTTAATCCCTCCGTCATATTTAAATGATAATCGTGCTGGATACAATATTCTTGGTTCGAGGCCCTTCTGTTTCATTACGTTAAATATATCATGCCATTCTCTTCTGGCCTGTAAGGTTTCTGTTGAGAAGTCTGATGACAGTCTGATGGGTTTTCCTTTGTAGGTGATCTTTTTTCTCTCTCTAGCTGCCTTTAATACTCTGTCCTTGTCTTTGATCTTTGCCATCTTGATTATTATGTGTCTTGGTGTTGTCTTCTTTGGGTCCCTTGTGTTGGGAGATCTGTCGGCTTCCGTGGACTGTGAGATTATTTCCTTCCCCAGCGTGGGAAAGTTTTCAGCAATTATTTCTTCAAAGACACTTTCTATCCCTTTTTCTGTCTCTTCTTCCTCTGGTACTTCTATAATGTGAATATTGTTCTGTTTGGATTGGTCACACAGTTCTCTTAATATTCTTTCATTCCTAGAGATCCTTTTATCTCTCTCTGCCTCAGCTTCTTTGTATTCCTGTTCCCTGTCTTGTAATTCTTTGATCGTGTCTTGAACCTGATTCAATCTGCTGTTGAGCCTGTCAATGGCTTGTCTCATTTCTGCATTGTCTTTCCTCACTTCCCTCACTTCCTCCCTCAGTTCTTGCACATTTTTGTGTAGATCCATCAGAATGGCTATGACTTTTATTCTGAATTCTTTTTCTGGAAGACTGTGCATGTCCATTTCTTCAGCTTCTTTCTCTGGGGTGGTGTTTGTCTGAAGCTTTGTCTGTATCATATTCTTCTGTCTTCTCATGACTATAGAATTGGTTGTTGGTAGCAAGGAGAGATAAGAAAGGAGAGAAAGGAAAAAAAAAGAAATTTCTACTAATAATAAAATGTAAAAGGAGAGAGAGAAAAAGGAAAAGAAAAGAAAGAAAAAGAAATAGCAGCAACACGTAAAAGAAAACAGCAACAACAACAACAACAACAACAAAAAAAAAAAAACAAAAAAAAAACACCAAAACGCCCACCGGGGGTGGTTTCTGTGTGAATGCTGTAGGTGGTGCTATTGCTCCACTATTCCAGAGCCGTGGCCACATTGCTCCACATGGCCCTTTAAAGCTGTGGCCAGGGTGAGAATGAATGGGAGGCTGTTGAAAGAGAGGGAGAGAAAAAAAGGAAAAGAAAGGGGAGAAAAAACAATAACAACAACAAATAAAAGCCACTGAGAGTGGGTTCCGCGCGAGTGCTGTAGGTGGCGCTGTTGCTCCACTATTCCAGCGCCACTCTGTAGTTCTGGCTGGGTTGGGAACAATGGGAAGCTGTTGATCTCCGTGGGGGTCTCAATGGCAGGCACCCTTTCCCAGTCGCCAGCCAAGGGGTCCAAAGCTCCCCAGGACTCCCAGCGTGGTGGGCTCAGTTTGCGGGGCTATCCGGCCCCTCTACTGAGCTCCTGTCTCTTTAAGACCGCTGAGGTAGAGCGCGTGCTTTTCTTCCCTTTTTTCTCCTTTCTTTTTCCTTCCCGGAGCCTGCCACGGACAACTTGCACGTTCCGGGCTGGGACCCTGTGCCCTCTGTCTCTCCTATCTCCGCTACACCGCAGGCTGTGTGTCGGCGCTCCCGGCGCAGACTTCCACTCCCTCCAGGCTCTGAATCCTCTCCTCCCGCTGGAGCGCTGGGGGAGAGGAGCGCTCGGTCCGCTCGCGGCTCCGTACCTTACCCGCCTTGCCGGGACTCCCGCCGGAGTGCTGGGGTATAGGGAGGGGCGCTCTGGTCTCGCTGGATCCCGTTTCCGTCCCGCCTCGCCGGGTGCCGAGTCCTCTGTCCAGAGTGTCTGGCCGCTGGAGCTCTGGGTGGGGGGAGCGCTCAGTCCCACCGGGTCACTGCTCCATATCCCTTCCGCCTCACCGGCTGCCAAGTTCTCACAGGTGTAGCTGTACGCTGTGCACTTTCCTGTGTATTCTGGTCTCTCTTTTAGGGATAGCTGTATTTGCTGTATTTTTGTGAATAAATATAATGTTGGGAGGAATTTTTCTGCTGGTCCGTTCACGTCGCCATGTTCCCGGAAGTCCTGTAAAATTGATCTTAAACTCTCTAAATGATTACTTCAAATGAACCATTTAAATTTTGCTTGGCATTTTATAAGGAATATGCATTTCTGTATTCATAAAGTTTATTGTTTTTTTGTAATCAGGTCAGTGTAAAGATACTTAGATGTACAAAATATAGAGCATGAATTTTCCTATAATGGATTACATCTTGCTCTCAAGCACACGTTCACGCTTTTATCAGGAAGCATTTGGTGTTCTTAGTTAAAACATCTTAGTCTCTTCTCCTTTCCTAGCCGTTTGTGGGTCATAAACCACAAGGTAGCCTACTTCTTGAGGAGTCTCCCTTGCCCTTCCTCCTTCCCAAGGAGCTGCCTGGGCACAGGGAGAACCTAACAAGGCCTCCGGGCCCAGGGCGGGCTGGCTGCGTGTGGGTCTTCATGCTCTTCTCTGATCACGGTGCTCTTCCTTCTGGTTTCTAGCCCCTGGCCTTGGTCCTCACTGCAGCCACTGCGATGTGACCAGCTGTGTTTGCCCAGTGCCTCTCCTGCCCTGTTTTGCTGGCCTGAACTTTGGTAAATGATTTGGCAAATGACATAAGTTATAATTTGTAATTGTAAATAGGTTACCCTTCTGTTTATCTTTTCTCTGCTACCAATCTATGAGGCCATGTCATCTGCCTCCCATCTCAATCCTTAATCCTGTAATTACCCCCATGAGTTGTGTGAAGAGACCTTAGGTCTCATTCAGAAATGTCTGCTGTGGATTTCTAGCTCTGCCATAAGGCCTAGAATATTTTGGCCTTCCATAGGACAGAGGAGTCTTATATTCAAGTCTTTACCAAAAAAAAGGGTTGGACTATATGCTACTACAGGTGTCTTATGTGCCTTGCTGATAACCACTGCCTCCTGTGAGGGTCCCAGACAGGATGAGCTTTGATCTGACTCAGGCCTCTTCCAGATCACTATCTTTCAGAAATTCCACACTCACCTTGGGTTCTAGAAATTCAGTATCAGTGGAATTCAATTTATTTTGCTTGCATACCCCCTAAAATAATTTAAAAAATCTATTCAATACTCAAACATTTTGACTTTAGTTTCATCATAAATTTAAATAGTTGCAAAGGATGTAAGTTTAGCATGTTGTAAATACTGACATTTTAAATGGAACTGCTGTATCACTTTTAAAAAATGTATCTGGTGTAATTGAATTCATAATGATTTGATACTCACCATCATCCATGTTAAAAACAATGAGCAAACTCTTCTTAAAAATCACAAATTCTATCTTGATCCTTCACCACTACCCCTGGAAAATATATGTGTACTCTCAGAGGCAGGTGTGCCCTGGTATTTAGGTCACTGCTCTCGTACAAAATGAGAATCATAAGCCTGCTTCCCGGCTTACCTACCTTGACCAGCCACTTCTCCTCTTTCGTTGCCATAGCATGTTGTATACGATGCTTCACATTTAGAACTCCCCTGAAAGGCTTGTACTCTTCCTAGGCCAGGCCTGCGGAAGAGAGACATTGGTCTGATGTCTTCAGATTCACCCAAACCTATCTGGATGTTTTTATTCCTCCCACCTGGGGTTTCGATTCTTGTTAATCTTGACTCTTCCATCTCAAACCTTCCTGTCCCTTCTCTGTACTCTGTTTTGACTTTTCCCCACTCACAGTCCCGGAGGAATGTTCTTTTTCCTGTGAGTTAGAGTTTTCTCTTAAAAACATAAATAACTCATACCCGCCACCTCCCATCTCAACATTGATTTTTTGGGCAATCCTCCACACCTTGTTCTTAATGTGGAAATCAAGAGTTTTCCCTTAAAAGACTGGGCACAAATAGTCATTTTGAATTTCTAAAAGTCTGATAAAAGGTAGACTAACTTCACTTCTTTGGTTGTATCCATGTTCCTTTTTGGAGTCTAGCAAGCTTCAAGGATCTATTTTATGTGGAGTAATTGAAGCAAGAAAGCAAAACCTCACATGAAGCTAAAGAGTAAAATAAACACTATGCAAGAACGGGGGGGGGGATTATGTGATATTGCAAAACATTCTCCACATTTCTATAACCTTTAACTATAATCCAGTGTTTGCAGTGTGTTTTGACCTATGGTATTCTTATTCTGAAATGCACATTCTGTATTCAGCAGAATGTTCTGTTCAGTTAGGCACTCATAGCCATGCCTCGTGTCACTGGGACCCACAGCGAGGCTGCCTCAGCAGTTTTTAGTGCATCAGTCCTGACGGCAGTGTTGTGGAAGGCAGAGGAAGACACAGAAGACGCCACTTCAGTGGCTTTTCATCACCCATAAATTAAAGCCTAGGTTCCTTAGGGTGGTACCTACAACCTCCCTTAATATATTGCATTTAGCTCTTGTGTTAAAACTAAATCTAACCTAAACCAATATATTCATCCTCTCTCATTATTCTCTTTAAAATCTTCTACTCTTAGCGCAGTTAATGTGCTCAGAAACGCTGAAGTGGGGTCCCCGTCCGATGCAGTATCAGGATTGCTTGCCTCCACCCTTTCTCTACTTCTTTCAAGGCCCACAGCTTAATTCCATACCTGGAAGCTTTGCCTTCATGAAGCTGAAGTTCTTTCTCCTCTCTAAACTCAGATTGTTTTCATTGCTTCTATGATTTCTTCTAAACTGAATGCATTCTACTCGTATTATTATTGATATATATATATATTTTCAGTCTCCCAACTAAGGAGGAAATAGCTTGAGAGGCCAGGAACCATGTTTCTTGTTTTGAATCCATATTATTAATACTGAGTTTGACGCATAGTGGGCATCATCAAAGATCCAAAACCCTTTCACGATTCCTGCCTCACTATCAGCACATGCTATTGCCTTCAACTTCTCAGAGACAGTTGAAATAATTATATGGGGACTCATTAAGATTCAGCCCTCTATGTCACACTGGCCTATACTACCCCATTCTTGCCTTCCTATTGCTAGCCATCAAAGAAACAAAGAGATGGATGCTTAGCCTTTCCCCAAGACCAGTTACATCAGAATCTCCAGTTAAATCAAGACCAGTTAACTCAGAAATGAAGGTAGGGCCCAGACACAGGAATTTTCAAAAAGCTTCCCATGGTTGATAACCAGTGGTTTTGGTTTCTAGAACACATCTAGCCTCTTCCATCTTCAAGCCTATTTCTCTTTCTAGCAACTTCATCCTATTTCTGCACTGATTCTTTCCATCTACTTACTAGAATGCCGATTTTTCCCCCAATCCAAGGCAAACCAAACTAAAACGAATGCCCTTGTTTCTTCCTCTCTCTTTCCTATTACAGTCATAGTATTTTCTTTGCAATTCTAAACTACTTTGGAAAATATATTCAGATAAACTATAAGCAGTCCAGGTCTAATCAGGAGATAGAAACCACACAGGCTTACCAGGGGAAGTATAATATAAAGAAGTACTAACTATGATAAAAGAGTAAGATGTAAAATAAGATAAAACTCTACGGTAGCCTAGGACTGAGGGAAAGTACTCAAGAAAGGGCAGTTTGGAAGGTTTCAGACCTAATTGGAGGGGGCATGGCTTCTTCCATCAGATTGCAGGAAATTTTGCTGGTTTCGTCAGGCCAGAGTTGGTCTGTGGTTTCTGAGAGCTACAAGCCATCATGACAGACAGAATAATGACCCCTCAAAGATGTCCACATCCTAATTCCAAAAACCTGTGAATATGCTACCACACATGGTAAAAGGAATTTTGAAGATGTGATTAAATTAAGGACGTTGAGATGGAGAGATTATGCAGGATTGTCTGGGTGGCCCAATACAGTCACTTGAATGCTTTAAAGTAGAGAACCTTTCTCACCTGTGGTCAGAGAGCGATGCAGCTACAGAATCATGGCCAGAGAAATGCAATATTGTTGTCTTTGAAGATAGAAAAAGGCACCACGAGGCAAGGAATGTGGACGGCTTCTAGAAATTGGAAAAGGCAAAGAAAGATTCCCATCTAGAGCCACCAGAAGGAATCAGCTCTGTTGACCTTGATTTTTGTCCAATGGGATACACTGAATTTCTAACTTGCAGAACTTTAAGTAATTAATTTGTATTTTAAGCCGCTAAGTTTGTGGTAATTCACTTCATTCAAGTGAAAACTGATACCATAGTCTCCAGAACACAGGAGGGGAGCAGGTGACCAAGGTGTGCAGTAGGAGTTTAGAGCTGGTAATGGTAGAAATCGTCAGAGTGCAAAGGGCCTTGGTTTCTGAGTAGAGCAAGGTACAGAGAGGTTACCAGTAGGCTTGGCTACAAGGTCTCAGAGCGACCACGTTCTTGGCCTGTGGTGGGGCAGGCTCTGTTGGCTGTCCTCACACCCACTTAGCCCACCTATGGATCCTGAAAAAAATGGTAGGAGCACACCTTCCTTTTCCATCATCCCTCCAGTGTCCCCCCGCTGAGGAAGCTTATTAGCATCATGCTCACTTGAAAGGAGGCCTCTTTAAGTGAATTCTGTTGTTAATCACAGAGCACATATTGAAAGGTGTATTTGGAGCAGAGAGACAGTGAATTGATAACTGACATACATTTGCAAAGCATGGCTGTCCTTTTTTTATATCCTTTGACAACTTGATATCAATGCTCAGTCTCCATTGAAATTACCCTTGTCAAGGCCATCCACTATATAAGCTGTGTTTAGTCCTTATTTGTGTACTAATTGACAAGGTTGATTATTCTCTGGAAAACTTTTCTCTTTTCTCTTGATTTCCTGACATTATTCCTCATTCTCCCAGATCTCTGGGTCTTTATTCATAGTGTCCTTCAAGGGTTCCTTTTCAGTTTTCTGTACCTTTATTCTCTCTTCAGCTCTCCATCCCCTTTACATTCTCTTCCTGAATCAACCTATCCATATCTACAGATAGAAATTAATTCAGTGGTAGATGATAATTGTCAAATCTATATCCTCAGCCGGAATTTCTATTCAACTCTGGTCCTCTGTGGCCAGTTCCTTCCTGGACATATATCAAAAGGAACCCCAAGTCACCATGGCCAAAGCCAACTCATTACCTTCCCTAACTCTACTTTTTATAGCATACATGGGTGTATCATACTAGCTCTCCGCATTACAAACCCGAAACCTGAGAGTCACCTTCACTCATCTCACATGCCGTGCAATCAATTCTTAACAAACATCACAAATTTGAATATACTTTCTGAATGTTGCTCAAGTCCAGCCACTTGTACCATTCTCCTTGCCTTAGTTTAAGCAGGTTTTTCCTCCTATCTGAAACATTGTCATAAATTCCAGCTTATCTCTAGTTCTTTTAAGGTGCTGGTCTTTTCCCCTTCCTGCCTATCCATGTTCTAAAACAAATGGTGCAATTTTTTAAATTGAGTGAGCAACAATGCACCTCTGCTCACAATTACCTCTAGAGAAGAGTGTCTTCTCAATACAGTGAGTGAGTGCTCGGCAGATTCTAAGTAGGCAAAGATTTCTGCACAAGCAAAGGGACATTAAGGGGGATAAGAGTGCATTAGGCCTGCAGGATCGACTAAATCCAGGTACACTGAAAAGAAATTGAAAGGACAGAATTACAGCTAGTACTTTTAGGGACATGAAACGTTTTTTCCAGCTGGATTTGTATATTTATATAAAGATAATATAATGTTAAAAATACTAATCCATACGGAGTCTCTTGAGTGTCTGACTGAAGACTTTAACGTGACTCATTAAAAGGTACTGATTGAGTATGGGGATTTTATTTCAAAAACCTTTCTTAAATCCACAAATTGGCCGCATCTCTATGTATTCCTTCCTTCCTGCCTTGTAACTGATGCCACGTTCCTCCTATCAAAAGGCAAATCCTTTCATGTGTGCTCAGGAGTCCAACTGCTCCTGTCTTCTTAGATATTTTCCCTGTATGTTGTCTCTACCCTATTCTAAATCTTCAGTCCTCCCCACCCCCGCCCGTACTCTAACTTTCTCTCATCATTTAAATGTGTTTTTTTATCTCTGACATCTCACTTCTACTTGCGTGGACCTCTCCTTCCCTGATCCCCCCTGGAAAGAGTTGTGAACATAGACATTCTTAATCTTTTCACAAGTGTTTCACTTTTCAAACACTTCAAACTGGTTTCTGCCTCCAAGACTGTACAAAAACTGTTCTTGCAGATTTAACCACATATGCCTATATTACCAAATCCTATGGGTATTTATCAACATTTTTCGGTATTTCCGTTCCTGTTCACACATTTCCTGACTTGCTGCTTACCTTACTGGTTGCTCCTTGGCTGGTCGCTTTGCTCACGTCTTCTCTAGCAGAAATGTTGGCAGTCTTTGGGGTTCATTTCGGGGTCAGCCTCTCTCCTCACACATTATATTTCCACCTTAATGATTTATCTGTGTCTTTGTCTTCAAACACCAGGTGCTAATGACAGCCAAGTTTATCTCCCAGGATTGCAGGCATCGAGGTATGAGCCCAGGCTATACTCAGCCAGGTCTAAAGAAAAAGGACAGATGGAGAAGCGTTATGAAAGATGAGTCAGCCTGATTTCATTTGCCATTACTTAAAACTAAAGCTAAATTTTTAGGAAGCTAGCTAAATTTCAGCCCAGAGCTTTAAAAATCTTAAGGAAATGAATATTCATCTAGATAAAACATTTCTCTCTCCCCCATTGCAACATAAACCCTTTGTAAAATACTTTAATTCATTCTCTAAATGTGCCCAGTGAATTTTTTAATCAAAGGCTTGCCATCTTGGGAGGTCTATGAATATTCACAGGTAAATCGCTGCAACTTTAAATGTGCCTGATCTGCCCTCAGTGAGCCATTTTTCCCTGCATAAATATTCTACCCCAACCCTCCTTCCCAGCAAGGCTCACAGCTATCTCCTAATACAGATAGATGTATGTTGATATTATTATTAAGGCATGAATACTGAAACTGCTTTTTAAAATACTGCTTTTTTTCTTATGCCACACTTCATATATGGAAAATTGATGTCATTTTCCCATCTGCTGTCACCAAACAATGTGCTTATTGATTAGGTCAGTACAACTAATACCCAGCTGGCAAGATTTTTTAGAACATCTGTATTTCAGTGAGACTGAAATATTCTTGAGCTTTTTCAAGCATTAGGTTTAAGCAAATATTGACTGAAAATTAAATGTTTTAATTATCTTGCTGCAATACTGGGATTATATTTTTATATTCATGAAAATGATATGAAATGGTATCAAGATTTTAATCAAAATAACAATCATTTTCTTATCATTGCGGTATTTTAATTAGCATTGTAGCAACCAAGTTTCACTTCCCTTCATCTCATAAAATTCCTTCTTTGTATCTGAGATTACTTCAGCATGCGAGGTGGTGTGACTACCATTGTAATCTCACAAATAGTCTTTCTCTGTAGAAATTCCTGCATTGTATTTTTCATACCAGTATTTGTTAAGTACAAATAGTTAAGCAAGTAATTCCTGCACTCTAATTTTTAATACTACTTTTTCTATTTTTTAAATATAAATAAGTAAGCAGATTTTTCTCTGTACTTGGCCTTTCCAGAGTGTCACATAACTTCTAGTTTCTGTCATAGATAATGATGCAAATTCATTAGCTTCTCTTTTGTGCCTTTTTGGTTCTTTTTACTACTTCACACAATTTTTCATAGAAATAGTTTTGATCTGATAATATCTGCAGCAGTTGGAAACATTTTTCCAGTATTTAACATATAAGGGCTTGCTCTTGTATCAGCCAGTCACCCACCGATTTGGTCACACTTCTTGGTATTATTACACAAGTATGTTCTGTCTAGACGTTGGAAGTCTAAGATTGGAATTAATAGTGAACGGGCTATTAGTATCATACTTCAGGGTTTCTTATGTAAGTAAGCTTCAAATCTTATCAGTTACTTGTTTGAACTATTCTTTTAAAGTAAAGGTACAAAATCACATTTCCCTGCTGATCCTATCAGCAGCCCTTAAGAGTCGTAATCTCACTTAATCCTTACATTAAATATATGCGTTAAACATGATGAAACTGAAACCCAAAGAGGCTAAATAACTTCCCAAAAGCCACAAGCCAATGTTAAGTGGCAAAGCAGGCTCCGAACCATGAGGGTCGTGAAGCCGCGGTCCCCCCACGGCTTCCTTTCCCTACATGCTGGTTCTTCCCGCCGCTCCTTATAGTCGACATTGGTTGTAGTAACTTCAGGGTAACATTAAAAGAACTTCTGATGCTTTAACTTATTTGGTTCTTTGATTGAAATACTGAGCACTACATGTCTTTGAGATCTGGTCTTGTGTTTTACTATTAATGTAAATTTTGCACTCAAGTATAATAGATCTGTTTATTTTAATATAATAAAGTCGATACTTTTGCTTCTGGCTATGATGAGAAATCAGGATTGGATTTTCCCTCCTGCCATTTAAACAACTAGAGAACTGACAAAACAAGAGATAACTGCTTTTAAACACTGGGCAGCCAGAAGTAAGTGCTTGTAACACCTAAGAGAAGGGAAGACATGAGGTGAGCCATACAGTCATCACAGCTTTCTATCGTTCAATATTTACTGAATTACATTTCAGATGGGGGACCTTAAGCAGAGCCCAGAGGTCTTCATGGGTTGCAGAGACTGAGATAGAGGTTTGGGGTGGCTGAAATGGCCAGAAAGGTGGGCAGAATATCAGGGAGGAGGAAGGTACGCAGGGAAGTGCCCTAGGAAACTTCATGGGTTACCTTAAGTTATTTTCTGAGTACTAAGATGTACATTAAGACGTCTGGAAGAACAACTGGGAAAACCTAAACTGTTAGTCTGAGAGATTCCAAAAACCTGGGAGATGGCTGGGTTCTTATAAAACAAAGTTGATAGGCCAAGTTGAATAATCAGTGCTTTTAGCAGAAACTCCAAAATGATCATACCATAATAGACGGTAATATGGTTATTGTATTTGACTTTATATACAGTGACCTTGCTAAACTCACTTTTTAGTTGTAGAAGGACTTTTATAGAATTGTGGGAGTTTTCATATAGACACTGCTTTTATATGGAAATAAAGACAGTTTTAAAACTCTAAACTCTCAACCATAATAATAGGGCTGAACCTTAATCTATATCTTTGTAACTATAGAAGTTACAAAGAGTAACTTGTCCATGAACTTTTTTTCTTTCAAATATTCAACAGAGTAGAAGAAACAAAATAAAACTATATTGAACTGGACTTGGTTGGAGAATCCTTATTTTAAATCTGATTTTACCATATACTAAATATGTGAAAAAGCAAGAGGCGTCTAACTGCCTTGGACCTCCTTGTTCCAGTTTACAAATGAGGAAATTAATACTTAATCCACAGAGCTGTTGAGACAATTGAATAAGAAAATACACATTCTAAGAGTTTTGTAAGTCAAAGATTAAATATTTGTCACTTTTAGCTTTTTGTAAAGCTCAAGGAGGAAAATGTAACCTTTTACAAATACAATTAGAATTATTTTTAAATATAAATTTTCAAACCAAATAAGGGCCACTCTTAATAGAAACTAAATAAGAGTCATTCCACATCTTCCCTATTACTTGTCTGTTACTTTGCTTTTTATAGTTTTTGTTTGCTGTTATAATGGGTAATAGAACAGCATTATTGGTATTTATTTTTTGTTTGTTTTGATTTAAGTAATATGTAAATACTATAGTTTAGTTTAGAAAAAATATTAGAAATATAGAGTAGAAAATTTTAGATAAAATTACCTATTAACCAGTAAGAAATTCTGTTGAAAGTTTATACACACACACACACACACACACACACACACACACACACACACACACACGCATGTATGTGCAGACAGAAGACAGGAGGAGATATGTATGTATGTATAGATTTTGCTTTAATACCAACTGCTACTTCATCCATACCTCTAATCAGGGCACTGTTAAAGTTTACTGGTCTTATGTATGTTCTGTAAGTACTTTCATCTTCAGTATTGCCTTTTACCGTTTTGCTACCTGAAGTATTTTCCTGTAACTTTTTTTGGACACAAGAGGCATACATTCTCACCATATCTATGATGTTTTACTATCTTTTTATGAAATAAAAAGTATTAATTTATAAAATGTGGATAATTTTCTTGGAAAGTACATTATAATAGTGAGTACAAGTGCTTGTATTAAAAATATCATGAACACAATTTACAGGTATATTTTCTAAATGTCTGTGTGAAATATTTTAAGCCACAAATATGCCGTATGCTGCTTTTTTTTTTAAACTTAGTAAACACATAATTCCATTAGAGAATTTTCAAGGTTATTAATCATGGAATTTGCTTTGTAAAA
This sequence comes from Phataginus tricuspis, assembly GCA_029783875.1. NCBI lineage: Eukaryota > Metazoa > Chordata > Mammalia > Pholidota > Manidae > Phataginus > Phataginus tricuspis. The sequence goes on along the minus strand of JAQQAC010022866.1, from coordinate 30,957,969 downwards.
GCAAGCTATTTCTCATGACTTATTTGCCCCTTCAGACAGTCACTGGTTTTATTTCTTCCAATGTTTGCTAGAAATATTAAATACTGCTATTCAATGTCATGTGTTCTTTATTTTTTTGGTGGCTGTCACACACATCTTTGAGAATCCTTTCTCCACTGACCTCATTCTTCCCTTCAAAAATATTTTATAAATACCTAGAGAATGAGGCAATGACCCAAGAAGTAAATATACTGCCTTTCGTTCATTATTTGGGGGATAAAATATATACTTGTTCAACTTGCCTTCTTTCTCCTCCATATATTTTCTTGGTCTTGCCTTATGTCTTGGAGCTCTGTGTAAATCCTAAGATGATACAGAATATTTAAAAATATAAAACTAATTTTTGTATTCTTAAAATGTATTTTTAAATTTATAATCAGTAACTATATCTCTTTGTGGTCCATAATCTGCAGGTTTTGTCAAATGCATAGAGTCATGTAAGCACCACCTGACACAGTACAGAAAATTTCCATTGTCCCCCAGATTTCCTTTGTGCTGTTGCTTTGTTAGCAATCCTTCCTCAAACCCCTACTTCTGGCCACTACTGATCTATTCTTTGTACCTATAATTTGTCTCCAGAATATGATATAAATGGAATCATACAGTATGTAGCCTTCAGAGTATGGATTCTTCCATTTAGCACAGTGCATTTGAGAGCCCTCTATGTTGTTACAAGAATAGTTGAGTCCACTCCCTTTTATTGCTGAGTAATATTACATTACGTAGATGTGCCATAGTTTGTTTACCCATTCAAAGATTTAAGGAAATTTGGATTGTTCCCAGTTTTTGGTAGTTATGAATAAAGCTCTGTAGAAAACATTCTAATACAGGCTGTGGGTTTTTCTTTTTTCTTTCTTTCTTTTTTTTTTTGTTAGAATAGGTTTTTATTTCTCATGTATAAATAAATACCTAAGAGTGGGATTGGTGGGTCATATGGTAAGCACATATTTAACTTTACAAGAAAATGCCACAGTGATTTTCAAAGTGGTTGTATGACTTTCTCTCCAGCAATATATAGTTCCAATCACTCCACATCTTCCCTAGTACTTGTCTGTTACTTTGTTTTTTATAGTTTTTGTTTGCTGTTATAATGGGTAATAGAATGACATTTTTTGGGAGTTTGTATTGCATTTTCTATTGACTAATGATGTCGAGCATCTCTTCATATGCTTAGTTACCATTCATATATTTCATTTGGCAAAGTGACTATTCAAATCTTTTGCCCATGTTGTTAATGGATTGTTTATTTTCTTTGTGTTGAATTTTGGGTCTTTATGTAACCTGAATACAAATCCTTTGTCAGATATGTGATTTACAAATATTTTCTCCAAGGCTGTATCTTGTGCTTTCATTTCATTTTCCTTAACATTGCCCTAAATAGAGCAAAAGTTTTTAATTTTGATAAAACCCAATTTACCAAGTTATTGGGCTTTTTAAAAAATGTGTCTTTTTAATCTCTTATCAGAATCTTTGCTGGATCCAACATATCAAAGATTTTCTCCAATATATTCTAGAAGATTTATAGTTCTACATTTTACATTTAGGTATATAATTCACTTTGAATTAATATTTGTGTGAAATATTGAGGTATGTTATGTTACATATTGCTATGCAATTGTTCCAGCATTATTTATTCAAAGACTATCATATCTCAATTGAATTGCTTTTGTAACTTTGTGAAAAATCAGCTGATTGTATTTTTATAAGTCTGTATCTGGACTTCTATTATCATCTATCTATATAGTGTCTATCTTTTGTCCAATAGTACACTTTCTTGATTACTGCGGTTATAGAGTAAGTCCTGAAATCAGGTAGTATGTGTCCACAAACTGTTCTTTTTCAAAATTGTTTTGGCTATTCCATCCCATTTGCTTTTCCAATATACATTTTACAGTCAACCTGTTGATAGTTTTTTAAAATCCTATCAGGATTTTTATTTTATTGCATTGAATCTAGAGATACATTTTAAGAGAATTGAATCTTAATGATATTGAGCACTTCGATCCATAAAAATGATTTAATCCCTAAATTTACTTAAATCTTTGAATTCCTTTCATAAGTGCTTTGTAACTTTTCAGTATACAAATCCACATGTGTTTTTACATTCATACAAAAGTATTGAATATTTTTTGGTGCCATATTGTAAAGTGTACTTTTTTCTCAAATCTCAAATTCCAGTTGTTCACTGCTAGTATATGGAAGTGCAATTATTTTTATATTTTGAGTTTTATACAGTGATCTTGCCAAACTCATGATTTTTAGTTCTAGAAGTTTTCTGTATAAATTTTTGGGGCTTTTTTATATAGACAATGCTTTTATCTGCAAATAAAAGGTTTTATTTCTTCCTTTTAAATCCTGTGCTTTTTTCATTATTTTTCTTGCCTATGCACTAGCTCATACTTTCAACATGTATGTAAGCAGAGAAAGAGAGTATGATGTTAGCTTTAGTTTTTTTTGTGTGTTCTGTATATCTAATTAGGGAAGTTTTCTTCTACTCATAGTTTTTGCAGAGTTTGTATCATAAATGGATGATGATTTTTTTGTGTTTTCCTTGCATCTTCTAGATTATCATAAGGTTTTTCTTCTTTAGTATGTTAGTTTGGTGATTAATCAAAAACATGCTAAATAAACTCCATTTGGTAATAACACATTATTCTTTCTATATATTGTTGGATTTGATTTGGTAAAAATATTTCTTCGAGGATTTTCATATCTTACATTAAGGAGAAGTATTTGTAGTTTTCCTGTCTTGTAATATCTTTGGTTTGATATCAAAGTTCCTCATCTTCTATTTTATGTGAGAAACTGTAGAATTGGTATTTTTTCTTCCTTTACTAATTGGTATAACTCTTCAGGAAAACTACTGGACCTGGAATGTTTTTATTTTAATTTTTAACTATAAATTTAGTTTTTTAGTAGATAAATGTAGGACTATTCAGATTATCTATTTCTCCTTGAGTGACTTTTTATAGTTGTTTCTTTAAAAAAATATTGGTTCACCTCAACTATACTTTGAATGTTTATGGGCATCCAGTATCTCCTTACTCTGTCTTTAATGTCCTTGTGGTTCCATAGTGGTGTCCCTTTTCTCATATATCATATTGGTAATTTACTTTCTTTTTATCTTGGCCAGTCTGGCTAGAGGTTTATCAATTCTATTAATATTTTCAAAGAAATGCCTTTTGGTTTTATTAATTTTTTCTTCTATCTATATGCTTTCAGTTTCATTGGTTTTTACTTGTTTTTTACTATTTCTCCCCTTCTTGTTTTGGGCTTAAATTACTCTTCTTTCTATGGTTTCTAAGCTATGTTAGATTACTGAGTTGAGACCTACCTTCTCTAAATCATGTATTTGTTGCTGTACACTTCCTTCAAAGCACTTCTTTAGGTGTATTGCGCAATATTTGTATGTTTCATTTTTATTTTCGTTTAGTTCAAAATACTTCTAAATTTCCTTTAATATTTCTCTTTTGAACCACAGATTATTTAGAAGTGTTATTTTCAAATATTTCAGGGCTTTCTAGATCTCTTTTTATTGATTTATTTTTATTGATTTTATTGATTTATGTGGTCTTCTTATTGACTTCTCATTTGTTTCAGTTGTGGTCTGAGAACACACTTGCTCTGATTTCTAGTCGTTTAAATTTTGTGAAAATTGGAGTATGGCAGAAAATATGGTCTTAGTGACTGTTTGTGTGTAAACCTATTTTACTGTAGACCTATCAATGTCCTCGTGTCTAAAGTGAGTTTATTGGGGGTAGCATCTATTATAGTTCAGTCTTTTTAATCCTGTCAGACACTCTATGTCTCCTACTTGTTTGTTTAGGCTCATTATTTTTAATTTGTTTATTGATGTCATTGTTTTAAAATTTACCATCTTGCTAGTTGTTTCTATTCCTTCTATTCTAGTATTCTTTATTTTTTCCTGTTTTGTGCATTCTTACAGGATAATGGAGCATTCTTTTTGATTCCCTTTTATCTACACTACTGAATTACTATTTACCTCTTCTACAATTTTTTGGTTGTCCTTGGGTTTGTAATATACATCTTTTTAATTAATTAGAGTTATTTTTCAATAGTTGATAATGGGGAGGCTATGCATAGGAAATCTCTGTATGTTCTACTCGATTTTGCTGAGAACCTAAAACTTGCCTCATCTATTAAAACAAAAAGTGTAGGTGACTAGTTTATTTCATGACACTAGCATATTAGAGTTATTTCATGTACTGTTTCTGAAGGCACAGTTCAAATAATTTTCACTTTTTAAGCTTTTAATAATTATTGGATACATTTATAATTCCAAAGAACTGTGCATCTCTAAATGTATCTCTTACTTGATTCTTTATAATTGCTTCTCTTTAGATTTTACCTCATAATATTTATCCATTTGGATGGCTTTTATTCTGACATTGTACTTTCTTCTGGATAACAAAATATGTGGTTTCTCTCCCCTTCTCTCAGCATTAGTCTGCTGTATCCCTTCATAGTTTGGGCTGTCTTTCATTATGCATGTCAGGCTGTCAAATTTTTGACATTGCTGAAAATGAGAATTCCCTTTATGAGTCGAAATGGTGGGTAGAGTCTAGTTTATTTCTATTTTTTTCTCTTTTTAAAAAGTAAGCCATGTGTGTACTGTGAGATGAGAAACAAAATAATAGTATTTTGTTTCTCACCAAAAGACAGTATCTTATCCTAAAACCCTTCCTTCAAAGGCACTATTATTTTTTTCTTTAAAGGGTTTTCACCTTTAAATATAGCACAACGTGAAGGCTTTACAGATTGACAGGCATCATATTACCGTTCTGGCTAGAATGAAGTGCTCTTTCCTCAGGGACTGCCCACTACAGGATTTTCTCCATATTTTTAATGACAGTATATCCTAAAATAGTTACAGCAAGATAACCAACATCTATTTCTTCACATGGATTCAGTATTTATATGCTCAGAATTTGATCATTCAAGGGTTGGTTTTTTTTTTTCTTGTTTTGCCCACACATGCTGAAGGTCATGACACATGATAAACTAGTTGAGTAAAATATGCAACATTCACATAGACTCTTGCAAATGTCTCCTATTCCACACAATAATTAAGCCACATATTTCCAAGTATGTATTTCCTCCTATACCCTCATGGTCTCTCAAACCTGTTAAATGATAGTCCAAATACATACTAATTCAGTAGCATACCAATAGTACTATCAAAATAATGTGAGTTCCATTTTTGCTAACTCAGGGGTTGAATATAGGGATTCATTTATCCTAAATCTTAAAGTCTGGGAGATTAGGCTGGATACTTGGATTTCTGAATGTAGAAATCTATTACAATTTACAGGAAATTCATCTTATATGACTCGCCTTTGAAAAGTTCCCAACGAAAATGTGACCAAAAAAATGAGTGTTATTCATAAGTATGTGGCTCTTGGGATGGAAAATCTTGTCCAGTTCTGATTTATAATAATGAGTTTAAAAACGATGTGTTAATATGAACAAACTCCTTTATATATTTTATGTCCAGCTTTCACAACAACCTTGTATGGTAGGTAACACTACACCTGTTTTATCTGAGAAGTCATAGGGGGATTCCTGGGAGAATTACAACCCCAAAAGTGTTAGCAGCATTTGACCAATTTCCCTCTACCCCAAGATCTATGGATTTACCAAAAACAATTCCAACCCTCTGTGGCTTAAACAAGAACACTTTATTATTTTAAACTAAGACTATGACATAGGTTTCAAACAAAATTTTATCCTGGCTTGTGGTGGCTTGGTAGGCTCTGAGTGTCACCTGGCATTTTCCTGTCATGGCCATCCATTACCCAGCATTGGGCCTCTGCGGTGCTCACCATAAAAGGGTAGCATCTGGTGCACTGGCAGTAAGCTAAAATAGAAAGCATCTGTCCCTAGCTCTAGTGACCCCTACAGTTCTGGTGGGTGTTTCCATCTGGGTCACTTTTATAGTTTCTGCAGAACTGGGGGAGTATAGGAGCTGCTACTCAAAAATATCCCATGTGCACCATATTCACGGGTAAGTCTTAGTTTGTCATACAGCCACTCTCTTCATTGTTAGAAAGCAAGGAGCGAGTGGCAGTTAGTCAGCTATTGGCTATACTTCAAACGCAAGGATATGTCTTAGATTGGTTTTCCCCAACATAATAGTGGTTGGCATCCAAGGGCAACATGGCAGCTGGTGGAATAATATCCAAAGTATAAGCCCTCATTATACAGGCTTTACTTAGACATCCCCTTAGTTCTAAGAACCAGGGCCATTTCCTTTAAAACCAAGCCTGTTCTTATTAGTGCAACAGCAGGGTGCATGTGCCATCTAAGAATTTAAAACAGCAAATACCAAGTTAATGTGTGTGTGGGCAAGTATGCATGTGTTAAGCATTTAAAATAAGTCTTAGAGATTACCTCAATAACACTTCGCTCTTCAATGTCACACAGTAATAAATGTCTAAGCATGAATTTCATTCCAGGTATTTCTTCCTCTAAGGTTTAAGTTTCTTTCATTACTAGATTTTGTTTCTGTGTAGTTTGACGTTCTGCCTTTGTGTGTTTTTTGTTTTCTCAAAACTACTTTGATGATTATAATACAATATTGTTGTCTGTGTTCACTATATTACATATTAAATCTTTAGGACTCATTTCCTACTGGGAAAGTTAGTTGTTTACATAGTTTTGAAGATGAATACTTGATCTATGGTCTGGTTCTAATTTTGTTTATCCATGAGTTTTATTTTGCTAGCATACTCATAATTAATTGGACCCAGGGAATAGAATAGGGCAACAAAACTCACAAAAGGTTGACATAGAATAAAGAATGTCAATTTATTGATTTGTAATGATTAATGTAAGTGCAAAGAGTACAGGAAACTTGTGCCAGTTGACCAATTTAGTTTCACGTCTGTAGTAAATTCTATATAGAAAGCCAAATACAACAAGTTACTTGGAACAAGTTAAGTCAGAGAAAAAGAAGGTAATTAGCTGGTTTTAATGGCTGTGATATCTACAGTATGCTTTTCTACTATAGCAGCCTATCTGTTATAAAGACCAGACCTTTGAATCTTTGTGTCAGTATATCTACCCATTGAAGAAAAAGGAAACAGTTTAATTTGATTTGGATAATTTTATTATTTAGGAGTAAGGTGTATATACTGACTGGGAAGGGGATTCTTTAAGAGGAGGGGGAAAGTATCAAGCCTAACTAGTAGACATAGAAAGAGTTAAATCAAAATTCCAGAAAAATTGCCAGTCAGCCATTGAGGAAGGAAAGGGGAACACAAAAGTGATAAAACCTCATTACAAAAAACCAGAGTGGCAGAAACAGAGTACACATTGGGCCAAGCAGAGTTAAAAGCTCTCATCAGAGTTGCATAAGTATGCTCCACTCAATGGAAGTCCAAGAAATAGACCCTTTGCCTTATGGCGTTTGCATGATAATAAGGAAAATGTCATGCAAATGAAATAAACAGTAATCAGGGATAAATCTATAATTGTTCAGTGAACTTTCTTTTAGGAAAAGGAAATATATACTTCCAAGATACAAATGCATGGATGTGACTACACTGGAGGAGCTAATGAAGTGGTCAGGTGCCTGCACCTACCTGTAGAATTACCATGAATGTGATTGCTGCAGATGCCATCTGATATCGGTGCACTGTATTGCAGTCCAAATTTCATGAATGGCACTTCCATTGATGTTGTGGTCTTACAAAATGGTAATCAGCTCCCGGTAAAGGTCCAAAGAAAGTATAGTTTGTTCTCTGCACAGTAGTTGCATTCCTAGAACAGTTGATGTATATTAAACCCATACAAAACATATTTTATGTTTATACTTAAAGCTATAGATTTAGGAACTTATAAACAGATCTCATCTTGTGTCCTATGTCCTGTGGCGTATATGAAGTCTTGCAGAAGACTGCAGGGCAATTCTTCAATTGTGCAGAACTGTAAATGGACATCAGGACATTCAGTGCTCCTGGACCCTTATACATTAAATTCCAGGAGTGACTCCAATCATTGTGATAACCAAAACACCCTTTCAGATTTCCAAAGCACTACAGGTCACAAAAGGGTCACTAAAAACAATTCTTCTAGTGTAGTTAAATGCATTATTTGGGGATATATTTTATGGAGCAATTTCAGCATGTTCAGAAAAGTGGAATTTTCTTATTTGCCTACTATGACTCATCAGTCTGTGATAATTAACATCCATATAGTCACAACTACACTTAAGGTTTGGTGTGAGCTGTCAATCAGAAACAAATATCAAAAATAGAGAACCTATGTGAGTCAGGAAAATTTGTTTCTTTCTAAATTTTTTAAACAAGAGGAGGTGAGACTCTTCTGAACACAAAGGCTTCTTTGCAAGAGGATCTGGGTCAGAGCTAGACTTGAACTATTGAGGTAGATGCCAAAGATCTGGAGAGTGGGTACTTGAATAAAACAGAGGATTTGGAGGAAAACTCACAGGATTGTCATGAGCATTTTCTGGCAGTTTGAGGACTCAAAGTAACTGCTGTTTTAAGCCTCTCTGATTACCAGGAACATGGGTTCTGAGAGGCTGTGTTGTCTCAGCTTGACTTCAGATATTGAGGCCCTTCTGATGATGCGTTGCCCAGGATTCACAGTTAACTATGCTTCCCTGTTGCACACAGGGATTAGCAACTATGACCCAGAGCAGGGACCTAAAACTCCTTAGCCTTTAGCCAGAGATATGATGTTGATGTGCAAGCCACTGTGCAACAAATATTTCAGATCTTGCTCTTCTGAGTTGCCATCAAACCCAGGGTAAAGGTGAGGAAGCCATTGCCTGTTGCGTTGCTGCAGCTTGGATATTCATTCACAGGTGAATTTATTTCTTGTCCTTTATTCTTTCTGATTCTTTTCATCGTCTTCACCACTAATCTCTGTCTTTTCTCACTTAAAATTGTGTGAACAAACGAGAAGTGTTAAGTTTGATGTAGGTAAATAAAAAAGGCCGATACTTTTTCCAGTGGGATAATTGTGACTCCCCATCCATTTCTTTCCATTTTGGAGCACGGCCTTCCTCCCCATCCCTGACCCCCATTTGTTAGCAGAATTTGCACCGGTTTTAGGTTCTACTTACTCTCCTCCCACAGCCCAGTTCTTGCCAGCCATCCACCATATACAATATTGCGGCTACAAGCTGTTCTCAGCAAATCCACTCAAAATAGCTGAGGAGCAGCTGCTTCTGTGATATTTTCAAAAAGAAGAAGTTTGTATTTGGTTTCATGGGCAAAGGGTCTTCCGGTCTTGCATAGAAAGAAGCAAACGAAATCCTTCACCCCAGCTGAAATTCTCTGCCCCTCACCCTCTAGCTCCAATTTCAATGTATGGATAAGTGGGTAGGGAAATGGAAAGATGGTTCTGGAAGAAGCATGCATCATTTGCTTAAAGACTGTTCATTTGCCTCTCATATTTTTGCAACTGATATTTACAAGTAGATTAACAGGAGCTAATTTGTGGGTACAGATTAAAGGGAAAAAAAAAAGGCCAATTGAATCCCATTAGCATTTTTTGACTCATTTGTCAGTCACCCAACATAACACTGGTGAGAGCACTTTAATAATGTGGAGGAAACATATCATTAACGTGTGGCATGCTTCTTCTGCTCTTGAAATTTAAAGGCTTTGAGAAATTTTGGGAGTGGGGCTAAGTATCCTTAAATTTCTTAGTCTGCTATTATAAGTCTCTTCTTTCCCCTTCCCTCTCACACCTCCCCAGGAAGCGTTTGAAAGAACAGTATGCCTGTCAGGGTTGGAACAGAACAATTAGGTGTCAAGGATGCAATTAGTCTAAGATTAGAGCCTTAGGGACTCGAAATCATGGCATCTGAGACCAGGCAGCTATGAACTAGTAATTAAGAAACTACTTTCCACTTATTATTTACTGGGGGAAAAATGTATTTATGTATTTCCTGTGAGATAATGTTTATGTATTTCACTGTACAATTATGTTTCATCTGGGCACTTGATGCCGTATCTTGATTCTGGAAGAGCTGAAACGGCTCTGTAGAAGGAAGATTCCTGGAAAGGAATGTGTGTTAGCAGCATATCCCATTGCCTCAAAAGTAAATTTTATGCTGCAGCTCAAGCAGAGCTACAAATAATCACACTCCTTGCCACACGCTGTGGAATCACATCAAGCCTTATAAATTATTAGAGAATTCATATGGACATCATGTAATACCACAGGAGTTCCATTATGATTTACCGTTAATTAACATCCACTGACTATATTTCAAAGTGCTATGGCTCTGTCACACCACAGGCTGTTATACAAACCATAAATGCTATCAATATTCCTGCATTTATCTAAGCACCGACTGATTAAAATGTGATTTTGTCCCATAATACCTTCTTAGTTTGATATGTGACTTAGATTGCTGACTTAACATTACTTCTATCTCTAGTTGTCACGCAGTCAATTATACTGAATGACTGCAGGGCTTAAGAGCACAGAGGAGAAGCAGTATTGGAAGGAAAACATTACTACCATAATTTAAAGAGAGAAAAGAAATACTAGGATGAAGAGTGTGGGCTTTTCAGCGCCAATGAAAACAAATTGTAAAGGTTGTTAGTTTCAAGGGACAGATCATAATTCAGTCTGCCCCTTACACTTTAGGGGAACAGGAGTGTTTTCAGTTTCGAAGAGAAAGTCTTCTTGTTTGCTTACTTTTCTCCATCCCCCTCTCCTTCTCTCTCTGTCTTTTGCTTCCTCCTTCCTTCCTTTTGTCCACACATGTATTGGATGCATATTACATGTATTTCCTTAGCTGGCTAAGGAGAAACCAAATTCTTTAGGTGTAAAGGCAAGGAGTAGGCTCTCTCCCAACTCACACTAGGTAAAATGTCAGTATTTAAAAAAAGCTAATACAACTTAACCAAGAGTTTGCTTTCCCTCCAAAGGGATATGTTCTGATTGAGAATCTCCTTAGGGATTACCTAGCCTAACCCTCCACCAGGAAAATGAGACCAGGATCATCAGGTAAATTGGTCAAACGCCAAATGTTAGGGCACAAGAGAATCAGGACTGGAACCCCCATCTCTTAGAACTTAGCCGGCAATTGTTCTTCACTCTTGCACCTGTTTCTATACTTTGCTAGCCTAGAAAACCAGTGTGATCACAAGACAGGCTGATTTTTCTACTAGATGGCTGAAACACTTATTTTTCATAAAGCAAAAACTAATAAAGATGCAATGGAGAGGTTAATCCTTGTGTAATAGAAAAGACACAGAATGAGAATAATAGGGGAGCAGACTGAACTGGCTGCATGATTTGGGGTTAAACACTTAGCTGCAAGACCCAACAGTTGTTGCTAAGTCAAGTGTGTCCTGTTAGGGACACAAGTGTGTTCTTTGGGCTTGAGCTCTTTTCCTTGCAGATCAGATGAAGCCCCTTCCCCACAGTGAGAAAACTATCACACAAAACTGCGTTTTCATGTTTAAAGTGTTAAATGGTCAAAGTGTACAAACGTTTAAAAGTTAAAGAGTAAAATGCAATGAATGGCCCTTTGACATTTTCTCAATGTTGAATAACCAAAGCCCTAGCAGTGACCAGGCAGGTGTGGTTAAAAAAGAGGACAGAGATCAATAATTAACTGCGAATGAAAGGAATGCTGGTTGTACCCCATCGAGGAAGCCCTGACTGAGGAAGAGGAAGCCCCTTGAGAAGGAAAGACATCTGGTGGCAGTGTCTTTACAGACTCCGTTCTTGGTTTTTGCGAGGCGAAATTCAACACAGAGGAGATTTGATTCTCAGTGCGTCAGGGCGACTCCCAAGCATGTTCAGCTGCCCGGGGGCTAAGCGGAGCCCTGCAGCAGGTACCGCCTGCATTGTAATGTGAAGGGCTGCCAAGCAAGAGCCTCACTGGTGTCTCCCTGGGTGAAGAGAATCCTAGATTTATAGAAATTTGGAGGAGTTTGAACTGACAAACCTCCACACATGTCAGATGCCCAGGAAGCCATCCCCAAAATAGAGCCAGGACCCAGTGTTGCTATGTGTGGGATGGTAGAAAGGAGAATTTTAGGTAGGAGGATCAAAGATGGAGCTTCTAGGAGCCCATGTGATCTTGGCTTATACCGTTCATAGCTCAATGCAAGCTTACCATGAATGGCAACTCTTACAACTTTGATGTTAGTTTTTCTTGACATTTTGCTTAAAATGGTATTTTCTTAACATAAAATGTAAATGTTCATATTGAAGTTTTAAATACTTATTTTTGACACTTTGGTAATCACAGGGTTTATGTTCTAGAGAAAAAAATCAAACCTCACAATTGCATAGTATATTTCTATGTCTCTCTCAGTTAATTGTGTATAGTGAAGGGATTGAAAAATTAGATTTTTATGCTACCCTCAATGGTGCCTCCTGCTGGCAGCTGCCTTGGGCTAATTTCCAAAATGAAATAAAGTATAATCTCTGAGCCCTGTGCTCTGCAAATCCAGCTTATATGGGGATAACAAATGTCACACTCATTATCTTTTTTTCTCATGCAAGCACACAGATACAGCATTTAAATACTAGGCAAGTTTAGAGAAATTCGTTTGTGTTTACTTTCTAAAGGCTGTATGAAGGGCTCAACTGATTAACAACAAATTGTGATTCATTCCACAAATATTTAGTGATTACTTTTTTATGCCAGAACTGTGACCGCTAAAGTGTAATGTATTTCTATATTTGTGTTGTTTTTTAATTCTTTTAAAAATGAATTTCATATCTCAGGAATTATTTTTGGATGAGATGATAAAATAACAACAGTAGATATTTAACACAATTTTTCTTTTGCATGCGGGACTTTTGAATAAACTCAAAGATGGCTGGAATTAAAGAACAAAGGAAGATGAAAGGAACAGCATGGGAGCATGGGCAAGATTTTTGCGGAGATGCCAATTGTGTTCAGAAGCAGACCTAAGCCTCCTGAGGAGCTCAGATCCCTTTGCATTCGGAAAATTGAAGGCTTCTCTCTGCTCCCTTCACTTAGAATAACAGTCATTGCGCATAGTTCTAGCTTAAAGCAGAGCTTTGGAAAGAACATTTTTCATAGCCTTTTGTCTTTTCCTAAGGAATTACGTGGAGCTCTCTTACTGTTAGAAGGCTTCCCAGTTAGGAAGGGCGTTGGACCAATTGGATAAGGCAGTTTGACGTCTCAGTGATTTTCTTCAAAATCTGGCCTGCAGACTTGGGAGAACTTACTCAGTCTGTGTGCAGTCTGGGTAATACATTTCCTCAAATTGGGGCAGCCTTTGGGCTGTGAAAAATGGTATCTGAAGGGCGGAGGGAGTTACAGTGCCATGGCACTGATCCCCCCCTCGGAGACAACTCTCCCGAGGAAGCCAGTTAGCCTCTTTGGAGCGTCCCTCTTCCTAGTGGACTGAATAAGCCATACTGATGGGGGAGTTTTGTTTTTAAAAGAGGTATTAGTTATTATATAAAAAGACAAAGCCTGTGCTGAACAAACAAGCATATCCAATCTTGAGGCAATTCCTTCCAGGCCATACCATTACCTCCACATGTATTGGCCATTTCTTGGAGGAGAGTTTTCCAGTGGCTAGACCAGGCTCCTCTCCCCAGCGCTTGTCTGGTGGTCAACTCTGTCTCTAACCCCTCTCTTTAACGGGGCCAGCACTTCACTCGAGAAGTCATAGTCTTCTGATTGTTCGGGAATTCTGATGGACATCTTCCCCAAATGACTCTGAGCTCTGTGTAGATGTTGACAAGTGACCATGCTTTCCCCAGGGTCTCCTCACTTTGGCACAGGAAGAACGCAACAAAGAAGTAGCTGACCCAAGGTTTTAGATGCAGGAGAGTTGCAGAGTTGAAGACTATGCTAACAATTGTTTTATTAACCAAAGTCAACACTCAAAAAGTGTTTGTCGAATGAATAAACGAGTGAGTTCAATATCATTGAATCTTTACAATGAGCTGAATTTTATGGCAGGTTCCAGTAATACAGAATAAAATAAGACAGTTACTGACTTACAGGGGACAGTAACTAAGACACACATATAAACTCATAATTATAGTGCTGTGACAGATGTGAAAATAGATGCTGAATGTAGAACCCTGAAGAGAGCAACCGCATACCAAAGTCAGGAAACTGAAAACAGGTGTCTTTCACATAGCATTTTATCTTTTAATTAAGGCCCCACTAATTCCCCGATATTATTACATTCAGGTTATTTCTATCATATGACCTTTGGTTGCTTTTGCAGGCTCAACGCAACTGGCTGAAAGTAGTTAAATCATGGCTTTAAAATGCATCTTGGATGTGATTGTTCTGTACTAGTTTACTAATTAAAAAAGCATTATTGAACTCAATTTATTTTCTGTTTATTTTTCTGAATTTTTAAAGCTTTAAAAATCACCCAAATTATATCAGGAAATCTATAATATACTATAAATCTAAAATATTTAACTAAAGGCAGTCCTTGTTTTAATCTGCTCATTCTTGCCCTCTTCCTAATATCCTAGACAATCACTCCTGTACTTTAGTCAGATTTTAAAATGTATTTCCAGAGTTGAGATAGTCTCCAATGATTATTAAAATTTCCTCTTTACCTGCGTTCATTCTTATTCCAATCCTACTTTTGTGATTTTGTGCTTCTTGCTGGACTTAAAAATTAAGTTTATCTATTTATTGAATTTTTTTCCCCCAAAGAATGATATTCTGAATTTATTCATGGAAGGTATTGGGTTTTTATTAATTTCTGCTCATATATGTATTACTTCTCTCCTGCCACTTTCTTCTGGTTTGTTTTGCTTATTCTTTTTCAAACATTTTGTGTGGAATACTTAATTTCATTTTTTTTGTGTATCTTCTTACTTAGCTTAAAGGCTCTGGATTTTCTTGTCTGCACAATTTTAGCCATTTCCCATATCATGTAATTTCCACTATTGGTTCCTTTTTTGACTTTAGAGTTAAAAAAAATCTCAATCGTAATATGAATTAGTTACAAAGATGAGAGTACAACATAGAGAATAGAGTCAATAATACTGTAATTTCTTTCTATATTGACAGACAGTAACTACACTAGTTGGGGTGAGCATTTAATGATGTGGAATAGAAAAAAGCATTTAAAAAATTTTTTTTCCCCCAAATTTCAAGTCAAAGTTTTCGTCTCCTAATGTTTGTTACTAATTTACAGTCTTCTTTCATATTAATCATAAATTTTGGACTATCCCACTTCCTTTTATGGAACTTATTGAAAGTTTTCTTGGTGCAATAGTGTATTTTCATATTTAGAAACAATGTCAATGACCTTCATACAAAGGCAAATAAATATCTCCTTTATTAAGAATATTTGTTATATATGTTACTTATTAATACAAATGAAACCACCTCATTTTGTCAAAATTTTCAAATGCTTCTGACCTGCTTCTGGCATATTTTTATCAAATTGTACATGAAAATTCTTTGAAAGAATCCAAAGATGACCTGTCAAGATTACTAAAATGTATGGAGATTCTTACAAATAAAACTAGAACGTTTAATCTTCAAATAATTTTGGATAAGTGAAGGCTAACAAAAATGAAAAACCACCTTATTCTGAGTTTCACAAGACCTTTACTATGTTAAATATGAATTGAGTTACCCCTAATAGGAAATTTTGTTATATGAGTTTCTCAAAGTTATTTAGTTATGAAAAGCTCTCTTGTGGAGCATTACAAGTAAAGTAAGATAATTGTATTTCGTTGGAGCTTTTTGATAAGGAAATAAACTATAGGTAGTGAAGATTTGTTTCCAAAGGCAGTAGCTTCTCGTTTGGCTCTGATGATCTGACAGTGTGGCCAACACCTTATCAAGTATGCCGATAGGTACACATATCACTATATGTAATTTTCAAGATTTTAATCAACTTCCTAAATTAATGCAATTTAGTTCATTTTGGAATCCTGAGAAGCATAGAGGGTTAGGATAAGAAATGAAAATCTGTAATACTTATTTCTATGAATTTGAACAAGCTAAAGAAAGATGATAAAGTACCTTTTAATTACTTTGTCTTCCCTTCTCCAGATTGTACTTCAGGAATCATTCAACATTTCAAACTGAGGATAGCTGTGGGCATTTTTGTTCCCAACACCACTACTTTTGTTTTCCAGACACCCAATAACTACATGAATTAAAAAAAAAATGTAATAATGGTCTTTATTTTATTTTACACAATGGAAACAGTAGACGAGGACAGAGTAGATATCATCCAGTTCTTCAATTTTCACCAACCAAGATTACTCTGGACTCCACTAGCTGCCACAAAACCAAATTTTTAGAAGTTGTAAACTCACATGGACCACTAGAAAGTGGTAGAAATTGCTTTTGATTACGAGTCAGTTGATATGAGTAAGAATTTTAGACACACCAGCTTCAGGCAAACCCCTCTGCTCTTGCTGTTCTGACTTGCCAGCAGGAAGGGTACAGGAAGTTACGGCTGTTCTGACTTGCCAGCAGGAAGGGTACAGGAAGTTACAGCTGTTCTGACTTGCCAGCAGGAAGGGTACAGGAAGTTACAGCTGTTCTGACTTGCCAGCAGGAAGGGTACAGGAAGTCACGGCGTTCATTAAGAAAAGTGCCTTTCAAACACCCCTGGACTCTGGCCCCAAGTGAGAGGACTGCAAGTCTGCCTGTTTTAATGTTGCAAAAGAACAAATTTTAAAAGACAAAGCAAACAACTTTCACAGCAGGTGGCTGCAGCATAGCCTTCGGGAAAGTTGCTAAGAACCATTTTTTGTGAACTAAAGCTTGGTTGCGAGCGATGTTCTTTGCACTTCCTGATTCAGTGAAGGGAGCCGCCTTATGTTTAATTCAAATTGCAGTCCTGACATGGACAAGCGTAAAACAATCATGTTTTACAAATCCATTTGTTTAAATGATTCTCTTGTTGGCTGTTCACACCGTGCTCTGTGTTACATTATCTCTCACGGCAAGTGCTATTTAAAGAAGTGAGAAGCCTGCAACACACAGAGCTTTAAGCAACAGAGGTGAGACTTGGTAGAAAAAAGGCAAAACATAGTAGGTGTCATTCATTTCAAGATGGACCTTTGTTTTTTCTTCAGCCCACCTCAATAGCTAGTCTTCCTTTCTCTTCCCACTGCTGGGTTTAGAGTGTGCGCGTATGCGTAATTTTGATGGCCATGTCTTTTTTTTCCATTTGGGGTTGAGATGCACTATGAAAGTGCATGACATCTTTCAGCTAGGTTTCTATGTATGTTGGACATCACAGTGCTTTTCAAAACTTTGTCTCAGTGCTTTAGAACCTCAGGTTCTGTGCTAGTGGGGAAAAAAACTGCTTGTCAAAAGTTGGCATGATGTTGTAGACTGTGATTCTCTGCAACCCAATTATCCTGACCACTTAAATTAGCAAATCTTGAAATTGCTAAGAAATTGCAGCAAATTAAGTTTTTGCCCATTTTGTAGAAGTAAATCTGATTTTGGTTGCCTGCACAGAAGCTTCTCTGATGGCATTTGTGAAGTTTTACAAGTAAAAGTAGAGAAAAAAGTTCAATAATCTCCTTCAGATTTTAAATATTAGCAAGTCAAAAGTGAACTTGTTTTGATGTGGTTTAAAACTCTGGTCAGAATAGATGGCTGATGCGTGTGCGTAGAATTAGAAACCCCAGATCTGAGAGAGCTGTCAGAGCCTGAAGAGTCTGATATGAAGGACACCAGAAAAGAGACAGCACTATAGAGATAAACTGAGTGGCTACTAGGTATAGAATCAAATTGCAGGAGTCCAACGGCTACTGAGTGCGGTATTTGGTTGCTTGTTTGATTTTCCTACCTCTTTAAAAAATATATTCTCTCTTGATAGGCAAAGACATCAGTCCTCTAGATCCCATTCTACCCCAGAGAAATCACATTCACACAGCTTTCTTGAGAAAAAAAGAACAATGGCTTTAGAGTCAGAGAAGGCCAAGTTTGTATCCCGAATCCTCTCCTTCCTTAACTGCATACCTTCAGGAAGTGGGCAAGCTATAGGAATCTCAGATTCTTAACTGTACAAACTGAGTTAACACCTCTCTTATGGATTTGCTGTGAGGGGTTAAATAAAATAAGTTTCCAAGTCACCCAGCAGAACGCCTCGTTCATTGACTTCTTTTGTTCCTGAACTTGCAGTTATAAGATGAGAAAGTTCTGGGGAACTAAAGTACAGCATGGTGACTTTCATTAACAGTACTGTGTTATATATACTTGAAAGTGACTAACAGGGTAGACCTAGAATGTTCTCACCACACACACAAAAAAAAAGTAATTATGTGAAGGGATTGAGGTGATATCTAACCCTACTGTGTTGTGGTAATCATTTTACAGTATGTAGGTAGCAAACATCACATACCTTCAGCTTACAGCATGTTATATGTCGATTAAATCTCAGTAAAACTGGAAAAATGTTCTACATAAAAATGAAAAAATAATTTTGCCTCAGATAGTTATTAAATCATGTTTAACTTGTAACATCAGACAATAAATTTTAGAGAATAAAGCCAATATGAACACTGGGCTTGTTTCTCAGTGACTATCTTAAATAAATGCAGAATCTAGTAAATTATAACATCTCCCCAGAGATATTTCTACTGTATATTTTTGTAATTACCTTTATAGCATTCCATTTTATGAAAACTGGCAAATACGAAATGTGCTACACTAGGTTTTCTTTAATCAAAAAGAGAAAAGGTAGGTCCGTGAATATTTTAGAGGATCATTATTTCTATGGAAATATTTTGCCTATTTATTAAATGGAAGATTAATTCTAATTTTAAAAAAGGATAAGAAAATAAATGACTGGAAAAAGATACTTTTTAATTTACATGAAAAAAATCTCTAATTTTTACCCCCATAGTTAACAAGGTTTATGTATTGTTCACCATGTTTATCCCATCTAAAAAATTATTCTCATAAAAAATTTAAGTAGCTTTTTCTGTGTGAGATTTGATTAAAAAAAAACTTATTAGCCTTAAATAAAACAAGTAGTCTCTGTGAAAACAAAACAAAAGAAAATCATACCTGTTTTCCATTCTGAATCACATTGCATGTTGCCTCCAGGTGTGAAAATACCTAAGGAATAACTAAAAATATTAAAGGAAGTTTCCTATTATCCAGGTACCATAATGCCCTCACCATCTCATAAACAGATGCATTGTCAATAAATTTTTACTCAAGCATATTTTTCCAAATCTGCAATATTTGTGTGTTTTGATCAATTAGTTACTAATAATTATTGCCTTGCAAGCTCAAAAAATACTAATTAGAGCCTATATGAGAAAAATTTTCTAAATTAAAATTTCAATTTATATCCTTAAAAAATGTTCTTTGAAGAAGTAAATAGTAAGAGGAAGAAATATTCTGTTACTGGCAACAAATTTAACCTGAAATTCAGTCCTTTTCCTTTTTCACTCTTTCATTGAATAAATTATTCTTCAGTTATCTCCAGTACACATTGAGATAATTGTTTTAGGAGATGGAAAAATGAATCAGTTTGTGCCTGTAGTCTAATAGATGAACTAATATATGTAGATAAGTATTAAAGACATGAAAAAAAGTTAAAAGCCATAGAAGAAGTAGTGATGTATTCTGTTTATTAGGCAAAAGAGTTTAATATTGACATATCATTGTCTCTAGGTGATTACAATTCCGAACACTGAACTCATATTGAAGAACCGCAAAATCATCTCATAACGAGAACACAGTGAGTATTACAACTGTTTCTGGGCCTCACCAAATCTTTAAAAGGCAGGACATTGAATTGTTTCTTGTTTGAACTTCTCAGCATTTAGATCTTTGTATGTATCTCGCACATGATAGAAATCTAAAACGTGAATGAAGGAAAAAATGGGGATATGAGGCAATTAATAAGGGAAGAATGGAGATAACATATATAGCCTTAATTGGCATAATAAGAAAAGATTTCCCATGTTTTTCCCCACTAAGAATTTACTAAATCATTTCTTGCCATTGATTTTCAAGGCAACTGAGTTAAAGAGGACATAGTTTCAGAGTTGGCAAAACAATTCATATGACCTGGAAGACTTGTATATATGTGAATAAGTAGGTTTATCCTCTATTATAGTGGATTTACACTTAGAAATTTTTTTCAGACTGCCTTATAACATAAAAATCACGTTTGACAGCCCATGGTAATACCTTAACTCTTGATGAATGTAAGTTTTGTCAGATTGAATATTTGGCCAAATATTTTTGAAGTGACTCAAAATTTTAAGCCTGTGATTGCCGTCTTGAAGACAGAGTTGTGATGGGTGTTCATTGTCACTCAGCCAGAAGGTTGTCATTACAATAAATTGACAACGGGAATTGGCTGAGCTCTTGAATGGATGCTTCCTTTTGTTTGGGAAACTTCTCTGTGACCTATCAGCATCTATCTTGGCAGTCTCAGAATGAGAGTGAAAAGGATCTTGGCTCTTATAAAGAAAGATGCCCCTTTGAAGTCAAGTTTTAAAAGTAACCTCGATAGGACGAACATCAGGCTAAATAAACTCTTTGGTTCCTTGAATTACCTGCCTAAGTACAACATGGCAAATACATGCTTTAATATATGCCTCTTACCAAGTTTCATTAGTATTTTGTAAGAGAAAATGGATCATTCAGGTTTTTAGAAGAATAGATGCATAGGATTTAATGAACAAATACAAATAAAATATTTAGAACAGTGCATGCACATGTAAGTACTCAGTAGAAAGGGCTAGTCATTTAGTTGACTATTCTTAAAAGTGATCATTCAGTGCTTTCTGAGAAATGAGTACTTTCTGTTTTTGTTCTCTTCCTTGGTTCGTTCATATTTCATCTGTTCTATTTTAAGTGAAAATGTGAACTTTTCATACATTGGAAACAAAATTATAAGTTGATAATATAATTATCATAATTCCTTATTTTATGTGCTGTGTGCTATACTTTTATAATATACTTTATATTTTAATATTTCTTAAATGTATTTCACACCTTAAATGTATTTCACAATAACCTTGTTAGGTGGCCAAGGAAAATCAAAATCCGATTAGAGCCTCATTTTATAGAACAAGAACTGGTGAGCTGGAGAAGTTAGGTGAGTTTCCAAACACGCACAAGTTATTTTAGTGCTTTAGGGCCCAGCTAAGAAAACAGTATCCTCCCTGCCAACAGCAAGTCACGTGCTCTAACTCCTGTGTGATTGGGTAGTGGTGCAGCAATACTGAGTGTTTTGTTTGTTTGTTCTGTTTGTAAGTAAGAATGCCCAATAATATACTGAAAAGAGCTTTGGGGGCAAGTAGACCTGGACTGAATGCTCTACCTGCTGCTTTGATAATAATTACTGTCATTTACTAAGTCCTTCTTAAATGTCAGACATTTCATGGAAGTTTTAGTTAATTTTCAAAACAATTCTACAATGTAAATGCTACTGCTCTCATTTTATGGATGGGGGGACTGGACTGAGGCTACCCCCCCCCAAAAAAGAAAAAGCCATGTATTTTGTAAGTCAAGCAGCCATTGTGGTTGGGTTACAAATTGGTTCCCTGCATTTTATCATTCTGATTACTATCAGACTGTGCACTGATGCTTGTACAATCCAATAGCGTCATTGGTCCTTAGTTTCTTCACTTATAAAATGGTGACGATACTACGCATTTTGCATGGTTTTGTGAGGTGTAAATACAGGTTCATCTGTAGAATTTACAACAGAGTCTGCAATAGTAAGAATTCCAAAAAATTGGTTGCTCTTATTTTAGCCAGCTCTATCATTAGCTTTTGTACAGTCATATTATTTAAACTATATGTCATTTAGTGCTTTAAAAAAGACTTGCTTTTGGCTAGATTTTGCAGTGGCCAATCAAGTCTTCATTTTATAGTGGAGTATAACAGATGGACACTTTTTTTAATGCTATTTTATGTTTAATATCAATTGTGAACAAAACTGATGTGGAATGCAAATTCTTAATTATTTCTTCCCTTAAGAAGGTATCTTTAGTTGTAATTTTACCTACAGGAGAGCCAAGCATTTTCAGAAAATGTCCTAAATATAAGCATTTTCCTCACTAAATTCTGTCACATACATATTACATTACTTGGCAGATTGCCATTAATCATGTAGCTCTTGGGTCTTTGTAGAACTTCATGGAATCAGATCTCTGTTTCTAGTTCTACACATGTTTATTTGATAAATTATAAGCATCACAGAAAAACATGGGGTTTTACAGATCCACGGAAATCTTGAAATGGTCTTTGGGAAATTGAATAAAATGTTCAATTTCAAATAAAAAAACTGGAAGGGATTAGGCCTTTGCTTATTTTTTAATTACATATCAATCAATTTTAATTAAGACACTTTACACAGGTTTGTATGTTCTTTATATAAAAAAATCAGACCTCTTTATATCTTTCAGAATTCACTATTTATGTATTTTTCTATATTTGCAAATTAAAATTCAGCCTATTTTATTAATAGTGACACTTTGCAAATTAAATATTCATTGCAAACTGTTAGAAAATATGTTAAACGGATTCAAGGCAACATTACGTATTCAACCCCAGTTTCTAAAGCAGGCTTAGGAAGACACACAGGGAACTTCTTTCCCCAGATTGCCTCATTGTATTTATATGTAAGTTTGCTCAATCTTCACTTAAATCATACATTCTGAAGCACATTCAGTTAAAACCTATGAATTACATCCTCTCTTCTGACATTTAGTGGGAATTTAGGGCTGATGAAGACTTCTCAGATCAGCATATGTATTAATTTTATTTTATATGTGAAGTATCTGAGAGGCTAAATTAGACACCCAGCTAATTACACTATGAGCTGCTACTAAAAACCAGGATTGGTTTTTCTGGTCTGTGTTAGTATACTAGACTGCCTCACTTTTGGTAGCAAAACTGCTAAATTACCTTGTTATTCCACTCTTTTATTTGAATAATTGGCAAACATTCCTATAATGATACAGATGCACAATAATGGTTTTTGAATATAAATACATATAATTGGAGAATGTTATGATATTCAATTCTGGTTATACTAAAAAACTCTAGCACGGAGCAACTTAAATGTTTCTTTGAAAATATTGCATTCAAAATGATGCTTCTGGGATGCTGGTAAAAATGGCAATAGGTAACTCCAAGGCTCCTCCTTCTACCAAAATTCTGAAAACTTGGACAAAAACTATCAGAATCAACTTTTTCAGAATGCTGTAAAATAGTCAGAAGTTTATATTAACCAAGAAAATGACAAATCAAGAAATGGCTATTTAAAAAGAGCAAAAAAGCTTAGCAGTGTTTTTACTTGCCATGCCCCTTCCATTCCACAGCCTAGAACTGGTCTTACTAAATATGGCAGCCAGCATTCCCATGTTGGATCATGACTCCTGGTTCCAAAGGGTAGGTTTTTGCACAAGCTGAAAGTGAAGGCTAAGGCAGAGTTATAAGTGACCAGGCTAAGCTTTGAAAGAGTGCCCCAACATGGAGCCAATCTGCAAAGGCTGGGATATCATCAAGCATACCTTGATGTACCTAGACATAATGGGTACTTAAGTACATAGATATAATGGGTATCCCAGAAGGAGAGGGGTGAGAGAAAGGACCAGGCAGAATATTTAAAGAAGTAATGGCCTCACACTTTCCAATTCTAATTTTAAAAAAAGACAAAGAAAAAGATAAAAAAGGAGAATCTACACATCCAACAAGATCAACAAGATTCAAGAAGGATAAACACAAAGAGGTCAACACTGACACATTGTAATCAAACTATCCAAAGCCAGAGGTAAAGAGAGAATCTTGAAAGCATCAAGAGAGAAGTGACTTGCCATACCAAAGGAATATTTAATAAGATTAGCAGTTGTTTTCTCATCAGAAACCATAGAAGCCAAAAGTCAGTGAAATGACATGTGTAGTGATGAAAGAAAAAAAGCACCTGTCAATAATGAATTCTATATCTTACACAACTATCTTTCAAAAACGAAAGAGATGTTAAGACATTCTCAGATAAACCAAAGTAAAGGAAATTTTTGCTAGTACAGCTGCCCTACAAGAAATGTTAATGGAAGTCCTTCAAGCAGATAAAAGGATACTACTAGCTAGTAACATGAAACTATATGAAGAAATAAGTACTGGCAAAAGTAGATATAAATGCCAGTGTTATTGCATTAAACATTTTTTTAATTCCCCCTTTTTTTCTATGTTATTTAAAAGACAAATACATAAAATAATAATTATAAATCTATATTAATGAGTATACAATGTATAAAGGTTTAATTTGTGCCAACAACATGGAGGAGGAAGAATGGAAATGTATAGGACAGAATTTTGTATACTATTGCAACTAAGATGTTTTTACTACAAAATAGATTATTTTAAGTTTAAGAAGCTAATTGAATACCCAGGGTAACCACTAAGAAAATAACTAACAAATATACAGAAAAGAAAATGAGGAAGGAACAAAGTAAAACAGTACAAAATTAATTAAGCACAGAAGACAACAATAATGGAGGAATTAAGGAATAAAAAGATACAAGACAAATAGAAAAGTGACAAAAATAAGTTCTTCCAATAAAAATGGATTAAACTATCCAATTGGAAGGCTGTGATTGGTAGAATCGATAAAATAGCATGATTCAACCATAGCTGTCTACAAGAGATTTACCTTAGATCCAAAGACACAAATAGGTTTATAAGATATTGCATGCAATAGTAATCAGAGAGCTGGGTGACTATACTGATACCATGCAAAATAGACTTCAATTAAAAAACTGTTACAAGAGGCAAGGAAGGACATTATATAGTGATAAAAGGGGAAATCTATCAAGAAAATGTCACAATTAAAATAAACATAAATACCCAATGTAACATAACAACTGAGCCCCAAAATATAAGAAAAAAATGGACAGAATTGAAGGGAATAACAGTTCTACAATAGTAGTCGGAGACTTCACTACTCCACCTTCAATAATGGATAGAATAACTAAATAGAAGACAATAAAGAAATAGTTGACCTGAATGACTGTATAGGTCAACATTTTTATTATTGCAACTTACAGTAAAGAGAAAAAATCTTAAGTGTATAGTTCACTGTTTTTACATTTGTGTAAATTATATAACTACCATATAGATCAAAATATAGAACATTCAGAATATCAAAAGGTTTTTTTCATGCCTCTTTCCAGTTATTATGCCCCAAAGATAACAATTCTTTTATCTTCTAGCAACACATTGGTTTTGCCTGTTTTTTAATTTAACATGAATGAAGTCATGCAACATGTACTCATTTTATCTGTGAGATTTATCTATGTTTTTTTATTTTTTACATGGCTGTGTAGTGTCCTATTATATGAATATATAATTATTTTTTCTACTTAATGAGCATTTGAGTTGTTTCCAATTCTGGACCATTACATTATTGTATTCATGACTCAGTTCCAATCTGACCAGACTCTTATGTGAACAATATTCTCCTCTCACATCATGCTCATTTTCCATTAACCAGTCACTGTCCATTCCACTATACCTTTGCATGTGCTCATTTATTTCCTAAGAATATTTTCCTTTCTTTCATCTGAATATCTAAGTCTTAAATTATGCAGAGTTCAACTCAGACTTGGGGCAAATATGAGGGAATAATGAACATGAACTTGGGAGGGACCCAAGACTGTTTACCATGAAAGTGTTTCCAGTGACAGCCATGTATTTATATAGGCAATATCGTCCTTATAAAATCATTTTCAATAAGACCACAGAATATCATGTTAGGTACTTTTTTTAAAAAAAAGCTACTACTGGAAGACTGGAAGCGTAACAGTAATAGACTAGCATTGAATCTCTTGGAGGAAGTACTACTCTTATAAAACATAATGATATTGGTGTTAACTATGTTGAATTTAAGGTAACAGGGAATCCAGGATATCATAAATAGAAGATAATTAGAGAAATGAAACTTATAATGAGGAAGGAAGTTAGAGATGGAGTTGTATAGATAATCAATGAGGATGTTAGAACTGAAGTTTTGAAATGCATAAAAGAAACAGTGGGGTGAGGTGAGTGAGTAGGAAAAACAGAAACAGTAGAAAGGTCAGGTACTTAATCTTTAGGAAGTACTTGAGTGAAAAAATTAGAAAAGAAAAAACCTTTTACTCACAGAGTTGATGCTGCGGTGAAAAGTGCATTACTTATAATAACACTAAGTTTGAATGCTAGAAAAATATGATTTATGTTTTCTTTCCCTAAATTTTCATCCCATTTCTAAAAGGGACGCATTTTTCATGTTTTTAACAGTGACAGAACCTATGGTATTATGAAACTATTGACATGTTAGATACATCTTAAAGATAAGGTCTTCCATTCTTCAATACTTAAAAAAAATTTTATTTCTAGTCTGTTTCATATCCATGTTGCATTTGATATCCTTACTTTTCATGGAAAGGAGAAACATGAGCTGGAGCTGAAAAATGTGTTTTACATAATCCAATTGATTTTAAACTGTGCCATTTGATAGGTAGTGAGAATGCCCTAACGGCACTGCTGCGAGTTCTCTAATTTGTTTTTCGTGGCTTCATGCTGCAAGCAATTTGTCACCGAAAATTCTAATAGAACTTTCACATATTGAAATGGGAGATGGAAGCAGCCTTGTAGATCATCATGATTATGGTAGGACTGAGTTTTAGACAGGGACTTATAAAATTTTAAATTGATCCTACATGTGACCTTAGACAAAAAGTCAAAAATGAACTGCTAGGTATTACACCCACATAAAAGGAAATCTCATCAGCAAACAATAAATCTGTTCTTTAAATGCCAGTTTTAACAGACCCATATAATGCTTGAAGGCAGATATCAGTCAAATTTAAGGTTATTGTCAAATAGCAAAAAAGAATTCAATATTCAGGTATCCTAAATTACATTGTTAGAAAACATGAAAGTCAATGATATTTTTATTTGTAGCAATAAAGTAATTACATATCTATATTATTATAGCTATAAGAAAATCGGGAATTTTATAGAAATACAACTGAGAGATATAAACATTCTTGTGTTTTGAATCTGCAATTAAATCTTCACGAACTCTTACTGGCCAACCAACACTTTAATGGTCATAATCTTTATCACCCTCTTAAATAAATAAGAATACATGTGTGCATGGCTCCGTTGCTAGAGAATGAGCATTGGGATTTAGATAATCATTACCCTTAACTTCAGAAGACAAAGTGGTCCAGTGGATAAAAAATGGCTTTGAGAGCCAGCAGATAAGCATTCATATCCTGGCTCCAGCCAGAATTACAGTTGGAGAAGGTATGATCCTCACTTTCAAGGCTGTCATGTAATAAAACCTACCTGCAGTTTGTTGAACAGACAAATAACAATAATAATAACACATTCAAGCAGACTAGGATCTAGTAAGAGCAATAGTTGCTCTTATTGCTGAGCTTTAGAAGTTTATCAGATCTAGTCAACAGTGGGTGCATGTGAATATATGGAAGCATTCAGTAATAGAATGTAATCATCATACTTGAACACACATTTAAATTTTAAGTATATATGCATCCTAAATACATGGCAAATGTGGTCTCTTCTAGAAGTGGTGAGAAAAGGTTACTGATGTCAATAGAGATTTAGATAGAAGTAGGATACATAACAGGTCTGACCATGTGATCATTCTGGGAATCTTACAAAAAACATGAGAATAATGAGAATCAGATAGATCTGTGTCAGTCAGCTTGGGCTGCCACACGAAATACACACACTGGGTGGCTTAAATAACAAAAATTTAAAATTTCTCGCCGTTCTGAAGGGTGAAAGTCCAATATCCAGGTGCTGGCTGATTATGTTCCTGGTGAGGGCTTTCCTCCTGGCTTGCAGACAGCCGCATGGTCCTCGCATGGTCTGTCCATGGTGTGTGTGCATATGGGGAGAGAGAGAGGCGGGGAGGAAGCAAGCCAGCAAGCTCTGGTTTCTCTTCCTCTTCATATAAGGTCATACTGGATTAGGGCCCCACCCTTATCAACTCATTTAATCTTAATTACTTCTTTATAGATTCTGTCTCCAAATGTAGTCACGCTGGGGGTTAGAGCTTCACCATACGAATTTGGGAGGAGCACCGTTCAGTCCAGAGCAGATGCCAAGTGTTGAAGGAGGGTGTTTTAGGACTCCAATAGTGCTTGGGGAAGGCTGTCAGCAGGGACTTGGGAGATAATAGCTATAATAGCTGAAGTTACCTAAATTGCTGAAAGTTACTTGAAATGGCCTAAAGTGTATGGTGTATACCAGCAAAGATGGTGGAATAGAGGACAGGTTGAGACTCTGGATTTAATGCTTATTAAAATGGGAAGTAAGACTGTGCTGTGTACAGCTTGATCAGAGATGCATCCAGAGGAGATGTAGGCGGCTGTAGTGAGGGGATGAGGCTGGAGGTAGGGATGCTGAAAAGGAAGGCGATGCTTCGATTTAAAAAAATCTAAATATTTTTCAGTGTCTATAAAAATCTACTGTAGTTGTTTCCAGCTCTCACTTCTCTCTGTGTTAATATGCCACCACCTAGAATGAGTGGAGCATCCTTTCCCACACCACTTATTTGGGGCTTAACCATGTGACTTACCTTTCCCAATGGGAGAAGAGAGGACATGACTCAGAGCTTTCACTGTGCTTGAATGTTTTAGTTTGGTTCCCTGTGTTTCTTCTCTGCTAAGAGAAAAGCATATCCTGAGTAGCTCCTGGTTGAAGAATGAGATGCTACAGCACATTTGAACTGTAACATAGCCCAAAGCAGAGCTCTCCTTACTCAACTGCAGAGCCATGAGAAAGGAGAAAAAAGTTTAGTTTCTGGAAATTTGGTCTACTCAGCATTACTTGCAGAAATAACAGACTGATAGACCATGGGTGTTGGTATATGTGAATATAAATAAAGAAATAGCTGTCAGTATATATGAATATAGATAGATAAATAACCAAATATGTAAAATAAATCAGATCTGTAATTAGATAACAGTGACAATGAAAAGAAGCAGTGGGTAAGTGCTCAAAAAAGACTTGCCAGACCAGTGAATAAGTAATAGTCAAACTTAGAATCCAGCAATATACTAAGTATATTAAATATGACAATTTGCAAACTACTCTTGGTTTCTTGATAGTACAGATACTCAATAAATATTTGTTAAGTGAAAAAGGATGTGGCCAGTTCATAAAGTTGGAAAACTGTACAGTAAGGTAAAAAGTCTTTCTGAATCTTGCCTCACTCTTACTTGCATCCCATAAGAAAAGTTAGCATTAATCACCTTTAAAGGTGTTTTTTTTTTAACTTTACCTAACAAGATTGTAAACTACTATAATGTATAATGTAGGGTAATTTTCCATTTCCTTTGTTGCCTTTCTTTAAAACTGGGTAGTGTGTGCATATTTTGGAAACTGAATGGTGAAAATGGTAGGTTGCGGTTCATTGGGGACACACTTGAAACACATCTGGGCCCCCAAACCTGTACTTATTACCATTTCCTAATTTTACAAGATCTCTCTCATTCTGCAACCTGGTGTGCCAGCAGGTAACAACTAATCTTTAAAGTAAATCATCTTATATGTTTAGCATGTTGATACATACACTTGACATTAAAGAAAAAGATTTGATATTATGATATAAAAGCTAGACTTGAGCACAAAGCACTGTCTTGGACAGCTCTTCTCTTGAATGGCTTCCATGCGAAAAAGCACAGCTAGCTCGTGTCATTAAGTACAGTTGAGTGTTTTGCTATAGGGAGTGAAGGATAAGACCTTGGTAGAACTGAATGGTATCTATGAATCGACACTGAATGAATTCCTTGTAATGAATGACACTATTCAGTGTCCTTATGTTGAGTAACAAGAATAATCCATGAGTTTGCAAAATGAGAGGCATGTTCTAATACTGGTAGGATGTCAAGGATTGCTGGCCAGCCAACCCCTAAAGCTGGGAGAGAGGCAGGGAACAGATTCTCACTCTGAATCCCCAAGAAGGAACCAATCCTGCTGACACATTGATTTCAGGCTTCTGGCCTTCAGAACTGTAAGAATCAATCTCTGTTGTTTTAAGCCAGTAAATTTGTGGTATTTTGTTACAGCAATCTCAGGAAGCTAATACAGTAGTCTTTCTAAAACTAAGTTTCATTATAGATTTATTTCCTTTTCTCAAAAGCATCCAATAGCTTCTTATGGTCTTTAAAATTAATATAAACTCTTTAGCAAGATGTACAACTCCCTTCACTCTTTGGTCATACCTATTTAATCAGTCCCCTCTCGTCTCTCATTTATATCAGACAATCTGTACTTCACTGATTTTGATCCTTGTTCTCATTCTAACATTCCTTCGCACGTGCTGATCCCTCTATCAGACGTGTGAGCCTCACTTCTGAAATGACTCCGTCTGGAAACATCCCGACTGAAGCGTTAATCCAAGTGACACTTCCTCTCAACATTGCCCATGATCTTTCCCTACCCCGACACAGCCCCAGGCACTCCTCCTCTCTTTCCTATTGCAATTTATAAATATCTCCATCATAGCAGTTATCAGATTATATTGTAAGGGTCTGAAAAACGTGTCGTTTTCCCCATTAGATGATGCATCCTTGAAGAAGGGAACTTTGTCTTTATGTTTGCATGCGCAGTGACTCAAGTCATGTCTGAAATACAGTAGGCCTTCAAGAGCTAGTTTTTGAATGAACGATTAAAGGGATTACACCTTAAAAGAATTTTATCATTATCATCACAGGGGAGAAAAAGGATTTAATGAATGGTATCACTGTTGTTATTGACTACAGAAGGTAAAAATAACCTTGAATTGGTTCTTTTTTAAATTAAGAAATTTTTATTAATGTATCATTATATTCAATCTTATGTTGGTTTCAAATATACATCACAGTGGTTCAACAACCCTGAATTTGTCCTTTTAATGTATCTTTCCCATTGCTTTTTGAAAAGCAGTCTGCTCAGTCACCACCACCGGCATGGGGCCCGGAGGCAGTGAGGGCTGCTGCCAGGACGGCTTAGCCAGGCGCACTCTGCTCTCTCTCCAACCCTACCTCCGAGATGGTCATTCTAATTTCAGAAAAAGAATGTGTTTCTGGTAGCACTCCTTAGCATTCCAGAAAGTGCAAGTACTCTTGAGCTAAAACACATGGTTCTGTGATCTGCTGCGCCTCTGTTTGCCCTCAGCTGCTTTATTGAAATGAGCTAATGTGACATCACCATGATTCACTGTGCACTCAAAATTAGCTTAGTTTCAAAGTTATTAAATGTGGAAATTTCAAAACTTGATTTGGCACCAAATAAAATTATATTTCAGTACAGTACAGAATGAACTTCTTAAAAAGCTCCAGTGGTAAAAAGGATGTTAAAAAAAAAAGTTACCCTGTCGTGAAAGATTCCTTAATTTTCTAAAAGGTCTTCTAGACTAGGTAGAACATATACATACATATACACATATGTAATTACTTACGCCAATACTGACTCAGCGTTGTGAATAAGAAAGGAGGCATGAGACTTCAGTTCAAGGAACATACGCCTTGTTGACTTCTCCGCCTCTTTAATTTTCCTTTCATTGCCACTTCTCCTACAGTGACTCTTGGAAAGAGTAGAAAAGCTTGGGCCCTGAGAAAGCGCTAATGAAAAGGATCTGCCACCGCCTAACAGATGGATAAGTGTGCTCTCAGATGAGCCTTGCTTTGATTCGGAGCTGTCATCACACGCCCTCCTGGGTTCATCCCCAGCGGCTCCCGCAGGATGCACCTGTAGATTGTTGGCGCTGCTGTTTTGCATGCACCAGGAGAGACACCCTTGCTGACAAGCTAACCTTTTCCCTCTGTGCAAGGTTTCCCCCTGTGCACATTTTGATTATTTCCTACCTCCCTCATTTGAATGTGGCTGTGCTTGTTGTCATAATTAATTATCTTACAAGTGTGTGTACAAACAGTGTGTTACTGCTTTAAAATTTCCAAGTACCTTAGGTATCCCAGCTTTGGGAGGATGACTGCTCCAGCCACCTGTGGTGGTACAACTATAAGCAACAACCTGAAGACTGTCAGACGTGGGTTGGTTTTTTTTTTTTTTTTTTTGTAATCTGGTTGCCTGCTGTTCTAGAATGATAGGATGTTGTAATAAAAGCAAATTCAGAATTCTGTCCAATTTTGGCAATTTACTTATGTGGAAATGGGAGTTTGGAAAAAATAAGCAATCTCTTCAAATTCACAGGGTTAATTTTATCCTGTGCTTAATTGTACTCTTTGAAGGGATTCACCCCTTAAATAGAGTTGAATTATCTCAAGGAAAGCTTCCCTGACCACATCCTCTCATCTCTTATGCTTTACCCTCAAAGCTGGCTTGGTTTCCTTATTGGATTTGAAAATATATTGCTGCGTATCATTATTGTTGCATTTGCAGATTGATTTATAATTGCATGTACATTTCTCCTAACTATAAGCTTCTTGAGAGCCAGGGCTCTCTCTTATTCACTTCTGAATCTTTAGTACCCATGACAGTAGGTGCCCAATAAATATTTGTTAAATAAGTTAATTTTTAACAACTAATGGCTAGAGAAAGAATGATTCAATGGATGAATGAATGAATGAATGAATGAATGAATGAATGAATGAATGAATAAAAGAAGAGCAATAACCACCATGCTCTACCCTCTTATTAAAGACTGACATCATAGGCCTCATGCTCTTAGGAGTTTTATTAACTCTGCTTATAGGTAAAGATATTTGCAGTCTGAGTTCTTAAAATCTGGTCAAAATTCTTTACATCAAGATAGATACCAAGAGTTTATTTCTAGTTCTAGTTAATTGATTCTATCATATTTTCATCCATCCATGAATGTAGATGAAATAATATGATACTTACCTAGGGATAATGTCAAAGTAGATTTAAGTACCTGGTGCTGGCTGGTTGTCAGTAACCTCATCAAGTGCGTGTTTTGCTGCCATGACCTAGATTTATTTATTTTTTTAAAAGTTTTGTTAGCGTCAGATGTTCTTTTCTACATTTAAATAATGAAATGTGTGTTTTCAAATGTCTTAACTCATGGTAAAATATACATCTTTATAGTGAACACATGTATGTTCATGTGTTTATCATTAGTTACACTAACATTTATTGGGGGTATGCACTCCTTGTGAGGCAACACACACAGTGTTCACCTGCAAAAAGTTTATTAGATCAATGGTATGGAACAGTCAGCAGAATAGTGACTTTTTTTAGAGGTAAAAGATTTACTGCAGGCAGTACTTGTAGAAAATGTAAAGCCTAAAAATGATTTATAGGTGGTAAGAAAGACAGCTAACAACTATGAAATTCAGTGTGCATCCACCACAGTGTACTGTATGACACCTATGTTCTGCTAGCACAGTTATGTTATAAGAGGTTCACATGCTCTGGAATCCCACACATTTTCATAATTTGTCCATTTGTCACAGTTTACAACAAACTGTGACAAACTAGTCAATTTTCTTATATTATACTCCTGGTTTTCTAATGAGAGATAAAAATACACTAAAAGATATAAATTTGAGGGCAAGTGTATTAATCGGTAACTCAACCCAAAACTAAACTGATATCAGAACTCAAATTGCAGCTTGCATATCTGATGCAAAATTAGAAGACATCTGCAAAACTACAGTCTCCTTCTTGTTATCGACAATATGCATTCAGAGTCGGTTCAGGGAGTGGTGGATGTATAGAAACAAGGAATCACAGGTGGAGTGTGTTGCCTCTCTTGTGCCTCAAACCCAAGCCTGAGCTCAGGGGCTGAACTTTGGCCAATCATCTCTTTCTTCTCTGCCATTCCATAAGCCTGTCCGACACTCTCATTCTTGATGCTTTTCATCCCGTACACTAATGCATTCCCCATGCAACATTACTGGCAAGTCTAAAGGCACGTATTTCCTAATTTCTTAGTTGTTATGGCAATAGGTACTTGAGAAAAATTCCGGAAGAGTGACAACTCACTATAACGAGTGCTTTGCAAAGACTACGAAAATAAACCCAAATGTTTAGTGCAGAATTTTGACTGTATTCACACCCTGAATTAAGATGTGCATATTTATATAAATTTTTCAGATTTCTCCTTCCTAGTGAATGATTTTATGTTCGAGTAACATGTAATTGTGCAACTAGCCATGTAGCATTGAAAGTTAAGTTTTCATGTAATTATTTGTTATACATATATCTCCTAAACTTGAGATATCGAAATCTTTTATTCAACACAGAATAGCAAGATGCAATTTTGTGGTCTCTGGTTTTTTAGTCCTTTACAGAACTGGGATTTTTTTTCTAACCCTCATTTCTTTATGTCTCTATAAATGAAGATGTCTGAAAGACTGGCCAAAAGACTGTATCTGCAATATAAAATAATGTTAGATAATATAAGAAAATTGACTAGTCAACTGTCCCATATTTCCAATACTTACAGGAGACAAACTCCACCAACGCAGAGACTTAGTTTCACGCCAAGTTCTAATTGTAGGTAGCCCATTGGCTGACCCATAGTATGGCTCATTCTATCTATTTAGTTCTGTATCTACCTACCTACCTACCTATCTGCTTGCCTACCTACCTACCTATCAATTTACCTACCTACACACCCACCCACTATCTATTCATCCATCCAGTTTTTTTCATTGAACTTTGAAACCTGTTGACACGTTTATCTTCATGTTCAGTAATTACTAGTGAAGCCATTGGTGCAGGTGACTTTAAATTCTGTTTCCTTTCACCTGAATTAGTACTGAAGTTTTTCTTATGAAGATCTACTTTTGAATTTACTTATGGCTTTGATATTTTTGAGATATAAGGGATGTAGAGAGAAAAGGACAGATGAAGTGAATTGATTATGGACATGTAAGTGATAGTGAAAAGCAGAAACTACCAACACTTTTCTACATGGGGTTCTATGTTTGTCCTTGGGTCAGAGCAATCAGGTTGGCAATATGAGGTAAGATTTTTGTCTACTGGTTAGGTATCACCATCTACTGCACCAAATCACACCAATTCCTTGGTTTAATGGAATTCTGTGTTTCTAATGGGATTCTGATTTAAAGGGAACATGACATAATGTAAGAAGCATGGCATTTGGTTTTGGACAACCTTGTTTCATATTTGGCTTCACCACTTACTCAACTTAGATATAATATAAAGCATACTTTTCTGAGCTCTTTTTTCTTATATAGTTTAATATATATTTATCATATATAGACATATATATATGGATCTCTCTACCTATCTATAAGATATAGATATAGTATATCTTTCTATCTGTTAATTTGTAGAATTGAGCACCAGAAGTAATTTAAACTTACACTGTTGACTATGGTTACACACTGTGATAAGTGAATAATTCAGGAAATTGTGTCTTCCAGAATAAAAATAAAACTAGTAAAATTGTCAAGAACAACTGTTTCAGGACTCTGGAAGATTTACCAAAGGCAGACAAAAAAAAATTAAGTATTTATTTTTATAAACAGCTAGATTTTTGGGTAGGAACACCAGGAGTCTTTGAACTTCTACTCTGGGGCTGCCCCATTCCCAACCCATAGCTCACTAGCAATAACAGTGGTTTTACCAATACTTTAGTTGCCTGTAAAACCTAGCAGCTTTGCTTCCAGAGAGGGTGAATTTAATTTGGGATGGAAGGCAAAACCCTGTAACATTGTCAACTAAATGTGACAAAGAGGAAATGAATGGAGGAAACCTGCAACTTCCTTATATTAGCCTGAGGTAGTTGTCTCAGTTGGGGTGAGTAGCAGAACAGCCAGGAATTTAACAAAGAGATCCCGGGGATGGAGATGAGAGAGCCATAGATGAACTAAATCAGCTCTCCACATACCCCTGCCTGTCTAGGAAACTACATGAACAGGGAGACCTGAGAGAGCTTGGCAGAAAATAAGAGCCAAAAGAGACCTGAGAAGTAGTTTAATTTTGAATGTACTTTCCAACCCTGGCTCAGACAGACCAGCAAGGGGGTGGATATCTTACTGACTCGAGGTGTTTGAGTACAACTTGTGCCCAAATCACTAGCTGACCACTAACCTATGAAGACAGAGGGCGCACCTGCCTTTTCAAAAGGCAATCTAAAATTAAAAATAAGAGTAAAGCAACTGAGTCGCAACATCAGGAGATAAACATCACGTGGGAGGCAGGTTCCAGAGTTTAAATCTAGGTCAGTTGCAAATAAACAAAACAAAACTCAAAAAATATATTGGAATCCAGAGACCTGTGGAACAATACCAAGCATATCAACTGATGTGTAATGATAGTCTCAAAAAAAGAGGAGAGAGCTTCCGGGAATATGGCGTCTTGAACGGACTAGCAGAAAAATTCCTCCCAACATTATATTTATTCACGAAAATACAGCAAATACAACTATCCCTAAAAGAGAGACCAGAATACACAGGAAAGTGCACAGCGTACAGCTACACCTGTGAGAACTTGGCAGCCGGTGAGGCGGACGGGCGGCGATCCGGTGGGACCGAGCGCTCTCCCCCCCAGAGCTCCAGCGGCCAGACACGCCGGACAGAGGACTCGGCATCCGGCGAGGCGGGACGGAAACACGATCCAGCGAGACGAGAGCGCCCCTGCACCCCAGCACTCCGGCGGGAGTCTCGGCAAGGCGGGTAAGGTACGGAGCCGCGAGCAGACCGAGCGCTCCTCTCCCCCAGCGCTCTGGCGGGAGGAGAGGATTCAGAGCCGGGAGCCAGGGGAAGTCTGCGCCCGGAGCGCCCCTCCACCCCAGCACTCCGGCGGGAGTTCCGGCAAGGCGGGTAAGGTATGGAGCCGCGAGCGGACCGAGCGCCCCTCTCCCCCAGCGCTCCGGCGGGAGGAGAGGATTCAGAGCCAGGAGGGAGTGGAGATCTGCGGTGTAGCGGAGATTGGAGGGACAGAGGGCACAGGGTCCCAGCCGGGAACGTGCAAGTTGCCTGCGGCAGGCTCCGGGAAGGAAAAAGAAAGGAGAAAAAGGGGAAGAAAAGCGCGCGCTCTACCCCAGCGGTCTTAAAGAGACAGGAGCTCAATAGAGGGGCCGGATAGCCCCGCGAACTGAGCCCAGCACGCTGGGAGTCCTGGGGAGCTTTGGACCCCGTAGCTGGCGACTGGGAAAGAGTGCCCGCCATTGAGACCCTCACGGAGATCAACAGCTTCCCATTGTTTCCAACCCAGCTAGAACTATAGTGGCGCTGGAATAGTGGAGCAACAGCGCCACCTACAGCACTCGCGCAGAACCCACGCCGGGTGGCTTTTTTTTGTTGTTGTTGTTTTTTTGTTTTTTCTCCCCTTTCTTTTCCTTTTTTTCTTTCCCTCTCTTTCAACAGCCTCCCATCCATTCTCACCCGGCCACAGATTTAAAGGGCCGTGTGGAGCCACGTGGCCGCGGCTCTGAAATAGCGGAGCAATAGCGCCACCTACAGCATTCGCACAGAAACCACCCCGGTGGGCTTTTTGGTGTTTTTTTTTTGTTTTGTTTTGTTTTGTCTTGTTTTGTTTTGTTTTGTTGTTGTTCTTGCTGTTTTCTTTTAGGTGTTGCTGCCTCTTCTTTTTCTTTCTTTTCTTTTCCCTTCTCTCTCTCTCCTTATACTTTTATATTATTAGTAGAAATCTCTTTTTTTT
>JAQQAC010022866.1:30833426-30916135 GCA_029783875.1 Phataginus tricuspis | reverse complement strand
TCACTGAAGAAAGCTGTTGGTATTTTGACAGGGATTGCGTTGAATCTGTAGGTTGCTTTGGGTAGTATAGCCAATTTGACAGTATTTATCCTTCCTAGCCAAGAGCATGGGATTAATTTCCATTTGTGAGTGTCCTCTTTAATTTCTCTTAGGAGTGTCTTGTAGTTTTCAGGGTATAGGTCTTTCACTTCCTTCGTTAGGTTTATTCCTAGGTATTTTATTCTTTTTGATGCAATTGTGAATGGAATTGTTTTCCTGATTTCTCTTTCTGTTAGCTCATCGTTAGTGTATAGGAAAACAACAGATTTCTGTGTGTTCATTTTGTATCCTGGAACTTTGCTGAATTCAGATATTAGTTCTAGTAATTTTGGAGTGGAGTCTTTAGGGTTTTTTATGTACAGTATCATGTCATCTGCAAATAGTGACAATTTGACTTCTTCTTTACCAATCTGGTTGCCTTGTATGTCTTTGTTTTGTCTGAATGCTTTGGCTAGGACCTCCAGTACTATGTTGAATAACAGTGAAGAGAGTGGGCATCCCTGTCTTGTTCCCGATCTTAGATGAAAAGCTTTCAGCTTCTCGCTGTTAAGTATGATGTTAGCTGTGGGTTTGTCATATATGGCCTTTATGATGTTAAGGTACTTGCCCTCTATACCCATTTTGTTGAGAGTTTTTATCATGAATGGATGTTGAATTTTGCCATATGCTTTTTCAGCATCTATGGAGATGATCATGTGGTTTTTGTTCTTTTTGTTGACGTGGTGTATGATGTTGATGAATTTTCGAATGTTGTACCATCCTTGCATCCCTGGGATGAATCCCACTTGATCATGGTGTATGATCCTCTTGATGTATTTTTGGATTCGGTTTGCTAATATTTTGTTGAGTAGTTTTGCATCTACGTTCATCAGGGATAGTGGTCTGTAATTTTCTATGTTGGTGAGGTCTTTGCCTGGTTTTGGTATTAGAGTGATGCTTGCTTCATAGAATGAGTTTGGAGGTATTCCCTCCTCTTCTATTTTTTGGAAAACTTTAAGGAGAATGGGTGTTATTTCCTCTCTATATGTCTGGTAGAATTCAGACGTGAATCCACCTGGTCTGGGGGTTTTGTTCTTGGGTAGTTTTTTGATTACCAATTCAATTTCATTGCTGGTGATTGGTCTGTTTAGTTTTTCTGTTTCTTGTTTGGTCAGTCTTGGAAGGCTGTATTTTTCAAAGAAGTTGTCCATTTCTTCTAGGTTTTCCAGCTTGTGAGCATATAGAGTCTCATAGTATTCTGTTATAATTCTTTGTATTTCTGTGGGGTCCGTCATGATTTTTCCTTTCTCATTTCTGATTCTGTTTATGTGTGTAGATTCTCTTTTTCTCTTAGTAAGTCTGGCTAAGGGTTTATCTCTTTTGTTTATTTTTTCAAAGAATCGACTCTTGTTTTCATTGATTTTTTCTATTGTTTTATTCTTCTCAATTTTATTTATTTATTCTCTGATCTTTATTATGTCCCTCCTTCTGGTGACTTTGGGCCTCATTTGTTCTTCTTTTTCCAATTTCAGTAATTGAGTCTTTAGGCTATTCATTTGGGAATGTTCTTCCTCTTTTAAATAGGCCTGGATTGCAATATACTTCCCTCTTTAGAGCTGCCTTTGCTGCGTCCCACAGAAGTTGTGGCTTTGTGTTGTTGTTGTCATTGGTCTCCATATATTCTTTGATCTCTGTTTTAATTTGGTCATTGACCCATTGATTATTTAGGAGTATGTTGTTAAATCACCATGTATTTGTGAGCCTTTTTGTTTTCTTTACTCAATTTTTTTCTAATTTTATACCTTTGTGATCTGAGAAGTTGGTTGGTAGAATTTCGATATTTTTGAATTTACTGAGGTTCTTTTGATGGCCTAGTATGTGGTCTATTCTGGAAAATGTTCCATGTGC
Organism: Phataginus tricuspis; assembly: GCA_029783875.1. Classification (NCBI taxonomy): domain Eukaryota; kingdom Metazoa; phylum Chordata; class Mammalia; order Pholidota; family Manidae; genus Phataginus; species Phataginus tricuspis. The sequence goes on along the minus strand of JAQQAC010022866.1, from coordinate 30,914,209 downwards.
ACTTGAGAAGAATGTGTATCCTGCTGCTTTGGGGTGTAGAGTTCTGTAGATGTCTGTTAGGTCCATCTGTTCTAGTGTGTTGTTCAGTGCCTCTGTGTATTTATTTATTTTCTGTCTGGTTGATCTATCCTTTGGAGTGAGTGGTGTGTTGAAGTCTCCTAAAATGACTGCATTGCTTTCTATTTCCTCCTTTAATTCTGTTAGTATTTCTTTCACATATGCCGGCACTCCTGTGTTGGGTGCATATATATTTTGAATGATTATATCCTCTTGTTGGACTGACCCCTTTATCATTATGTAATGTCCTTCTTTATCTGTTGCTACTTTCTTCGTTTTGAAGTCTATTTTGTCTGATAAAAGTACTGCAACACCTGCTTTTTTGTCCTTGTTGCGTGCATGAAATATCTTTTTCCATCCCTTCACCTTTAGTCTGTGTATATCTTTGGGTTTGAGGTGAGTCTCTTGTCAGCAGCATATAGATGGGTCTTGCTTTTTTATCCATTCTATTACTCGGTGTCTTTTGATTGGTGCATTCAGTCCATTTACATTTAGGGTGATTATCGATAGATATGTACTTATTGCCATTGCTGGCTTTAAATTCATGGTTAACAAAGGTTCAAGGGTAGCTTCTCTATTATGTAACAGTCTAAGTTAACTTTCTTGTTAAGTTATTGTAAACACTGTCTGATGATTCTTTATTTCTCTCCCTTCTTATTCTTCCTCCTCCATTCTTTATATACTAGTTGTTTTATTCTTTGCCGTTAGTTATTATTTGTATGGTCTGCTTTCTTTGCTATGATTTTGTTTTCTCTGGTGACCTCTTTTTAGCGTTAGGATTGCTTCCGTGTAGAGCAGTCCCTTTAAGAGATCCTGAAGAGGTGGGTTATGGGAAGCAAACTCCCTCAGCTTTCACTTGTCTGGGAATTGTTTAATCCCTCCCTCAAAGTTAAATGATAATCATGCTGGATACAATATTCTTGGTTCTAGGCCTTTCTGTTACATTGCGTTAAATATATCATGCCATTCTCTTCTGGCCTGTAAGGTTTCTGTTGAGAAGTCTGATGATAGTCTGATGTGTTTTCCTTTGTAGGTGATCTTTTTTCTCTCTCTAGCTGCCTTTAATACTCTGTCCTTATCTTTGATCTTTGCCACTTAATTATTATGTGTCTTCCTTGGGTCCCTTGTGTTGGGAGATCTGTGGGCTTCCATGGTTTGAGAGACTATTTCTTTCCCCAGCTTGGGGAAGTTTTCAGCAATTATTTCTTCAAAGACACTTTCTATCCCTTTTTCTCTCTCTTCTTCCTCTGGTATTCCTATAATGCGAATATTGTTCTGTTTGGATTGGTCACACAGTTCTCTTAAAAGTCTTTCATTCCTAGAGATCCTTTTATCTCTCTCTGCCTCAGCTTCCCTGTATTCCTGTTCTCTGATTTCTATTCCATTAACGGTCTCTTGCATGTCGTCCAGTCTGCTGTTAAGCCCATCGATCTCTTGTCTCATTTCTACATTGTCTTTCCTCACTCCCCTCACTTCCTCCCTTAGCTCTTGCATATTTCTCTGTAGATCCATCAGTATGGTTATGACATTTATTCTGAATTCATTTTCAGGAAGATTATGCATGTCCATCCCATCAGGCTCCCTCTCTGGGGTAGTCTTGTCTTGGGTTGTCTGGGTAAGCTTTGTTTGCACCACATTTCTCTGTCTTTTCATGGCAGTACAAGTGGTCAGAAAAAGAAAAAATGAAGAAAGGGAAAATAGAGAAAAAAAAGAGAAAAAAAATGCCTGCCAGGTGTAGTTTCTGTGACGATCCTCTAGGTGGCGCTGCTGCTCCACTATTCTACAGCCACGCCCCTCCGCCAGGCCCTTTGTGACTCCAACCGATGAGGGAATGAATGGGAGGCTGCTGATTTCTGTGGGAAGTCTATGTGCGACTGCTTTTCCCAGCCACAGTCCAAGGGGACCGAAATTCCCCAGGACGCCCAGCCTGCTTGGCTGAGTGCGCTGGGACGATCCTCCTCCTCCGTTGGGCCCCTGTCTCTTTAAGACCCCTAAAAACGCGTGCGCTTTTCTTTTGTCCCGGGGAACTGGCTGAGTGGACCTGCCGTCTTGGAATCTGCACCTCTGTCTCTCCAATATCCATTACACCGCACAAAGTGTGTCAGTGCTCCCGGCACAGATCACCAGGGCTGGTTATTTCACTGGCCTGTACTTCCACTCCCTCCTGGCTCTGAATCCTCTCCTCACACCAGTGTGCTTGGGTGGGGAGTGCTTGGGTCCCGCCAAGTCGCGGCTCCGTATCTTACCCGCCTTGCGGGGTGCCGAGTCCTCTCAGGTGTAGCTGCAGGCTTATGTCGTCCTGTATCTTCTGGTCTTTCTTTTAGGAATAGTTGTATTTGCTGTATTTTCATCAATAGGTTTGGTTGGGGGAGGAGATTTCCGCCGCCCTGTCATGCCGCCATCTTCCCCGAAGCCCGGCATATAAATTTTCAAATACCCCAAAGCCAAGCATGGTCTCTTGCTAGCCTCCTAGTACCATGAGTTGAAGAGCCTGCAGCTGACTTTCCCTAATTTGGTGCTGCTAAAACTCAGTTTCCATCAGAAGCATTCTGATATTTTTTGTTTCTGTAGGTACGAGGAGAGAGAGGGATGAAGATGCAGATGGAATGGGGTGGGCAGCATTAGGTTTTATGTATCTGCTTAATTCCTTTCCTTGAATTGGTATTCAGTCCCTTGTGTGACTGTGGACTGTTTTAGGGTATGAGTTCTGAGGAAGTTGATAGAACCCAGAGTATATGGCATCACATAATAATGTAAGTCGCCTAGAGATAATTATGGGGAGAGTTGAATAACAAAACTTATATTTTCCAAAGAGGTTATTCACTTTTTCAAAATTCATTTCACCTGCTTAAAATCAGGTAGGACTCTTGATGTCATGTTAAGTAATGTTTAATGTAACATCTACTCATCTTAGTGAAAATCTGTTCTGGGGATTCAATAATCTAAATAACCTACAAACAACAACGACCCTCAGCTGCATGCTCTCATAGGACATTGTTGTTTTCCCTGGTACCCCTAAGGTTAGTTATATGTCAGCTGCCCTCATGAGCTATTAAAACACATTCATGTTTTCCCTTTTGATAGACTTTGGAATTAATGCTCACCTATAGAGCAAAGCTGACCTCCAAGACTATCTGAGTTGGCAACCGTCATGTCGTGTGATTCTTGTTTATATAGTTTAATCCCATTTCTTTCCTTCATATACTTCATGTTACTGGCGGCTCCTTTCGTTTCTTGCTCAAGATCTCATCAATTTTGATCTCTTATCCATGCAGAAAGCAGAGCAATTAGATGAGCAAAAAAAGTTGGTAGAAACAAGGCTAACTGTAATCAGGTACTTCAACCTACCATTCTTACTGTTTCATAGGGTGTGTAGAAAAAGAGATTAAGACATTTTATTGATTTTTGCTTTTAGCTTCATAATTCTTTTTCCTATTCCTTAACATATTGTTCTTCTGGCTGCTTATGTTAATCTCTTAATCCATTCTTTTAAAATCTTTGTTAATTTATAACAGATATCTTCCAGGTTTGATAGTGTCCACTGAGTAGTCCCTCTACCCTGAAACATACACACACACACATGTTCTATCTTCCTTATGTTAATGTAGGTCAACATATACTGCAAGAAATGGTGCAGACTGACTACTCACTGACACATGAAAATGCAATGCTATTTTTTTTATTAAAGTATGGTTGATATACAACCTTATGTTGGTTTCAAATATACGACACAGTGGTTCAACCGTTACCCATATTATTAAACCCTCACCTCATTCAGTGCGGTTACTATCATCAACACAGTAGGATGCTACAGAATCATTGACTATATTCTCCTTGCTGTACTACTTACACTGTGATTGTGAATTACTGTGCCCTTTAACCCCTTCACCCTTCCCCCACATCCATCCCAACCCCTCCTCCTTGGTAACCACTAGTCACTTCACAGTGTCTATGAGTCTACTGCTGTTTTGTTCCTTCTGTTTTGCTTTGCTTTTATATTCCACAAATAAGTGAAATTGTATGGTATTTGTCTTTCTCCACTTGGCCTGTTTCACTGAGCATTATACCCATGAGATACATCCTTGTTGTTGCAAATGGCAGGATTTCTTTTCTTTTTATGGCTGAATAATATTCCATTGTGTATATGTACACATCTTCTTTATCCATTCATCTATTGATGGACATTTAGGTTGCTTCCATATCTTGGCTATTGCAATGCAATTTTTAAAACTTTTTAGTTGAAGTACATAAATAAAATGCATAAATCTTAGTGTACACTTTGATGAGTTTGAGATGGTACACACTCATGTAGCCATCACCCAGATCAAGATATCAAACATTTTCACTAATTTTTTCCCCTTCACCTATTTCAATTTTTCAAAGCTTATTTGAAAATGCAATATTATTATATTATCTATAACTACCTGGTTACTACTCTAATCCATAAATAAGAATACTTAAGCAGTTTGTTGTCCACAAGGCTTGGACTGTATTACTTACTACACTAGCCAAATTGATGGTCATATTTTTTGAAGACCATCTTGAATTCTTCAATTCCATTACTTGGATTAATATCTTTAAGAGTATGTTTCATCAGTTATTACTTGTATTCTCAGCAAGGGTTTTAGTCCTTTGGACATTTGTAAGGAGATGCTACTTACTGAAGGTATTAGAGAGTCTTAAATCTTGGAAAAATATAATTAAAAGTCCCACAGAATAACCCGCAATGATCATTATGTTTTACCATGGAAGAGCATGATCCCACACAGAGGGGAAAAAGGGAAAATCTCAGGCACTTCATATATATTGTCTCCTGGTATTGTTTTTCATAAATAGTCATTTGTGCATGTTATGCTTTTCCTAGTGTAAGGACATTATCCTTTATTTACATATTGTCCAAAAGTGCATTGCATCATTGTTGGTAAGGATAGCATACCATATCTTTATATATCACTGTTTTAATGTTGCACTAAAAATGGCTGGGAGCACTGAAGTATAGAGTTAGGATGATGATTGTCTTTAGTAAAGCTTAGACTTAGGTAAGTCATTTTTGTTAATAAGCAGGATATAATAGGCTAAATCAGAAGTGTCAATGCTTAAGCAAATAAAGAAGGAAAGTATGATAAAAGGGACGGTAAACAATAGCCTGCAGTGGAGAGTGTGACCCATAACATACTTTCATCCCAGTATTTTGGGAGATCCTGTCGGCTTCGTGCTGTCAGTGCCCTGCTTTAAGGACCTCGTGTTCCTGGCAACTTGAGTACATCATCTTAACATTCTCTGGCCTCAGTTAATGATCTTTTATAAAATGCAACTTTCTAGTTCTATTAAGATGCTAAGATTCTTCCTTCTTTTGCCCAGAAGTTTGGGAATGATTAGGTGGGTGATGTTTCTGAATAAGTGTCAAAGCCTCGACTAATTCAAGAATGACAGTTTCAGTTAACTGCGTTCTTATATCACTGGGTAGGAAAGTTGCAATGTCCCAGGTAGGAAACATAAACTGTAATTTTTCTACTTCTTAACTCTATAAATGCTATAACTTTTTGGATAGGAAAATGCTTTAACCTCACAAATATGCATATTATTAGAGCACTTATTTATAATCTATGGAAAAAAATAGTTGTACAAAATTTTCTAGAGATATTCAAAAGGTCCTTTAGGGAAGGGCTCCCATCTGTGTCTCACTTTTAGTGTTTTCCCATAATTATGTAAGTTATAGATGAAGCATGACTTGCTCGTCCTCAGCTCTTCTAGAAAAGTTTTTGCAGTGGTGTTTATTTGATATCACAGCCAATTTGTCTCTGCTGTGATGGTTTGCTTCATGGAGGATTTTGGAGAGTATTCGAGAATTTGTTTTTTTGTTTTCTGGTGCCAGCTAGTAGCCATTCTGTTTTTTTCCAGGTGTTATCTTAATGAATCTTATAGTCCAATAATTTCAGTGCTTCTTCTCAGATTTTGAGAAGAATTTTACACCCTTACTAGGATACTTTAATTTCTCCATGTTAATTTTTTTATTATTTTTATCATACTCTGTAAGAAGTCAAAACAGCCTGCTTGGTGTGATGATCTGCTAAAATATGCCAATAATTTTTCTGAAGTACTTTTATTATATTTAAAAAATACTTTCATAGTATCTAAAGTGAACCTTTCATTAATGACAGTTATTTTTTAGTAGCATCAAGACATCAATACTTCACATTTCTTGTTCATTTTTACAGAGTACATGAGGAAATTTGTTTCTATAACATCTCAAAGAAGTGTGTTACTCTAAAAATATGCCAGCTGTTAGTATAAACATTTGCTCTTATATTTAAGTAATTTGGCATGTCTTAGAAAGGATCACAAGTTTGCCATTTGAATTTATTTGGATTCCAGTTTAAACAAATCAGGGGTGGGGGGAGAGAGGCTAAGAGAGACTGGATATTGCTTACCAATCACCAACCTTTTTCATTTTTAAGATAAGACACAAGAACAAAAAACATTAAGTCAGAATTTTGTATGAGCTTCCAAAATAACCCTTCATGCCCATGCCTAAAAAGGCAAGAAGTAAAACACACAGAATTCTGCTCCGTTGAGTAAGGGTTATAGAACTGTTGCTTTAAGAGTGTAACACAAGTGGATGGTGTTATGAGAAGGATGATATAGCAATAATTCACAATAACTAGTTGGCTAGTAGAAGACTATTGGTGATTTCTTTAAGCAATAGGTATTCACTTCATGTAATAACATGAGATTTAATAATTCTCACACATGATCTGCAGATATTTTGACTAATTTATTTGAGGTTTATAATTGCTCTGAGGCAAAAAGTCTCAGCCTTGACCAATTACTGAGCAAAGTCTAAGTTTTTAATACACATATGTAAGAAAGGATTTATGATTGCATTAATTTCTTCAGGCTGCTGTACCAAATGACTAGAAAGTGAGTGGCTTTGTTCTATCACAGTTCTGGAGGCTAGAAGTCCAAAATTAAGATGTTGGCAGGGCTGATTCTTTCTAGAGGCTCTGAAGGAGAACTGGCTGCATGCTGTCCACCTAGTGTTTAGTGGTGGCCCGCAGTCCTTGGCATTCTCGGGATTGTAGATGGATCATCTCCAGCCTTCACCTCTGTGTTTGTCTCTGTGTATCTCTGTCTGTCCTCTCCTTTTATATGGCATCAGTCATTGCTTTTAGGACCCGCCCAAACCCAGTATGACTTCATTTCAAAATACATCTGCAAAGACCCTATTTCCAAATGAGATCACATCCTGAAGTTCTGGGTGGGCAGAAGTTTGGGGCAAGGGAACACTGTTCAACTCATTACATTGAATATCTGGGAACAACCAAAGATTCTGGTACAATTAGACTGCCTATATTTACAGATTCGCTTGCCCATACAGATACGGTGACCATAGCTGATACTTTGGTAATTTCTTGATTCATAAACAGTGCAGGTATTCAAAAGTCTAGATCAGTCATACTCTGAATATGTGTAGGAAAATTTATAAAAACTTCTAAAACAATCTCTCTCTGAAGTGTCTGGAAGTTCCATTTGTAATCCCTTAAATATGCAGGAATTATGTCTCAGTGGGGAAGAGAATATTTATTCTTCTAATAAGAACCCTAAAATAAAAGTCACAGATGAGATTTAGGAAGGACCTTAGGGATTGTTAAAAATTTCTATTACTTAAGTAGCTGTAGTAAACAAAACAAATGAAGTCCATTTGTCCTCAGCTTTTTACAACTGATTGTATACCATCAAGTTCATCTCTTTTTTTAGTCTTCCATAATCTGGCACAACTAGTCATTTTTACTTTAGGGCATAATTTCTCTCTCTCTCATCCTCATTCTCACTCCACTTCTCTTTTAATCACAAGGCAATTGCCTTTTTGTTTTTCAAATAGCTTCAGGTTCTCTTCTCTGATGCATCTGATATTTTATAATAGTAGTGGACTTAATGGTAGACATTGTGACGACAGTATAATAATAAAGCTGTCATGTCCACTTATAATTTTATAATTGAGAGGAAAGATAGGACGGGATATTTTGAGGTACTAATATCTCCCTTCTAGTGGCATCATTGACAGCTTTGGAGAAATTGCTCACATGCTTCTTACCCAATATGGGACTTCGGTTCTTCCAGTGGCTTCTGTTTGCAATATTTGCAAGTATCCTCACAGATGGAACCTCTTGGTTATTTCATCTAAATAGCCTTAAACTGTATTAATTTATATTCTGTCAACTTCTTAAGACTCTCTGGAAACATTCACCCACATACTGGGTATTTTCTAGTTGGTGATTTGTCATTTCAATTTGTTAACTTATGCCCTCATTCAGTTCTGAGCACATTTATAACAAAAGAGGGTAGGTCTCCCTTTACTTTAGCTATTAAGTCTATTCAGTAATACTGTTTCAAAGCTTCCTAAGCTCTATTTTAACCTCATTTAGTTTATAACTCTGCATCTCTTTCCAACTGCCTTTAAAAAAGATTCTGAAATTTTTTTCTGTTGAAATTTTTTTTTCTTGCTCTGTCAAGGCAATTGTTGTACACACTTAGATGATTTAAATCTTCTCTTTCTAATCTTGCTACTTTTAAACAGTTTTGTTCATCTGAGGGAAAAACAAACTAGTTTAGGGACAGATGTGTAGTCCAAGACTAAAAGTATCTAACAAAATGCTGTATTCTGCCACAAATTTCTGTCTCTCTTCCTGAGGTTTAGAAACACCCATAATTTGTAGTCGTTACTGGGCTCTTTACCAGGGTTTTAATTTAACCATTATAGATCTATTTTCTGCCCTGGAAATGCGATTGTTCTTTGCCTGAGAAAACCCTGAAAAAAAAGTGATGCTTTTTTAGAAGATCAAGTAGAGTTGAGAGGAAAGAGAAAGAGATGTAAGTAGGATAGATTTCAGAAGGTCAAAGAGTCTTTGCAGGAAACCATTTTGGAGTTTTCATTGCAACACATATCATAGATTAAGGCCTAATCTCTCTCAATGAGTAAAGTAAAATAACAAGATTAAAACAATTAAAAGTGGAGAGAAGATATAAACAGTTCACATTATCACAGAGAAACAAAATGATTATCTCAAGTGGTTATTGAATATAGTACTTTGCCTGAACACCTTAACGAGGATGTTTTAAGAACAATAATAATCTCAAAACCTACAGAGAAATCTTAACTTAATATGTTTATTGTTGCTAGTGGAATTAATATAGTAAACCACATATTATTTTGTGGGTATTATAGGAAAAAGCAAATGAGTAAATATATGTTTAGGGAAGAGAATTGTAAATTGGGAGAAAGGTAAGAACCTTATGGTGTTGGATTTGAATTGGAGTTATCTGAATGAAATCATATATATTTAGCTTTAAGTACTGAAAGGGACCAGGAGCTTCCGTAACATCCATATAACAATGAGTCCACCTTGCTCCCAGAATGTGCTTTCTAAATATCACATCTCACTAAATGAATTTGCAACTCCTTGGAGAATTATTTGTCTCCATGTTTGGATATAGAAGGCACTTGTTGCATCATGATGGAAGAAAGTGATGAGTACATGCCAAGAGGACTGAATCCAGAGTCCAGCTTGAAGGGCTCCCAATACCTAAAGTTTGAACGTTTGAACATCAAAGTAACGCTAACTATTATGGGTTTTAGCTGAGTGAATTTTAAAAGGTTAGTAGTCTTTATCATTACAATAACAAAGAAGAGGAAAGAAAGTCTCTTTACAGAAATATTCCAGAAAATAAATGTGGAATGAATGAAAATTATTAAATCGTGATTTTATAACATCTGGCATAATAACTGATTTATCAGGGATTTTTAACAATTGTAAAACCATTGGCAAAAATGTTACTGGGGAACATATATTTTCATATGGCCTCAGAGTATCACTTTACAGACTCCTTACTAATTGCAAAGGGATAGGGTCCTTAAACAAGTGGTCCAATATTAAATTGCCAATAATGGAACAAACTGCTTTTTATACATAATGCGGTGGGAAGTACATCACCTGTGTAAAATCCCTGGCAAAAACATATAACCTGAACGTAATCATAAGGAAACAGTTGGACAAATTTCGATTGCAGGACATTTCTTCAAGACTCCTGACTTTCACTTTTTAAAGATGTCAGTGTCTCAGACTGATAAATATGGTGGGAGACTGCTTTAGATGAACTGTGATTAAAAATATCAGTTGGGGAATATGTGATCCTTTATGGATCTGGATTTTTGAAATAGGAATAGTATTGAAATAATGGGAAAAAGTTGAATAAGGACTTTATATTAGAAAATAGATATACCATAGAAAGTGGTATATTATTTATATTGATACTGTGGTTATGTAGGAGAAAGTCCCTGTTTTGGGAAATACACACTGAAATATTTAGACGTAAATTTTCATAATATCTTACTTTACAATGGTTTGCCAAAAACCTAAATAAAGACATCAGGTATATCAATATATATATATCTAAATAAAGAGATCAGGTAGATAGACAAATGAGAGATAATATGACAAAATATTTAGAAATGGTCAATTTATATGAAAGATATATAGTGTTCATTGTACTACTTTTACCTTTATGTCCATTCAAAAAATTTTAAAAATTGTTTATAGTTTACCTGGGAACAATTCTAATGAAGAATAACAAAACTGTGTTAAAGATATTAAGTAAATCCATTTGGAAAATATTTAATAGTAACTAGTAAATTGAAGCCATCTTAGCTTTAGTTCAACTCACATACTGAAGGAATCTCTCAAATATATAAGAATAAAGAATGTTTATAGTAACATTGTTTATAATAGAAGAATATACCTGTGTTTACCAATTGGACATTTACTATAAAATGTAGCATATTCACCTAATGTAATAATAAACAATAGTAAAAGTAAATAAACTAAACTTCACATTAACATACAAATCTTACATTTTTTTGAAGGAAAAAAAGAATAATATGTACAGTATGATACCATTTCTATATATTTTAAAATATGCAAAGAATCCCATACATTAGCTGAGGATGCATACATGTAGAATACATTATAAAATATGCACAACAATGATAAAAATAATTTCAAAACAGTGGTTTCCACAGAGGGGGGTGTTGACAGGAGCAAGAGAAATGTGTGCACATTGGACTTTCTACTTTTTGGTCTTATTTTGTTTCATAAAGTGGGAGCACTGCAACAGTGATGTTTGTTGTCATTCTTTGTGCACCAGGAGACAACTAATTTTTCATAATAAAACTATTTAAAAAGGAGATCTTGAATACAGCTACACGGTGCCTTCAGACACGAATATGCAAAGTATTGCACCTGTAAAATGAGAAAGGCTGTTTTCAACCTGCAAGATGGAGCTAAGTCGCAGAGACTGCTTCAGTATGACATGCTGCAGGCCCCTGAAAACAAATCAGTGCTTCTAGGCCATCCAGGTCCAAACAGGAAGCCCAGTGACTAGCCAAGTTATATATATGTAAAAACTATAGCATAAAAATGACCTGTACAGTCAGTAGACTTCATGTCTGTTCTGTTTTTTTTTATTGTTTGTCTTACATTTTATTTATTTATTTTTTATTAAGGCATCATTGATATCCACTCTTATGAAGGTTTCACAAGAAAAACAATGTGGTTATTACATTCACCCTTTTTATCGAGTCTGCCCCAGACCCCATGGCAGTCACTGTCCATCAGTGTAGTAAGATGCCACAGAGTCCTTATTTGTCTTCTCTGAGCTACACTGTCTTCCCCGTGACCCCATACACACCATGTGCACCAATCATGACACCCCACAATCCCCTTCTCCCTCCCTCCCCACCTGCCCTCCCACACCCCTCCCCTTTGGTAACCACTAATCCCTTCTTGGAGTCTGTGAGTCTGCTGCTATTTTGTTCTTTCAGTTTTGCTTCGTTGTTATACTCCACAAATGAGGAAAATCATCTGGTATTTGTCTTTCTCTGCCTGACTTATTTCACTGAGCATAATACCCTCTAGCTCCATCCATGTTGTTACAAATGTAGGATTTGTTTCTTTCTTATGGCTGAATAGTATTCCATTGTGTATATGTACATCTTCTTTAGCCATTCATCTACTGATGGACACTTAGGTTGCTTCCATATCTTGGCTATTGTAAATAGTGCTGTGATAAACATAGGGGTTGCATATGCCTTTTTGAAACTGAGAAGTTGTTTCCTTTGGGTGAATTCCTAAGAGTGGGATTCCCAGGTCAAATGGTATTTGTATTTTTAGTTTTTTGAGGAACCTCCATATTGCTTTTCACAATGGTTGAACTAGTTTACATTCTCAGGAGCAGTGTAGGAGGGTTCCCCTTTCTCCGCATCCTCACCAGCATTTGTTCCTAGTCTTTTCTATGTTGGCCATCCTAACATGTGAAGTGATATCTCATTGTGGTTTTAATTTGCATTTCCCTGATAATTAGCCATGTGGAACATCTTTTCATGTGCCTGTTGGCCATCTGAATTTCCTCTTTGGAGAAGTGTCTGTTCATATCCTCTGCCCATTTTTTAATCAGGTTATTTGCTTTTTGGGTGTTGAGGCATGTGAGTTCTTTATATATTTTGGATGTTAAGCCCTTGTTGGATATGTCATTTATAAATATATTCTCCCATACTGTAGGATGCCTTTTGTTCTGCTGATGGTGTCCTTTGCTGTACAGAAGCTTTTTAGCTTGAAGTAGTCCCAGTTGTTCATTTGTCTGTTCCATTTTTAACATTAATAATAATATGGACTATTACATCTGAAAATAAGATGATTAACATTTATAGATTTATTTCCCTCATTTGGGCTGAATTTATTATCTGGCATATTTCAGGAAATGAAGTGATAACTTGATATGTCCCAGCCCCCAATAGCTCTCTAGTTGTCTGTTACCCATTACTTTGTGATGCTTTATCAGAGCTTAAATACTATTGCAAGTATAGGGTCTTTTATGGGGTCAACAATCTATTAATTAACTAAAATAAGTGGTTCTACTATGTACCAGCCACTGTTAGTTACTGTCCCTTCTTTCTGCTGACCGGTGTATCTATCCTTGCCCTGGCAGCACATTTTTACTTATTTCAATGTTATCATTGCAAGCTCCTCTTATTAGTGTTTTAAACCACTACATGACTGCTCACCTTTTTTTTTCATCCAAATATTTGGCTCTTTCCTTAAAAGATAATTGTTTATAGTCTTATGTATTATTCTTATATATTATCTTATCTAAGTCATTTATATGAAGTTTTTGCATCATAGCTAAGATTTATTCATTATTCTTCTGACTTGTTGATCCTGGGCTACAGATGTGGGGAAACATGTGACTGGGATTTCTTTTTCTGTTTTTTTTTTTTTTTCAGTGTTTGAGGTTGATATAACTTCATTGATTTTAATTATGTATGTTATTTTCTCCCTACTCCATCTGGCAGAACTGAACTGTAAAATTGAAACCAGAAGGTTGCAAATCTCAGTTAGTTCATGAAACTTAATTGTCAATGTTAGCTTTGTGACCAACCATTGTTATATGCGTTTTGTTATAGAACCTCAAGAAGACTTCAAAAACTTTGGCACAGCCCTTGGTCACAGTCAATCAATTAGTCCAGTTTGCAGGTGCTTCATTTTCCAGCACACAGCGACTGAACACTGGGTTCGGGAGATGGGCAAACATGCCCGTGAATATTTTGAAGTTTATTTTTCTTCACTGTCATAGGCGCATCTGTTAGATGGGAGTTCTGTAATATGCCTCTCAAAGATTGCTAAGATACACTTTCAATTGTGTCTTTTAAAATATTTTGTCACACACGGCTTATGGAGAGAACATTATCAAGTGTCAATATTCTCTTTGTTTTATACAGTGGACTTAATAATATTCTATCAGGTTAGTTATTGGAGACACTAAGAATTATATTTGAAATGCACAATAAAGTTGATTTGATATTTTCTATATGCTGGAGAACTTTCCTTATTTAAAATTGCTATTTTCATTAGCATTCAGTGCTAAGTTTTGAGAGAAAGGAGGTATCAAACTATAAGGACATTTAGTTTCATCACTATGTGAACATTAGCCAGACAAATTTTGTTGAACTGCATGATGCCTCTGTAAATTTTTTCATGCTGATGTTAGGTAATTGATTCATAATTTTGATAAGATTGATAGGTAATACTGTTTGTCACCGCATCGTATTAATAGAGTGGAAATTGGTGAGATCTCTTTAGCTTGGTGGGAAAAACTATGGCTTGCCTACTAGATGATACAGAGAAAATGGCTTTCTATGAGATAAATTTGTTGAGTGAATGACAGAAACAGTACATTCCTTCAACATTTTTGTACCTACTGAAACTCCCTTCCTTAGATAACACATGAAACAGATGGTTCTGTCTTGAGTCCAACTATATGCTTTGAGTTGTTCGTTGGTACCTATGGGCATCTGGATTCAGGAAAACACAGTTCTGTCCTTGGAATTCTTCTGAGCCAGAATAGCCTAGAAATGTTGCCTTTCATTGCAACACCCAGAGCTCTAAAATCAAAACTTGTTTACAGGTAAAAGCAACTGCATGCAGAGGCAGACTAGCATAGCTGACCAAAGCACAGACTCTGAAGCTGAGCTGCTGGTGTGAGAGGTCCAGCTCTGCGCCTTCCTGGCTGTGTGGCCTTGGGAACATTGCTTAATATTCCAGTGCTTTGCTTTCATCTACAATTACGTTCCCCCACAGCACTGCTGAGAAAATTAAACAGCCAATATATATAAAGCTCTAGAACAGAGTCTAGAATAAGGACTATAAGATTTTGATAATATACTTATTGTGGTTTTTAGACAGATTCAGGACATTAATTTTAAATTTGACTGTCATACTCAACCTCTGTTTTAATCCATTCTTTTACAACTTTCTGGGAGCCATTTTTATGTGGTCCTGGATGATCAGCTGACCAGGGAGAGGTCATAATGGGTTCTGCTGAGCCAGTCATATTGCTCCTCCCTAGATCTGGGATGGATACCTGGCCACACTAGCCTGTTATTGTTGGATATGTGAGAAAAGCATTCATGGAAAGTTGGGTTGGAGCAGCCCTATTTGAGGAACAAGCAAGTCAGGGGAGGAAAAGCTGGGTTGCAAAATGTGGAAAGCCTATAGACGGAGAGGAGACACAGAATCAGAGGATTTGAATGGCCTGTTTCCTAACAGGTCCAGGGGCTTGGTGGTTTGCGTGAATTCCTACCCATGTTTCCTAAGGATGTGCTGTCCTCTTATAATAACAGTGTTTCTTTGCTTCCACCAGTTTGAGTCAATTCAATTCCTTATAACCAAATGCTCCCTGGACACCATTCTTGAAAAAATATTTATCCCGAATGAATAACAATGCAAGTCTTAGACACTCTTCATTTCTTATTTAACTTCGATTTTGGATCAAGCAAATTCAAATTAATAATGGGGCAGTGAATTTTTTTTATACATGCCAACCTGCCATTTTTATTGTTATGGTACACCATGGTTATTTTTTATAACACACATATTTACCTTTAATTAAACAAATGAGGTTAAAGCATTCCAGAAATATGCTGGCTGAGATGCAGCTGCTCATTTACCAATATATGCAGCGTTGAAAAGACATCTCATGAAAGGAATTAATATTTATTGAACTCTTACTATGTTGGGGGCAATATCCTATGTGCTTTATTTATGTTGTCTTATTTCATTTCAGAGCAGTCTTGTCAGGTAGGTATTATTAATAGAGGATGAATTTGAAGACTAGAGAGGTTAAAAAGCTTGTCTAAAGTCATATAGCTAAAATATGTGAGGCCAGATCTGTTTAACACTGTGTTCTTTTCAGTATATCTTGCAGTTAATAAATCACTCGGCAATATTTGCTGAACATTTGCTATGTGCCAGGAAGAATGTTGTTATGTGGGCCTGGACCAGTGGGGTCCGGTAAATTGTAAACCATGTTAAGATTCCAATGGTGTTAATCTCTCGTTTATGGGAGAAAGAACATATTTATGGAATGTTTCTTTTTTTCAAAATTATTAAGGTCTAAATAACATGGGAATGTCTAATGATAATACTAAATGTAAGCAATTGAGGATGCATAAAAGTAATACCCAGATGTCATTTTTAAGTTCATGAAGCAATCTTAAAAACTGCAGCTTAGTAAATTCAGCTCAGTGTCCAGATTTTGCAGCCTTCTGGTATAAGAAGGTCTCTGTGATTAGGCAGCAAAGACTAAGCTGCCTGGCAAACTAGATTAATTAATAATGGCGAAGGATTCTGGAGCCTTATAGTTTAATCAATAACAAGTTGACTTGTTTACCAAACAGATAAAAATCAGATTAACATCGAATGGTTCCAATAGCTTTTAGAGAATACTTCTAACATGAAGAAAATAAAATTATCTTTCTTCTTAAAGAGCATCTTTCTGAACTAACACTAATGATTCACTACTTGGCCCGACAGTTCCTTGGTTAGACGTATTCATTGCTGCAGAAGTATTCTTCCTTTCCAATAATGCCCCTTAACTCAACTAATTATAGCCATGATTGTACCAAACTGAAATGGCCTTATATTGCCCTGGGGTATTTTTTCCAAAGTAAACAACATATGAACATACAGTGATACTCATGCGTGTGCACACACACATATGCACACCCCTGCAGTGATCTTTGCCTGTGTTGACTCTTGGTCATCCATTTCACTCCATATCCAGTCAAACAAGTCTAAAATTCTACCTGGAGAACTTCCTCACAGAGTCACATGAATATGTTTTATGTAATTCTCCTATAT
The DNA here is from genome assembly GCA_029783875.1 of Phataginus tricuspis. Lineage (NCBI taxonomy): Eukaryota > Metazoa > Chordata > Mammalia > Pholidota > Manidae > Phataginus > Phataginus tricuspis. The sequence goes on along the minus strand of JAQQAC010022866.1, from coordinate 30,897,401 downwards.
AGAACTATCATTCAAAACACAAATTTTACACAACAAATTACAGTTATACTTCTTGAGTTGTGTGATGTTGTGACAAAAAAGCATCACTACTTGTACTTCAGCTGATGCCAATAAAAAATGGAAACGAATGAAATATTATAACATGTGATTCAATATGAAAATTAACAAAAATGCAACCAAGCAGAAAGTACTGTGGCCCGTGTTCAGTCAGGCAGAGTCATAAAATCAGTTTAAATTCACTCTGAGGAATAGTTACCTCTCTTTCATCTGAGGGTCAAATAGGCCCTTGGTGATTAACATAGAAACTCAACAGTGATCCCTTTTAACCATATTATATACAAGTAATTAACACTACACTTCAGTTTAACACTAATGCCTGAAATTCAGGTCTTGGAAATAGGACTAAATGCTGGGGGATCAAAGTTTGAATTTAAGTTTAATTACCTTTGAGCCTGGTAGCCAAGCATTGGTAATTGATATGAAAGCCAAGTTCATCAGAAAGTCAGGAACCAGAGAACTCATAACAGTACACAGTCTTGGAACACAGGTTTCCTTGGCCTTATTTAGCAGTGCAATTTCTGTCATGTTCTGGTTTCAGTTTGTTCTCCTAGGTTCTTGTCCCTGCTGAAATAAAAAATTGAAAGGCAGAGACACAGTAGCAAAGCAGAGTGAAAGTTTTATTTGAATACATTCTCAGTAAGGAGTGCGCCAAAGTCAAGGTAGACAAAGGCACCTAACTTTTCGGAGAGAGTCTACTTATCATGTCCTTGATGGGAGGCGCCTCTTTGACTGACTGGGTGAGGTCATTTGATTGACAGCTCTAGATGTACACCCATTCCTCTTGGTGCTCATGTCTTTACCCAAAATGCACACAGAAAAGCCCATGGGGTAGTTGCGGGGGCGGGGGTGGAAACAAAACCAAAATTTTATTTTAATGAGATTATAATGAGATGTGGTTTGGACAGTTCTTAGTTTTGTTCCATTGTGCCTGGGTGGTGATCTGGTTGGGAATGGTTTGACCTGGTCCCAATAGGCAAGGACGTTACCGCCCTGCAAAGCCTTTGTTGTCTTCAAGTGGGACCCCCTACTTGGGTAGTTTTTCCTTGAACCTTATTTTCCCCTTCCCTGGCTATTCCTGTCTCTCTTTTTACCAAACAATTACATTAGAGAGATGAAAGAACTGTTTTCCTTTGACAGCTCTTTGCCTTTCCCTGGTCAGCTCTGACTGTGCGTTCAGGAAGCTCCTTTGGTTCTCTTGGGGCCACCCTTGCACTCAGGAGGCCATAAAACTTACTATGCATGCCTGAAGAAGAGATGCTACCACACCCTCAGCTTCTGTGAGACTTTGGTGTCATTTGTCCATTTGGCTACTGGACCAGAGTAGGAGCCCCATCTCACTCTGCTTCTTTAGCTTCATCTCTTCCTCTGAGATTAGGCTTTGCTGTATAATAACCATGTTATCAAATGTTAGGATGTAGGATGATCACATATATTTCATTTACTCTACTATGATATATTTATGCAAATAATATACTTGTCATTGTTTAAATATTTCAGTCATCAAAAACTAGGAATGCAACTTATGTAAATGGTCATCTTTTCTCTAATGACCGAAACAATTTCACATATGCCATTACACTTACATTTACCAGAACTTTATGAGAAAGTGGAACTTAAGTTTAAAATAAAGGAATGGGTTTACATTCCCCTGTGGGTTTGCAGTCCCATTCAGCTGGTGGTTTACAACGTGAAGCTCTCTACTAGTAACATTCATTCCTATGTTGTAGTCTGTCAGTTAAACCACAATTTCTTCCTATTTTGGCTATCTTTAATATGACTATTCTTTGTAGAATAATGAAAGGAATCAAATTTAGAAAATAAATGACAGTCTGCCTTTGAAATTCTGTAATTCTGGGCATATTCAGGAATTGAAAAGAAATGGAGAACACATTAACTAGAATCTGAAAAGCTGTTATTTTTTAAAAGTAGATGAGAAAATGTGCTTGATCAGTTCAGTGTACTGCCATGCAAAGAGGCAAGAAATTAAGATAGCATTAATGGTCTCCTATTGAACCATTTCACATTTCCATATGTTACATATTTCTTAAGTAAATCAGCATGTTTTTGCTGCAGTATGAGAGCCATAAATCTTGGATAATCATCTTGTGAATAGGTCCGTGCATTAGCTCTGTAACTCCAATTAGCTACACTACCATCAAGCTCTGAGAGATCTACTGTAACATAGCTTAAACCATTAGATTAAAAATGGTCATAATTACTGAGTATTGTTTTAAACAGAGCCAATTTTAAGATGTATCATCTTAACATCAAGGCTTGATTTAAATTTAAATATTTAATATTGAAATGGCCAGAAAAATGTCAGAATCACAACATCCAACATTTATTTGTTTATTTTCCCTTCATACCAGAGATATCCTCCAACCTGAATTTGATGTTTAATAGGCCTATGCATCTCTTTAGACCCATATACATAATTATGTGTCCTTAAAAATAAATGTGATTGATACTCATAATTCAATATTTATAGATATCATATACTTTATGTATCCTACTGCATTTAACATTTTTTGCTCAATATTATATATGTGATACTTATATTTATCACATATATGATATTTTTGCATTTTGATACTTATAACTATCATTTATTTATTTTTAATAGTTGTATAGTATTCCATTGATTCTACTGATTCTATTCTATATACATACCACAATTTTTGGGTAGTGGTCTGTAGTATGGCCACACTATAGTTTGCTTATCCATTCACCAGTTGGTAGACATTTTGGTGTTTTGCAGGTTTTGGTGATTATAAATAAAGCTAAAATAAAATCCCTATTTTTTGCTGTGTACATATGTTTTCATTTCTCTTGAGAATAGTAATAGAATAGCTGTGTTGTATGGTAAGTGTATGGTTATAACAGACTGTCAAACTGTTTTCTAAAGCAGCATACCATTTCGCATTTCCATATTAACATATACATTTTTATCTTTTGAAATTAATTTACCCCAGACTATGGATGAGATAGGATCTAACTTTATTTTTGTTTTCCAGATAGTTATCCAGTTGTCCCATCACAATTTATTGATATGCATCTATTCCCTACTGATTAGAAATGCCATCTTTATCATATTCTAAAGGTCTATATCTGTTTGCACCATTTTTTTTTTACTTATTCTGCTTCATTGACAGCTAGTGTGATGGATGAAAAATGATTCATGTTCTAGTACCACACTTTTCAAATTATTGAGGCTTCATATTTTAACACATAGAAGAGCTAATTCTCTATAATTTATCTTCCTTTTAATTTTTTGCTGGTTTACTTTTCCATATTAATGTTAGAATTACTTATCAAGTTACAAAATCTTTTTATTCTTAGGGAAAGTTTTCATCTACATGGTTTTGAGTCTTTCTATCTAGAAATATTATTTTCCTTTATATTTATTCAGGTCTTAATGTAGGTGTTGACCTATGTCCATCACCAAAACCCACCATAATTTGACCCATCCTAATTTTTTGACCTATTCATCCTTCTGTCCCTTGGATGCTCCAGGCTGTTCTTCCCTCTGTCTCTCATTCTTTTTGTTCACATGGCTAATCACTTTTCATCAGTTAAGGTTTTGCTCAAATGACGCCTCATTATAGTGTTTTTCCATCACCACCTTTTCAGATAGCACCATCTCATCACTGGTCCCTTACTTAAGGATTACTCTATTTTCTGTATCCTGCTTATCTTCATTGGAAGCATGGTTATTCCTTTCGTCACATTTGTTTTCTAACTTCCCTAATTAGTTTAAGCCACCATGAAGGTAGAGATGTTGTCTTCTAGTTTCCTGCAGGGTTCCCAATGCCAGGAACAGTGCCTGGCACTTAGTAGGCATGCAACACAAGTCAGGTGAATGAATGAATGAATGGCCTTTCTTCAATTCCACCAACTGTCTTCAACTTGTGCTACTACTACTTATACAAACTGGTTGGGTAGGTTTTCTGCTTGAGATTATTTGCCTGAGAAAAATCAGGGAAATAATAACTTGTGACTTTTCCAACTGAGAAGCAGAATCAGGGGTCAGAAGAGTGAGATCCCCTCTGCTGCTCAGCCCCCGCTCTCCTGTCTCTCTTTAGCTGTGCTGATATGACTGATAAGACAACCAGCTGTGACTCCTTGAGGCAACACGGTGAAAGGACTAAAACAGAATGGCTCAGACACACTGAACAAACGGCACAATTTGCTATGTAATTCGGCTCTTTACAAGTGGAAGTCCCCTGTGCAGAGAATGATCTGGAACAGCGGTTTCAATACCTGGCTAGTGATATGAGTCACCTAGAATGTTTGCACAAATACCACCCTCGAATGTCACCCCTGAGCTACTGAATTAGAACAAATAAATCTCTTAAAACAAACAAACAACACCCACCAATGTAACTCTTGTGGGATTCGGACACACCCCAGTGTTGGGGAACCACTGCTAAGCTGGGGCAGGCGATTTACCAGAGTAGCTGTGTGGGATCAGCGTGAACTGTTGTTGTTACCACAGATAATGGCCCAGATATTGTAAATTTTTATGAGTTGTTAAATTGATGGTGAAGCACTAAGCTTAAAATCTAACTTTATCTAATACTCAGCACTGATGAAAAAGTTCTGTGGAATCTGCCCAACACCCACAGACAGGAATAAGCCTTCATTCTACAACGTAATAAAACGAACTCTGCTCCATAACTGGCCTGCCTGCTCTGGAACCAGAATATTTTACTGCTTAATTCAATGTCTAAAAATGTGTTGCTGCTCAGAAATGCAGATTCCTGAGCTCCCTTATGTTGAGTCAGAATCTCTGAACAGGGAGCCCAGAAACCTAAATTTTTATAAAATTCACTGGATGAGCTCTTTTTCACACTAATACTTGAGAACAATGCAAGCATAGATTTGGGACTTGTTTTGCAGTCAGACCATAGACCACTCGGACTCAAATTATTCTAGCAGTGTGACCTTGGATAAGTTTTCAAACTTTTTTAAACCTCTATTTCCTCATATATAAAATGGGAAACCAAGAGTACCCCCCTCAAAGGTTGTTGTGGAGGTTAAACAGGTCATCAATGTTAACTATTCAGCATAGTGCCCAAAAAGAAAGACTACTCCGTAGATACTAGATCGCATTTTCATTAACCAACAGTTTTCCCCTTGTTTATCCCTACTTGAAAATTTCAGTTTATCCTATAGCAATAAATCAAGTAGTGGTTCTCAACATGTGGTTTGTGGGCCAGCATCATCGCCTCAACTTGCTGGGAACGGAACATTTTGAATACCACCCAGACACGTTAGATCAGAAATTCTGGGCGTGGGACTCAGTAAGTCATATTTAAGAAGTCCCATGGTGACTCTGATTCATGCTAAAGTTTGAGAATCAGTGATTTAAGGGGGTTCGATGAATAAAAGTGTTAATTGAAAATAAATGTAACCATACTAGGAAATAAACAAAATACAGTTTACTGAACAGTTAACTTTAAAAGATGCACAGTCTTTCCCACACACATCACACATCACATGCCACTGCCCCCCGCCCCCACTCTTCTATCCTGCACACATACCTTTGGTTCAAACTATGGATAATGCAGGTTGTGTTTCTCTAATTCATGTTCACAGCCTCTCAGACCCATGTCTGCTCTGGTTCTGTTTGGCTTTTCTCTGGTTACATGTTATCTGCTGTGGCTTCTCTGTATTCCACACTCTTCTCGGTTTTCAGTAGTATCCCCTGGAATGTAACTCCTCTGTATCAGATTGCAGCATAGAGTAGACAGTGGAGATAGACAGACATGATATGAACCCAACTCAGTTTGTTGATGTTGGGCAGATTACTTTAAGCCTCAGAATTCTAGGTTCTTCATCAGTTAAAAAAGGAGAATACTCAGCAAAACTGTAGACCTCATAGTTACTACTAAATTCCACCTGATGGTAGTAGCTTGAGATTTAAGGTTTAGGAGATTCATGCTCACCAGGTATTTGTCTGCTAGAATAAGCAGAGCAAATTACAGTCACTTGTTAAGAGCTATGTTTGGAATCATTACATCCTAATCATGTTGTCAAATATAAATTGAAAGCCCCCTCAGTGTATTTATGACACCAAATTTGCCTACGTTCTGACACCTTTCTACAATCAGATAGACTAGCAAGTCACACTCACTACAGTTTTTTTGTTATGTTTATAGTACAATCTTCATAGCAGCTGCCTCTTGCCTAGGCAGCCAGAAAATGAGTTGCAAAGCATATTAGATATACTTTCTGTCTCACTCATTTAAGTTGAGGCTACAGTGCTGAGGACCAGATTCTTCATGCATGTTCTAGTAAGAGCTCTGATGCTGTAAATTGCAACCTTGAGCCAATTGCTTCACTTCTGTAGCTCTCAGACAATCAGTTCAATTTTCTTATTTATAAAATGATGGTAAAATTGACTAGGGCAATTTTGGTAAGTATTCTGTGAGTACTTGAGAATAACATGTATTCTTTACCTTATTTTACATATGTCAAAATTGACAGTCAAATTGAATTTATAATGGTTCACATTTTCTATGGTCTACCTTATTTGTTGGTCTGCTTAATTTATCAGCTATAAAGGGAAATTGTTAAAATATCTCTTTCCATAAGTTGAAGCTACATTTTGAGTTGTATAAAAAATTTAAATTGTTAAATCTTCTTAGTGGAATGATTCCGTTGTCATTATGAAATAGCCCTCTTTACATCTAGTAATGCTGTATGCCTTGATGTCTACTTGGTATGATATCAGTATAGTTACGTAAGTTTTCTTTTGGTGAAGTTGTTGGCCTGATTTATCTTTTTTAATCCCTTGACAATCTACTTTTGCACCTTTATTAAAGATGTGTGTCTTACAAGCAGCATATATTTGAGTTTTGTTTTCAGAAATTTTTTTTCTATAATGTGGCTAGGGGTGGTTTTCATTGTATTAAAGCTACTTAGAAGTTTGTATGGTTTTACTATAATTACCATTATACATTTTGAAACTTCAAATTTAAGTATAAAATACATAGAGGAAAGTGAACATGCCTTCAGTGTGCAGCGCAATGAATTTCCACACACTGAATACACCTCTGTCTATAGCTTACGCACCCCAACCAAGAACAGAATATTTCTCAATCTGCAAGGTTCCCTCATGCTCTCTTCCCATTTCTATTCCCGCAAAGTGATCACTATCTCAATTTCTAGCAGAATATATTAGTTCTGGTACTCTATATGACTGAATATATAGAACATCTTAGCTCTGTTGATTTCCAACTTTCATCAGTGTCAAAAACTTCCCATTTTCTCCTTAAATATTGCTTCTACTCCGTTCTCTTTATTTCCTCTTCCCTGACTCCAGTTAACACATATTTTAGACATCTCTACTGTGTTCTATACATCTCATCCTTTTTCCTCGCTGTGTTTCATTTATGTCTTCTACTGAGTTATCTTCCAGTTCACTGACCTTCCCTTACGGTTTGTCTACTCTGCTGTAGACTCTACCCATCTATTATGTGTTCATTTACATTATGCACTTGTTAGCTGTAAAATATCCATTTCATTCTTTTTATTTCCAGTTTTCTGATAAAATTCCCCATCATGATTTCTATACATTCTTTTTATTTCCAGTTTTCTGATAAAATTCCCCATCATGATTTCTATATTTTAGCATATTAATTAAAGTTCATGTCTGATAACTTGAATATATAGACCTTTTGTGTGTTTGTCTACTATTGTTTTATTTTCTTTTCCTTCTCATTTTTTGTGTTCCTTGTGTTAATTTGTCTCATGGAATGCATTGTAAATTTTTACTGGATGCTCTGTATAACTTATGAAAACATTTAGAGGTAATGATTTCATATTATCTAGAAGACATTTAGTTTTGTTTTGGGAAAACGTATAATCTAGGGACAGATCCCCTTAATCCAATCAAGAATTGATCTATTTTAAGCTGGTTTTCAGTTTTTGTGAGAGCTGACCCATTTGTTTATGCATGTTATTAGATACAGTCCTCCATTAGTTCCAACTGAGTGTTGAGTCCAGAGTGTTTACTAGAATCCCCTCATCTTGGTGAACCATAAATTCAGACTCTTGCTTGCTTCCAGTTGTTACATACTATTGCCAGAATCTCTGCTTAGCTTCTGAACCTCTATCACCTTGTGACAATCAACAAATGCCTCAAGGAGAGAAGTGGTGATGAATGTGGGGCTTATTTCTTTGGGTGCTTTCATTGCTTCTGGGATTGTGGTCCCATAAGTCCCTTTTGCCCCTCTGTGGTTTTCAGACAGATTAAAAAAGAAGAAAAATATACTCCAGCCTTTCTAGTTGTTTCCAGGAGAGTTGGTCTGCAAAAAGCCGCTCTGCAATTACTGGAAGCAGAAATTCCTCCAGGCCCATTTTGAGAATTTATTTTATAAACATACTGTCCTCTTTACATGGACTTTTAGTGCAATCGGTACAATTAAATGCCTTGAAAGTAGATAGTTTTCCCCACTAGAGGCTCTATTATATATTTTGGATGTCTTCCTCTATCAAAATTAAAAAATAAAAATTCTTGTAAAATTTAGACTAGTGAGTGACCTAAATGTTTATTTATCCAAAACATCTTCAATAGCAATGCAGAACAAACTACCTGTCTATAGATCCAAGTCTCTTAGGACAAAGCATTTACAGAGTCAAATGCTACCATAGCCACTGTTTGATTGACTGATTTAACTCAGTGATCCATAAAATAACAGTAAAATCTTTTAATTATGTGAAATAAAGATATAGTGGAAAATTGGGTATTTTCTCTTTAAAATCCATGTCAAAATTGTATTCCATAAGAATAATTGCTCCCACATAATACCCAAAATGAAGATTCATACTTTAGGAGATAGAAACAGCTTACATTTTTTCTTTTTTCTATCATTAAAATATAGTGAGTCTTATACCTTTCGTACAAGATGTGTCTTATAAAAGGCCTGAGAAAATACTTTCATGATGTTTTCAAATCATTTTCTTTGGGGCCCTCAGAGATTGACAGCCAGGGAGAGGAAAAATGTAGTGTTCTTTATTTGAAATTAAATAGAACACCATCGAATCTCTGAAACTGTCAGGAGGCTTTCTTATTCTGTGAAAAGACATTCTTATTCAGGCAACTGCAAGTCCATCTGTTGTTTTAATTTGTGTCTCTAATAATTCCCAGGAGTTTCACTTAGTTTGAATATTGGAATAAACAGAAATGAATCAGGTCATTTTCTTTCAATATAAAATCCAAAAACTCAATGTGGTATATTAACCATCATCTACCTCCCTTCAAGGTTGTTTGATTTCATTAACCTTCATAATATTCCAATTAAATACAAGTATATTCATTTCATTTGTTCTTGATTTCTTTAGATAATCAAACTCTGCAATTTTCAGTGATTTTAGATGTGAATGCTTTTGCAATTTGTAGAATGTTTTTCTTTTAAAAGTCATATATTTAAAAAACACAGCAGTATAAAAATTTCTGATAAAATTTGATCCTTATCATAGCAATGGAACCATCTATTTTTTATTGTTTTATAATTTGATAGAAAATTTTCAATATATCTTAATAATTATAAAAGACCATTTATTATTAGACCACTTATTAAAAAGACCTGTGCTTCATGAGTACATCCTGTGATTGGGAAAATGACATGTCATATACCCAAAGTACCCTATACATGGATCACACAGTACTTTTCTTATGTTGTAGATATGACTGTAAGTTACATAAATTGTATTTTTCTACAAGCAAACTTTTTCTGTTGAAATTTTTGCAGTATTTCTTCAACAGTGGTTATGCACTTAAAATATTAAACACCTTTCTTATCTAAGGTTTGATCAAATACTTCTAATCAAGTTCTCTGAGGTGCCAGTCAGCCGCTGGTCTGCTCTATCATTTTGGTGACTATCTCTAAGCCACAACTGGTCACCTTTGATGAGATCGTCACACCACTGTTCAACTAGAATATTTTCCTGCTACTCTCAAGTGTGAATATCTAATCCAAATACCACATGATGAGAAGGAATCCAAGTGAAGGTCAAGTGGAATAGATGGTCCTCATTTCTTTTGGGACTTCCTTCTCCTTTGCTTATTCCTTCCAGCACTCCCCCCACCCCAGTTCCACTCTCATGCCAGTGCCAAGTAGGTCTGTGGACGAAGACATACAGGCGAGAGCAGCTGATCTCATTGTAGAGTCAAGGAGAACTAAGAATCATAAGTCATGAGGAATGTTTCAAGGCCGGGCTATTAGGGGAGGAAACCCAACTTTTGAACTCATCATTTGCACTTTTCACTGTTCCACTGAAACTTAAGATGTTGTAAGAGGGTGGAAAGAAGTTCAGTTAAGGAAGAGATATATAAAAAATTACAAGTTGTTAGCATCAAAGGGGATAAAAAGCTGAAACCAGGAAACTAGTTAATCAAAGGAGTCGAGTCCTAGTCTTGGAAATTATTGATGAAAACTGACTGTGTGTGTACAGGTGTATTTGTTTTTGGTTTAGTTTCAGTAAATTCTCATATTGACCATATGAAGATGTGATGAGGTATTTTAGGACACACTGATATGGTCTCAGCTGTAAGAGACATTGTTAGTGACCCTACACTTGAAGGGTAGGAGGGCTGGCAGGATTCTGAACAGCCTTGTCCCACAAGCATTCGTTAGAGGCAGAGTCATAATACTCCTAATGTGCCAATACTGGGACAGAGGAAGTTCAATTAGAAAGGAATTAAGTTAACGGTGTATTGACTGAGGGAAATATTCGGCGTTAATTGGGCGGCATTCTGAATGAGACTGTTGTGTACTACAGTTGTTTGTCAAAGGAGGACTTCAGCTTAGATCTGCCTTCGCTCTGTCTGAAATTGCTGTGATCACTTCACAGCAGATTTAAATGAAAACCCTGTAAAGCAAATGGAACCTTAGTGTTAAAGTATGTGCATGTGTATGTGTGTGTATAAACCATAAGTGAGTTTGGAGTTATTTTCCTCACAGTTTCTTTCAATATGGCCATGGCAGAAAATGTGATAAATGGATATTAGAGGAGTCTACATAAAATTTATGTGAATTTTTGAAACCTTGATCAGATATGAAGGAAAAGAAAATAATGACATAGGTTATAATATTCACTCTGTAATTCATCCAAATAGTTCAAAAGGGTGATAAGCTAAAAATTGGGTGAATGGCCAGAATTTATTAATCTATAAATATATATGAGTAATTTATAAAATATTCTGAAAGGGTTCTTTTAGCTACCTGGCTCACTCGCTTGCAAAGAAGGACATGAGAACTCCATCAGCGTGGTTTTATTCCCTGTAAGATAAGCAGGCAGAGTGGCTGTCTTGGAAGAGAGAGAGTAGCAGCTTGTGGGTGAGGAAGTGCGTTTTTAAGGAGTAGGGTGTGGGACGTTGGTGATTGGGTCTTAAGGGGTGGGGCAACCATCTGGTTGGTGATTGGATCTTAAAGGGTGGGGCAACCATCTGGTTGGTGATTGGATCTTAAGGGGCGGGGGCGAAATGTTATAGAGATAAGATGAGGCAAGTCCAGACATGATTTTCACCGGCCCATGTGCTTGGGGCCATGGGGTAAATGGAGGATAAAGTCTTACATATTCCACTTTTAATTTCTGACAAATACACATATCTGATTAACACAGACCTCTGAGGTGACCCAGTCTGCTATTGACACAACTTCCAATGATCTGTGTCTGTTAGCCCCTAATAATAGTACTAACAAAGAGATTTAGTAAAAATTTTAAATATATTTATAAAAGTTTAGAGACAGATTTTTCTCTCACTTGAAAATGTGATGGAATCTAGTCTCAAGAGATCATAATAATATAGTATAAAAACAAGGATATAAGACATATACATACAAAAAGATAATTCACAATAACAATAAATGTGGCAGATATTTACCATTTATTATTATTATCAACAATGAATAATAATTACAGGTAATACTGACACAGCATCTCACCTAAGAGAGCATGAGAGAAAGCCATGTGACAAAGAGAAAAACTTACTGGAAGAAGATGCTTTCTATGAGCTGGGCATTTGGAGGTTGGGAAGACCTAAATAAATGAAGTAGAGGTACTGAGAGAACATTGTGAGCAGAGTCCAACCGCATAAGCAGCACCATGATGATGGAAGGTCCATGTTCCCCAAAGAAAGACTAGCCTAACTGGTTAGGAGGTGGAGTGTAAGGAGTTGGACATAAAACTGCAAAGGTACTTCATTTCTTGGTGGCAATTGACTTTAATACGCTACGAACAAGTCTGGGCGTTAGCCTGTTGAGGCTGGGAAGCTTTGGCACACTTTTGAGTAGAACCTGTGATTGAACACTGAAACATAGAATTGATGCTCATTCTTGCATTACTCAAAGAAGGAAAATTAGTAAGAACAAAATTCCACTTAGGAGAATGTTGCGGACATCTGAGGGAATTCGGGCTTAATTAAGGTGACTGCCATGATTAAAGGGAAGAATGCAAGAGAGAGACATAAGCAATGAGGAGCAGCCAGCATTGCTGACTGCATAGAGCTTGGTTGAAAGGATGAAAAAAGAAAAGTAGCAAATGCTAAAGCAGAGGACAAAAATCACCAGATGTGGGCAGACATGTGCCAGGTTAATTGTTGGGAGCGGGTGTGTGCCCTCTCCCTTTGATGAGATGCTCCTTCCCTTTATCTTACGTGTATGCCTTCCCTGGAGGTCCTGGCATGAGCATAGCCAGCTCCAAGGTTTCAAGTTTGGATGATTGGAAAAAGCGCCACGTATTTTTGCACTTGCTGAAGGGAGAGTATAAGAAAAGACACATGTTGTGTTTTCAAATTTGATAAAGAAAATCTTTAAAAACCCATTTACTTCTCATCTTATATGCTCTTGGGTCAATTCTGTTCTTTAATAATCTAGGTCATCAGAAATAGGTGAGTCTGTTTCATTTTGATTTCAAGTCAGTTTCACTTTTATATTTCTATACAAACAGGAAAAAGAGCAGCTTATTGATTTTTGGTCAAATAATCCATACAGCATATCATATTTTGTACCATAGCAGACAGCACCTCTCATCCACAGCTTTCGGGGCTTTTTGCAAGCGAGCCACTGATGGCCCTGGCAAGGCCCCTGAATTGCATTACCAGACTGTTAAAAATCACCATTCAAATGATACGTACAATAACCTAGAATATTTGCTTATGTCAAATGGTATGCACTTCCTGGTTGTGTGAATTCTTTACAAACCAAACTTCAAATCTGCCGGTTAGCACTTCAGTTTTTCATGGTCTCACAAGCCAACTCTGGGCCAGATCTTATGTGCAAGCTAGTATATCATAAAATTCATTCACTGACTTAAAAATAAAACCAGAATATTTTAGGGCTTTGAAAAACAAAAATTTGAGACGAACTAAATGTCCTCGTTGATGTTCACATGACTAATCCAAGAGGCAGAGGAAATTCAGTGACTCACCCAAGGTAAACACATTTAGTAACAGGAACCCGGGCTAACATCTAGCATCCTGGACTCTCAGCCTTTGAATTCTTTGTACAACAGCAATCAGCTAAACAAATTATAATGTATAATCATATTTTTTATATTTTATTATTCTGATGCAGAATGATACTGTCCCCAGAAACTCCCAGCCCAACCACATTGCATTTCTGACTCCAGGGAAAGGTAAACACCGAAGTGGGTGAAAAAAGAACCTGTCAGGCCAATGAACTAGACCCATTTCACAGGCTACAAGAAGGTCTCAGCCTAAGCTACTCTGGCACATTTGGCTTCAACCATGTGGGGAAACATATTTGATACACTTTTTGATACATTTTTTATCTTTGTTTCATGTTTGTGTACTCTTCTCCGGGCTACGTGGTAAGCCTACTAAGGTATAGGCAGGCGAAAGAGAGATACTCAGTAAATTCTGAATTTAGTACAAAAAGGATCCAGTTCAGCTCCATGGGGGGTGTTCCCGTTATAAAAATTCGCATTTATTGAGCTGCTACTATTACTATTAAGCAGTATTTATCAAGTACTGATATGGATACTTTTCATACAGAACTTACTTTAATCATCACTGCACTCCTAAGTCGCTCTCTGAGTTGGGGTTCCACTAGAAGATGACATTCAGACAAGTATTCAGGACAGGCAGTTTGTCAGGGAGGTGGCCCCAGGAGGGAATGGAAAGGAGCCAGCAAAACATCCGTGACACAGCAAATTGTGATGACGACAATCAGAGCTCAATCCCTGACACGTCTGGCCAGCTGCACACACAGCCAGAGCAGCTGCGGTGGCCAGAGTAAACCCTTAGGCTTAGTTTCTCACAGTTTTGGAAACTGGAAGTCCAAGATCAAGGTGCACGTGGGCCGGGTTTCTCCTGAGGCCTCCGTCTTTGGCTCATGGATGGCCAAATTCTTGCTGTGCCCTCACGTGGCCTCTTCTCTGTGTATCCACATCCCTGGTGTCTCTTCTTCTTCTTACAAGGACCCCAGTCAGATGGGATTAGTCCAATTCTATTGCCCCATTTCATCTTAACTGCATCTTTAAAGGCCCCATCTCCAAAACATTGGGAATTATGACCTCAATCTATGAATTTTGGGAGAACACAGTTCAGTCTGTAACAACTGCCCTGAATCCCTTATTTAAATGAACTCATGTAAAAAAGTGCCTTGTCCTTACTGCTGCTCTTCCCTCTGAGTTTGTCACTCCCTGTTACAGTGTACACACATTTCCCTTCGTGATGGTGGTGGTGGGACAGCTGACAGCAGCATCCGCAGGGCAGAGTCTGAACCTCTGGGAAAACACAGGATTGAATGGAATGCTGACGTGTGTCAGGAACGTGAATGCTATTAAATATTCTTAGACATATGTGACTGTTTGCCAGTGGAGACCAATTTCAAATATGAAAATGAGTTAAGTTCTTGCAGCCTAGAGAAGAACAGAAGGAAATCTGGGAGAACTCCTGAATTCTATAACCCATTCCTGCTGGTCATTTACAATCCCATTGGCCTCATAGAAAATTATAGAGCTAAGCAGTTACACTAAATGGTAAGCAATATTCCTTGTGATAATAATTAATAGGATTATGCAGGTAATGGCTGTCAAATTTCAGAACTATGGAGCTTAGATGAACAATGGGCACAAAAATAAGAATTATGAAAACATGTCCGGGCTGACAAGAGTCTACTTCTGTTTGCTTCACAAAGCTGCTTGGCTATGAAAGAGACATTACATTAGGCTGCAATCTGTTAATAACTTTTTCTTGTGCAAGCCTGTCAAAGTAGTTCAACATTATTTTTTTAATGTCAAAAAAGCATACACATCCAACAGTATTAAGGGTCTGAGTCGATGATCTTGTGGTTTTGTTTCTAAGACTTAATTTTACTCCACTCCTAAGAAAATTACCTTCTTAGAATGGAGCTTTTTGAGTTCATGGAAACTGGGTATGTGAATGGATATTCATACAGAACATAATTCTTCTCTCCTGCTATTATCAGTTATTATACAAGACACCCCAGCCTATGTAGACCTAAATAGATTTGCTTTGGCCTAGATTTGAAGAATGCAAGGCTTAGAATAAAATACAGCATTTTATAGCTAAAAAAACCTTGAGGTTATATTTTCTATCCTCTCTCAGATGGGGCACTCTGCCATTTTGCCTCCATTTCAGGATCATGGAACACCATCAATGTGGTAAAAGAGTACTAACAATGGGCCATCAGGAACCCTGAGATCTCGTCCTGGCCTTTTTACTTATTGACTATGTGAAATTAAGTAAGAGTGAGCTCTGTCATCAGGCAGGGATGACTTCAAATACAGACTCTCTGATCCACCATATTTGAGCCTTGGGTAAGTTTAAACTTCATTAGGATAAAGGAAGATACAGTAGGTCTCAGCCTATGTTTTGTTGGTTTTCCTCTGTAGAATATTTTTATGCTCATTTGATGTGTAAAAGAACAATTTTTGGGTCTGAATAGTAAATTTATTTTTAATTCATAATGAGTAAAATAATTTTGTGCTGTGGGTGTAAAAACCTAGCAGGCAGACCCACTTATTTCTGATATTGCCACATAGTCCCTTCCAAAGTCAGATAAAGTAGCTGAGATGATAATAGACCACCCCTTCTGTGGAAGGTGGTTTTACCAGTCAATTTGACTAAGCTATGGTACCCAGCTATTTGATCAAACACTATTCGGGGTGTTGCTGTGATGGCATTTTGTACATGGAGTCAATGTCTACAATCAGTTGAGTTTGAAGGAAGGAGATTATACTCAATAATCTGGGTGGGCTTCATCTAATCAGCTAAAGGCATTAAGAACAAAACTAAGGTCTCCTGGAAGAAATCTTGCATGTGGACTTAAGTACCAGCTCCTGCCTGGGAGTTTCCAGGCGTCTGGCCGGCTCTACAAATTTTGGACTTCCCGGCCCCATAATGATATAAGCCAATTCCTTGAAATCAATCTCTGTATATCCTACTTTATCAGTTTACCGGTTCTGTTTGTTTGGTAGGATCTGAGTGATACCTCTCCATGAACTGGATCTTAGTATGTGCATTAATGAGACATGAGTTCCAAATTCCGATGTAACCTCATTGGAGGACAGGATCTTCTGGGAAACTGACCATGCTCTCAACAGAAACAGATGGGGAGGGAGTGGGGGAACCGCGATTACTGAAAGGGAACCAAGTGCCAGGAGGAAGGGGTGCTGTGGAGACTAAGTAGTGTTCCCCCAAACTCATGCCCCTAAACCTCAAAATGTGATCTTATTTGGAAGCAGGGTGTTTATAGATGTAATTAAGAATCTCCAGGTGAAGTCACCCTGGATTTAGAGTGGGCCTAAATCCAATGGCTGGTGTCCATATAAGAGGAAGGACATGGAGATGCAGCCACGCAGGGAAGAAGGCTGTGCGAAGACAGGCAGGTATCTGAGCGCCGCTGCCGCAAGCGCGGGGCCACCGGAACCTGGAGGAGACCAGAAGGGATTCTTCCCTAGAGCTTCAGAGGGAGCACGGCCTGATGGCCCATGGATTTCAGACTTGCAGCTCCAGAACTGAGAGGAGAGACTGAATTTCTGGGCTTTTTTTTTTTTAAGCCATCCAGTATGTGGTACATTGTCACAACAGACCTAGGAAACTAATGCAGTTCATATGATGCTTTCAAACTGAACTAGGTCCCTCCCGATTTCCATTCGGAGGACAGTTGAAGTAATAAAACATGGAGGCCCAGCAATGTCAAATTCTGATCTAAGAACAATGAACATGAAACACCGCTGCCGAGCACATCTATTCCAAGGAATGATGCTCTGATCGTGAGTGTGTGCTACCTTGGAACCAGGGATGGATGATCAGATTGAGAGATGACAGATGGTCTCTCTCTCTCTCTCTCTCTGTTTATATTTGAAACAAAATATAAACAAAACATAAATATATATTAATATACACCTGTATATACATTGATATTTTTGTTTATTGCACCTATAAATAGATCTGTTCTTGTCCCTTGGTAAAGGCTGCTTGATTCCAGTGAAACACAAGTTAAAATGTCATGTGTCTGGTTCCCCTAAAAGCAGACTCTGAGATGGAGCTTAGCCTGCAGGAAGGTTTCTAGGAAGGGCTTTGGGATTCACCCCTGTGGAGGGAGGAAAGTAAAGGAAGCCTAATTGTCAGACAGAGAAGTTGGACGTCATGCGCTCACAGTATGGTCTCAGAGAATCCACCACCCCTAGGTAGCTTAGAGGTTGAGGTGGGCCTTGAAAATTGACCTGTACTTACTTTTGTATAGCCCAGCCCCAGGAAGGGGGCATGTACCCTGAAAGTTCTGTTCAGTTTCAGCAGTTGTCTGGGGCAGCAGCTAGGAGAATAAGACCTCAGTCTTCAAGGGGCATCAGTAGGCAGGACAACATCCATTACAGCAGGTTGCTGAGAAATGGAAAAGTGAGTCTCTGATTTAAACTAGATGAAAAACCATTCTATAAAACGAAACCCAAGTCATTGGAGATTTCTCACCTGTACAGTAATAGGTCAGATAATAATCTATAAGTTAGAGATTGTATATAAGAACACTTAACATATTGCCTGGTATATAGTAGCTAACTTTCATTGAAATTATCTGTATCAGTACCAACAAGTTTTCCAAACATATGACAAGGGCCCCCTCTCTTGAAGTGCCCTGAGATTCAACACGGGGTCCGAGGAAAAGGATTGGAGTGTTTAGGAGACTTGAGAACAAATCTTCTGAGCTGAGTCCTTTCAGCCCTGTGTGTGTGTCAGTTTCATGACTGTTCTCCGGATCTTTAGATGTACAAAGGGGTTTTGGAATACAGGATTCCCAGAGTACATTTAAACTTAAACTCTAATATTGCAGGACTTGAGAATTCACACACCCCATTGAACTCTTAAATTCTGGGCTGATCTCTATGTCATAATAAGCTGGGAACAAATGTCAAGTTGGACAATGGAACATACATTTGGTCCAATAGGAGAAACCTCTAGCTTGTAGGTTAAAGACAGTCAAATTGCCCCATTTTAATCCTGGTTCTACCGCTTAGTGGTTGTGTGACCTTGGGCACATTATATAATCTCTCTCTACTTCAGTTTCCCCTTATGTAGAATGGGAATAATATAACAGTCCTGACCTCATAGGGTTGTTGTAAGGTGTAAGTGAGTTCATACGTGTACAACACTTGGAACAGTACCTGGCACACTGTGAGAACTCCACAAATGTCAGACATTATTATTGTTTAATTTTTGTTAGGGCAGGGTAATCCCCCAAACTCAAAAGCACCCATTCAGCAGAGCCTGGACACTGAGGGAATAGTTTGTCTCTTTCTGAATGTTAGTTTGACAATAAGCACAATTCAGAAAGCTGGCATTTTTTTAAATAACCATTTGCTCAGACCATTCTCTCTTTGGGACTATAAATTAGGAAGGAAAAGAACAAGGTCATCTTAGAGAGGGGAAAATAATGGACAAGAAATCACTCTCAGTTGCTAAGGAACAAGAGACCAATCCCTTTTTAGCTATTAATGCAAATTCCCCACACAATGGAAGTTCACTATAATGGCCTCCTTCCATCTCAATATGATATTTATT
Organism: Phataginus tricuspis; assembly: GCA_029783875.1. Classification (NCBI taxonomy): domain Eukaryota; kingdom Metazoa; phylum Chordata; class Mammalia; order Pholidota; family Manidae; genus Phataginus; species Phataginus tricuspis. The sequence continues at coordinate 30,878,287 of JAQQAC010022866.1, read as the reverse complement.
AAAATGATTTAATAGGTTATAGAAAAATTTGAAGGCAGCTTTATATAGAAAGTCAAACTCAGAGTGGATTTGGGGAGGATTCTATTTAAGTCATTGCTGGCATTCCAGTGTTGTTCTCTTCATTAGCGAGGTCATTTACCTGAAAATGGGATTCTGCATTCCAATGGCTTGTTTGTCCCTGTCACTTGTCTCCTGTTCCACTCCTCCCCCCTTGTGCAAGTCACAGTGTGTCGTAGAGAGGATGATGCTGTCTCAGCTGAATGTTATGATGCCAAGAGAAGGCACAGAAAGCCGTGTGAGATGAGAGGCCAATGAAGAAAGCATGGACTTTATTCTTGTTTGGTTTCAAGAAAATTTTGAAAGTCCCACTCTCTTTTTCTACACAGTTTAGAGTTCCAAAGACAGAACATGATGATAAATCTCGCACAACTGAACATGGCTTTGATTACTCCCTTACTCTCTGAGGAATGAAATTCAGTTGAAGTAGTAGTGAGCTTAAAATCAAAGGGCTTGGAGCATTAAGAGAACTGAGGATTTGGATTTTCTTTAGTTTTGAATTTGAAAGTTACACTGGGTGGCTAGTATCTCCTCCATTCCTCCAGCCCCTGCCTTACTCACCAACCCTAATGTCCCACCTCCCCCCACCATCCCAACACACACACCCAAAGGAAGCATGTCACAATGCTCTTGCCATTACCCGGGTAGGGGACTTTAGCAAGCCTCTTTACCTTTCTGAGATTTCAGCTGCAAAATCTGCAGAGGTAGAGATGTGAAATGTTCATTACACAATCTCTCCAATCTTCTGTTTTCATGTTTGAAGATTCTTACTTCACTGTTTTGAGCAATGAGGCACTACAGCTTCCGTGTTATTTCTCCTCCTTTTTACCTTGGTTACACACCATGCATGTCCCTGAACTAGGCACTCTGTAGACAATTGAATCAATGAAGGCAATTCCCTGTTTATAACTAAACAATGCACACTTTAACGTGGAAGCATACAAGGTAGAATAGCAGTAGTGGCCAGGCAGAGTTAGGAATTACAGGGAGATGTGGTCAGGTGGAAGCAGCAGAGCCCTATTACTGTTGTGTATCTTGTTAGTAAATGGGGTTGGTTCTCCTATGGGTATTTATTATCTCGTGCAGGTGTTTGCTGTCATTCACTACTGGCTGCCCTTCACGAATGGGAGTACTGCATTTCCCAAATGATTTTACCTTCCAATACATACATTTCTTGAAGATGTCCTCTCCATTCCATCTATTTTATATTTTTAACTGCTGACCTTTCTATGTGCAGGAAAATTAAGTGATGAAAATTAGGTATCTTAATACAGCTCATCATTTCTTTCTTCATTACTTATCAGTTTAATTAGTAAAATCTTGAATGCTCAATTGCAATAATCTCCTAAATGTGTATATATATATATGTACACACACACACACATATATATAATTTAGCTTTCTGTTAAAAAAAAAGGGGTGGCTTGGGCTTTTAGAGAAATCTAAGATTTTTATTGTCACTCATAGTTTAGGATTCAAATTTTAACATAACTTATAAGAAAGTAAAGTATGCTTTGTGAAATGAGTGCACACACCAGAACAGTTCAATGATTTTCACAAAATTAATTTCTGATGTTACTTTTTAAAAATCATTCCCTGTTATAGTTGGTATCTCATTAATGGTTCCCTCATCGTCACCTTTAAAATGGACAGCTGTCATCTGATCAGTTCAAACATTTCTATTCTATTTATTCAAAACAGGAGAACAAGTGAGATCTTTCTTGGAAGAAAAAGGAGGGAAAACATTACCAGTTTAGTACTTTCATATTAGAGGAATTTTTAAAAATAATATGTCAGAAAAGAGCTTTCTGACAATGTCTACGCCATGGTCGCTGGAGAGTCCCGTAACTCCCATCCGTTACGAGCAGAGCTCTTCGGGCTGCTGCCCTCCATGCCCGCCCACCTCCTTCAGCTCCTTCCATTCCTCTCTTCTGTCTGCAGTGCTTCCTCGGGAAATCTCATGGTCAGATGTTTGCTACCAGTTTGAACTACACACATCCTTCCAGCATCACATCTAACAGTCTGCTCTTTAGGTACTGTGGTCCTGCATCCCAGGGTTGGGTATCTCACCGAGATGATCAACAGTTGCAAAACTGATGAGAACAGGTCTTGATAATTGTTTCCTTTCTCTGACCTAAGACCAGTCCAATACCAAGAGCCCTTAAGGCTTAGCATTGTAGTTTTATCATTGTCACATTGTTGCTCACTGCCCACATCCGATACATTTTAACTCATTCATTCATGTATGAAAGCAATTTCCCTTTCATGGGTGTGCATTCATCTACTCAGCCAGCCTGGTTTAATAAAACTGCAGTGTATAGAACATGGCCTGCCTTGGTACTCTAGAAAATGAGACAGTACAAATAAAACATGTTCTGTTGATTTTCCCCCCCTACAATGTATATGCTATTTGCTCCTATCTTATCAGGCTTATCACTTACCTAGTTCAGATTACCTAGATACCTAATTACCTCAGAAATTTACTGCCTTAAATTTCTCCTCATCATTGCCAGAGTTATCTTCCCAAAGAATATTCCAGATCATATCACTCCTTTGCTAAAAGCAAACAAGAAACAACAGCAAAAACAGAAACAGCAAAATAATAATGATAAAACCCCCAGAGGTAATCTTACTTCCTAAAATGACTAGGAGGGTTTTCAGCAGCATTGGGAGCTCCCAGGCCAAAGCTACCCTGCATAAGTTATCTTTAACGTGAGATATTTTAAAGTCATCAAACTCTATAAGAATTGAGTTTTTAAAAAATCACATTACCCTTTTCTTTCCTGTTGCCAAATTAATGAGCTTTATCTACATTTTTAGAAATTGAAAAGTGCCTTCCCTTACTAATGAGAAACACGTTGGTTTACTATAATGCTAAAAATGGAAAGAATTAAGAAAGCTAAATCATACAAAAATGGCATTGTGATGGCAAAAGGCTAGGGTCGTTCTGTCCTAGGAAACAAGAGGAGATCCTTCTTTACAATAAGGATGGAGACATTCCTGTCTTCCCCTTTCTGAAGGGCTCATGGCAGTTTATTCAGAAAACCGCTCCTGGGTATACAGCAAGGCAGAACAAGATCTTCAACACACGTGTCCATAAAATAGTACTTAAGCTCTGTTTTGTTTTGTTTTTCCAGGGATCCGTAATGATGGTTTCCTCTGTCTGAAGAGTCCTTTCACTTTGAGAGCTTCTGTCTCTTAATTCGCTCCCTGTCTTTTTTTTTCCCTCTGTAATACCTTCTATGGTGACTGGCAATTAATAAACATTTAATGACTTCCACTCAAATGCAATTTTCACCTTCATTTTTTAAGTTGACAGTGCATAAAGAAGCAAATGTTAACACTTAAAACAATGATCGATTAAAAACTAACTCAAGACATCCCCTGAAAGGCTGGTAGCATTATACAAAAGATGACTTCTCTCCACTGCTGCACAGCGCTAGAAATTGCCTCTTGCTGTTCCGCCCGTCCCCTGTCCTTTCTCTTTGGGTTTTATAGCTGGAGGCAGGTGGCTCATTACGGCTGGAAAAGAGCTTCTCCAAATTCAATTCCTGGGTTCTCTGCAGGAACAGACTTTGTAGAATCTTCTTGAACATAGACACATTTGTTTGTTTGTTTGTTTGTTTGCTTTTCTCCATAGTCACTGTGGAGCTCACTTAAACTGATTAGCAGTTAGAATCAGGGTCACTGTTGTTCTGTAAGTGACACTTCCATAGTCAGGACCAGCAGTTGTTTAATTCCTGCTAATGAGACACAGGTTTTCACGTCATATTCACAACTCAGATGACAGGACCTTTGCTGTGCAGAGTCAGAAGTAGGCTGAATTTTTCTGATCTTTAGAAGTCCTCTGAAGGAGAATTTATTACTGTATGGCAATAAAATTTTATTACATCGGACAACAAAATCAGTATATATATAGATATAGATATAGATATCTATATAGATATAAAACATCAAGAAAAAAATAAGAAAAAGAGACTTCAAAGATAAAATGGTTGAGAAAAAAGCAAGTTATAAATCAAGGGAAGTAGAAGCATTTCTACCATTTTACAGACAATGAAAAAATATTTGCCGTGAGATAGAAAGGTTAAGTGTCTTGTTCAAAACTGTACAAGTGAGCAACGTATCTGAGAAAAAAAAAAATGTAGGGTCCTCCTAGCCTCATTGCCTACCCTCTAATCCTGAAACTGTATTTTCAATTTTATATTCTATCTCACAGTGCTTTCCTACTAGATACCACCTTTGTCAGTGAAAAAAAGCAGTGCTAGCCCCCTTTCACAGGGACACCAGGCCTATTGGTTATAACCCACTTTAATTTCAGTACCTCTGTAAAGCCTCTGTCTCCAAATAAAATCATATTCTGAGATTAGAACTTCAACATATCAATTTGGGGATGGGAGACACAATCCGAGCCATAACAGCTTTGTAGACTCTCACTGATCAAACAACTCAAAGATTAAACAGCACAAAATCTCAAAGATTAAAGCACCTAATCTATTATAAGACACTTATAAAAGAAGGTAAATCAGAAAAATAACAGCATAAGCACCTTATTTGGAACTGCCCTGAGTTTTTTATTTTTGAGTCTATAAAACTCTTCATAAAGCAAAATATTTCATTTAAAAATCTTTTAAATTTCACAATTCTGAGACTGAAAAAAAAAATAGATGCTCATTAATTTCAAGAGCATATGCTGTCATGATTTTCCAGCTTCCTTTCTATCCCCACACCTGGCCTCTTCTTTCCTCCAAATCACAATTGTAGAATAACACCCATATGGAAGATGATGTATTTCAGTTAGCCGGGGAGCCTACAAAGTGTGCAACTCAATCATAAAACCTTCCAAGAGACATTTCCTTGAGAAAGAGAGAGAGATGTTTAGGGTTCAAAGTACTTGTGGAAACAACAAGCATGATATGGATAAATGTATGAGCACTGAATGAAGAGTTGCAAAAGGATACAGATTTTTGTCTATTGTTGAGCAACTATGACCTTGAGAAATCCACTTGTCTGTAAAGGTATCTCTTTGCTTATTTATCTTATAATAACTGCAGAGAATTTTCTTCCTCAAAATCTTTGAAGAATAAATATTTGAAGTACCATAGAGATGAGTTTACTATTCTAAAATATCAGAATTCTTACTTGGTAATGAAAGTTTTGGAAGAAATGCCACTATTTGGGGTCATTTTAAACAGAAGTATAAACAAAACACATGTTATTTTGTCAAATTTCTACTTGCACATTCATAATACAAACTTTGAGAACTATTAATTGGCAGGTTAAATTCTTACAAGCAATTTTCTATGAATAGAATGTTTCCATTCGACTTTCAGGTTAGTTGACCAATATGCTATCTATTAAAATACTGTTTTTAAAAAATAAGTGTTCTCCAACAATCAGTTAATGTGTTTCTCATTGTATTTTGTCATATTGATTTAGTTCAGAATCTCATCTCTGGTACTGAAATTAGGCAGTAAACATTAGCTGCTTCCCTTTTCTCCCATCCCTTGAACATTTTATTGAAAAATTAACTCAAATATATTTTTTTCACATAAAATACTGATTCACTCTCTGAAATCATAATGGAAACAGGAAATATAGTAAAAGGTTGAGGGAGACTTTAAGACCTAATGTAGTTTGTGAGATGCACCAAAGGAGAATGTAGTGTTATAAATAATAATGAAAATAAGCCTAGTGTATATCTAACTAGCTTTCCTCTCTAAAGTCTCCCAGAATATAACACTGAATTAGTTAGATCAAAATTGATCCTGTATTCTAGTCTAAGAATTAGAAATTGCTTCAACATCCCTGCCTTCTACTTATCAAAAGAGGGAGGCAGAACACCACATACAAATCTTGTCAACTCCTCTCTAGTCCAAATTTTCCAAGTTTTACCATTTCTGCTTCCTTTCAGACTCCCCTCCATCATGTACATCCCCAATCTGCTCCCCAACCCTTCTTATCTGGGTAGGAAGACTTATTCCCCCCAATCTAAAGAAGGCTCTCCCTCTCCCCGCAGACTGACCAATGACTATTTCACCCCCAGACCACATGGATGTTTCAACCCTGCTCTTGATGCCATTGCATCTTTGCCTCCCCAGGATCTTTTATTTTTTATTTTTTTCACACATACAATTTTTTTTTATTAAAGTATCATTGATATACAATCTTATGAAGGTTTCACATGAGCAACATTGTGGTTTCAACATTCACCCATATTATTAAGTCCTCACCACCCCCATTGTAGTCACTGTTTCTCAGCATAGTAAGATGTTATAGAGTCACTACTTGTCTTCTCTGTGCTATACTGTCTTCCCAGTGATGTACCTATATTCTGATTGTGAATTATAGTGCCCCTTAATCCCCTTGTCCCTCCCCACACACCCTCCTTTACCCCTCCTCACCTTCCCTGCTCCACCCCTTCCCCTTAGTGACCACTAGTCCCTTCTCAGAGTCTGTGAGTCTGCTGCTATTTTGTTCCTTCATTTTTGCTTTGTTTTCATATTCCACAAATGAGGGAAATCATTTGGTACTTGTCTTTCTCCACCTGGCTTATTTCACTGAGCATAATGCCCTCTAGCTCCATCCAGGTTGTTGCAAATGGTAGGATTTCTTTTCTTTTTATGCCTGAATAATATTCCATTGTGTATATGTACCACCTCTTCTTTATCCATTCATCTACTGATGGACACCTAGGTTGCTTCCATATCTTGGCTATTGTAAATAGTGCTGCAATAAACATAGGGGTGCATATGTCCTTTTGAATCTGAGATCTTGTTTCCTTTGGGTAGATTCCTAGGAGTGGAATTCCTGGGTCAAATGGTATTTCTATTCTTAGTCTTTTGAGGAACCTCCATGGTTTCCACAATGGTTGAACTATTCCCACCAACAGTGTAGGAGGGTTCCCCTTTCTCTGCATCCTCACCAGCATTTGTTGTTTCTTGTCTTTTGGATGTTGGCCATCCTAACTGGTGTAAGGTGATATCTCATTGTGGTTTTAATTTGCATTTCACTTATGATTAGTGATGTGGAGCAGCTTTTCGTGTCCCTGTTGGCCATCTGAACTTCTCTTTGGAGAAGTGTCTGTTCAGGTGCTCCACCCATTTTTTAATCAGTTATTTGCTTTTTGGGTGTTGAGGCATGTGAGTTCTTTATATATTTTGGATATTAACCCCTAATTGGATACGTCATTTATGAATATATTCTCCCATACTGTAGGATGCCTTTCTGTTATCCCCAGGATCTTATGACTTTAACTATTTGCACAATTGTTTTCATTTACACTATCTCCTCCTCTGTGATCTCCATCATCTCCAAACCCAAATTTCAACCTGAAATGTAAATAAACAATGAAAAGAGCATCAAGAAACACACGTGTGTGCATGCACACACACACATACACACACACACACAGCACCATTCAAGTTTCTGTCCTCTTCTAGTTCTTCCAGCTCTCACTATCTGTGAACTGAAAGAGCTAACTATAGGTGTTGCTTCAACTTTCCCACAGACTTCTCAAAGATCTCTCATTCGGCTGCCAATTTTGCAACTCTCTTTCATCCCTTAATAGCCAACTATTATATGTTTTCTCAGCTCCCTTGCTCCTTAAAGTCTGGAGGATTTTAAGTATTTATTATATTTTGCTTCTTAAAGCTTTACCTTCTTGGTGTATGTGGACTTCCTTCAGCCTAATCAAAACTGGTCATGGGCCACTAAAAATGTGTTATAAAAATGAACTCTTCACTAGTTATCATTGTCCCTTGAACACAACTCCTACTCAAAACTCTCCTATGCCCTTGCTGTCAAAGAGTTTTATTTTTTAGGACTAGACTTTAGGAAAAGACTAAAATTTTAAAGTCCTTTAAAATGCTCTGTCCATCCTTGGCATCTGTAATGGTGCTTCGCAAATATTTTTTGAATTGAGTTGAATCAAATGAGTGTAATATGTAAATTTTAATCTGAGTCCAAGCTCTGTTTTTATTAGACCAGTATCAGTCTATCAATATCAATTATTTCTAATTAGGCAGCATTTTTACTCTAAATACTTTTATCTGTGGAGGTAATTAAAAAAATACTTTCAATTAGATATGAACTTGGGTACCTGTACATCTCAGTATTTTCCTATTTTTTTATTTTTATTTTGTGCCCATGTTCAAATTAATTTCAAGAGGCCTCTACCCCCTAAATAAAAACTAGTAGGAAAGCATAATATTCATAATAGAAGAAACATAATGTAAGGTCTAGACAAATTTTATCACATCACTTTAATCATTTCTCCAGCCAGGAATTTTATAATTCTTTGAAATCAATTTTCTGCGTATTTTCCATTTATAGAGTGATTCAAATGAGGACCCTCTGAGGAAAGTAAAAATCTCAAACTTACAACTTTATTCTGAATCTCACATTAAAACCGTATAATCATTATCATCCATGAAAAGCATTCTTGAGACCTGTCATTTTCCTTTTCTGTGTTGAACACTTAGATTCTCTTCTTACCCATTTTTAATGACATTTGCCTTCTTAAATGTGTTCTGCCCTGCCCTTCCTGTCATCTGACCGGGGGTTCTGATTCCTCATCTGCATCCTTGCAATTGACTCCTCCCAGAGTTATTATTAGTAAAGTTAGAGGAAGGAGGTTGATTGCACTATATTAAGCTAGCTTTTTGATATCTGAAGAAATATCATAAAGCTGAATTCTCCCTATTTCTTCCAGGAACACATTACCTTTCTTGCCGTCCTCCACTAAATTGCTAGCTGCAGGTATGGAGCTTCATACTAAGCTTGGAAAGTGAATATAGGTCACTAACACAGCAGGGCCATGTACTGCAATTTGTCCACCAGCCTGACTCATTTTATGTTCTAATTTCAATAAGAGGGTGCTGATTCTTTGCTAAGTGGTAATTGCACCAGCAGTACTAAAACTTTTCTACATGCCTGGAAAAGCGCATTCACGATCAACTTGCAATCATCTCCTACCGCGCACCACATTAGCTGCCATGAGCTTGCTGGCCTTGACCCTCAGAATGAATCCCTGGTTCCTTCTATCAGAAGTAGTTGTGTACCTCGTGGAAGGCATGCTGGTACTGTCAGCAGGAGACCAGGCATAAGATGTACCAAGACTTTAGATCAGTGTCCTGTGTTGTACTCTAGGGCTACAGGGACAGATTTTCATATACTGCCTGGAACCTTGGGAAGTCATTTTCATCTAAGGTTCAATATGAGTCATAAGAATATCAATGGGAGATATTTTTGTTTGGAATCCTAAACTTGAGTCCACTAATCCAACTGCAAATTTTGTATTAGTGCAAGACACTGGGTCTTTTCTTCGTGGGACAGAAGATTCAGAGTTGTTGCTCTTTCTTCCTCTGTGTATATTAGTACTGAGAAAAAAAACCACACACACACACACACACACACACTTTTTTTGTGTGTGATGCGAGGAAGATTGGGCAGCAGTTCACCAATATGACAATAGGCAAATACTCAAACATCCATGATGCCTCTTTTAAGTTTTAATACATATTCTGACTTTATGCTCAGATTGAAACAAATCACAAACCAGGTCAATGTTTGCTTTCTCTTCTTTACTATTAATACTACATACTTTGTGCACCTGCAGGAGTGGGCACAAGGATTTTGACTTCTCTGGGGCCAATTCTAGTGTCTGGCCACTGATGCCCAATAATTATTTATTGAGCGAATGAATGGAGATGTTTCACTATTTTGACAAAATTCAAGCTGGAAGATCTAGTTTGGGATCAGCAATTGGATAAAAAGATACTGGATGTGCTTAGTTAGAAAGTAAGGAGGAGAGAGATAAGCAATGAATAGATTATAACAAGGAAAGAGTTTTGAGATAAGAATGTAAAAGAAAATTATTATTTTCTAATCTCTTTAGAAAAAAGGTAAATTGCTGCTGTGGGGTACATGAAACAAATGGGTGGGAAAGAAATTAAAGCTGTTAATATTAATCAAAAAATAAAAGGAATTAAGGGGTAGGTGAGCAAAAGAAAGATTAGGCTTTAGGAATTTTAGTTTCTTCCCCTTCTCCTTTAGGCTTGGTGCTCATGACAGAGAGAGCTGGTTGACTGATTAAATTGCTATTTAGCAGAATGCAGAATCTTGAGATAAAAGATGATGAGGAAAACAGGGAGTATGTGTTTTTAGGGTCTGAAAGGTACAATGTTCAGGCATTTGTTAGATGTAGAGCATTATCAGGGCTCCAGGAAACTGTTAAGTGAGAAAACAAATAAAAGGGAGATTGTGCAAGGAGACAGGGAGAAGGAGACACTTCAAAAGACGATCTCCATCATTCTCACAATGCCCAGCGTGAGATAATGAACGCACGCATTCCTAGGAGAACCAGACCTCTTGGTATTTTACGTGGTTGAAATGTAATTCCCCAGTTCAAAGAAATTCTCCCTAAAGGCAAGTCTTTACCATACAGCTCCCTTTCTACTCTTTAAAATGGATTCATAGACTTTGGGAGGGGATTTCCTAACACCAATTTAGTCAATAATGGTAATAACACTACTGCCTAATTTTTCATGTTATATACCAGAAACATTTTGGACTTTTCTCTCTCTCAGTATTATACATTCAAAACAAACTCACTGCAAAGCTTGGGGCATCTGTAGCATGTAAACCACTAACAGAAAGGACAAGGCTTTTCTACCATCACATTTCTTCCCTCTCTCTCCATGATTCCACTTGAAATCACCTCTGAAGGTAATGTCTGGTATATAATATGCTCTCAGTAAAAAATGTTTTAAATTAAAGTAGAAGAGGGCACGTAATTTATGCTTGGAAATTCTTTGCCATACCCTCGGAATGAGAAAATTTGTTCAAGACACTGACAGCAACACTGTATACATACTAAGGTTGATGCTTTTGGCCTCTGTGCACCATGGTGGAACAGTAAATCACCGAAGGTGAAAAGAAAACCATAAATATTTGGGGGAAAAGCCAAAAATATTAAAGTAAGCTGAGCTTAGCAAGAGATTCTAGCCAATTTCACTTGGCAGGATTGCTTTCAACAAAATATGGAATTAGATGCAAGTCACTTACAATCAAATAGGCAATCGCATCTGCCCAACCACTTCAAGGGAACTATTAACTGATATATTAATTAATCAGCATTTACTGAGCATCTACTTTATTCAATGCCATTATTAAATGCTAGGCACCATTTAAGATTTACCTTCAATGAGCTTATAGCACTTGAAACAGAAACCATTTCTAGATCAACAAAGATACTGTGAAGACTTAAGAGATGAATTTCATCTTACTTATATATACTTTGTTACATAAAAATGTCAACAGTATTATCTGAGCATGAATTAGCTCTTCATTACTACAAAGATAATTATATTTAAATATGAAATTCTATAGGGACTGCCTTGTCTGTCTCCTTTATCTACAGCACTTTTTACATATATTGCCCCTCATCTTTTTTCAGGCAGGGCTGCTCACCAGCTGGGAAAGTTGGAACCTAATACAAGAAGCTTTTACATTCTTTTATTCATGCATTCACTCAATACAAGTTTATTGACAGCCTAATATGTGCCAAGTGCTGTGGCAGGCTCTAGGTGAACAAAACATGCATGGTAACTAGCATGAAGCCTAGAGTTCAATAAGACAGAAAAGCAATAAGTACATATGTGTGAGTGTATGTTTCAAAACAATTACAAATTGATTTATGTACATGAAGGAAAAGAATGGGGCATTGTTAAGAAATAGAAATGAGGAGCAATTTTAGAGAAAGCAGTAAAAACCCTCCCGAAAGGAAAGAATGAAAAGAACCAGTCAGGGAAATAGGGGAATAAGTGTTCCAGGTGGGCAAAAGCATATGGGAGGGTATCACGTTGGTGGAAGGGGAAATAAATAAAACTTGGCTCGAGGAGGAGAGAGAAATCCAGTGTGATAGAAAGACATTTCGCAACTATAAAGGCATAAAAATGTAGTAATAATAATAGAGCTCTTAATATGTGCCAGGCATGGTTCTAACCACTTCTTATGCATTATATTATTTGATTCTCAGAATGAATCCATAACGTAGTCACTGTGGTGTTCCCCATTTTACAAGTAAAGGAAACTAAGGCAGAGAGAAAACAAGTAACTTGCAGAGGTCAAGACTTAAATTAGTATTTCAACAAGGATTTTAATATAAAAGTCCCTGTGCTTTAAACCATCACATTATAATGTATGAGATATAACATGGGAAAGGCAATGGCCAGCTCTCACACAGATTACCTAGTCCCTGCTAAAAATTCTTATATTTTATTCTGAGCTCAATGAAAAACAATGAATGGTTTTAAATAGAAAACAAGTTTTCAATTCTATTGAAAGCTGATGAAAGTTTTAGTTTGATGAGATCTGAAAGGTTTCCATTAGAGTCACCTTTATGAAAGTCATTTGTCATATTGGTAACTTTGGAATGGTGGAGGCAGATACCACACTGGAATATGAGGATGACTCCTTGATAAATTATAGGAGACAGCAAATGTAGACAGTGTCCTCTTTGCTGAGGTTTAGCTGGAGGGAAGGGCAGAGACATTGAGTGGTTGAGTGGCAGATAGAAGGAAGATACAGAATCGAGGGGTGTTTTGTAATTTGTTTTGTTTTATTTCTGATGATGGGGCCATAGATATATTTGTATGCTCATGAGAATAAGATAGTGTATAACACTCCCTTTGATTTCCAGTTGGGCATGATGCTGTCCTTACTGCTGATACCTTATATGAAGGTCAAAGCTGCCAATTAAAATCCACAAAGCTTTGAAAATGCCCTAGAACATCACTTATACTGGATTCTAGGTCATTTTCAAAGCTTTCTGGATTCAAAATCTGCAGGCCTTTGTGAGGGCCCCCTATGCTGCTCTCAGGTTTGGGGACCTCAATTTTTGTATCTTCAGCCTGCTACTTTCTGGTATGAGGAGACCTCTATTAGGGCAATGCGAAGCACTGTAACATATGAACTAAAGATTATAGTGGGTAAACATACTAAAAGTTTATTTTGTGCTCATTAAAAATCCAAAGTGAATACTCAGGAGAAATTGGTAGAAATCCTTCATGTTTGCAATGAGGAGAGCCAGACCCATCATCATGGAAATTTATATCAAGCCTGTGAAAGGAAGAAGAGAGAAGGTCATTCATGGGAGGGTTCCATAGGTGAAGCACACATCTCTGAGATGCACATAACTTTTGTTTGTATGCCACAGTCTAGAACTCGATCCCAAGGACAAATCTAACTTCAAGGAAGGCACAGAAACGTGGTCTAGCTGTGCACTGAGGAAGAAGAGGATCAGGGTCAGGTGATTGACAGACAGTTAATTGTTGCCTTTCTGGATTTGACCACTTACGCCTTAGAAGAATTAAACACTCCATTGCCCACTGCCTTTATTGATTTTCCTGTACTTAACCCTGTCCTGTCTTACTGAATAGATCAGGGCTTCTTTCTCTGCAGCAAAATTTCTGCTTCTGCCTCTATTGTTCTCTTTAATGTTGCCAAAGTCAAAGAATGTCATCAGTGTTGTTTACTCTGTCTTTCAAGGGAAATGGACAATGTTGCCTATTAAGTAGGGCTTCCTTTAGCAGGCTAACTCCAATTCGAACTTCAAGAATGATGGCTGCACCTCTCAGCCACAAACTAAACCAGGCTAATTTCAGTAAAAGTCTGTTCCTTCCCAGAAAATGATAGTCATTCAAAAGATATCCTTCTCATAGAGATGTATTTCTGCAGAGCATTTTATTATATAATCCTCATGATAGTTCTAGGAAGCAGAAATGTTAACTCTTTTATTTTATGGAATAGGAGTTGATGGGAAGGTTACGTCTCATTTAATAATTGGTGGGTATTAGAATTTCTTGAAAAACTCTTATGTCTGAAGCCTGGTGGATGGATGATTTTCTTTCATTTGGGACAGAGTAATTTTTTTCTGTAGGAAATATCAAAAAACTAGTGGAAAGTATAAAATAGTGGGGGGAAAAAAGAACCATAAGATCAGTCCTCAAAAATGATAGGTTTGGTAAGTTTTTCTTACAATATTTTTATGATTAAAAAAATAGTTTTGAAAAACTACATATAGTGAAGGTAAAAAAAAAAAAAAGACCTCATATACCCACTGCCCCAAATTTGGAGGTTAATATTTTCTAACATTTACTTCATATATCTTCTTAAAGATAAAAAATATTACAGATGAAAGTCACATGTGTTTTACCTTTACATTGTTAATTCATGGACTTATTATTTTATACTCTCCTCTTCACTAAATATTTCATCACAAAATTAACCCATATCATTAAAATTCATTGTAAACTTGTTGCATGGTTTACTATTATTGAAAATTTGGGAATTTTTAGTTATGCTATAATTGTATTATAATGTGTTTCCTTATGCTTAAATTTTTTTCCATATAATAGATAGGAGTTCTTCTGGTATATCTCCTAAAAAGAGAAAAGATTTGCCTCTGCTGTGTCTATAACCATTTCTACCTTCTTTAATTCTTAATTCTGATTTTTGTCTCATCTGGAGTATATATTTATGTCATTTGTTTCCAAAATAGGTAGGTGGCTGGTATATTTTGAATTTTTCTCATAAGAGAGTATCTTTTTTGCTGGCTTTACAAATGAAAAACAGTTTAGCTAGTTAAAAAATTCTTTAGTTACAGGCTTTTCCTTTAAAAACATAGATATTATACCAAAATTTCCCAACATTTAGTAATGCAGAAGAAAATATAAAGGCAGCCAGTTTTTCTGGTTGTTCCTTCAATATTTTCTTTAACTATTTAATTCAATTTTTTTCCCAAGAGTGTCTAGGGATGGGACACTTCAATTATTTTATGTATAACATGGTATGATTTTTTATTTGACTTACTCAGATTTTTGTTCACTTGTTTATATTCAAATTGTTATTTTTTCCTTAAAACCCCTAAAATTACTCTTCTTGCATAATTTGTCCTCCATGTCTATCATCTTTTTTTCTTCTGCTCCCTTTTTAATCTTTTAGGCTTTTTTCTTTCTGCAAAAGTAATTGAGATTTTTCACTTTATCACTGATTTGATTTTTAAATAAAGCTTAATGCCTAATGTGAATTTGATCTTTTCATTGCATTTGAATTTTTCTGCTAATCTGCCTTTTCTCAGCCACCTTCTATTCCATTTTCCTGTTTTATATCCACATAGCCTGTTTTCATGTGCCTTTCACACCTGTTACCATAGATGCTGGATATTGTTTTGCATCCTTTTAATGAGTCCAAAAGCTATTGCAATTTCCTTTTATTATTATTTCTGGTCCCTGGTGTCATTTTCTCAGCTTGTAGGATGACAATTTCCTTTTTTTCTGCTGTGTCATTACATAGGTTCTTTTATTGTTCTTTTGTTGTTTTATTTACTCATCCACAGATGGGGGCCTGTGTTTTTACCTTTGGTTCCATTCTGTAGGCATTTCAGGGCTGGGTGAAAATCCTCTTGCAAGGTTTGGTCAGACATCCAGCTAATATGCACAGCTCTTTGCTTAATGGCTAATGTCTATTATTAGCATTTTATTAAGTGTAACCAACCTGAACTTTGATGATATTGTCAATTCCCACTTTGTGAATCTCTTTCACTCAGAGCAGATTTAAAAACAAAAAACAAACAAAAAACTCAGGAGACACTCTTCTCAGAGTCTTTCCAATTCCCATCACCACTAAGTCCTTGGACTATAATACGTCCATGGTATTTCCTATGCCTACTTGCTAAACATTTATTCTCTAGAAGTTTCATTCATTGGCTGAGACTAGAAGGAAAAGTGCTGATGTGTGGGGAGCAGCAACTGTCCCCACAGAAAGTATAGACAGATTCCTGATTTTCTGCTTGCCAGAGAACTTATGTTTCTAAAGGGGAGTAAGTCTGGCAGTGATAAGGAGCAGTAGAGCATGGCTCCTCCATCAGTTGGTGAAACCAAAGGCCAGTCATCAGAAGAAAATGGAACAAAACTCCAGGGTCTTGGCAATAGTGGAAACGTTAGTAATTCCTTCCATGCTTTGCCAGTTCTCTTACCTTAGCAGTACGTTTTGAAAACTGAACTGGGAAAATTAGCCAAAATTTTAACCTGGAACTACTAAATGATTATCAAATAATATATTTTGAGGATGATACTTCTATTTAGTATAATACACAAAAATCCCAATGGTGATCCAGGCTAACATTTTTCCATAATAAGCCCAAGTTTTGTCTTGTTAGAAAATGACTTATTTAAGAACACAATTGAAAGAGAAAAAAACACACAAGGAAATCACAAATAGCTTCCTTTTGGATGTCTCTGTTGATCTTTCAGTGTGAAAAATTAACAGTACCAAACATGGAATATATTTATAGGTGAATGTCTAATTAATGCCTAATTTTGCCATGTGATAATTCTCCCAGTATTCCCAGTACTCTATAACCTAGGAATAAAGCTCAAAATGTACCCATGGGTCCTCCCTATAATTTTTCTCAGATGGCCAGTTTATCAGTGAAGGAGTGAAACATTTTTGTTTATTAGCTGTATTATTTTTATTAATCAACTGATACCTTAGAAGTATGGTTCTAGATAATTGTATTTGCCTATATTCTACTGTCTGGGAGGTTATGCTACTTGTCATTTCCTTCCTGACCTTGAAATACATAAAAGCAAATGCCTACAATTTATCTTCTTTGGATGATAAAATGTCACTTCTCTGTGAAATGAGCTAACTATAAAGTGGGAGAAAACATGCCTTAAATATTTTTAAAATTACACCCATAATTACAAAAAATGTTGAACTTTGACTTCAGAATAAGGAAACTCTCAAAAATATTTGTAGGAAAGTGCCAAATTCTTTCCAAATGAAATAGATGATTTTAACTTGAGAGGGAATGCTCTGGAAACGTTACACTAATGGTGCCAGAACAATTAGGAATTAATACTGACAATAAGAGTACTACCATTTATGTGTATTAAAAAGGTAATCATTTAAGCATTCTGTTGCTCCAGGAGAAGGGGGTTCCCCTCTCTGGGCAACTTCACCATGAATGCGCTGAGACTGAATAAAGACAAGAGCAAATTCGGGGGGTTAAAAGGGGCTCATACCACATTTATTCTCAGGGCAGCAGGTCTCAGTCTCTCCTGGCTCCAGTGCTGGTCCCGCCTGCTCACTCTCTCTGCTCCCCTAAGCTCTCCACTTCTCTGCTGGCACCGCTCTCCTTCCTTCCCCTAGCCCTAGCACAAGGGAGGAACTCTGTGGGTGGGTCTCTATGGTGATTGGCAGGCTCCCAACCAATTGTGTTTCAGGAACCGAGGAAAGGAGAGAATGGGTGTTTCCCCTCCACCCCTTCCCTGGTCCTGTACTCCTATGACTCACTGGCAAGCCACCAGTAAACGTCCTGCTGCTCTCATAATTATGCAAACCTGCTCTTTCAGGTCTACAATGGGAGCTATTAAAGCCAGGGAGGATCCTGGCCATAATTTCCATTTTCTCTACACATTCTCATTAATTAAACACATTATCTCTAACTGGGCACTTAAGGATACCTCCTTATATTTTTCCACAGTGATAATATTAATTGGAAGGTCACTATCAGTTTTGATATTGAGATTGTATTTGCTCTTTCTTAACTGAATTGAATTTCTTTCACGTTATTACTACTATGTGAAGTGACTAAACAGTTTCTGACAGTAAATTTAGTTCTACATAGCCATATTTATTTCAGTTTTGGTGGGCTGGTGAAATAAATGTCCATTGGGCCATCTAGCATATTTAAAATGTGACTAAAGGCAGTGGAAGAAATATAAAAGCTTATTTGTCATGTCTTCTGACATCCTCCATTTTCATTGGTAGAGCAGTAGGAGGTGTGTGGTCTTTTAAGTCCTGGAGAGGGAACATCTGCTCAGGAGACCCCAGGTTCATCAGCCACACCTACTTGAAGGGCAGCCAGCTCAGCCAGATGCAGATGTTCTATTCAAACACTTGGCCCAGGTCTCCCGCATGTAGTCTCCACATTCTTTTTGCCCTCTTGGCTTTCGACAGGCCTTTTGTAATAGCCAAAGGGCCTTCCTGGAACCCGCAAAATGTGGTACAAACAAAAAAGGAGTAAAAAGGGATTCATGTTTCTGATGAAGAGCTATTAGCATTAATTACATCCCATTGAAAGAGAACAAGGAAAAGGCTCCCCAATAAGGATATGAGGAAAAAAATATATTTGGAAATTCACCTTTGAATTATTTTCTATTTGAGCTCCTTGAGAATACACAACTCACTATTTTATCTGTCTCATTTACTCTAAGTAAACAAAAATAAATTCAAACTTTTGAAAAACATCCAAAATCCTTAAATTAAAAATTGCATGTGGGATTTAACTTGTTTGCTATTCTTTCTCATTCTGTCCTAAATTATTTTTTTTGATTTTTATTTATTTAGTCTTTAAAGTTCTCAAAGTTTTATATAATATGAAAAATATAGCACACTAAAATTGATTTATTGCCAGGATCACCATCCTAGTCCTGATCTTGAGAGGTATTTTCAAGGCATACAGATAAATATTAAATCTCTTCAAGAGCAACTAGATTTATCATCAAGGATTTATTTACACTGTGATAGTAAAAGCCAAACTTCTAAATGAGAAAAACATCTCTACATAAAATTATTAGAACTTATTATACTTGTATAGCCATGGAGCTCATTGATGATGGGACACTGAAAATGTCTTGTTCTAAAACCATTAGCAAAGTGAAATAAATTTTGATACACACTCAAAGATTGTATGCATATTCCCTTTCTAGGAAATCTTAAGTGCCCTCCGCAAACTGTGCTATAGTACATGATAGTTAAAAACAGTAGAAGTTATTTTATTTATGAAGAGATGAACAGGGTTGTAGAGTGATATCATGGCTGAGGGTAAAAGAAACATGATAAAGCCAACACCTCAAAATATCTTGGGATACAAATATTAAGTTAGTAACAATGGGAATGCTGATAAAAATTTAAACATGTGAGTGTTTGAATAAGGCTAGTTTGTGATCTCAGCAAATTGGAAAGTTTTCTTGAGGATGGTTTTACATTAAGGTACTGGTGTCATCTGCTTCAATATCTATTTTGATAAAAACTGATCCACACAATAATTTTATCTTTTACACGTAACTACAGACCCACTGAATGTTCAGTGACTTAGCATTCCTGGAAGTTAGTATATATCAGAGCCACATACTCATGACTCTGTTTGTTTATACTTTACTGGAACAATGATCACTGATATAGAAGTTGTGATGGTTTTGAATTTTATATTAATTTTATTCGTTGCTGTATGTGTTTATTTCTATGCATATAACACCACTGGCAAAAACAGAAGCCAAAAGCAGTACTTATAATCAGACACAACAAATTAAAGAGCCTAAAATTAAGTCTGCCAGTTTTCTTCAAGATATAATCATCCCCAGATCCATAAGTAATATTCACCAAACAAAATTTACTATATAACACATTAAAAGCCCTTCTATATGTCAAAAACTAGTGTCAGAAAACAAAATATGATAAAATTTTTTATTGAATTAGGTTTTCCACTTACTGGAACTATGCACACATTATGTTATATGCTTGAGAATAGTAGCCAGAAACTCTTTCTCATATCTTGTCATTTAGAAAAATAATATGAAAAGCATAAAAATAAACCAGTGTGTTTTTACATATAAGAATTCCAGCTTGAAATTTTAAAAATATTTCTACCATAAACAATACATTTTCTATTTTAATAATATGGGGTTCCAAAATTAAAAATAAAAGTATCAACTGTAACTGTGGGACACTTTTGTGGGATAAAGAGAACTGTGTCCCTTTGAGTTTCAGTTTCCTAGGAAACAAACCGACCTACGTCTTCAGTTTCTGGCAGAAAATGTCTTCTCTCTTTTTCCCTTGATCGAAACCTTACTCCTCCTTTGATATACAGTTCTTGCTTAGGCCCCTCAATGGCAGTGACTTATATCCCCTTACCCGTGTCTTAGCTTAGGTTGGATAATGACAAAACATCCATAACATAATACCATAGGTTGGATGACTGAAACATCAGACATTCATTTTCTCACAGCTCTGGAGACTGGCTGTCCAAGATCAAGATCCCACTTGGGGTCAGTGTCCAGTGAGAGCTTTATCCTCGGCTTGCAGATGGCTACCTTCTCACTGTACCCTTACACGGTGGAGAGAGAGGGAGAAAGAGAAAGACAGACAGAGAGAGCTATTTGGTGTCTCTTTTTATAAGGACACTAATACTATTGTATCAGGACCCTACCCTATGACATTGTTTAAGCTTAATTTCCTCCCTGTAGGCCCTATCTCCATATATAGTCACATTGGGGGTTAGAGTTTTCAACAATTAATTTGGCGAGGACATTATTCAGTCTGCAGCACCCCATGTACCTCTGGGTAGGCAGATGGGAGCAGCAGTGTCCTCACTCCTTCATGCAACTTCCAAACCATCCCCTCCCTACCTTCACGTAAACCTCCTTGTTCTTTCAGGGCCTCTCTTATTCAGAGACTCCTAGAAACGTTGGCACTAGAAAGAGCTCAGTGTGTGCTATCTCTGTGCCTTCATTTGGGAGGCTGAACCTAGCTTGAGGAAAATTAGATGAATGTATATACAGGAGCTAATGAATAGTCATATTCCACCACTTGAGCTGCATTCTCAGTGTTGCCTAGAATTCCTTCAGTTCCATAGGTAGTGATTTCTTTTCCTCCCTTCACCCTACCAAGGAACCTTCCATTTTCAAAATATGGCCAGTTGGCTTGCTCTTTTGATCTATTAATTAATTATTTGGATTGATTTGAAGTAATAGCTTATTGGGTAGAAGACTCACTCTACTTTTTTGTCATCAATTTAAAAATTTATCTATAAGTCTTCCATCTTTTCTAAAACTAATCCTCCCAGTTATGCTCTATACTAAGGTTTGTTTTTTAAAAAATGTACAACTAAGAATACTACTAACAAAGATAAACCAAGCACTGGAAGATTCATTCATTTGCAATGTGTTTAACCAGCAAAGGGCTAGTATCCAGTTTACCTAAGGAGTGCTTGCAAACTAATAAGGATGACAAACCGGTTGAAAAATGGGCCAAGGCTCTGAATAGGCATTTCATATAAGATGCCGTTCACTAGGACTATCAGGCAAATGAAAACAATGGGACACCGACCCACACCCATCTGTCAAAAAATAAATTAAAGAGCACCATGTGAGCAAGAATGGAAGCTGTCAGATACTAGTGGTAGGAGCGTTAAGGGGGCAATTCCTTTGAAAAGAGATTTGGCAACATCCAGAGAAGCTGAGCATGCATATTCTGCAGTCCAGCATTTCTCCATCTAGGTGTGCCCTAAAGCAGCTGTCATTCATGGACACAGGTGGTCATTGCTACATTACGGATACAACTGCAACATCATGAATAACCAAAATATCTATTCTTACAGAAATGCCTACATAAAAGTGGTTCCATTCATAACATAGAAAATTACATGGGAAATAAATGAATGACCTAGAGCTACTTATATAACAACTGATCAATTTGACCCATTTGAAGCATTTTCATCACTTAACATCTAGATTCTGACACCTGGTTTTCCTCCCAGATTTTTGGCTAGTCTTTCTGTTTCTTTGCTGGTTACTAGTTATCTCCACAACCTCTCCTTGGATTTCTCTTTTCTATCAGTATTTACTTTCTAACTGAGCTCATCCTCTTTATGGCTCTAAATCCTGTTCTCGTGCAAGTTCTTGACTTACAGGTTGTATCTCCAGCCTAGATCTCTCCCCTGAGCTCCAGATTCAAAGTCCCACAGCCTGTGTATTCAATGTCTCACGTTAGCATCATGGACTTAGCGTCCTATGCTCCCCATGCTGTCTTCCTCACTGGCAAGACAATTCTTAAGGTTGCTCAGAGCCTTCAAAATGTATCCCCAATCCGATCACTTCTCCTCACCTTCCCTGCCACCTACCTGATTAAAATCACCATCATCTTTTGCTTTTGCTACTGAAATAAGTTTTACAAGAGGATTCCCTGCTCTGCCCTTGGCCTCTTTTCATCTTTTCTCCGCAGGACCATTCCTCTTTTAACAGAGCAACATATTTAAAAGAATGGCAGACCTCTGCTTAAACTCTCTGCCCTGGTTTCTACATGATCTGGCCTGTTGCCCTGCGTCCCCATCTGCTCCATGGCGGCCCTCTTTCCCTCCATCCACCCCGGCCGTTCCGGCCTCCTTACTGCTGCCATAACGTGCAGGCAGCCCCCTGCTTCACGGTCCTGGCCTCTGCCGTTCCTGTGCTCAGAGAGCCAAACCCGCCCCTCCGCTTTTCAAGAATACCTCGTTGGTTAGGACACTTCAGTTTCAGCTTCTAATCTGATCCCCATCACTTCATCTCCCCTTTTCCTACTTTACTTTTCTTGATAGCACTGATCAATATATAGCAGCTGTTAGTCTGCTCAGACTGACTAACAGAACACCACAAACTGCGTGATTTAAACAGCAAACACTGATTTCCTCACAGTTCTCGAGGATAGAAGTTCTTGATCAGGGTGGCAGT
The DNA here is from genome assembly GCA_029783875.1 of Phataginus tricuspis. Taxonomy (NCBI): domain Eukaryota; kingdom Metazoa; phylum Chordata; class Mammalia; order Pholidota; family Manidae; genus Phataginus; species Phataginus tricuspis. The sequence goes on along the minus strand of JAQQAC010022866.1, from coordinate 30,855,674 downwards.
AGATCTGGTGTCTAGTGCGGGCTCTTCGTGGCCTTCGGATGGCGCCCTTTCTCTGTGCCCTCACATGACCTTTCCTCTGCACACGCGTGGAGAGAAAGAATTTCAGGTGTCCCTCTTACAAAGACACCAGTCCTATGGAATGAATGCCTTTCCTTTGTGACCTCACTTGACCTTTATTGCCTCCTTATTGGTCCCATCTCTAAATTGAGTTACATTGTAGGTTAAGTCTTACACACAGGAGTTTGGGGATCCAGTTTAGTCTATAACAGCAGTCTATAGATTATTCATATTCTCTTGTTTATTTTCTGTTCACACTACTAGAAGATAAGCTTCATAAGGGCAGAGATTTTAGGTTGTTTTGTTCACTGCTTTATTCTAGCACAAGTATCTGAGGAGTAGTAGGTATTTAGTAAATATTAAATAAATTATCTCAAAAACCTGATGTGAAGTATAAAAAGGAAGTTATCATCTTATGCCAAAAACATCATTTCAAAATTTCCAAAGTACAAAAAATCATGCTACATATTTCTTCGTGAACCAGTATGCATATGGTAATACATTTGAAAAGAACTAGACGAATGCTAGCTTCAGGACAATTAATTACATTCCTGAAGAGAAGAAGGGAAATTAAAGAGAGGTCAAAATAGCTCTAACTGTAGCTATTTGATTTTATTTCTTTAAGTAAAAGTTTTGAAAAAAATATGCAAAATGTTAACATTTGTAAAATCTTGAGAGGATACATGAATATGTGATATATATCATTCTGTTTTCTAAATTTTAAGTATTTCAAGAGAAAGAGATCAGAAGTTTCTTTAAGAGGAAGGACTGCATCTGTTTTGTTCCTGCATGTGTTTCAAAATCCTAAAATGGGTGATTGGTGGATGGATTTGGTTTCAGACAATTTGGACTTATTTGTCTTTGATTCTGAGCATAATACTTGGTACATAGACCCATATGCAGACAAGTAAGCAAAGAAACACACAAATAAAAATATTTTTTGAACGCTAAACAAGGCTCTCTGACCATACTACTAATCTCACCCTTCCTTCTCTCTGCTCCTTGGAGTCCGGACTTGGGAATGGTCTATCTGTCTTGACAGCCCAGTTTTACCATGTCTCTCTTCTCTCACCACTAATTAACTTTTCTGCCAGGAGATAAAAGCCACTAGAAGCCACTAAAGGAAGGTTTTGAGTGACTAACAGGGCTTACAGTTAAGGCACCAATCTTCTGCATTTTCTCCATTAACCTTTAAGCCATTTGGGACCCCTGTTTGGATTCGTACTTATGTTACATGAGTCCTCCCTCATTACTTCTGATGGATCATCCCACCTAAAACAACAGTGGTAACAACAGAAACCTGTTCTTTCTAGCCCTGCTTAGCATATTGACACCCTTTGCTCACATCATGTCCTGCCCCATCTCTCAGTCAAATGACCCTGATCAGGTATAGATAACTGTCTCCTAACATTCCATACACAATTTTGCTAACAAAAAATTAGTTTCCTAGTTTGTCTAAAAATCTGGAAGTCATACATTTATATTTACCTTTGCTAGATGACAGATTCTAGCCAAAGTTAAGAGTTTCTGTGTCCCTTTGATTTTTTCTATTTTGCCTAATTATGAGTATTTAATGTATGTTTTGGTCAATCTAAGTCTTTTCTGCCTTAATTTTTTATAAATAAGCAAAAGTCAAGTCATTAACCAGAATGTGAAGATATCAGAGAAGTCCTTCCTTTGCATAGGTTCTACCTCTGTGTTAATTAGAGAAACAGCACAGGATTTCACAATTGCCTGTCATCTTTTATCTCTCTGCTTGGCCCTGGGGAAAGTGAAGACTCTAGAACTTAAAAAGAGAAAAGAATTTGGAATTATAAATGAAAATCCTTTATCTGATAAATACCAAGCCAGATATTAGAAAGCTCACCTCACACCACACTAAGAAATAGGTTTCATATGAATTGAGTTAAAAAAATAATAATAATAAATAAATAAAGGAATAAGGTACCTTAAAGTATTTGTCAAATCTTCGGATGGAAGACTTTCTTAGTTTAAAAGCAACCACAAACATACAAAAAAAAAAAGTAGTGGACAATTGACCTGTGTAAACATTTAAAATTTAGATATGATTTTTGCTCCAAAAAGGAAAAAATACATAATTAAGAACAAAAGATGAAAAATAAGTTGAGTGAACTATTTGCAACAAATACAGTATTTTTTGTTATAAAATGAGCCATTCAAATTGATACTAAAACACTAAGACTTTAAGCTGAAAAAGGGTTGAATGACATGGACAGTCAATTCATAAGTGGGGAACTACATTTAGTACTAAAGTAAATTAAAATATTCATCCATTTAATAAAGAAATCAAATTAAGAAAAACTTTTTGAAGTAATATTAAGCAATCAAATCTAAATTTAGTTGAATGAGTAATATTATATTCTAAGAGGAATGTGAATTTATACAACTATTTTGATAAACAATCCTGGATTTAGAAACTTTAAAGCCTTCCTAATTATTGACCTAGTAATTCCATTTCTCAGAATTTAAGAAACGATTCTAAATACCGAAAGAAAACACCTTTATTGCAAAGCTAGGTATTAAAATTTTACTTATCTTGTCAAAAAATTGAAAATAGTTTCCTAGGCTTTTAGATTATTGAAAGTAAATTACATTCATTTGATGGCTATACAGGGCCAAAATATAACATAAAGGAAGCAAGAATGCTTAAAAATATATTTAATGTGGCAAATATGAAATTCAGTAATGAACACATGGGTCAGTTTATTGTTTGGTAAACAGATTCTTGGGCCAATAGTGTCTGGATCAGTTGGCTGTGGTTGACCTTACAGTTGCGCTAATAAACTCCACGGTTTCCATGCTATGGATGCTGGCCTAGCTGGACATTTCAACAACAAACCCTTCCAAAGCCCAGAACATTTGTTTTCCGGCCAGCACTACCCATCTGCTCTCCTAGGGGCAGCTCTTTGTCTTTCTAGGTGCTTGGGCCTCTGCTTGGTGATAACTTCCTCCTCCAATTCCCATAGGCCCCGTGCTTTAGAAAGTCTAGACACCCAATGCTTAAACCTGCCTGAGCTGTGACAGAGATATAGAATGACCGGCATTCGTTTTCATCTTGGTTACACTTGCCAGTTTGTCTTGAAAAGATAATTTTTGATTTCTGCCTTTTGCTGGGTTCTAGAAACTGTGCTAAGTGTCCGATGTCTATTACCTGTACATAATCTTCTCAACTCAGGACTGTGCTAAATATTTAATGTCCAGTATCATACATAATCATCTCCACAGCATTATGTCAGAAATAGTGTTTTCTTCATTTTATAGATGAAGGGGATTAAGTAACTTTCCCAAAGCACTATGAGGAGGCAGCAGGCGTGGAATTCAAATCCAGGTCTGTGTTGGCTTCAAAGCGAAGTCTTTTTTCCCCTAAGTTCTAGTCTAAGTAAAAATAGGGTTGCACATTAAGCTAATCACCGAGAGAAAAGGCACTTAAACGATAGGTAAATATTTGAAAACTTAAAGGTTTATGGATGTTCTACGCCTTTATTGCCTCTTATTCATCCCATCTACTGACAGTCCCAGGGAGGACGCTGCTCACCATGCTACCTGGGGGCTTGCACTCAGGATCAGAGCCAGCCAACTAGGGCTGGTAAGGGGCAGGTTTCACAGGAACCAGGATGGGGTGCCCTCTGGTTCCCACAGGAAAATGTGATTAGCTTGTTTGAATGATTTTGTGGGCTGGCAAGAAAGTGAAATCCCTTATAGTGAAAAGGAGCAGGTGCAACTGATCTAGCTGATAGGGAAACTAGCTGGAGGGGAGTCTTTCCTGGTGAGTTGGGGGGCATCTCTGGTGCAAGAAATGAACTCATAGTTCAGCCTTTGAAGCCCTGGGAGGCTCCAAACATGTCAATGCAGCACTTGAAATGTTATACCTTAGAGTTCATTCTACCTGCAAAGCAAGGAAGAAGACAGAGACCTAGTCTTACTTTTCTTTATATCGATTGTTTGCAGCCCTGCATCTGGTGATGGTAATTTCCAGTAGCATCTGCTGTTTCTATAGTAAATCTTCTCAGTTTTCACCAGGAAAGACATAAGGAAACTGGTAGTGGATGCAGGACAGACTCATTTCCAATAGAAGGACAGTGGAAATTAGCAATGCTTAAATGTAAATAGCTCATATGTAAGGTGTAATTAAGAAGGGTCCAAAATATTAATATTTTAGCATTCAGTTAAACATAGTTACCTTCTATACTTGAATAATCAAACCACCTAAAATATTTCTGACTGTGCATAAAAAGAACAAAGCATCATCCAGATCTCCTCATTGGAATTTAATTATTTTAGTTGACTTTCCCTCTATGAAGTCTTGTCTGTCCTCTCAACTCTACCCTAATTAAAAAAATGACCTGAGACAATTTTAAAGATTTCTCTATGACATTAGGAACTTGTGTTTTATCCGTTCTCATGCAGTGTCTTATCTTCAGGAATCATTTAAAATTTTTCATTTTGTTCTATAATTTTCACTTAAAAATTAATTCCTGAGACCAAGAGACATCCACTGGCGCCTCAGGAAGGAATGGATGGATCACCGACTGAATCAGAGTTCCTGTTGACAGTGAATTTTTAATGAGCTCAGCAGGTGATTGCTGTGCATGCCCAAGTTTGATAAAACCACTGAGATAGAAATGCTTGCATTTCTATGACTCAAGGAAGATACACAATAGCTCTTCATCTACTCTAGCTGTGATGGATGAAGGGTCACAAAGTGAAAGTTTTGCATACAAGCATCGCTCTTTATTCTTATTCCTGTGTGACCTTGGCAAGTTACAAACCTGTTTGCACTTCATCCTCCTTATGTCTGAAATGGTGGTAACCTGCAATATTAAGATTACTGTAACAATCTTAATTGTTGTTCCTGAGAATCAGGCACTTGGTACATAGCTGGCACACACTGTACATTGAATAATGCCATTGCTCTCCCCTCCCTTTCTCCCACTTCAGTCTCTTCCCTTTCTAACCATTTTAGGAGAACTTCAGAACGTGACTCAAATGAGGCAAGTCAGTCTTCTTAATAATTCTGTGCCAAACTACAAACTATACATGTAATAATGAGTATTTTACATTTATGTCTAACATGTACTATGTGCTTATATAAGTCAACTCTTAATTCTTAGAGTAATGTGATAAAGTTGGTAGCTTTATATCCAAACCAACAAATGTACAGATGAGAACACTGAGGATGAGAGGAGTATTAAAGTGGCCCATTTCCAATGCTGAGCACTCAGTGGATCATTAGTGAGCATTTGTAGATTTTTGAGTAAATTACAAATAACTCAGATTCATTTCATTTATACTTAGCCTCCTAAAATAAAGCTTTCTTGGGCTTAATATCCATTGCATTTGACTGTATCAGCATATGACATGCCACATTATTCCAGAAATTGCATATTTAAATTGATCATTTTTGTTAATAAAAATGACCTTTTACAAAATGATATGCTTAGCATGCTCATGGGACTCACTCTGTTAGGCAATTAATCCAGCATACTACCAAAAGTTATATATTTTGTATATATTAATAAAGTAATTTAGATGTTTCAGATACACTGTAAAGCTTTTATAGATTGAACAAAGTATGGCTTTTCATCTACGCATAGTCAAATGGTTTCTTAACAACACAATTATCTTTGGTGGATCCTGGGAATTTTACTAGTTTTTTCCTAACAGTGCTGTGATATTTTACATCTCATATTACTTTAATGTTTAAAGAACAAAGTATTTCTCACTTTTTCTAGGCGACATTATGTCTTGGCAATGCCATGGATTAATCTTGGATTCCTAGAATTGACAGAAAATTATCTAAGCCCAACAAACTTCATGCATGGTCTCCCACTGCATGTGCATATTTAAAGAAAAACAAATAAAATAATCAAGTTTCCAAAGAGAAGCTTCTGTAAAGTACTCTTATATGAAATAGGAGTTCACTAATGAATTTGTGGATAGTATCGGCTACCATTTAGCATAAATCCCTCCTTTTAAGAGTTTCACTTTTATTATTTTTGGAAAGGAAAGAGCTTGTGTTCGTCACCTCTCCTTGTGCCTCCGTAGCATGGATGTTTCCGAGTTGAGGGAGGAATTACACCTACATTAGTAATCTTGTGAAGATATAGTTTGGGAGCTTTTGTCTGGAAGTGGCTTCAGAAAGCTTCAAAATAATCCTGCCCCATATGTACAAATACTCTGTGTACTACTATGAATCACTGATTTAGACTAATGTTTGGTGATGTCAGAAGGATCCCACAGAAAAATCTGGCAACAATAGAATTTCCATAGACAGAATTTCCCAAAATAGAATTTCCACAGGAATAGAGAAACCCTCCATAATTTGATGACTGGAGTTCAAAATAGCTTAATCACATAAAGTTTGTGGACAGGTTATTGAGAAGTTAATGGTATTTCTCAGTTTGTATGAAAACATAAGCACATACATAAAGATAGGGAAAATTGTACTGTAGGTAACTAACCATGCACAAAAGTAACAAAACCATATGTGGTCACAGAACAGTCTTTCTCAAACCTTCCTTGTTTCCACCAAAAGATGCAATTTTGAGCATTCTCCTGTTTGAGGAGGGGGTCCTTCGGAAGACTGGAGGCGTCAACCATTACTTCCCGGGGCAGTTTTCGATACCATGGTGTCTTACTGCAGTTTCCCTGTATCACTCTGAGGACTCCCTGAATGCTCCCACATTTAACCAGTAGAGAAGCTGGTCGTGCCCTGCAGATCCCATGTGTTCTGCTTGTGCTCTTCTGCCTCATCTGTCCTCATGTCCTAATCGGTGCTAAGCCAGGCATCTTCTGACTCACTGACAAGGGAGTTTATAGCTGTACTTATAGTAAAGAAAATGAAGCCATGGTATTTTCTAGTATTTTCCACATTATTTTATTTTTTCTTTCCAGTTTTATTGAGACATAACTGACAAATAAGAAATGTAAATATGTAAGGTACATATGATGATTTGCTGCATATACATTGTGAAATGATTACCACAATCAAGCTAATGAACACATCCACCACCTCACACTGTTACCCTTTTTAGGGGTGAGAACACATAAGATCTAGTCTTAGTAAACCTCAAGTATATAATACAGTATTATTAACTATACTCACCAGGATATACATTAGATCCTTAGAACTTATTCATCGTATAACTGAAAGTTTGTATCCTTTGACAAACCTCTGTCCATTTTCCCCACCCCCTGGTAAACATCAGTCTATTAATATGAGCTCAACTTTTTCAAGTTCTATGTGTAAGTGAGATCATACAGCATTTTGTCTTTCTGGTCTGGCTTATCTCATTTATATAATGTCCTCTAGGTTCATCTATGTTGTCAAAAATGACAGAATTTCCTTTTTATGTATGTGTATACCACATTTTTTTTTATTCATCTGTCAAGAGGTACACAGGTTATTTCCATATCTGGCTATTATAAACAATGCTGTAATGAACATGGGAGTGCAGACATCTCTTTGAAATACTGATTTCATTTTTTTTTGGATAAAATACCCATACGTGGGATTGCTGCATCATATGGTTGTTCTATTTTTAATTTTTTGAGGAACATCCATACTATTTTCCATAATGGCTGTCTCCCACCTTTTTTTCTTTTGACATTTGCCCTCTGAGCTTAATGTAACATTTAAATTTTTATTTTCACATTAATAGAGAGGTAATTAATATAGAGCCACAAAATAAGCTTTACACAAATAAAGAAATTATCTCATGATCCTAATGCCAATATGATACGGCTGGAAGCCTTTCAGAGGCGGGGAGTGTGCCTAGTTCAGGAACAGTCTGTCCTAGATTGTACATCCAGTTCAGTATGGTAGACCTATAATTTTTTTTAAATCATCATCCTATACTAGTTAAGGCTCAGAGACCTACTAGGATGCTGACATTTAGAGGGAACAACTGAAATTAAGTGGTTATTTTTATTATTATTGTACTATATTTGGTGCTTAGGATCTCTTTAGTAAGAAGTCAAGGAGGAGTGAATGATTAAAGACATATCAGCTACTTACTTGATATACTGAGTAAAGGAGCAATGGAATCAAGGGCAAGTGGAGGAGAAGCTGAGTGGCTGCCTGCTTTGAGAAAAGGGAGGCTGCATAACTCTAAGCAGAGGTGGTATCCCGGGTCCTGTCATTCTGCTGGAGGCATTGACAGCAGATCAGTCTGTGGGCATTACTGGAAGCCCTCACCCCCCGCCCCCCGCCCCATGCTGGCTGCCATCAGATTCCAAAGACCTTTGTCCCAGTTTATGAAAGATGTTATCATTTATATTCTCATTTTACAGATTAAACAATATACCTAAACAGTTTAAAGTTACGTTCAGTGTTAGCACCACCTCTCCTGATTAGGACACACTTGGGTTGTTGTTTTTGTTGTTGTTATTATTATTATTATTATTATTATTATTATTATTACAAGTATTATTATTATTATTATACTATATTATGAATTTCAGAACTTTGAAACAGTTGGAAGTAGCCTGCCAGATAATATGGCCAAAATGAACAGCTTTGGTTATTAGAAAAGTTAAGAAAGCCTCCGCTATATTGACCATTAATGGAAGAATCTACAGTGAGCCCAGAAAACTCATTTTCAAATTGGTGACATAAAGGCATAGGTTTGGGGACTCTGAAATTCTCTCAAAATGTCTTGAGAAGGACATTGGGCAAGTGTCATCACATAGTGAGGAAGAAAATCAGAGCTTTAGAAAACTTAAATATGCAAAAATTTAAATATCTGGGAACACCAAGAGCAGAGAAAAGAAAGGCAAAGAAGTCACACTTTCCAGTCCTAGAGGATTTATTCTTAACATTTACTTTGATTAAAAAACAAACTCAACCACCACAGTAAGCATGCTGTAAAAAACCCCACAGTATCAGACCTTAGCACAGAGGGTCTCTTTTATAGGTGGTCAGCGTGTCTCTCATCTCCCGAGGGCTGCAACACTCTGGGTGTAATGAACTGAAATGACACGTGCAAGATGGCATCTCTGAGGAAAGAACATAGGTCCATGCAGATAGGGGGCAGCTGGCCTAGAATGTCTGTTGGGAGCTCTGAAGGATGCCTGAGGTTCTAGGGATCCTAGAGAGACCCAGAGTGTCATGACTTTTATTACCACCTTAATTGTTTAGAACAGGGGTTCTCTTTTATAAGATTTTACTTAGAAACCTTTCTTATATAATTTTTAACATACTTCCTAAAGCATATGTATACTTGTAAACATAAATAATTTCTAATCATAAGTCTCTTTAAGTTTGTTTCTTTCATACTCCTGAAATCTAAAGAAAAATGTATTATGCTATGATTTCAGAAGGAAGAAATGGGAATGTCTATGAGCAGCTCTATTAACTATAACTTTTATAACCATTTTTAAGAGGGCAAGATAACATCACAGGTTTAAATTCAAGGTCTCTAATCCATCTGAAAGATTTATTATATTGGGGGAAAATTCTGCTTGTTGCATTTTGATAAAATGAATCTCTATAATTTATATTTGGGCTCATATATAAGATCTCATATTTTGGATGCTGACAGAAGATGAAAATTTTAGTGGACAATAAATTACCTTTACTTTGATTTTTATCCTAATATAAGGTGACCATTCCCTGGGGTAAATACAATAATGAAAGAGTTGTTCTGCTAAAGAAAATTTAAAGCCTAAATAATTAGAGGAAGAGTTTATCTAAACTGAAAAAAAAATTAATTCTTTTCCTTTTAGAATTACCTTTCTTTTCAAAGAATCAACACCATTTAGGTGCTTATTTCAAAACTGAAATTTTCTTATCCTTAATATTCTCAATGCTGCCAGCAGGTTCTAACAATTCTCTCATCTGTAAGAATTTGAGAAATGTCCTTTACATTTACAGTTTGTACCTCCTTGTGCAACAAAACTCAATTATGTATTAAAGTACTACAATGTCATGTAGTGCCTGAAATAGGGGTGTATTTTTACCCAAACTGAAAAATCATGTGGTAACTTTACTTCTTTCAACACAGACATGCCAACATTTATTTAAAAAAAAATAGCGCAGAGAATTTGACTACGCTTTAATAACAATAACTTCCCATTATGGAATGAATTGTCACTTATCTTTAAAAAAAAATCTGTGCACACATGGAAAAAGATGATGGTGTGAGAAGTGAGACAGAAACCTCCTTTCAAAACCACATAAAACACAAAAACACAGCAAATAAAACTAATCCTGAAAGAATGACCCAAAGACTAAGGAACAGACTGGTTATCTGGGGAAAAGAGAAGACCTCACCGAAAAGGGTAAAGTAGCAAAGCTGTGACCCAGCAGGACCCAAGTACTTCCCCCACCCCAGCTCACAGGTGGGAGGAAGAAAAACAGGAGGCAGTAGAAGCCCAGGACTGCTAAACACCCAGCCCTGGAGATCTGCTCAGAGAGCATGAACCCATGTTACATGGTGCTCTGGCGATTGGTGGGGTTGGGAAGCAAAGACAGAAGGAATACTTTGAGAGACTGAGATTCCAGCCACTTGTGGAGAACAGGTATGCACAACCAGCCCCCTGGGATAAAAGAAAGGTGGGCACTTTGAAAGACTTCCCAATAACTAGACGGGTGCTAAAAATGGCAAAGATTACCCAGAGCTTGCTTCTTAGGAGACAAGACAGGTGGACAAAATCATCCCAGCACACTCAGTGTAGCAGGTTGGGAACTATCAAGAGCTTCAGATGCTCCATCCCTCTGACTGGCAACGCAACCCTGAGGTCCCCCAATGTGGTACACAGCCTGCCGCTCCTTCCTCCTGGCAGGCACCAGTTCTGCACACATGCTGCCCCAACCATCATGCCAGGCCAGCCAGAGGGAGGCCCTGCCTACGGCAGCTACAGGGGCATAGTACAGAAACTCCTCTTTGTGTGCTTGGGCAACTGGACCTGGCAGTAGAGGCAGGCACTACAGATGGGAAGGCAAGTAAGAGCTCTTCCCTTGCCACAGGCACCAGTTCCACTGGCCTGCAACCCTGCTGTTGCTACAGGTGCTCAGCAGCTCCAGATATTAGAGCTTCTGGGCTCTAGAGGGTACCATCTACACAAAGTTATTATTCCTTAGGAATCACTAAAAAAACGAAATGGCAAAAACATTTGGTCCAAGCAAAACTGCAGGAAAAGACACTAGAAAGAGGGCTGAGTGAAACTGAAATCACAAATCTTTTTGATAAAGATTTCAAATTGAAAGTCATAAACATGTTCACAGAGCTACAGAAAAATATTCAGGATCTCAGGGAAGACTTCAAAAAAGAGATAGAAACTTTGAAAACTACAGTATCTGAAATGAAACATGCAATGGAGGGATTTAAAAGTAGATTAGATGAGGTAGAGGAGACAGTAAATGAAATAGAAATTAGAGGACAGGGAAACAAAGAAGCTGAGGCACAGAGAAAAAAGTGTCTCTGGGAATGAAAGAATAATAAGAGAACAGTGCAACCAATCAAAACAGAACAATATTTGCATTATAGGGGTACCAGAAGAAGATGAGAGGGAAAAGGGGATAGAAAGTCTCTTTGAGGAAATCATTGCAGAAAACTTCCCCAGTCTGGGGAAGGAAATACTCTCAAGTCATGGAAGTGCAGATATCTTCCAACAAAAGAAACCCTAGGAAGACAACACCAAGACATAATAATAAAAATGAAAACATCAAGGACAAGGAGAGAGTATTGAAAGCAGCCATAGAGAGAAAAAAATCACATACAAAGGAAAACCCGTCAGGCTACCATCAGACTTCTCAGCAGAAACCTTGCAGGCCAGAAAGGAGTGGCATGATATATTTAATGCAATGAAACAGAAGGGCCGCCAAATAAGAATACTCTACCCAGGAAGATTATCATTTAAATTTGAAGCAGGGATTAAACAATTTCCAGATAAGCAAAAGTTGAGGGAATTCACACCCACAAACCATCCCTAAAGTGTATTGTAAAGGAACTTCTCTAGATGGAAGTGCTTCTAAGGCTAAATAGCTGTTACCAGAAAAAATAAAGCCACAGTAAAGGATGTAGACCAATTAATTATTAAACAAATGCAAAATTAAATCAACTACTCACAGAGTTAGTCAAGGGATACATAAAGAGTACAGAATATGACACCTAATATATAAAGAGTGGAAGAAGAGGAAGAAGAAGAAGGGGGGAAAAAAGAGCCTTTAGAATGTGTTTGAAATAGTGTAATAAGCAAGTTAAAACAGACTGTTAGAGAGTAAGGAAGCTGCCCTTGAACCTTTGGTAACCAAAAATCTAAAGCCTACAGTGGCAATAAGTACATATCTATTGATAATCACCCTAAATGTACATGGACTGAATGTACCAATCAAAGACACAGTGTTTCATAATGGATTAAATATAAGGCCCATCTATATGCTGCCTACAAGAGACTTTACTTCAAGCCCAAAGACAGACACAGAGTAAAAGTGAAGGGATGGAAAAAGATATTTCATGCAACTAATAGGGAGAAAAAAGCAGGAGTTGCAGTACTTGTATCAGACAAAATATATTTGTAAACAAAGAAAGTAACAAGACAAAGAAGGACATTACATAATGATAAAGGGGTCAGTCCAACAGGAGGATATAACCTTTATAAATACCTATGCACCCAACATAGAGGCACCTACATATGTGAAACAAATACTAACAGATTTAAATGGGGAAATAGAATGCAACACACTCATCTTAGGAGACTTCAACACACCATTCACACCAAAAGACAGATCAACCAGATAGAAAAAAGTAAGGAGACAGGTACTGAACAATGCATTAGAACAGATGGACCTAACAGACATCTATAGAACACCCACCCAAAAGCAGCAGGATATACATTCTTCTCAAATTTACATGGAATGTTTTCCAGAACAGATCACATACTAGGCAACAAAAAGAGCCTCAGTAAGTTCAAAAAGATTGAAATTGTGCCAACCAGCTTCTCAGATCACAAAGGTATGAAACTAGAAATAAATTATGCAAAGAAAACAAAAAAGCCCACAAACACATGGAGGCTTAACAACATGCTCTTAAGTAATCAAAGAATCAATGACCAAATTAAAACAGAGATCAAGCAATATATGGAGACAAATAAAAACAACAACCCAACATCTCAAAACCTGTGGGATACAGTGAAGGCAGTTCTAAAAGGGAAGTATATAGCAATACCGGCTTACCTCAAGAAAGAAGAACAAGTCCTAATGAACAGTCTAAACTCACAATTAATGAAAGTAGAAAAAGAAGAACAAACGAGACCCAAAGTCAGTAGAAGAAAGGACATAATAAAGATCAGAGAAGAAATAAATAAAATTGAGAAAAATAAAACAATAGAAAGAATCAATTAAACCAGGAGTTGGTTCTTCAAGAAAATAAACAAAATAGATAAACCCCTAGCAAGACTTATCTAGAAAAAAAGAGTCTACACACATAAACAGAATCAGAAATCAGAAAGGAAAAATCACTACAGACAACACAAAAATACAAATAATTATTAGAGAATACTATGAAAAATTATATGCTAACTGGATAACCTAGAAGATATGGACAACTTTCTAGAAAAATACAACCTTCCAAGGCTGCCCCAGGAAGAAATAGAAAATCTGAACAGACCAATAACCAGCAATGAAATTGATTTGGTAATGAAAAAAACTACCTAAGAACAAAACCCTAGACCAGATGGCTTCACTGCTGAATTTTATCAGACATTTAGAGAAGACCTAATATCCACCCTCCTTAACATATTCCAAAAAGTAGAAAAGTAGGGAATACTTCCAAACTCATTCTATGAGGCCAGCATCACTCAACTACCAAAACCAGACAAAAATACCACACACACAAAAAATTACACACCAATATCCCCGATGAACATAGATGCAAAAATTGTCAACAAAATATTAGCAAACTGAATTTAAAAATACATCAAAAGATCATCCATCATGATCAAGTGGGATTTATTCCAGGGATGCAAGAATGGTACAATATTCCAAAATAAATCAACATCATACACATCAACAAAAAGAAGGACAAAAATCACATGATCATCTCCATAGGTGCTGAAAAAGCGTTTGACAAAATTCAACATCCATTTGTGATAAAAACTCTAAACAAAATGGGTATAGAGGGCAAATACCTCAACCTAATAAAGGCCATATATGAGAAATCCACAGCCAACACCGTACTTAAAAGCAAAAAGCTGAAAGCTTTTTTTCTAAGATTGGGAACAAGACAAAGATGCCCACTCTTCCCACTTTTAATTTAACATAGTGCTTGAGGTCCCAGCCACAGCAATCAGACAACACAGAGGTTAAACTGTCACTGTTTGCAGATGATGTGAGATTTTACATAAAAACCCTATAGAATCCAACCAAAAACTACTAGAGCTAATAAGTGAATTCAGCAAAGTTGCAGGATACAAAATTAATACACAGAAGTCTGTTGCAGTCCTATATACTAACAATGAACTAGCAGAAAGAGAAATCAGGAAAACAAATCCATTTACAATTGTGTCAAGCAGAATAAAAATACCTAGGAATAAACCTAACCAAGGAGGTGAAAGACCTATACCCTGAAACCTGCAAGACACTCATGAGAGAAAAAGGAAGACACCAATAATTGGAAATACATCCTATGCTCATGGATAGGAAGAATTAATATTGTCAAAATGGCCATCCTGCCTAAAACACTATTCAGATTCAGTGCAACCCCTATCAAAATACCAATAGCATTCTTCAACAATTTAGAACAAATAGTTCTAAAATTCATGTGGAACCACAAAGACCATAAATAGCCAAAGCAATCCTAAGAAGGAAAAACAAAGCTGGGGGTATTCTGTTCCCTAACTTCACGCTCTACTACAAAGCCACAGTAATCAAGACAATTTGGTACTGGCACAAGAACAGACCCATAGACCAATGGAACAAAATAGAGAGCCCAGACATAAACCGACACATATATGGACAATTAATATATGATAAAGGAGTCATGGATATACAATGGGGAAATGACAGCCTCTTCAACAACTGGTGTTGGCAAAACTGGAAAGGTACATATAAGAGAATGAAAATGGATATTTTCTAACTCCATACACAAAAATAATGGATCAAAGACCTGAATGTAAGTCATGAAACCATAAAACTCTTAGAAGAAAACATAGGCAAAAATCTCTTGAATATAAACTTGAGCAACTTTTTCCTCAATACATCTCCTTGGGCAAGGAAAACAAAAGCAAAAATGAACAAACATCAAACTAAAAGCTTCTGTACAGCAGCGAACACCATCAGCAAAACAAAAAGGAATCCTACAATATGGGAGAATATATTCGTAAATGACTTATACAGTAAGGGGTTAACATCCAAAATATATAAAGAACTCACACACCTCAACACCCAAAAAACAATAACCTGATTAAAAAATGGGCATAGGATCTGAACAGACACTTATCCAGAGAAGAAATTCTAATGGCCAACAGACACATAAAAAGATGCTCACATTACTAATCATCAGGAAAATGCAAATTAAAACAACAATGAGATATCACCTCACACCAGTTAGGATGGCCAACATCCAACAGACAAGAAACAACAAATGCTGGCAAGGATGCAGAGAAAGGGAACCCTCCTGCATTGTTGGTGGGAATGTAAATTAGTTCAACCATTGTGGAAAGCAATATGGAGGTTCCTCAAAATACTAAAAATAGAAATACCATTTGACCCTGTAATTCCATTCCAGGAGTTTACCTGAAGAAAACAAGATCCCTTATTCAAAAGGACATATGCACCCCTATGTTTATCACAGTACTATTTACAATAGCTGAGATATGGAAGCAACCTAAGTGTCCATCAGTAGATGAATGGATAAAGAAGGTGTGGTACATATACACAATGGAATACTATTCAGACATAAGAAGGAAAGAAATCCTACCATTTACAACAAATGGATGGAACTAGAGGGTATTATGCTCAGTGAAATAAGCCAGATAGAGAAAGACAACTGCCAAATGATTTCACTCATTTGTGGAGTATAAAAACAAAGCAAAACTGAAGGAATAAAACAGCTGCAGACTCACAGACTCCAAGAAGGGACTAGCAGTTACAAAAGGGGTGGGGTCAGGGAGGGTGGTAGGAAGGGAGGGAGAAGTGTATTAAGAAGCACTGCGATTAGCACTCACAAATAAGTAGGTCACGGGGAAGGCAGTACAGCACGGAGAAGACAAGTAATGACTCTGTAGCATCTTACTATGCTGATAGGCAGTGACTACAATGGGTTGGAGTGGGGCGATTTGATAATATGGGTGAATGGTGAAACCACAATGTTGTTCATGTGAAACCTTCATATGATTATATATCAATGATATCTTAATTTTTAAAATAATCCGTAGTATTTCTATCCCCAAACTTCTGTCCTTGAGCAGCTGTCTGGTTTGGAAATAACATAAAAGAAATTCCAGTGGATGAGTTCTTCTTAAATCTTGTATTATGTAAGTGAGGTTCAGGTACATGAAAGTTACAATGCAAGGGATGTATTAACCAAAGGTGCATTGTTCATTCCTACACTGTTTTCTTGGATGTCTGTCTTCTCTCCAGTTCTAGTGCTCTGTATTGGAAGAATGCCAAGGAGTCTTAAACACATAGATTCCCAAGTCTGTGTCTGCTGGAAGGTGCCATTTCTTATTTATACATGCTGGTTACCTCCCTGATTTTTCTTTAAAAATCAGAATTGCATCCAACGTAAATAGTACTCTTAAACAAAGAAAAAGAGAACACATTGGCCAAAGATGGCTACCTAAATACTGCAAGGGAATACAAAATGCCTTCCAGATTCAAAACTGCCATATCTGTGGCCAGTGTGACTGCAGCACAGAGCTGCCAGTGCATAATTAATGCCCATCACCTCCGAGAACTTCAAGGTTTCATTCTCTTCCTTCTTCCTTCCCATGATCCCTCAGACACACATGCAATTATCTTCTGCCCCCAAGGTGGACAAGTAGGGGTTGGGTGAGGATAAAGTGGGTGTTTGTTTTTCATTTTCCCCCTGCCCCACACACCTTGTATTGGTTTGGTAAGGCTGCCATAACAGAATCCCACATATGGGATGGCTTAACAACAGAAACTTCTTTGCTCACAGTTCTGGAGGCTTGAAATTTAAGGTTAAGGTGTTGGCAGGTTGGGTATCTGCTAAGGCTGCTCCTTGGCTTGCAGGCGTCTGCCCTCTCCCTGTGTCCTCATATTGTTGCCTTTCCATCTATGTGGCATCAGTGTCCTAATCTTTTTTTATAAGGATCCCAGTCATATTGGATTAGGGCCCATCCATATGACCTCATTGTATCTTAATTAACTCTTTAAAGGCCCAGTTTCCAAATACGGTCACATTCTGAGGTACTGGAGGGTAGAACTTCAATATATGATATTTGGAGACACAATTAATCCCATAACACCCTCGTATTGGTTTCCTAGGGCAGCTGTAGCAAATCACCACAAACTAGGTGGCTTAAAACAACAGAGATTTGTTCTCTCACAGAGGATTCTGCAGGCTGTAAGTGTGAACGTGCAGTATTGGCAGGCCCATGCTCCCTCTGAAGGCTCTGGAGTAGAAACTTTCCACGATTCTTTCTAGTTTCTGGTGGTTCCTGGTAATCCGTGGTGTTTTTTGCTTTGTAGCTGATCAATCTCTACAGCCACATGCTGAGGTTCAGAATAAACATGAATTTTGGAAGGATGCTGTTCCACCCAGTAAACTTCCTAATATAAGTTCAACTTTCTTCTTCCCCCATAAAATAATCTCACAACTAAGCTTTGTCTGTTTTTTTTTCCCCCCTCCTCTGGAAACAGAAAGATTTCATGTGAGGGGAAGAAATGTGAATGATTAAGACCATAGTAATCCAGGGATGAATTTTCCCATACTCAATCTTTGGCTCTAAGTGTCAAACATTCTTAGAGACAGACAAAATATGCACCTGGTGCACTAAAGTGCTGTTTTGTTCTTTCTGCATTTATGGCATTGCTCTGCATTTATGACTTGCTGATGGTAATTCCTTATCTCTTTCTCTGTTTCTGTCTCCATTATGTCAAAATGTGCTACTTGATTTCCATAAAGACTTCAGAATTCAAGAAAACTGAGCTCCAGTGGGCCATTTTTAGAGCCAGTTTTCCTCATCTCCGAAATTTATATCACAGTAGTGAACTATCAAGATTGCTGTCAGATAATGACTGCTTGGCTTGCCATACATACTTCAGTCATGAACAAGACATTGCATTGCATTTCCTACAGCTTTCTGGCCACCTCAACCTGCTTTGTGACCTCAGGGACAACCTTCAAACACTGACCAACAAAGATTCATGTCTACATACCCAGGTCAATCACCCCTCAAGTGGAATAGGGCTGATATGTGTGTTCTGCACTGGCTCCCAGAATTCCTGTCTCATGTCCCCATTCCTGTTGTGATGTTCCCCTAGGGATTACTTTCTAAATCAACTATTTTCATTTGGATTCTCTTCTAGGAATTGGCTTGAGAGAACCCAAACTGAGACAAAGAAATTTCTTCATCTTAATAAAGAAATACAGAGCTTTAAAAATGTAAAAAAGGTTTTCTGTGTCCAGACTTTAGGGGGGAGGGTCTTATCATCTCTGAGACCCCTTCTCAATGGGTGTCTTTTGCTAGAATCTACGTGCCCTCTCTCTTCTCATTCAGTGTACTTTCAGAGAAAGTTCACACATCATTTCTCTGATGCCTGCCCATGTCTTTTCCATTCCATAGAATTTTTGTCTCTGCTAGTAACATGCAATTTTGTAGGAACTACCCAGCCTTACTCAGGTGCTTAAAGTGGTTCTGCCAAGCATCACACATCACCTGAAAGCACCTCTATGGAGCAGTCTCTTTTTCATGGTATTCCTTAGGAATTATTTTCCCTGACCAACTCCTAGACCACATTCCATCCTCCACCTGGTCCTCTGATCTTATTTGCAGACTCAGCTTGTCCTCTGGACTTGATGTCTTTGTGCTATTCAGTAATTCAGTAAATACGTATTGAGTGCCAACTATCTGACAGGCATGTACCTGGCAGACGGACGTGAACAAGACAAAGTCTCTGTTCCTACTCTGTGGTTTCCTTGCTTCACTCTCTCGATGAAACTTCTTACTCACAAGCAGCAGAAACCACTGGGTTACTTTAAGTCGATGAAAGGAATTTATTCAAGGACATGTAGTAGCTTGCACAATTTTTTGGATGGCTGCAGAACCAGGCTTGAAAGCTACTCAGGGATGACACCCAAAGTCACATCAAAGAAATGACTTCTCAGATGAGATCGCTATCATCTCTGCTGCCCGAGCTTCTGTACTTTGGACTTTTCCGTCCGGATGTCGCTGCTGCCTTTGCCAGCACTCTCACTGGAACAGGTTCCATACCCCTGGGGCAGGCCATTTCTGAGAGGTTGCCAGTGGCCCCCGCCTCCTGGTGCTCACATCCTTACGTCCGCCCTGCCCCTAGTGTAACCAAAACCCAGTGATTTTCTTCTAATGAATGGGATGTGACAGAAGTGATGGGATTTTACTTCTGGGATAAAGTCGTTAAGGATCCGACTTCTGTTTTGCTTGAATTCTCCCTCTGCCTGGTTCTCGTTTGCTTGTTCTGATGAAGCAAGTCACTACATTATGCGACACGCCCAAGTGTCAAGGAACTCAGAGCAGCCTCCGACAAACCGGAGCGAAGAACTGAGGTCCACGGTACAAAAGCCCATGAGGAACCGAATCCTGCCAACGACTGCATGAGGCAGCGTGAAGCGGGCCCTGCCCTGGAGCTCTGAGACGGCTGTAGCCCCGCCAATGCCCTGAGTGCAGCCTTGAGGGAGATCCTGAAACAGAAAACCCAACTAAGCTGTACCTACAGTCTGGACCCACAGAAACTCAGATAACAATTTTTAAATTGTGGAGTAATTGGTTATGCAGTGATCGATAGCTAAGATATCCCTCATAGTTATTTATATTACCAGTTGTAGATTGAAAATCTGATAAGAAACCATCCAGCTGGTTGGGCTAAGATTGTACATTGTATCCCAGCTGCAAGGAGGCACGGAGGGCAGGTAACGGGCAGTTTCATCTTTTATAGTTGGAGGTGGTTTCTCCCTCACAAGGAGACACATAGGGGATTTCCCCAAATGTAGGAAAGACTTTCATATTCTGCTCAGTTAAAAACAATGAATAATGTCCACTCTGATGACAGATTGCCAGAGAACCAGCTCAAATACAGTCCAGTAAAGAGCCAGTATTTACACATAGAAGGCAGCATTTTTCCCCAGTGCTTGCCTGTTGTGGGCAACTATCTGACCCAGTTTTCTCTGATTCCTGAAAAAGGTGGGATGTGGAAAGAGCTGGAGATGTTTTACTTGAGCTGCTTGTGGATTTCTCGGTCATGACTTCATGTTGAACTGTTTGAATTATTGAAGGGAACTTAATTCTGATGCTCCACAGTTATGAGCTAGTTAAGGCAGGAAGAGGAAAGCTCTGAAACACCAACAGACTTTGCTTTTCCCCCTGGAACAATTCCAAATAGAAAGCCTTTCAAATAGGTATTTCCAGGAGAAATAAAAGGTGTTACAAATCCAGTGGAAAGCCAAGAGTCCCAATTATCTTACCAACAGTGAAATCAAGGCCTTTTAGCAGAGACAAGATGGGCAAAGCCTCGCTGGAGCTGGGGGTGCTGCAGGAAACAGCTGCAGGACCATAACTGCTGTAGAGCCCAGGAGAGAGGATGCCAGCTGGCAGGCATAAGTTCATATCCCAAATACATGTAAGCAGGTGAAATACTCTTAAGAATGAAAGTTATGTATCACTGTAGAAGGCAGGCTTATTGTAGAACCCACAGGTAATGGGGAGAAAGCAATCTACAGGTGAGAGAGGACTCCCAGGAAGGAGAGTCACCAGTTTTTTTTCCACACTTACTCTCATGGCACTAGCCTCAGGCGCTAGAGTGATCACAAGAATGACTGAAACACATCCTGCTCTCGGGAAGTGCACGGGATCTTGTGAAAGGAAGAGGAAGACAAGGATGAGACATAAGGGCAAGAAGAGGATAAGATTATGAGGACACAGAGGAGGACGTTGTGTTGTGCCACTTATCATATATATGTGTGTTGAAGAATGGTGGGGGCCTATTCATTTTTCCCTCGCTTTATTAAACCTCTCACCAGTTCAGTGTGGCCAGAGGATTTGCAACTGATGAGAATTGTATTATATGGAAGGATGAATGCCATGATTTTATTCTGAGGGTAGTGAGGTGTGAGCCAGGCAAATTATGGCAGCCCTTCAAAGGATGACCTCAGAAGACACCTCCACACTTTGGGTGCCTGGACAAAAGGGTTGTGTGCAATTCCCACTTAATAGGAATTACTGGTTACATTTTATTTTTATTCAATAATCATTATGATTTTGAGGTGTAAATATAAGTAATGCTTTATCCCTTTGACCCACGATGTTGCTTCTTTGCGCCTTGAATAACCTCACCAAGTCAATGAATAAATTTTCTTCAATGCATTTCAATAATACACACTAAGCATGTGAACCACTATCCTTTCTCCCTAACCAAAGTCATGCTATTCTTTCTGGCAAATTTGAATATATCAGTGATAGCAAAACAATTCAGTGGAATGAACGCAACCACAAAATGTCTAGTGCACTGGGGAAAAAAATCATGATTGGTAGAAAGAAATGTATCATTCACCAATATGTAATTTAAGAGCAGTCTGTGTAAAATTTCCTTCATTATCTCAGCAGACAAAATTGTAATAAGTCAGTAATTAGTGGTATTAGTGGGATATGTTTTTAAAAAACTAGAGGCGTATTATATTTGTGCTGAAATGAAGTTAGCTAATTTTAGTGAGGAAGTTGAGCAGTTATAGAATCCAGCATGTTAATTTTTCAAAATAAGCAATCATTAAAAAAAAATGTTTTCTAAGTAGTAGGCTGTCATCTTTTCCATGAGGACTATAATAATAGCAAAGAAAAATTATGTTGAAAACATATCTGTTCCAGATTCTATCAGGTCCTGCTTTTGAGAGAATGAGTCACAGATTGGCCGTGGACTCTCAGTGGCACCACCTTTACCTAACATCACTGCTTGTGTTTCTGTTTCCAAGACCAGATACAAGCCTGTTAGGATTTTATTTCTGTAGATCAAAT